>OX375759.1:4800000-6000000 GCA_947359355.1 Acrocera orbiculus
AATAATCACGTAGCCTCCACGTAATGGATTCTAATTATATGGACCACATTGTCCTGTTTTCAAAAAGGTAAACAAGCAAAGCAAAAACTCCAAACTAAAAATTATACCACAAAAAATCAATTTATTTTGAATACAATACAAAAAAAAAAGTTTTGTTTTAAAAAATTTATATTTTTTTTTTACTATTCAAAAAAATTATCTCAAAGTTGGCATTGAATTTATTACCAAAATTTGAAATAAAATTGTCAAATGTAAAAATCTACATTTTAAACTGAGAGCAGAGCTAATTATTTCTAAAAATTTATTTGTAACAATAAAAAACTAAAAAATGGCAAATTTTACAGGTATAAAATTTAGAATTTCATAATTAATTTTTCTTTTATCGGTTTTAAATTAAAATAAGAGAAAACTAGGACAGCTGAAAACACCTTTTAACATCTAAAAAATCATTACAAATGGTATTTATTTTTTTCATATCTTTTAAGATAACATCAATAATAACAAAATCTCTGGTAAATGTATATGTCCAAGGAAATTAGATACAATTAACTTAAATGAACAAGTAAGCAAGAAAAATATTCAAGAAAAAAAAAATCATTTTCTTAAATAAATTTTATTATGACAGCATTTTGATACAACACCAACAGAAAAATGGTGCTTCAATTTCCAGGCAACTAAAAATGATACGATACAAAATTATAAATGTCCACTTAAATTCTTATCTCCTCTAATTGTTGCTCCGAATCTTTCACCACCTCATATACCACCGTAAGTTAAAAGTTTTATTTACTAGTTTAAATTTATTTATTTATTTTTTTTTTTATTCCTTAAAATTAGACCCGGTACACATAATTTTTTTCAAAGAAAAGAAAGATATATATCTGCTTTTGGGAGTCAAAGAACACCAATTCGAGCTGTTAAAATTATTTGTAGTATTAAAAATGAAGCAGAGTGTTATATTTGTAATGAAAGACCACATGGTGATTATTGGTATGAACCAAAAACTAAAAATATTTTATGTCGTCCTTGTATGATACGTGAAATAGCGGCAACACATTGTAGAGGTACATTTTCAACAGATGTATTAAGAAGAAAATATGAATTACAAAGATATATAAGGGCTAGATATTGTGATTATTATCATACTCATTTCGGTAGTCCATTAAAATTAACATTTTTGCCAAAAAAGGAATTTATAAAGAAAGAACGTATTGAAAATTATTTAGCTTCTTATGATATATAAGACTCAGATAAATTTTTGCTATTTATATATTTACTTATATATTTATAGATATATACAAAATTTACAGTTTAACTGAAATATAACTTTATTATTCGCTATTCTTTAATTTTTTATTGATTACGCTGTTATATTTTGAAAAGGTGATATATGTATTGAGCTCCTAACGATTTCTTTTTTTTTTCTTGTTTTCAAAGGAGTAGTACTACGAGTTTTCCTATTTTTTTAAAATACTTTAGATTGGAAATTTCAGTTTAGCATTATTAGGAGATCATAGATATTTAGAGCCAATACCTGGTGAGCTTATTATCCAAGACTATTGGGAATGAGTTGAGGGGTGGGTGAAGGTACAATTAAACAGTTTAAGGCCAAACCAAAGTGCTGTTTTTACCATGTGACCTATCACGCTATATTTAATGTTGTTCTTGATTTAATTTTTCATGCGGTTTCCAATGCCGTCATTGATGCGAATTTTCATTCATCATTTTGTGCTTAGCGATTTTTAGTTAAAGTTTTATTAAACACTGGCTTAATGAAATTCATTTTAAGTCATTCATTTGACAGAATTTAATTGATAAAATCAGCATCAATTTTTAAATTTTGAATATTTTTCCTTAAATAATTTTAATTTGTTTTCATTTTGTTAAGAAAAACTTTTAGGTAATTAAAAGGTTTTAAAAGTCATTAGGAAAAATTTTTTCCTTTGCTAAAAAAAAATTGCTTTTCAGTCATTTTAGGGGCTGAAGTATAGGAAAATTTTTCATATAATATAAATTTTTTGGTTTATCTTAGTTAAAAGGTTTATATTCAAGAAATATTTATTCTTTACTTATAAGAAATATAAGATTTACATTAGTAAAAAACATATACATATATATATATATATTATATTGCTATTTGTTCAAATATTTTTTTGCATAAATTACAGTTTTCTAATATTTTCCTTTGGAAATTTAGAGTTCATTTCCAATTGTGATAAAAATTTGTCTCATAAAAATATGTTTTAAAGTTTTATTTTTATTATGTTGTATGAATATATTTCTCATTTAGCAGTAAAAATTTAATTTAATTCTGAAAATAAATTTTCTAATAATTATTTTGAATTTTTAAAATTTCATTTGTTTTTCTTAAATATAATTGATCCCATAGAAGAAAATGTGCTTGTAGTGCTAACTTAGATATTTACTTATTATATAAAATATTATATAAATATTGCTTTAATCACATTGACTAAAATTAGGTAAAATTTTATGATATTACTATTAAATTGATGCTAGAGGAAGCTTTAAAAATTGTAATTATAAATTCTTCATTGAATTTTTTTTTTTTTTTTTTGCATATTTCAACACCAGATTAATTGAATTTATTTATCTCTTAATTTTTAAATTTTTATGTAGAGAAATTCTAAAAAAGTATTTCAAAAAAAATTATTTAAATATTTATTAATTGAGAGTATGTTTTTCGCTTGCAATTAATTTTACATTTTAAAGAGCTGTGCTAAAATATCGAATTATCTTCTTTTTGAATATTTAAGCTGAAAGTTTATGAATTTGTGAAGTTAATAAAAATAAAATTATATTATGTAAAAAAAATTCGAATATTAATTAATTAATTTAATTAAAATTATAATATTCGAAAACGGATATGAAATTGTATTTTATGAAATTTTTTTAATTGGATTTAAAATGAAATTAATGCAAATACTGAAAAAAATTCATTGACTGTAAATAACAAAACATAAAATATTGGATGAAAAAAAGTTGATAGAGAGCCAATATTAATATATTTTACTTTAACTCCTGTTAAGATAATCAAAAACTCAATAGAAATGAACCAAAGATACATTCATAAATTTTGACTGTAATAATCTATTTTTAAGTTCATTCTCATACTCAGACTATTATACAGGGAAATTTATTTTTTGGAAAAACTTTGAGGATAGTTTTCAAACTTTTGAGGTTAATTTCAGTTTCTTTGTTTTTATATTTCTACAACTTATTTGCTTTTCAAGAAAATAAATGAGTACATGTTAGAGTGTTATATTTTAATTTACTAACCCAAGACATATAACATCTAATCACTTGTATATGTAAAAAAAAACAAGGAAATAGGGCTTGTAAATAATAATCTATGAACATTTTTGAGAGTAAACTATAGAAAAAATGGCAAAACATTATAATAGAAATTTCATATTAAAAATAAATTGACTAGTTTCAAATTATTTTTTCTTTACATTTTTCTCTTAATTAGATTAAAAAACTTACAATGTAAATAAAGTTGTTCATTATTAATATTTATCCTTCCATTATATGTTTTCTTTAAATTTTTTAAATTGATAAAAATAATAGTAAGCAAAAATTCATTTTTGCTTCATTCAGTCTGGAACGTAACACATAAATTTTTGTATTTGAATTAAAATGTTAAATAGTCTTAAAATTTAGGAATTTTAACAAAATTTTTCTTTATAAATTATATAAGATTGCTTCATTTAATAATATTAATAATTATTTTGATTAATACCTTTATTTTATCCAACTTTTTGTTTTGTATTTTTTGTTACAATAGTTTTTATATCAGAAGCTAATGTTTCATCGAAAGATGACAAATCACTATTTTGTTCTTCTTCAAATTTATCTGAAAAATTAGCCATATTGAAACAAAATCATTTAATTATCAAAGTATTATAGAAAATTAGAATCAAATTGTTAAAATGTAACAAGTATAAATAGAAAAATGTTAATCAAATTCAATAGTTTACCTAAATTGGCAAATAATTTCGGAAAATATCAATAATTACAATATTAAAAGCTTGAATTTTCTTCCAAATTATGAAAAAAAGGTTTTTTAACGAATACAAAAGTAATTTTAAAAGTCATCATATACTAAGAATATTTTTAATGAATTATTTTAAGGTACTTTAACTTCGAAAGAATTTAGGTAGTGGTAAAACAAATATATTAACTGTCAATAAATAACAAAACTAACTTTTTTACTTAAAAATGACAAGCAAATGGCATAGAAATCAATAAAAACGTAAACATTCAGGATTCAATAGTTACTACCTATTTCTGCAACAAATTGAATTAAAAATATTTACTCAAAAACTTAATAAAAACTTTAAAAAACTAGAATAGCAAAGTAAAACAGAGTGAATAAAGGCATTTTCTAGTTCTATACATGTCTCAATATTATTTACAAATATCCAAGTACGTTTAAAAACCTGATAACAAATGTCTTTTACAGGGAACATGTTCTATGATAAACTACAAAAGAATCCCTGGAAGCTTACAGTTCACATGTCTTGTCAAGTTTTTTATCTTCTAATTGAAAATGCACTTAAACGGGTATCCCGGTTTAGAAATTTAAAAAAATTGATTTTTCTTTTTGCATATTTTAATAATTCAATCCTATAAAAATATGTTTTTAAAAGAACTTTTCAAAATTTAAATAATTTTCAGAGTTACAGTTCATTTTGTGATGCATTTCAGTTCAGTTTTTGAAACTTTAAACGCGTTTTTCTCGAAACTACTTTCTTCAAATCTCAAGTTTGATTTAACCGATTCTCTTGAAATTTGGCACAGAGATCCTTTATATATTATAACATTGCACCATGAAGAATTTTTTGGTAAAATTTTTGTTGTCTTTCTTAACAGAAATTCAGAAGATAGGCCAAAAAAACAGGGAAAAAAACTTATTATTCAAACTGTGAAAAAATGTTGTTTTCTTAATAGTTCTATAACTACATCCTTCCTCTAAAAGAATTAAAAAAGGACTTTTCCTTAAGATTACTGGAAGGGCTGGAATCCTTTAAACCAGGACACGTCATATTTTTCGTTAGCTCCCACTTTGCCGGCCAGCAATTTTTAAATTTCCTTTTTTATTTAATATTTTATACTCTCCAAATATCAATAAGTAATAAATTAAAAAAATCTTTGTTAAAAATATTTATTTGTTCTTTTTCATAGCATCCGAAAAAATACCCAAAATTCAAAGATCTAACCCAGAATACCTCCTTAATTAATAGAATTAACCAATTTTGACTCATTTCTTGGTACTAAGGTTACAATTTTGTACTAGCCCATTCTTTTTAAATTATTTTATGACAACGCTTTCTACATTTTTATATTTAGAAATTTCTTTTATTCTTTTCAAAAGGCTTTTATAGATAAAATTTACTTATGTTCACTTTACCATTGGCGAATGAAAGATTATAAATATTACTACTAAAAAATTTATATTTCTTTTGTTAAAAACTAAAAAATAATATTAATATAACTGTATTGTAACTAGATAAATTTTTAAAGCTATACACTAACCTTGTTTAGAACTTATTTTCGTACTGTCATTGTTATCTGTAGTTGTATCTTTAATTGCTTGCTTACAGATACGAAAAGTTTCTAAAAATTCATTTAAATCAACAAATCCATCTTTATTAATGTCCATCATTTTACACATCTCTAAAAGTTGTTCTTTTGTATTATGTTCAGGTAAAAATTTACCAAGGAGATTACATGCATCACCAAACTCCTCAAGAGATATAAAACCTTTAAAATATAAAGAACAAATTTTGGATTCTTTCAACTGTTAAAATTAGGCAAAGTAGATACATTTCCTAAAAAATTCTATAATTTTTTTCTATCTTAAAATATTACCTAAATATTTTAATTGATTTACCTGAATTATCTTTATCAAGAATACGAAATATTGCTTCTAAGCTGCTTTTATTCTTGTATAGAGAATCAATAACAGTTGTAGTTCCAGCTTGTGTATTTTTCTAATTAAAATTGAATTAAATCAAAATATAAATATTCATTTATAATTTCATGTTATTTACAACTAAATCTGTATCCAGTAAATACAAGGTTTTTGTGTAATTAACCTCTTTTTCTGTGTTTTTCTGTGTTATTTCCATAGATGGGGCAAGCTTTTCACGTAACAAACGCCAGGGTAAACCTAAATTTGTTGCTTCTTCCATAGCCTGGCACCATTTAGCAAGAGGTAATGTACCTAAAAAATAATTAATTCATATATATATATATATATTTGATATTCAAAGTTAATTTTTGTTCACCAAGGAATTTCGTACAAATAATAATTAGTTTTATTTTCAGATTTGGTCTTCTAATTAGTATTTTATTAAAACTGTAAACAGTTTTTTTTAAGCTCAACAACTTTATGTTTTTTTATGTAAAATATAAAAGCCCTTTAATTTAATATCCTTGTCACTTTATTGCAAAGAGATATAAAGAAAATGCTCATAAAATAAAACAATTTTCAGCCTAAAACTACTTAACTTGATATAAAATATTTTGCTAATAATTAAAATAAATTAATCAAACAAATTTTACCTTTTCCTTCTGGATCCCGAATCATAAATTCTTTTTCTAATTCATATCGTTTCTCATGGAGTCTAGCTGCTAATTCACTAATGGCTGCTGATTCAACCAGACCAATTTTTTGATGAAATGTTAATTTTCGTGTTTTCGACGCTGCTGCTGTATACAAAACAAAATGTGTATCCAGTTGAGGATTCAATTTAAGATAAGCACCCTTATTTGAGCCTATTGCATAATAGTTAGATGCTGAGAATATTGTTATTACCTTAAATGATATAAAAAAATAACGTTTCAATTTCGTATTATGTAATTTATTTACTGTTATTTTTCTAAAAATCTGATTTACCTTACCATCATGAATTATTTCATGACCATTTAGCTTACATTCATGTGATCTAACTAAAAATTCTAACTTGTATTTTTCAAGGAATTCCATTGTTATATTTGGACCAAAATATGTGCCAGCTCCACGTAAGCTATTAGGACGACAGCCTTCACAATTTTGGGGATCACTCCACATTATATCAAAAATCTAAAAAAATATCAAAAAATATCAAAAAATAATAACAAGTCTAGCTTTAATTATATTAGATACTAATTGAGCTTCTAGCGACTCTAGAAATGCTAAACTTCAGGTTCAGCATGTAGTGCTGGGATTTTGAAAGGACTTTATTCATAAATTTCTGGTAAGTCTTGATTAAATGTGCCTCTTTTTAAATTCAATACAAATAGTTCAATTATATATGAAAAATTTGTGGGGTCTTAAGGCACCGATTCCCTTTTTATTTCGGAATAGTCTCAAATTGCTAACAGCAACAAGAAATTAAAAGAAATGGCAACAACAGAAGAAAAATAAAATCATTGGAGCTGTTTATTGTTATTTACGGTGTTTGCTGATCGTGAAGCTATTCTAAAATTAGTTTGAAAGTATTTTTTACCGTGAGTAGGCGCTAATAGACAGCATAATGGAATATAACACGCCTGTTAACAGGTGAATTGTTGAAGGTAATATTATCGTTTAAATGAGTTTCATTAGATCTCGATAGCATTTAAAATTTTTTGGTATTTTACGCTGTTATATATGTATCAAAATTGCTCATAAAATTTTACAGTCAACTAAATCGCTTATGTCAAGGGTTTGGATTAATTTATTATTATTCAGTTTCTCCATTACAACAATTACTGATACACCTTTATCCTAAATAATATCTTAAAGACTTAAAGTGTCAGTGGTTTCTGGTTTTTAGTGCAATTTTAACCAAGAACTAATTGTTGTTTCTGTTTTGAAATAAACTAATTGAATAATATTTTCTTATACAGAATACAAAAACCGCCGTTTCTAAACTAATTCTAAATTCCATTAATAAATACTTATTTTCTAATTGAAAAATTGCTTTTTCTTTTTATATGGTTTTTAGTATATTCTGTTAGAAATTGTAATAGCATAAAATAAAAACTTATTATGTTTACAAAAATCTTCTTTATTTTAAGGGGTTATATACAGTTAGAAGCTTCTAAAATAGGGTTTTTTCGAGAATTTTTCCTGAGAAGACCTTTAGATGTATTAATGTAAAACACGTATAATAGTAAGTCTTAACTGTATTTTAATATTTTTTATATGTAAAAGTAATTATATTGAAAGCTGCTATAGCTGATCTTCTGGAGCTGTACTCAAAAAAAGACGTTTTGCGGTGACCACGATATCTCTGGACTGGATCATTTACAAGAAAAAAACCAAATAATTTTGGTTAAGGAATGTATAATCTGGAAATTAATCGAAATAAACTTTTTTGGCAAAATAGCGGGTTCTCAAAAAAAAAAAATCAATTTTTAACCAAAATTTTGGCTTTAAATTATTTATAAAAAAAAAAAATTTATGGGTGAAAAGAAATTTTCAATTTATATTAAAATTTAAGCCTGATCGGTTCAGCAATTTTCGAGAAATCTTGGTCACCGACATTGAAAACACAGATTTGAAAAAAAAAACGCGTTTAAAATTTCAAAAACACTTTCAATCGCCCTGACACGTTTTTACAAATATGTGTGTAGCTTATAGAATAATTGTCGGATTAACTTGAAATTTTATGTGTGTGGTACTTAAATATATGTATGTACAAAAATCGGTAAACAATTTTAAAGATTCAAATGTGTAATATAAATAAATTATATAACTTACTTGCTTCCACTCGGCTTTATTAATAGTTTCAATACTTGGGGTTACATTTTCTTCAAGTGGTGGTCGCAAAATTGAAATATACTGTTAAAAAAGAAAACTGATTAAGTTGAAAAGTGCTATTTATTGTTTATACAAAATTTCTATCGACCATGATTTATTTGAAATTTGAAGAGCCTTAACAACAATAACAAACACCTATAAGCAAATATAAATAATTATAACTAAATTATATTAATTAATAACAAATATAAATAATAATAATCATGAACAATTAATTATCCATAAGGTATAAACAACTCTAAAGAATTATGAACATATTTACTGCTATTTTTGTAATGTTAAAAGCCTGCCAGCAGATTATGTCCAAGGCTTAAAGTAAAAAATGAATTATTCTATTCAGTTATTAATTTTAATTAATTTGTTAGGTTTATGAAATAAATGAATTTGACCCTTTCATAGTTGCTGGGCGCTGGGGACTTATTTTTCAAAGTATATGTTTTATAATGATGACGTAATGACAGTTTATTAATGTTAGCGGCGAGTTCACTGAAAGTATTTTGGACTATCACCTTTCAGTCAATCACAATTTTTAAGTTTTAGGGGTTAAAAGATATCTTATTGTTGAGAAATTCTGTAGGGGATACTTTGGAAGCCTTTGAAAAAATTTTTAACCCTACACTTACAGTTTATTGTGCATTAAATATTTCAAAAAAAAAAAAAGGAAAACTAAGTTTAAAAGTATTTAAAGACTTTTATTAATATTTGCTGATTTATTTACGCCAAAGCAAAATACAATTTTGTGCTTCTTACAGTCTGAAGGCTACTAATATAAAAACATAAACTCAGGCTTTGCCTAGATTAGCGTTTTAGACAGCACTTTTATAGGAGTTTTTGACGCAAGTTTACACAGAAAAGTATATTGACCGCAATAATTACATTACAAATCTTTTATAAAAGTATAATTTGCGCTTTTAACTAATTTTAATGCATTTTGAATGCATTATTTTTTACAGTAAGTCAATTTAATATAATAAAACTAGAGCTAGAGAGGATAAGTTATATAAATTTTAAATCAAAATGTCAAACTCAAACAAATTATTGGACCTAACCGCACCTTTAAAAATTCCTATAAAAGCGCTGTCCAAATAAATGTCCTAGACACCAAGTCAAGTCTGTTCATTAACTTTCATAGCATTATTTTAATTTGGTAGTTATGACTTCAATTTAAAATATATTCACCCTTATTGAATAGTTACTTAAAAACAATCGGTCAATTAATTATAATAAACTCTTTTCTACGTTTTTAGAAAGAATTTCCAACTATCAAGTTGTAAAATAATGTTTCGGTTAATTTTATTTAATATGCTGTTTATACACTTAAATTGGATAAATTGTTTTGCAAAACAGAAACAAAAAAATAAAATTTAAATCAATCATTTTAGCAAATTGACAAAAAATCATACTAACTTTTCCACGATCTAAGCTTTTAATTTGACACAAGTCAGTAGTATCAGATATTCCTCCATGAATAACAAGGACTCTATTATTGATAATAGTACCAAGTGGTAGCCATCGATAGACATCTTCAATGAGTCCAAGTAATTTTTCAGCATTATGCTTGATAGTTAAATATAGAAATATTAACCGTAATAAAAGTAAATAAATGATTGTCATTTATTAAAGTTAATTAATTACTTTATATTTTTGATGAACTTCACGAATAAAACCATATCTAGCATTCATAACAGTATCCTCATGATTACCACGATTTAAGAATACTCCTCCAGGGAATACTAAAAAGCACGATAAAAGTAATAAAAATACTTCTAAACCTTTTTTTCCTCTGTCGACAAAATCTCCATTAAAGACATATGGATTTTCGGGAGAAGGCAAACCATTCTGCAAAATATTATAGAGAAAATTTATTATTTTAGTGTTTAAGAAAGACAACAACAATACTAAAGCAAAGTTTAAAAAGAAAAATATTTTCGCATATTTGTACTTTTTGCCCTGAAAAATATCGACAAAAAATATAATTTGAGACAATAAAAAGATAAATTTCCCATAAAGAAAAATAAAAGGAAAACAATTACCACATAAAAGCAGTCATATTTAGGATTAGATAATAAGGAAAAAATGATAAACATAAAAATTTAAATTGAAAAATAATAAAACTACCAGCCTTAGTAGAATCCTTTTTTTTTATTATATTTCCAGTTTATCATTATCAATTTTTTGAATCAAGCAAAAAATGTTTAGTTTTTTAAATTTAGAAAAGGAACTAACATGAGATTTTTCCTAATTTTTTATTCAATTGAAAATAGAAAAGTTTTATATGATTTACTCATTAAGGCTTAAGGCATAAGAAATATTTTTCATTATAAATAAAACTTTCAAGGAAAATATAGCCACTTTGTTGTTTTATGGGCTTACATGGATTTAAAAATTAGAAAAAAAAAGTCAATTTATTTTTTATTTTTTTATTGAATAGTCTAAAATAAAATAGCAAAAGTTTCAAGTTAATCAGAATAAAAAACATAGAAATAGAGCTTTGGTAGGTTTTAAATTTTACATGGTCGGCCTACAATCACGTTTTTACCAAAACAATTTTTCTGAAATTGCTTGACATATGATTTCTAAAAAATTGATGAAGCAATCTTTTTTTATGTTGTGCAAAATTTTTTTTGTATAAGATTGACTACTCCCTGAATTTTAAGATTTTTCCTTTTTATGGGATAAAAGCCAATTTTAATATGTGATGTAAATTATAACAAAAATAGTGCTTTTTGTTGTTGTTTTGTTTCATCCAAATAATTTGGTCTTTTAATTTCGAAAGTGTCTATCTTCAGTTATCGTCTCAACTATAATTTTAAAGAGTGGCTGGAAATGTGGTCAAAAATGAAAATATCACAAAATATTTATCAAATAATAAAAATTTTTAGTAAAATATTTCTTTTATTATATTAAAGAAAATAAGAGAAAATATGGGTATGTGAAATTCCTTAAGCAAACAATATTAGTATTAATTCTCTTTGAAAAATATAAATTCATATTTCCACATTAATAATTTACCTTATGAAAAACAACCAATAAATCATCCAATTTTCCATGTAAATCCCCACAAATAGTAATTTGCTTTGATATTGCTGTCGATGCTTGATTTAAATTTGGTAACCTCTTTAATTGGATAGATGATTCCTTTAAAATTCCTGCTACATATTTAGCATGTAAACGATTATACTATTAAAATTATTTTTGATGAGTAATTCAAATTAATTAAAATTTCAATAAAAATACAAACTTTTTTTTTACGAAATAAATCAATAAGGGTATTTATATCTTTTTTTTGTAGTGGAAATACTAAATGTGGTCCGCAATATGTTCTTTCTGGTCCTGTAATACCATTTTCAACTGAATCATCTGATTCATCCAGAAATTTTGAATCTGTTTGATCTAAAATTAGTTAATTAATGGCATAAAATTAATTTTAATTAATTTTATGAGAATAAATTTTAAAGAAAAATGACAATATTTTTACTTTTTCGGATTTTTTATGAAAAAATAGTACTATAAAATTGATTAGAGAAGTTCACTACATATATGTACAAAATAATAATTTTTTAATGTATTAATTACTAGGATTAAGGCTCTTGTATAGATTTAATAATTTAAACTGTTAACATAATTGACTGGAAACTATATAAGTAAATTTTAGTTTGAATTTAATGAACAAGGCTAAAAATGGGAAGTTTTTTGGCATTGTTTAGCGTTACACATAAATGAACTGTGTATTTGTTGTATTTGTTTCTGTTATTACTTGAATAACGTTATAATATCGTTCGATTTCTTATTGGTTGGCTTCAAAGAACTTGTGTTTTTTTTTAAAGAGTTTGATTTACTCTTAAAGTTAACATCTTAAATTGCCTCAAATCAAAAATACACTCGTGTTGTCCAAATTATACATCCTTGGATATTTTCATAATATTTTAAAGCTCATGTTTGGAATGTATTACTCTTTACCGAATTAGCTATTTTAAAAATAATTTAACAGATATCAAGAAAAATTATATTGAATGAGAAGGACATTAAAATACTTAAGCTGTGTATATGTTTTTAATGTTATTAACGGGATGGTTCGGTTAATTCATTAAAAAAAAAAGCATGTTTTCAAGAATTTTTTCTGGCAATATAGAGAATTTCAGTTGATTTCATTAATTTTTAATAGGATAAGACAATATTTGAACAATATTTTTTTCCATATTTTCAAAATAATAATAAGTGAGCTTGTGGCATCTAGGGGCACCTTGAAGAAAAGTTGTTCTGCGGTATGCATTAAAACCCGTTTCATAATCATCCCAAAGCAAAAAATCAAAATTTATTTATTAAAGGAGATATTTTTTGAGGTAATGACGAGAGAAATCTTGTTTTTTTTGTTGATTTTTCAATTTTTGGTAGCCTTTGGAAATCAAAATACCAACTTTCACCTAAAAAATCGACTTATTTGTAAAATTAAAAATTATTAAAAGCTTCGTCATTACTTCGTAAAATATGTTGAAAGATAGTGTGCAGAATTTCAAAAAAATTGGTCTAGTAGATATTTCAAATTATCCTGCACACCGACAATAACAAACTTCAGAAAAACGTTTTAAAGTATTGCTCACTCACTCCTTGCACTAGAGTAAAGGACACTCAAATGCTCATAGCTTCGGTGGTTTTACTCCGATGAACTTGAAATGTTGACAACAATATTTCGAAGATGATATACATTAATTAAAAAGAATTAAAAAATTAAATACCTAACCATCTCCTTGAACTTTTAATTCGACATGAACTAAATAAATGTGCGGAACAATAAAATTTATTAATGCAATATTAATTTTTTATTGATTCTTAATTATAATATTTCATTTTCATCTTGTTGTAAGTAAGTAAAATCATTAAAAAGTTTTTAATTAAATCGAAATAACAGAATACTAATAACGTACGTACCATTTGATGATGATTTTGATGCTGCCAAGGATTCAGAAGATCTAGTCGTCTCTGGAATGTGTGTTAATAATGCATTGAAGAAGTTATATAACTGAAAATTATGAAAAATTTTGATTAATTGTAATAATCTGATTATTTTGCTTTTGTACAAATATACATTTAACAAAAAACACAAAAATTGTTATAGCATTAATCGTAAGGAATTTTTTGGACGAAATTTTCTTAAATTTTCTAGCTTTAATGAATCACTAACCGATGTTTGCGAAATAAATAAGATTTGAAGGATTTGGATTAAATAAAAAAGTCATCACCAAAACTGAAGGTAACTTTAAGGTCAAACATAAATCAATCTAAATGTCCAGTTAAGAGCAATTTTACTAAATTTCGAGAACATTATGTAGACAATTAAAGTTAAATTTTGTCAAAAAAAATTGTATTTTTATGTATTAGAAATTAGCTGTTGAAGTCGTCCTGAAGTTCGTCGTTAAAAATTTAATGAAAATAAATTTTCACATTTGTCTGATGATTTTCAGGTGCTTTTTCGTTTTACTATTAAGAAATATTTCACTATTTTTAAAGTACAAACGAATTTTAGCCAACTTTTTATTTAATGAATGTCGTCATATGTCGTTTATTTAATATTTAAATACAAATATTAGCAATACTAGTGTCCATCACTATTCAAAATAGTAAAACACTTATAGACGAATGATAAAACAAAATAAAATCAAAACACAAACACAAGCAATGATTTCTGTTAAACTTTACGACTTTGAAGGATAAAGCTTACTTCTAGAGTCAGACATTCCCAAGAATTTATTATATTATAAAAAAGACAAGGAAAATAGATAATAGATAGTCTTAATTAAGTTTACTTATGGGACGGCCTTCTTTACCCGTGGCATTTTATACACTCTGACATCTTTTAGTAACATGCACTTCTGTATCCTGGTATAATTCAACTTATAACAATATTAGTTGTTTTGATGGGAAAGTTTCCGATTTGGTACTTTAAATATTTTTTGAATATTTGTACATATGATGTGTTTGAATTGAGGGACTGTTATATATTTTACTCATCTTTAGAGCTGGTAAAGAAGAAAATTTTTTTTATGAATATCATAAATAAGGATGTCATATTTAAATAAACAGACAAATACTTCTTAAAGTAAGGAAAAATTTATTTATCACTTGTTTCTTTAGTTCTTCTTTCAGTTTTAGTTAAAAAAGTTTATAAAAATAAATTTTTCAATAAAATACAAAACTCCTATACTTACACGAACTTGATCCTGCTCACCAGCATATTCAATATTTTGAAATATTGTCCATGTGTAACGACGACGTACTTCCATACGGGCAAGATACCTCCGATACCATTTTTGTATCAAAAGAGCTGCTTTCATAGCTAGAAAATTTATCAATTTAAATTTCTTATATTTGTTGACAGTGAATCATTTTCTTTTTTAAAAAAATATTTTTGTTGCATTTTCTACATTTGATTTTGATCTTTGAAAACCAAAATTTGAGTAGTATTAATTTAAACATTTTTGAATACAAACTTCTTGACAGACGTTTACTTAACTTTTTGTAAAATCAAAGATGGCAAGGTGTTATATAGTGCCAGCATATACTAGACCAAATTTTGCTATTTCTACGGGCCTGGGATGTTTAAGGCAAAACAGAGTTTTGATGTTTTCGATGCTTTTGAAGCAAGTTCATGTTGTAGAAATTATTTTTTCATAAATCTCAAGTGACGTAAAATAACCTAACAGGAAAAGGAGAAATAAGACCTTCATCCAATGAGCCTCGTAAGCAGTTAAATGGAAATTAGATTGAAAAAAAACTTTCACATTCATGTGATTAATCAGTTTATGTAATAGTTTGACATTTGAACTTAATATAAAAGATACACAAGCTAAGAGTACAATAAATATTTTTATTTTATTCTCAATCTTCTTATAGTTAAGGATAATACCAAAAATTAACAATAGTTCAATAATTCAATAGTTAAGTTCGTTGTAAGAAAAAATTAACAAAGCTTAATTTACACAATGAGTATAAATTTTCAATGGAAAATGTATTGAAGGTATCTTTAAATGCTATCTTTTGAGTGCGTTGTTACCCAAAATATCAAAACCAACAAAGCTTTAGCTTGTATCGAAAAATAAACTTTTAAAAGTTTACTTAAATTTTGTTGTTAATTCTTTTTACATGGTATAAGTTAAAAGCTTGTTATATTATTATGTTTTGTGGATAGAATGAAAGAATTTTTTTCAATTGATAGAGAAAGTTCACTTAACAATTGTAAAAAGAAAGCATACAGCATTAATATTGTAAAGATAAATTTCAAAGAATACTCACTTAAATTAATAATAAAAAAGTTTTGGTAATCATGACTTCACTTTTTCTTCTTATTATATGCTGCTGACATGAAGAATATATCAAACACAAGATAAAGATTCTCTTAGCCTTTTGCAAAAAGGTTGGATGAATGTTCCAAAATAAATAATAAAAAAGTAATAAAAGAATTTAAACAGTATATTTTGCAAATGTTGGTTTAAGGAATCATATTCATAGTTAAAAAGAATTCAAAGAAAATAAATGATTGCGTATAAATATAACAAAAAGAAAGTAAAAGTGATATTACTACCAGTCATATCTGTTTTCTTAACAGATGTATCTAATAACTATCTTTGGGATGAAAATTGAAAAAATAAAAAGATCAGATTTTCAGAATATTTCAAATGGTCAATAATTTTCCCAAGAAGATAATATTGTAAACATGTGGCCAATGAATAAGGTTAAGATTTTCTTTACAAGAATGACTTCAAACTCTAATCTACTCCTTAAAATGCTCTAAAAATGGGTTAAATATTTCAAAAATCAATAATTTAAAGTACAAAAACTTATTGAAATATCGAAAATTAAAGAAAATTTTAAATTTGTAAGAAAAACAAGAATTTATTTTTACAAATCTCCTTTTATTAACAAATCTATCAAAAAATTTAAATAAAAACTATACAAAATATTTTTCCTAGCGAAATAAAGCATTTATATTATCTCACAATTATTTCTATATAATTTTATCATCAAACACTTTGCTCCTTTTTTGACACGCAAATAAATAATGATTAAATTATTCATGGATGGATTATAGTTTCCATGAGTTAAGGATTTTCACCTCATTTTATTGGTTTTCAAACAATTCTAGTTAAATCCTATTTCTTTATTGAATTAATATTTATTTAATCTATGGTTTTATGTAGATAAATCATATATATATATATTCATATCCTTTTAAAAGCATATTTGATAATATAAAATATCAAACTTTAGCTCTTTATTTTCGGTTTATGTATTTGTTATTGGAATTTCTCTACGAAATATTTACTTTTTAAGATGTTTTATTACTTTTGTTGGAGTTTAGAGAAAATTTTTTTTCAATTTTGAACACTTAAGTAGTCAGAAATCAAATAATCCTTTAAGTCATATTAAAGTTAGCATGGCCTTTTAGATTATATTTAAATCGATAAGAATTATAGCCCCAGTTACTCAATTTCCTTGTTTGCATATTAATATCAGTCACGCATGATTTTAATATATGTTTTTGTTTTTAAGGACTTTTCTTTTATTATGTTATTTCAATTTTTCTTTTTCATTTTTTCCTAGCTTTTAACAGAGTTTTATTATTCATTTATAACTACATATAAAGAACAGGGAATATTTAATTAAAAGTTGTTATTGGTCGATTCTATTTATTGACCAAAAGATTTGATAGCACGAAAGGTTAAAAAATGCATAATGTGTAAATTTTTAAGAATATCATATTTATATTAATTTATTGCAAGCTGATGTAAATTATATCAAAAAATCAGCTATTTTAATCAATTATTATCTTATTATTTTAGAGTATTACCACATTATAATCATAAAGAACTGTGCTTTTGCATGCACTTTAATAAAATATTGTTGTAGTCCTCTATAAAGAATTCACTTTAACTTTTAGATTCTTCATTTTTTTGGCTAATATTTTTCTGTTTTTTCATCAATTTAGGTAAAGGGTTCTACATCATAAAAATACTTCACTGATCACTTTTTGATAACTTTTATATAACTTTAGTATAAAAATAAAAACGGCAAAACTTTGAATGAAGTTTATTAATAATAATAATTAGAAGAAAAAGGAAAATTTCACAATAATTTCAGATTTACATTTTCAGCACATTTTATTAAAAAACTTCTCAAATGTTTATTAAAACTGAATTTATTTAAATATTTACTAATAAAATTGATTAATAAATAAATACTTACTTGTTTCAATTTTTGTCATACTCCTTCTATGACCTGTTTTCCTCCAATGACGAAATAAAACATTTGGACGAAAAAATTTTCTTAAGGTATTGTTATGCGGTGAAGTTTCAGCACTACGTTCAATTTCGGTTGATCGACAAGACGAGGTGTCATCAAAACTAGAACTACGACGCCTATTATTACGAAGGCATATACAATTTCGTAACATTTTGTTATAAGCTAAAGAAAAACAAAAAAAAAAAATAAATAAATATTAGAAACCTCAATATTTTTAAGTATACGCAAATGAAGCTATATAAATTCTCACCGTTAATGTTTACATCAAAGCTTTAAGTATTTTCATTTCTCTTTAACTTTAATTAAAAATTTTGTTACGCTATAAACTTTTTTATTATTTTTCTTTAATCCATTAATCGATATTCTTTTTTTAATTGTATATTCTATTTTTTTACCTCTATTGATTAATACAATCTAATAATACTGAATTTTTAAAAAGTCTTTTGATAATTATTTTTAAACATCTCTTCATCCTCTTGAACTTATTGTTTGCGATTGTTTGTTATATATAATACATATACATATATGAATACAACAAAAATCCTTAGTCATTGAGAAGTTTAAATCTGTGTAAAAGAAAAATAAATAAAACTGAACAGAATCACCAAAAAATTTTATAATGTGAAGTGCTTACGGTGGAATGAATTTCTAAATTTGATAATTCTAAAGGGAACCCTTAAGCATCAAATATTTTCATGTATTTTTATACAAAAATCTAGGCTAAAATCTAATATTTGAACACAAGTTTTACATGATATAATCACGTCATCTATTGTATTACATTGATGTGATGGTTAAAGCGTCACTTAAGAGTCGGAAAACAGACATAAAGGGCCTCCTTAATGATCTAATAATTTAATTAAATATTGGATTGGACAAAGTAAATGGATTTCCTAAAGGTAATGATTGAATATTTGATGGAAATTTTGAGTAATATTGAGTGAAAACAGTAGGTTAGGCCGGCGGCTCTTAGATCACACCAAGAATTATAACCACAGATGATTTTTCTATCTCAAAATATAGTAGTTACTCGTTACAAGTTTTACATTTGTAGCTTATATAGCCAGACAGTTTGGCAAAAAGCTTAACAGAATTCCAGTGGCGACTCAAAGCTTATGATAAAAAATGGTAGAATCCTTAAAATCTAAGACTTATAATCACATCCAATTTAATACCACCTAAACAAAAGCCAATTTTTAAGATTTTATAGTTTCGTTTCAGCCAAAGTAAATGAGTCTGTTAATTTTTCATAAAGATTTCTAAACGGCTTTAATATTTTAGGGAAAAGAAACTTGTTAAATAGAAAATTTTGTGATATTATATTTTTCTAATCTCCGTTTTCTACTCTTGATTTTTGTATCTTTTGCTTGAAAGTGAACAAGTTGCATGAGACCTAATGTTTTGTACCTATAAGAGACCACTAATTTATTACCGCATATTTGACTTTAAAATTGATCGTCAGAAGCAAAATTTTCTCTGTAGGTCTATAGTTCATATTGTCTATAAAATATATATTCTTTTATTTTTAAATTTGAGAGGCATAAAACACTATTTTAGATCCCTCCTCTTTATAATACTTGTATTATTTTTGATTTTTAAAGGGATTAAATTTTATTGAAAGTAGCTAAAAATGAAAGTGCTATTGGTTAAGGAGTAAGCAATTTTTTTCGTTTTATTTTTATGATTGGCAAAGTATTTTATGACCAAGCGTTGTGGTGTAAGAATTTAATCAGTTTTATTTCACAAACATAAAAAGAATAAATGCAGAATAAATTGGTTAAGTAATTGCAATTTTCTAGACCACCTAAACACTTTTTAGAATAAAAATAGAAGTTACAGAAGAAAACAAAAATTTATATGAACACAAAATTTTACAAAAGTTTGGTATATACGTTTTTAAGCAAAAATAGGATTAAAGAAATATAATTGATATATTTTAAATTAAAATCATATTAGATGGACTGTGGTTAGCAATTCAGTGAGCCGTGTATACAAAAGAATCTTAATAAACTTAATGTGTACATAGACCCTTGTAAAATTAAAATTCGTACTCTGTATTCCTTAAAGCTTGATAATTAAATAAAATGATTTAGAGCTTAACAATATATAGCAACAAAGAAGAAAGAAAATTTAATAAACCATAATTATGACTTTTCAATTTACTAATAAAATTGAACCTCGATGTAACAAAAATACCTTTTGATTTTTCCAATCAGATAATAAAATCTTTTTATTCATAGTAATACCACTTGTTTAAATGCCATTCAGAAATCTGTAAAAATAGATCAACATTCATTTTTTCTAGCCATATATTTACACATAATTTAAATGAAAATACCAAAAGACAAAACAAAATATAAAAACAAACTAAATATTTCTAAGAAGAAAGGAAAAAAATCTTTTCACTTGATTTCAATTTTTACAACAAGAACAACAAACATCAAACCGTAAAATACTCACAAATAAATCACTTTTGAATAATTATTTATTGCTTTTCTTTACATCTATGGAAAATTAATAATTTTTTTAATTTACTTTTACAAAAATAATTATTATTTTCACTTAAGGCTTATATCACAAATAAAACGTAAATTAAATTGAACTTTTAAAAATTATATAGTCCTCAAAAATAATTGAAATTCCTTTTATATTTGATGTGTGTTAATTTATAAATTTATATATATATATATATATATATTATATATATATATATGACATAAGATAACTAACATAACTTAATGAACACATCCCGATGAAAACTGCTCCCACCGGAAAATTGTTTTTCATGCTATGGAAATTCATAAGACTGCCGACAATCCAGTTCAGTAGGAAAAATTTATATTTATAAATTCAACACATAGAGATATTCTATATGGGATAGAGAAAATGATAAAATATGTTAAAGCTTTTTTTCGAAACTCAGAGAAGCTTTACTGGAAAATGGAATCAATATATAAATACTTTGGATTTTTATACTAGGAAGTGAAGTTTTATAATATTATTAAATGATTTCAGCGCAATAAATAAAGTATAAACAATTTTTGAAAAAAAAAAACAGTAGTGGATGAACAAATTTTCTATCCTTTATATCAATTATTTTTGGTAAACCTAAATACTTAAGTTTTAACAAAGTTCTCATAAATTTTTTTCTAGTCAACTGATTTAATTACTGGAGATTCTTCCCCAGCCATGATTTTATTTTACCCAATGGGGTAGAAAATGTAACAGTGTGTACATATCTAGATTAATGTGTTAATATATAAAAGTAAAATGAGGACGTCTCATTTAAGCTTTATATCTCATCTAACTTAATCAGATTGTTTTTGTTTTGATTTTGTTCAAGGCCACTGATCCTGGTCTGGGTGGTAACATCTAGTTTTCACTATAAAAGACCGGTGAAACTGTCTCTTATTGTCAGTATATAATTGATTAATTGAATTTTTTTAATATATTTAAAAATTATGAATACATCTTTTGATGTTCGCTTAAACAAACTCTCGGAAATTTTGATACAAATTTTGTTGTGTACTTGCAATACTTGGGCTTGGCGTATTAATTGCATTGAAGAGTTTTACTTTAAATCACTCGGAGCCGATTTATTTACTTTCTTGATTGCATGGAAGAAAGAAAATGATTGAAAATCTAACTGTCAAATATTAAACAAATTTTCATATTAACGTTATATTCTATGCAAACAATTTTCCTTTGATCTTCTATGAAATTTTGACAAGCTAACAATATTCTGTAGTCAATTTATGCTACATTACAAATTTGGTGGAGAAAATATTGTGTTTAATTTAATTTTAAGCATCTTATGATTTCAGACAGAGTGGAAGGGAGTCATTCTGTTTTTTTTTTTGTTCTGCTTTTGTAAAGCGGGATCGTAGATATTTACATTTCAATATTCTTATTCATTTTATAGGCTTGGAACTGAAGTTGATGAATTTGTCATTATCAATTAACATATACATTCCAAGATCTCAGAGACGCTAGAAATTAATTATTTTCGAAGTAATAAATTTTGAGGAATAAGAAAAATTATGTCTATTAGTTTGTTCAGAAGTGGGATTCAGTTTCGGTGAGAAATCAGCGTGAGAATGAGAAAGTCGGATTTTGATATATATTTTATGGCAAATATATGCTGCTGACTTTTTACCGAAACAGAATCCCTTTTCAACTGCCCTTTTTAAAGAGAAGATAATTCTGTCAGCATACAATTTATAACGTGACCATTTTATTTTTTTGTCAAAGCGGGACGCTGTAGGAAATTCCAAAAATTAAAGGCTATTTTTCAAAAACACAATAATGCTACTTATTCAATTACAAAGACAAGTTAACTGAATTTCATTAATACGTTACTTGATATAATCCTACACGTTAGATTGCAGTTTTAGACGCATTTGTTTTATATTTGTCGGCAGAGCAAATCAGTTTCAAAATGTCGGGTCTAGCTTACAAATAAGAATGGAACTCATTGCATGATGTGTTTATGTTAGTCTTGACAGTTAAAATTGCTTTCAAAACATTTAGCTGTGATTTTTCATTTGTCCATACTTTATTCATTAGAGAAAAAACTCTTTCAACAGGTGGTGCATTCCTGACAGAAATAAAGCGTATTCAATAATTACACAAAAATTTCCGCAGTAAAATAAAAGAGATCTATAAATAACGGTAAAATGAGTATTCCTAATTGTTTTGCTAGTCTACTAGCAAAAGCGGGACATTTTAGATTTCTCAAGGGACAGCGGGACTGTCCTGCCAAAGGCGGAACGTATGGTCACCTTATGTATATATAAAGAAACCCTTCAATAGCAATAATTATTTCTCTTGTTCTACAGTTTTTTACAGTCTATCAGTTCAGATTTATTTAAAGTTAATACTCGGGAAAATGTCTATATTGGTAGAATTTGTGAACTAATTTCATGAGTATAGTGTATTTTTCACACAACAAGAGTGAGTTAGATTGAAAATGTTTTAAAATTTCACTATATACGAAATCCAATATATTTGTAAGTAAATCAAATTTTTCTCTGCACCTACATACATCCTAATAAAATTATCTTTTTAGGCTTTTCAGTATATTTTTTACATCAATTAGCGGCTTTAGATGACTCTCTAGCCATCTAGTATAACACTTTGTACCTTAATTTAAATAATTTATTGTGTACAAAAGAAATTATTAAAAATTAAAAAATTATTTTATGCAAGAGAATTTAAAGATAATGCCTTTAGTATTTCAACCAAAAGCACAGACACAAGACTCACAAAGAAATAAATCAGAATGAATTAAATGCTGTGAAACGAGGAAGAAAGAAAACGATCAAAATGATAGAAGTTTTCTTGTTTAAATTTATTTAAGTTTAATAGTTTTAATTGTATTAAAGCAAAATTTTATTAATAATACACGTAAAAAAAGATTTAAAATCATTAAAAAATTCAATCAAGGATAACAAACAGAGATTTTTAATTAATTGTTTCGAATTTCATGGATCATTTTGCTCAGGGTACCTGACGCGCGATTACACTCAAAAGTACATTAACTGCAATAATTACATTACAAATCTTTTAAAAAAGTATAATTTGTACCTTTATTTTTTTATTTATTTTTATTGCATTTATTTTTTACAGTAATTGAATGTAATACAAAAAAACTAGTTAGAAAGCATAAGGTATAAATTTTCAATCAAAATGTCAAACTCAAACAGACAATTGAGTATAACCGCGCCTCAAAACTCCCATAAAAACTTCTATAAAGCCGCTGTCCGAAACGCTATTCTAAATACAGTCCGTGTATGCATATAATATGCGAGTTTTTAGTTGTATTCTGGTCAATGTAGCAAAAGTGTGTCAGCGTAACTCTGACAGCGTAACAAAATTTCAATAAAAATAGTAATATTAGTTAATTATAATGTTACGTTCAAGCTTATTAGATTTAGAATTATTTAAACAACAATTTACATTAAATTTAAGATATTTTGAATTACATACTTCAATACCGGTGCATGCAGGACATTCAAAATGGGCAAATATACGACATATAAAAGCTTTAAAAGATAAGCAAAAATCAGCAAATTTCACTAAATTTGCTAGGCAAATACGTTTAGCAATACAAGGTAAGCAAATTAATATATTTTTATTCGCAAGATTTCCATATTATCTATGAAGTGTCAAAATTATAAGAAGTGTCAAAATTGTAAATTTTTCTTCTTACCGCTCAAATATGCCTTGTTATTTTCTAACAATGATATGGAAATCTTGTCTTTTTATTTTTGCACTTCTGTTTCTTAAAAGTTTCGTTTAGATGGTGGAACTTCGAATACGACGTTAAATTCTTCTCTGCGTACAGTAATTGAAATTGCAACCAAGAAGAACATGCCTATGGCTAGTATACAAAATGTTATTAAAAAATGCGATAAAAATCGACCTGACTTAAAAAAATATATTTTGGAAATACGCTTACTTAATAAAATATTTATTGTTTGTGTTATATATACCGACGGATTAACTACATTCAAAATGAATTTAACACCTGTGCTTAAGAAACATAGGTACGCACCATACAAAATATCTAAAACTTGCTTTAAAGAAATTACTGTTAATTAGTGAATATGTAAATAAGGTATATTTACCTTTAATTACTGAAAAATTTAAAAAATTCAATATATTTGATCATTAAGGCTATGTTCGTAAGTTGCATAATTTCATTTTTAAATTCATTTTTGGATTCAAATGTTTTAATTAAAACCAAGAGGGAAATAAAATAGATTTATCGACATTTCTTAATGAATGGATGAGTTATGATATGGATATCTTTGTTGGTATCTTTTTTCAAAAAAAAAAGTAACGCTATTTCATTTTAATTAATTAAATTCTATATACTTCAATCTTGTCCGATTAATCAATCCAAAAAATTAATCTTCCTTCATTAGGGTTAAAAATATCTAATCTAGTTAATTGAAGAAATTCATGAATAAACCCTGAAAACAGAACTAAAAGCCTATATAAAAAAACTATTAAAAAAGGTTGGCAAAAATATATCTCACTAAAAACATATTTTAACCTTAAAATCGATAATGGCTTAAACATTAAATTAATTTTTTAGAGCAACATTTGTTAATGCTAAATACTTATTTGATGATCAAGGTATAATTGAAGCCTCAGTAAAAAAAGAAATAAAAGACAAAGCAGTTACGCCAGTAGATTTAGAAAAAATATGCGTCGAGCATGCAATCGATTGTGGAGCAGAAGATGTTGAAACTCTGGATTTTGCAACAGGAACCGTCAATGTAAGTTTTTACTCTTTTTTTTCTTTACAGGTAATTAACTAATTTGTTTGTAAGTTTTTATGTGATCCAATTGAAATGGAACGGATAGTGCGATATCTAAATGAAAATGGTTATACCGTTGAAAATTTCGAACATTGCTTTGTACCAAAAGTATGTTTAAGTAAAATTTTATTTGTTATTATAATATTCATTCTTTTAGACATTAATAACAATAACTGATGATGAAGCAAAGAATCTTAAAATATTTTTAGAAAAATTAAAACAATTTGATGAAATTGAAGATATATACGACAATGTCAATACCTGAAGTTATTTTTCAGCAATGTAAAATTTCTTAATTTATAAAGCAGATTTGTTCGAAAACTATAAAAATTAAGTGTTTTTATTAATAGTTATAGGCTAAAATTATATTAAATTGAAAACAAAATATAATTTTATTCTAAAATAATAGTTAAAGGATAGTTACCCAATTTTCTAAAGAGAAAATATAAAAACTAAATATTTAAACGAATGTAAAAAATGTATAAACAAAAAACCAAATGTCAAACAAAGTAGGTCCTTGAATTTGATTAAAAGTTTAGCGATATGTATGTATTTAATTTTTTCTTTTTCAAGGAAAACGTCGTGCAAGATTTCCATATCATGGTCTCTCAAATAATTTTCTCCTTTTCTTATGCCGGCTGATTCCCTAAATTTGTAAAAAACATTCAAAAGCATTCTAAACCTTCAATTTATGTGGCTTTTCGGTATAGTTTAGTTGCCTCTATAAAAATTGAGTGCTTGACTTGTATTAATATATTCATTTACATATATTAATAGTTATAAGCTAAAATCTGTTTTAAAATAGGAACAAAAAATAATTTTATTCTGAAATAATAATTAAAGAAAGAACAAACAAATTTCTCATAAAATAGAACAATATTGTTATTTTTATTTATTATTCATGCCTTAGTTTTGGATTTAATTAGATTTTATATACAAATTTCATTTAGAAATATCTTATTGATAAAGCTTCGTTTAAATAAATAGATAAATAATTTCCTTAAAATATTTTTTACAATTAACTTAAAAAGTCATATTAATTATATTCACAAACAACGATATAATAACAATAATTCTTTTGTGCAGTATTTTGATGATAAAAAATTATGACTAGAAAGAATCAAATCCTGAGACATCACTTCCCTGAAAGATGTTATTTTATTGTTATAATCAGTTTTTTTTTTTCAAAATAAGATATTTTAAACATACTTTGTCTGGCTTATATAAATGTGTGTGGGGAAGCAAAAATGTTGATCCAATATCCCGTTCAGCCATTGTATTAGCCTCCTGAAATTGCATTGTTAAATTAAAAAGAACTTTAACTACACCCCTGAAAGTGAAAGTAATAGAGGAAAATATTACATGTAGACGGGAAAAACTATTTTCGATTTAGTCTTTTGATAGAAAAAAAACTAGATCATTTTACCATTGGTGCTTTGTTGTGAAGAATTAGGTAATAACTAAGAAACAGATGGTTGTCGTTAGAAAAATTTGATATAGAGTTACATAAGCCATTAAACATTACTTGAATGGAAACAAAAGTCATACATTCTAACTAAGCTAACTGCATAGATTTACAATTCAAAATTGATATTTCAGCAATAGCAAAAATTCCTTGTTGCCATAATTCTGCTTTATGTATAATTTATCGTTATTATTTGAACGATATCTGTTTTCTGTAAAGCCAAAGTGTGTCATCGTTGCATCAACGCATCGAGTGTTGGCGGTTGATGGTATTAATCAAAATGGCTTAAAAAATGGGCCTGTTTACATTAAAATAATCAACACTAACAGTTGGTAGTATTTGAGACAAAAAAGTAATAAGCAAGGATAAAACTACGAACGACAGCCCACAGTCATTAAAAGCCAAAACTACTCAATAACATCAATAAGGAAACAACTTAAAGCCCAATTCATGTAATTTGGCCATTGTTTTCAATAAATTGTGACGCCAGGCATTGTCATCCTGAAACAATACATTGTTTTTTTTTTTTTATATATAGCCGATATTTCACTATTCACATTTTCGTTTTTCATAACACAGGGAGTATCTTATAGCCATATCCTTGACAGTTTACTTTATATCTTAGCCTTTGGGCTGATTGTTTGGTGTTATATAAGGCTAAATAGAAGAAATATCTTTTTAGCTGTTGCGGAATTAAACGAGTATCATAGAATATCCTTCAAAATAATTTTCAATAATTGAAAGTGTAGACAATAAAATAATTACTTACATCGTTTAAAACATGTGATAATTGTTTCTCATATATACTACCTAATGATTTTGTTTGCGGTTGAACCGTTGTCTCAGCATATGATCTTGCCTCAGATACTGTCCTACAAAGTAAAAACAATGTCAAAAGTTATAAAATACATTAACGTTTAATGATAATTGAACAAATAAACCTACAAATCATTCTGATGGATTACATGTAACCATTCATCCATTGAATTTAAGTTTGAACCTTGGCTAAAATTTTTATTTTGTTAAAATAAATATTAAAATTATGTAATATTAGATGTGTCAACCTATCATTGTTTTTGAATGTACTATACTGTGACTGTATATCAGCAGAATGCTGTAAATGCAATGAATCATTATGGCGACTAATTTTTTGAATATTATATTGTTTCCTTTCTGCAATATCTGTATCTTGGGCAACTATTGCAGATACTTCATATCCAGCTGATACTAATGCACCTGTTGATGTTACCTGTGGCACAGTATTATTTATACTTGATATAGAATTTCTTTTATTAGGCTATAAAAAATTAAATTTGATTTTGTCATAGTTTTTTCTCGAAATTGAATAAAATTACCAAAAGCTTTGATCCAACATCTACGTAGCTTAATACTTTTGATTGACCTACATTATTTGATGGTGCATTTATTATTTCACCAGGACAAATGCTAGAATTATCCATACTTATATGTGATATTGGATGATATTTTGCACGTGGTATCATAACTGTTAGTGATCGATCTGTTTGTTCTAGCAGGCTAGCTCTACGATCTATTTCAGCATGTGCTACAATTTGAGAAGTTTTTCGATTTTTTAACTGTTGTGTTGTTTGATTTCCTTTGGTTTCTCTTGCTTTCTATATGATATTTTTAACATTTTCATTCAAAATTTCAACTGAAAAAGATAACAATAAAAATATTACCTTATATGGCAACAAATCAGAATTATGACTTGTTTCACTACTTGAATCCTTAATCATGGCTCGTTTATCAATTCTTGATTTAGTATCTGTTATATTATTCCTATTTTTTTGTGGTATTATATTAATTCCAGACAAAAATGTCTGCATACTTTGTGCTTTTCGTCTTTTTGACCATGTTATCAATATAGAAAATAAAAGTAGTATAAGTAGTAACATACCAACAGAAACTAAAGCAATTAGTAATATTTTCAAATTGACTTGACATGATGAACCTGCATACCAATGGAAACAATTACAAAAGTTTTCATTCTCTCCAAGGGTATAACATGTTCCATGATAATGACATTTTTCACATCCGATTAACTCAGCTGAACAAATTCGTCCAGGATAAATAGAGTTTTCAGAAATATCTGTGTATCCTTCTTTACAGCTACATGTATAAGTTCCATGTAAGTTAAAACAATGTGCATTTTCAGAACAATCATGGAAATGATTACTTTGACATTCATCAAAATCTAAAAGTTTATTTAAATTAATTAAATATTTAAAAAATTTGAATATATAAAAGTCGTTGATGCTTAAAAGCTAACTTTAAAAGATATTTAACGCAAAATTTCCTTACATCTTATCATCTACGAAATATTGAAAATCATCCACAGTTACTCTTTTCAAAGTTGGTTTTAATTTGCTTTTTTTACCGAAGGACTCAAATTTTTTAAATTAAACTCTTGTTATCTTTTCTAAATATTTAAAATATGAGTTGTAGTACATCCCCATCAAAAAATTCAAGAAATTCACTTTTAATCAAAACGAAAATATTATTTAAAAAACTTTTATAGATTCGATGAACTAAACAAAGAAAAATAATATTTAATATCGGGAACAAAAGGATAAATAGTGCTTCTCACAAAATTTATTTTTAACTTTGTATCACAAAAAATGAGCGTCTGAGTCGTCGAGGGATTTTAATTCATAAATTAACAACTTTTTCATTTAATTCAATGAAAAATATTTACTGAATTTTTTAAGGGGTCATATAAATGGATTGTTAATTATTACATTTCATACTATTATAAAGGACTAAAATTGTTTTGCAATTTTCTTCCCAATTTACATTTATTTTGACTTTAAATATTTATCCAAACAGTTTATGATTTCTTAATTAAAATCTCAATAGCTCATCTCATAGGCGGTTTACACTGGTAACGAGACCATGGTGTCGAAACCACCAAACTTGATGGGGTAGTACGGAAACTATGTTATTAGTGCAATTCATACAACTTCTAAATTTTTTTGATATCAAAAATGGAATATCCTTATATCTAATGAAAACATTTATTTTATTTTATGAGGGATACAGATCTTATTGATCTGTATCCTAACAAAATTCAAATGCTTGAGAAGTATTATACTCTGTTTAAGTATAAATATTTGTCATAATTTAAGAATAATTATGCTTTCGTTATAGTTTTGTATGAAATTTTCATACAAAACATGCATTGGTGATTTCGACAACATGATTCCGTGACCAGTGTGAACCGGCTATCAAAGTAGATGAGAACTCAGTCACAAGAATATCTACTGTATTCGTGTGCAGAACTGGCAATGGATTAATTTTTTGACAAAAGTTTTTCACTAAATTACACTTACATATATAAGCAGGTAATGTTTGCAAATAGCTTATCAACAAGTGCTTTAATCATCGATCACAAGTCACTACAGAACAAAAAGCAAATTAATTAGAAGTATATAAAGAAAATAATCAAAATAGACGCCTAGCCTTCGTTATTTTTAAATGAAAAAACTATCGAGGAATGCAAAAAGAAATCAAAATTTCACAGTAGTAGTACCCTTAAGTAATTTAACCTAGGAATCTAGGAATAGCTGTCTTTTTGATTTTACCATTAAAAAACCCTTTCTAAATAAATATTTGTAGAATTAATCAAATATTTTCTAAGTACCTGTCACATTTAAAGCTTCAATACCAGTCTGTGATGTATATAAATCAGTTCCACCAATACTAAAATTAGTATATTTAAGATATTCACTAAAAGTATGAATTAGACGCGTCTGATCATTATTTTCATAAAGCTAAAACAAAATAATTAAATTTGTTACAATTAAAACTATAAATTTTTAATTAATTTTTATTTCAATATTTGTATACCTGTAAATGTGCATTTATTATAATTCCATTTTTATTTGGTTCAGGTTCAAATCCTTCTATATTTATATTATGATAAATATCACGAAAATTTGATTGCATTATCATTCGATCTAAACTTTCATGTGCTATTGATTGTATTTTTAGAAATTCTTTTGTTTTGTTGTTCATTAAATCATTATTAAATGTTAAATAATCATTCCCAATATGATTTACAGGTATATTAAATATATATGAATATATTGCTATAATTTTTTAAAAAAATATTATAAATAATTGTATAAAATTTTAAAATATATATGAATAATTACTTCTACATGGACGATCTGAAAACATACGAGCAAATCCGGTACGACAAATACATAAAATTTGTCCATCATTTTGATGACATAATTCATTACGGACAGCTTTACAATTTTTTTTACATTCATTTTCTTGTTGTTGTTCATCAGGAATATGTAATTTTTCAGATAATTTTGGTGATGAAGTAATTAATATACCACCAAGAAGGACATGATCATTATTTTCATTAGTTCTTATGTTTTCATTATGAATCGGTAAATTAAAATCATTATTATTATTATTGCCTGGCATATTTAGTGCATAAGTTAAATTATTATCAATGATTCCAGACATTTTTGGATCAGTCATAACAACAAAAATACTTTCATTTTCAATAATATCGGGTAAAAGTTTTTTTGTTAATGTATTATTTTGACTATTTTCTTTATGAATTATTGATTCTATATCCTTTGATTTTATTTTATTTGATATAATTGATGTATGATTAGAAATATTTGATTTTGTTGAATTTTGATTATTTACAATAATTTCAATGAAATTTCGTTCAGGATCCTCATTTGTATTCTTTTTATCATCATTTATATTATGATTAATAATATCATTATTATTAGGGATTATTTCATAATTTTGTAATTCTTTTGTATTTAAATTAATTGTAAAATCATTATTTTTAATTGGACTTGGAGTTATTGTTACTTCAGTAAATTGAAATAATGTCTGAGTTTCAGTTTCTGTAACAGTATCAATAATAGTTGTTGTTTTAGTTTTAACTAATGTTAATGTTTGTGTTGATGGTATACCTTGACTATGGATAACTGTTGTTTTTGTAGCTAAAATAGTTAATGTTTGTGTATTTGTTACATATTTAGTTGGAATTAAAATTTTACTTATTTGTCGTGTACGTGTTAAAATTTTATATGAATTTTTTGTTTTATTATCAATTAATGTTGTTGGTAAATTAGTTGTTGTTTTTTTTGTTTCAATTCTATCATCATAAATTGAATATTCAGATGATTCTATTAAATAATTATCATTATTATTTGATTGTGTTGTTGATTCAATTATAATTGGTGTTGAATTTTTAGTTTTATTTTGATTAAATGGAATAACTTTAAGACTTGGTGTTGGATTTAGATTATCCAATATTGGACGTTTAACTGATAAAATTGGTCTTTCTGAGTATACATTTTCTTTAATATTATCAGTAATTGGAATTTCTTTTAAATTATTTGTTTGATTATTTTTTATATCATTATCAATTATTATAGATGGTTGTTTCTGACGATATATTGTTTTATATTTATTTAATATAGATTTATGTGTTGTTGTTGTTGTTGTCGTTGTTGTTGGAATCGATTTGAAATTATTTTGAAAATTTTGATTTTCATATATTTTATATTTTGGTGTAGTTGATTGTGTTGGTCTCTCTAATAGCTTATAATTTAATTGTGTTGTTGTTAAAGTTGAGGTTGAAGTTGATAAAGGTGGTGGTGGTGGTGGTGGTGGATTTAAACCTAAAACAACTTCATCATTTTTAAAATTTATTGGTAATGGTGGTGGTTTCATATTAATTGAAGGTTCAGATATTTGAGTATATTGTGTCATTGGTTTTCTATTATTATTATTATTATTATTATTATTATTATATACAGTATCAGATAATTCAAAATTATTTATATATTCATTATTGTGTGGATTAATACTTTCCTTAAAATCAAATATTTCTGATGATTCTTTATCCTGATCAATTTTACCTGAATTTATTGATTCAAGTTGATTTAATTCAATTTTTAAATTATTTGGTGGTGGTGGTGGTCTAGTTATTGGATTCATTTTTTCTGTAACTAATGATGAATGAATCCTATTTTTATCTGTATGCTCTGGATTAAATGGTGTTTCAGTTTGAGATGGGCTCTCTTTATTAATACTATCACCAATATATATACCCATGGGTAATGATATTTTTATATGATCTAAATTAATATCAGGTTTTTTTGATGATGATAATGTGTTGTTATTATTATTATTATTATTAATATTTTTAATTGGATTTTTTGAATTTTCAATTGATGTTTTATCAATATAACTTAATTCATTAATAGCTGATGGTAGAGGTGACTCAAATTGACTTGTTTTAGTATTATAATTATTATATGATATTAATGTATTTGTTTTATTTAATGTATCTGATATTTTTCCGTCCTGTGTAACTGGTAAGGGATTTGATTCTTGAACTACTTCACCTTCTTCATTTTCATAATCCTCACTAAACGGGTATTCTGATATAAATGATTGATTTGTATCAGTTTCACTATGACTAGTTTGATTATTTATATTTTTATTATAAATTCCATTTGATATCGGCAATATATTTATTTGGGTATGATTTTTAAACGTTTCAAAAGATTTTGTTAAAAATGGATGATTCTTATTTGAAAAATTTGTCATTTTATTTGTAGATAAATTATATGGATTTATTGGTCTTGGTCTTGATAATACTGAATGTTGTTGAGGATTTGATTTACTACCAACTGTTGAATGATGTAATCGAATAGGTATAATTTGTCTATTTGGAATATTTTCCAATACTTGTTGTTGATTAAAATTTTCTAAATTATTCCATGGCTTTGATGAAATACTCTGTTGAAATATATTATTATATGGTCTTCGATTGTTCTCTGGTGGATATAATAAATGTTGTTTTTTTGATGGAATTTGATAATTAGTAACACGCATTATATTTGGTAAATTTTGATTAATCATTTTAATATTAGGATAATTTTTTGGTGAATATTGTGATGGCATAGCAACCATACGTGTAGGTAAAATTTTTTGTTTATATTTAAAATCATTTTCTAAATACTTTTGTTGATTTTGATCAGATATGATTTTAGGATTCTTAACTAAATTATTTACTTGTTCTTTGATTAAAGATTTATGTGGCAAATCATTTTCTTCTATAAATGTTAATGGTGGGACATGCATTGCAATATTATGATTCAAAATATTTGAATCTAAATAAATTTTTTGATTAGATAAAATTGGTGTTTTTATATTTTGATGTTTACTAACACTAATATTATTTAATACTGTATTCGAGTATGGTGATGGCTCATTAAAATATTGTCCATTTTTATGTAACTGATGATGAGTATTTTCAATAAAAACAATTGATGCTGGACTATTATGTGGAGTATATATATTTCCTTTATTTGGTGGTTTCATATTAACTACCATTGGATCATTACTGGATGTAATATAATTAATTTCAATTGGTCGAAGATCAGTACTATATACTTGTGGTATTGGTTTTATTTCAATTATTTCATTATTATTATTATTATTATTATTATGGTCAACTGGTTTATTTTGATGAAAAGCTTCATTAGATGATTCTAAATTTAATGATGTTGTTGGTAAAGGATGCATATGAGAATTAGAATTAAGAAGAGGTGGTCGAAGCATTCCTAACACATTATTATCTGGATTATTTGAAAATTTTGAAGGAGGCACTAAGGGTACTATATTTTGTTGCAAATAAGACTCTTTAGATAATAAATCAACATCATTTATATTTTTATTAAATGGTACTCTAGGGCGTATACCTGCTGATTTACCAACAATAACATCTGAATTAGCAGTTATTATTTCACCCGGACTTATTGGTATACCACCATTTAATAATGGAGTTTCATATTTAGGTTTATCAATTTTAATATCTAGTTGAGTACTATGTTTCATATTTTGATGTATATTCCAATTATCTGGTGGTGATATATGTAAATTAGCTAAATTTTTTGAACCAGGTCTTCTTAATAATTTTGTATTTATATTATCTATATTGATATCTTGAACAGGAATATAAATTGGTGATCTTTGTTTTTCATATTCTTTACTATTATTTTCTAATACTGGTAAATTATTATTAGTATTTTTTAAATTATTGTCATTATTTTGAATTTTTTTATTAGAATTTTTATTATTAACATTTTCTTGAGCAAAATTATGTGTCATTAAATCAGCCATAGCATGTAAAACTGGCCTTAAAGCTGTAAAACCATTAAAATTGAATGAATTAAATAAATTTTGAACTTTATGATCATTTTTTTTACTCGGTAATGAACTATTTGTAATTGTATTATTAATATTTGATCCATTATTTTCATCTATTCTATCAATATAAACTTCTTCAGTATCTGATGCTGCTGTATCTGAATCGGAAAAATCATTTTCAATATTATTATTTGTATTATTATCATTTTCATCATATACTGTTGCTAAATTGTTGAGAGTATTCACTGCTGTTATTTCTAAAAGTTGTCCATCTTTTAATTTTGCTAATGTTGTAAATGGTTTATTAATATTATTTTTTATTTCAAGCAATTTAAATCGATTTTTAAGATCAATATATGCATCCATATCAAGATAATAATTAGGTATTGATTCAGTTACAACATTTTCAACAACACGTGTATGTGAATTAATAACTGTTGATGAAGAATTATTTTGATTAGTTTTTAATATTGTTGTGAAATATGTAAATGTAGTTAGGTACGTTTTTGTTGCATATATATTTATGGCACTTTTATCTTCTACTATAGATTCTTGTATATTTTCATTATTTAATGCAATAGAATTAATTAAATATGAAGAATCAGTTTCTTTTTGTTCTGAATATTGTTCCTGTGTATATACTTCCTGAGATGGTATTATACTTGCCTCAATTTTATGATTTCCATTGATATCATGCAAAGTATTCAAATTGCTATATGGAAAATATTGTGTTTTTGTTAAATCTTGTGTGATTAAATCATTAATTGGTAAATCATCGTCATCGAGTGCTATATATGAAGTTACAACCGATGTTCCCTTAGGTTGGATTGATTGTGTTATACTCGATGTAAATTTTATTTGACTATAATAAGTATTTGTTTCAAATACTTCTTCTGATGGCTGCAAGTATGATATATAATCCTCATCTTTAATAGTATTAAGATATGTATGGGTTTGATGATATGCATCAGTAACCATTTCCGGATTCTGTTATTAAATAAATAATTAATGTTATGTTTTAAACTATTTAAAAATTTATACATTTAAAAAGATTTAAGCTTGAAATTTAAAATTTTTTTATTAAAAATATGATTTTTAAAGTCAAACCAATAAGTTTTACAGCTCTCAATTTTATTATTAAGATCACTTACGATTGTCCTATATATTTGATCAGGAAATTATAAACAATGTAATTTGGTTGAATAACTAGAAATAGCCAAAAGTGTAAAGTTAACAATGAGAGAAATTGATAGAAAGGTTTTTCTTCCGGTTTTTCAATCAAATAAAATACATTAATCCAGCCCCAAAAGCTCTAATGAAATCGGAATTGATGACATAAGTCATGACTGAGCAGAGCAGTTGGCTTTATATAACTTTTTAAGCTGTCAGACACTTACTAGAGTTTTCACGTTAGCTTAACAATATTTGATTAATAATATTAAATTATTACCCTGTTTAGAATTAAGTGAAAACTCAAATAATTAATTTAGTAAAAATAAGAAAAAAGAAGAAGAACTGCAAGAATTGCAAACTGATGCAGGATTTGGTTGATAATTAAATTGATCACCTTGGTGTAGTTTTCTGTATTGCTGAAAAAATGAATGATTGCCTCCTTTGGCAGTCTACAAGTGTCTCAAATATTAAGCGTAGGGAAAGATGTTTTACATTCAAAAAATTATCTACATGAGTACAGGAAAACTATCTCAGCGTAAGAGTAGACTATAATTATTTATAAACGGAGCCTATTTTGTAAATTATTTTTTTACAAGTACAACTGTACTTGACGTAGGAGATTGATTATTTATCTTAGATAATATAATTTAATCTCGAAACGTCAATGAGATCAAAAACTGGTATTACCTCAGTTTATCCGAAATTAATTCAGTGAAAATGAAAATTGTTAACTTAAAAAACAAATGCAAAATGTTCAATTTTCCAATTAATATAATAATTACCTGAATATCAGAATTATCTGTTGGTGTATTTGTTTGAAAATTTCTTTCCTCAGTTGCAATATTCGAAATAACTTTTTCACGGCTTTGTATCATTTTTGTTCCATCCTGGAGATATGTTGTCCTATATGTATATGTTGTTAGGCAAGTTTTTGTAATAAATTGATTTTGATTTAAATTTATTGATATATTATCCTGAAAATATTGCAAATTAACCAACCAAAAAAAAAAAAAAAAAAATATTTTTAATTAAGAAACAAAAACAAAAAATAAATATATAAAAATACCTGTTTATTTGACGGTACAATAAGTATCATTTGATCCTTTACTGTACTTGGTGTTAGTGTCATTGGTTTATATAAATTACTTGGTAATATCCTTAATACACTTTGTTTATTATTTAATTTATTTTTATCACCTGCTACAATTACTTCAACACCATTTGACATAATACGTGTTGCCAAATTATAACGTGCCTCTTCAATAAATGTTGTTGATGTTGATGGTTCGATTAATTTAAAATCAATATTTTTAATTGATGGTCCTATTGTAAATCCCATATAGTCAAAAAAACGAAAATTTCCTTGTTCATTATCCAGATTTTCTAATTTCATATTTATTGTAGTACTATCCATTGTCGATTGTGCTGTTTTTAAATGTTTATTTATATCTATACCGTATCTTGTTTTTTTTTTCTTATTGATTTATTAATATTAATATTTATTTATTTAAAATAAAAATAAAAATGTTTTTGTTGTTTATTAATATAAATATGAAAATGCAAATATGTAATGAAGAAAGTTTTATTTAAAAGTATATGTAAAGTAAAATATTTAGATATAATGTGTGCAAAATAATCAAATTAATAAATAATATTTACAATATTATTAATTTCATTTACATCACTTTTATTAAAATATAAGACTTCATTTGATTTATTTTTATTTTCAAATAATTACTAAGAAAAGTTTTCTAAATTACACATAAATAATATCATCCCTTTATAATTTTGTTGATAAACTTTTTTGTATAATCATTTTTGAATAATAACAGAAAAAAATATAGATGCTGCCAACTCACATAATACTAGGGCTAGGGTTGGCAATTTATATAAAAGTTGTTTGAAATCTGGAAAAGTTAATATATAGGAAATAATTTGAAAAATATATACAAAAATATTTTCAAAGAAACCTTTTAACTTACCTTAATAATTATTCCAAATGATTTTGAGGATGTCTGAATATTGTAGATAGTAGTGTACAGTAATAGCATCAGAAATTAGAATTTGTAGAAATAGTAGTAATAGTACTAGTAGTAGTAGTAGTAGTAGTAGAAACAGGCCGAATTATAGTAGAAATAGGATTTATAATTTTTGTATTAATCAAGTTATTATTAATAATAGTGCCAATTTTTTCATAATTCGTTGTTGATATTATTGGCACTGTTAAATGTACATTATATGTATTTGTCATTGTTAATGTTGTTGTCACCAATTTATCACATATTTCAGTTGATGATTGTAGCAATTCATGTTCATTATTATGTACACGATCAATTATATATGTATATGTACGTTGTTTTAATATTGTTTCAATTAATGTTGATAATGATGTTATTATTGTATCAAATATAATAACAGATGTTGATATTGTTGATTTTGGCAATAATTTTGGCATTAATTCATTTGTACTTGAATTTATATCAGTTAATATTTTTCTTAATTTTGATTTTTTAATTTTTTTAATATTATTTTTAATATTATTATTATTATTATTATTATTATTCATATTATCAAAATTTTCTAATAATAATAATGTATTTGAAGGTATTGCCATTATTGTTGATTTAGTTGTTATATTAATATTATTTAATAATGGCTTTTTTCTTTTTATAATTATTCGTCGACGTTTTGTTGTATTCATTAAATTATTATTAATATCATTATTTACAATATTTATTGGTCTACGTTTTATTAATTTTTTAACTTTTCTTCTTTCATTTGTTGTATTTCTAAATAATGAATTATTATTATTATTTTTATTGTAAATATCATTTAAATCTAAATAATTACGTTTTTTTCTAATATTATTTACATTATTATTTGACTTGTAATTGATATTATTATTATTGCCACGATTGCCTGCATTATTATTATCATAAATATAATCCCCAAAATTATTTAAGACCTTTGACTTAAGTGGGGATATCTTAGAAAGGCCATTTATACTAAAAAATGTTCTTCATATATTTTATTTGTAGTATTATTTAAATGAATTTTTGTTTGTAATGTATTTAAATTATTTGTTATATAATTATTATTATCATAATTTTTTTTATCAAGAATTTTTGTTGATAATTGATACCAATTACTAACATCACCGACAACACTTTCTAAATTTTGTGTTTCCATAGATGGTGTAGTTGAATAATCATTAATTAAAATATCATTTATAGCTGGATATAAATATTTTTCATGTAATTCAGATTCATCAGCTTTATAAAAATCATAATTATTAATTGTTGATAATGATTCAATTTCACGTTTTTGTATTGTAGTTGGTGTATTATATACAGTTGATAATATGGTACTAAATTCACCAGGACGACGTCCAGATACATATAAAGTAATAATACTACTTTCTCTATGCTGTGAAGATGGTTCAACTAAAATTGATTTATGAATTTTACGATTACGTTTACGTGATTCTTGACTTGTTTGTTTTTTAAAATCATCTTCAATATCCTTATAATTATCAGATTCTAAATTTTCTACATTACTTTTAATTAATTCAGAATCATCTAAAATTTCTTTATATATACCATTATCTAATTCAATCTGATGTTGTGGTAATAAAAATTGATTTTGATTATTTATATTTGATAATAATGGATTTGATTGGATTTGTAATTGTTGTAATTGTTGTTGTTGTTGCTGTTGCTGTTGCTGTTGTAAAAGTAATGGTAATAATAAACTATTAACTTGTTGAACAGCTGCAGGTTGCATTGTTGGTGTAACAACAATTGTTTCAGTTAAATATTCTGTTGCTGTTATTATATTAAGGCTACTATCATGTATTGTTGTTAAAATTTCTTTACCACGAAATGTTAAAGGTATAACAGTTGATTTTTTATCAGTTACAGTTGTTATATAAGTTGTTGTACGTGTCTTATATTCTGTTGTTGGTGTAATTAATATTTGTTGTTGTTGTTGTTGTCCACCAACACCTAAACCTATTAATGAATTTAATGATTGCGGTTGTAATCCAATATTACCTAATAATAATTGTGATAATAATAAATTAGCTAATGGTGCATTAGCAGCTATTTGTGGTTTTATTGTTGTTATAACATTTTCAATATCATATATTGTTGATGGTATTATATGAGAAAATGATGTTAAACGTCCACGTATTGTTGTTGGTGTAAATGTTATAGATGTTGTCAATGTTTCATGTATAATATATTGTGTTATTTCAGTTAAACCATTATTATTAATTGTTGTATCCTCTCTAGTTAATGCTAATACTGATTTATCATTTTTATCAATTATTGTTGTATATTGACGTGGACTTAGTATTTCTGTACTTAATTTTGATGTAACAATATTTTTAAAATCAGTTATTTTACCAGATACAATTGGTATTGATATAACTGTTGGTACATGATGACTAACAGTTATTGTACCATCAAAACTTGGTTTTATATGATGATTAGGATCAATTACTTGATTTCTTGAACGTGATCTATTTATACCTCTAGCACGATTATTTATTTGACGTGATCTACTTGTACTCCGTAATGAATATTCATCATTTGCTGAATTTGTATATGATTTAATTCTTGGTGTTTTAGGACGAATATTTGTTATTTGAGGACGATGTGTTGATGATATACCACCAGCTACAGTAGGCCTACGAAAACTTGTTGATCTTTTCGATGATAGATTAGTAATAATATCTTTTTCACGTAATGTAAATGGTATTCTAGATGGTACAAATGGTTTAGTAGGTCTTATCCTACTTGAATTTAGAGTAAGTTGTTGTGGATATTTACGTCCTTGTTGTCGGGTTGTTGTTTTTCGTACTTTTTGTGTTACTCCTTGTTCACTTTCAATAACAATATTATCAACTCTTTCTTCAGCATAAGCTGGCATTTTTGTTGTTGGCCTACGAAAACGATTTCTATAATTTCGACTATTATTATATTCAATTTGACGTTTAATTCTAAAATTTGAACGTCTTTGACGTTCATTTCTTTCTCCAACTTCTAAATTTTCACCTTCATAATTATCACTATAATCATTATCTTCTTGGCTATCTGTAATTTTCTCATCTTCAGAATTTTTAATTACTTCATCTTTATCCTTCTCAATATTTTGTTGTCCAAATAAGCCTCTTGGTGGGAATAAGCGATCTGATGCTCTTGTCCTATTTGAATAAGATGCCAAAGTTGGTCGCTGAAATCCTCTTGAATGTGGCTTAAAAGGTGTTGTTGTTGTTGTTGTTGTTGGTATTGTAGATTTATTACGTTGTGAAAATGATGCTTGCTTTTTTAAACCTTGTTGTCCATTACGTGATCCTGAATTTAATGAATTTGTACGTCCAATTAATGCTGGACGACGAAATTTCAATAATGGATTTTGATAATGTCTATGATTTTCTGTAGTTGTTTGAATATCTTCTTCTTCATTTTGTTTTTCAATATTTTGTGTATTATTTTCATCTTGTTCAGTTGATTCTGTTGTAAATGTAGCTGATATTGTATTTAAATTTGCTGATAATGTTGGTTTTATCCTTGATCTTATATTATATACACTTGATAATGATCTGTTAATTGTTGAACTACCACGTCCATAAGGATTACCATGCTGTCTTGAACTACCACCTAAATATGAAAATGATGGTTGTATTCTTGATGAACTAAAACGATTCCTAGAGCTACCAAAACCTCCAGATAATGATGATGATGATGATGATGGTCCTATTGATGATGGACTACTTGCATATGATCTAGTTCTTGAAAATTTCCTTAAGCTTGAAAAGCTATTTGGTGTAAAACTAGATGATATTTGATTATTTTTTCTATTATTATTATAACGAACACGTGTATTCTCAAATTTAAGTGCTGGTGTAGCTGTAATTGTTGGTGTAAAATCAGATCTAGTTATTATTGTTGCACTACTTGTTATTCTACGTTTTGGTGCAAATTTTGGACGATTTCTTGGTGCAAATGGTCTTATAACAGGTGATACAGTTTTTTTATTAAATATTGATGAAGTAGTTTTTTGTATTTGACTATTTTGATTATCACTATCTTTATTATCATTATCTTCAATTATTGATCCCTCAATTAAACTAACAGATGATGTAGTTTGTATAATGTCTGTATTGGTTATTGTTGGTGAAATTGATGTTGGTTCAATTGTTTTTTCAATTATATAACTAGATGTACTTTCAATTATTTGTGCATATCTATCATCAATTATTGTTCCAATTACTTTAGATTTATATAATGTTGTTGTATGATTAGCAATCATTGTACCTTCAATTAATCGAACTAATCCAGTTTTATATGTTTTTGATGATCCATTTATATCAGTACTTGGTGTACTTAATAATCTTTTAATTTCATCAATATTAATTGATGATGTACTAGAAATAATTTGTGTTGGTTTACCATCAATTTCAGTAGAAATTACACTTGTTTTATAATATAATGTACTTATACCTTCAGCATCTATTATTTTACCCTCATTAATTGATATTAAATTTTTATTATTAGTTAAATTTGTTTTTATTGGTGATATATCAATTGTTTTATTTATTGTATGCATAAAAACTGGTTCAAATTTTTCTAATATTGTCATATTATTATTATTTTCATCAATAATTTTTGATTGATTAAAATTAATTATTCCAGTACTATTTTCAAATATAGCTGATAAAGTTGGTGTTGTTATAATAATATTAGTAAAAGTTTCTAAACGGCTATTAAGTACAGTCTGATCACCAACATATGATGTTGTAAAATATGTATAAGTTGTAAAATATGTTTCTGTTTCTAATGTATTCATAACAGAATTATCTAATGTTGGTGTTGGTGTTGTCGTTGTTGTTGTTGTTGTTATTGCTGTATTTATTGTTGCTGTTTCATTCTCATTATTATATATATTTGATAAAATTGATGTTGTAGGTGATATTGTTGTCATCAGTAATTCACTCGATAAACTTGTTGGTATAATATTGGTTGGTGTTACAATATTTGATATAGTTTCTTCACGACTAATTGTTGTTATTTCACCATCTTTAATTAATGTTGTCCAATATGTAAATGTTGTAAAATATATAATTGGTAATGTTAATTCATTTTCAGATAATAATAATGATTTTGTTGGTTTCAATGTTTCTGTAACAACATTTGTTATTGTTTCTAAACGGCTAAGTATATTACTTGATGTACTACCAATATACATTGTTGTAAAATATGTAAATGTTGTAAAACTAGTTTGTAATAATAATGTTGGTGATGGTAATATATCTTCAGTATTACTTTCAGAACTAACTTGATCATCTAGATATTCATTATTTAAATTTCTATTATCAATTATTTGACGATGACCACCAGAACTACTTAATTTAACATCAGTTACTAATTTAATTGTATTTTCAGTATTTTCACTATCTATATTATCAGTAATTATTCCCGATGATTCTAAATCTTTATTTTGTGTTAATGTTCTATAGGTAAATTTTTCATTATTTGTTGATGATATATCTAAATCACTTAAATCATTTAATATATTAAATTGTGGTGTTGATGAACGTAATATTGTTTCATACATTGATGTTGGTTTTATATCATATATATTATTTTCACTATCAGATATTTTTAATTGATTTCTAATTGGTAATATTGTAACATCATTATTATCCTTATCAGTTACATAATTTGTATAAACTTCAGTACGACTAGTTATTTCAGATTCACCATCAACAAATATTGTTGTAAAATATGTATATGTAGTATAATATGTTTTTAAACCATTTTTTATAGTATCATCATTTAAAGGTGTTGTTCCTTTATCTAAATTTTGATCTAAAATTTCATCAATTTTATTTAAATCACTTTGTGATACTGTAAAACTAGTTGTTGGCCGTCCAATACCAATATTAATAACTGACGTTTCATCATTATTATTATTATTTAATAAAGATGTTGGTGAAATATTTTCTTTATCTTTAATCTCATCAATTAATGAAGATTGTTGTAATGGATTAATTGTTGAGGTAATAACATTTGTAATAACTTCTTTACGACTAGATATACTTGTTGTTGATTCATGGAAAAATGTTGTTAAATATGTATATGTTGTATATAATGTTTTATAAATTAATTCAAAATCATCATCTGTATCTGTATCTGATTCTTCATTACCAATATCATCTACATCATCATCATTTTCATTGTAAATTTCTTCAATTGTTGTTTCTGTTATATTTTTACCTACAGAATTTTGTATAGTTGTTACTTCAATTGGTGTTTCACTTGTTGTATAATTATTAACAATTTGATCATTATTTTTATCAACATTTTCTACATTTTTGTCTGTTTTATGACTTACACTAACAATATTATCAGGAATTATTTTTGTAGGTAGAATATTTTCATTTGTTCCTATTATAGCATCAAAATTTTTTGTATTTTCACAATTAAATGTTGTTGTATAGCTAACATCAAATGTTACAATAGTATTTGTTTCAATTGATGTTGTTACTGTATCTAATGTTGATATCAAAAATGTTGTTAAATGTAATTGAGTCTGTTGAACAAGTGTTGGTATTATTTCTGATGTTAAACTATTACATTTATTTGAATTATTTTCTTCATCAATAATATCATTTGAAATTGGTGTTGTTGTTATTATTTCTTCAATTGGTAATGTTGTTTCATCAGCATTATCATCAATATCATTAATTGTTGTATTTTCTTCAGTAGTTAGTGATTCAGATGTTGTTGTAATTTCATTATTAACACGATTAAATGTATCAGTATTATGTTTTTTAATTTCACTCGATAATGATGATGATAATGATGGTGATATAATTTTTGTACTACTATCAAAAGCATCAAATGGATCATTTTCAAAAAATATTGTTGTTACACCACCTGAAACACTTGTTTCTGATTCAATTTTAATATTTTCAGTTGATTTTAATGATTTTTGTTTATCTAATTTTTTTATAGCTTCAGCACTAGCTAATGATGCAAATATTCTTGATATATCTTCATTTGATGGTGTTGAAAGAATTACAGGTATTTGATTTGATTGTAATTGTATTGATGATTTCTCATCAATAGATTGCATTGATGATTCAATTGAATTTTCAATTGATGGTGTAATAATAAATTCATCATTTTCAGTTATTTCATCAATTATTTTATTTGGTGTTGTTGTATCATATAAAATATCATTAAATTGTGTTGTTGTATCTGATTCAAAAATATCATCAATATCATCATCATCTTCATTACTATTTGATTTTGTATCAAGAATTATAGAATTAGTTGGTATAATTTTTAATATTGGTTTCATTGTTATAGTTGGTTCAATTTTTGATTTTGTTAACTGACTTTGTAATACATTATTTGTACTTAATGTTGCCTCACCTTTTATTGATGTTATATGACCAGATTGTAGATTTAATTCTTGTGTATTTGGTGAAAATACAATTACAGTATCAGCAACAGTTGTTATAAAATCAGCAAAACCAAAATATGTAACAGTTTCTAAATATTTATCATTTTTTTGCATTTTACTATTACCTCTATATAAAGATTTTGCTAGACGCATATCTGATTTGATATTTGAACGTTCTGTTTTTTCATCAAGTCTTGGATTATCAAATGAGAAGCCACTTGGTGAAAATACATTTTTCACTGTAAATGTTGGTAAATTAGCAGCTGGTTGAACTTTATCAGAAATAATTTTTTTACTATTTGATTTATTAAAATTATTTGATAAAATTGTTGCTTGATTCTCATTACTATTATTATTATTATTATTATTATTATTTAGGAATTTTTGACTAGGACGAATATATGATGCCTTAATTTCTTTTGTTTCAGTATTTTTATTATTTTCATCATCATAAATATTATAACTACGGGTCGGATATATAAACTGTACTGTATTTTTTAATGGCTGTACAAAATCAGTATTAATAATAAAATTATTTAGATTACTATTACTATCAATATTGATTAAATGATCATCATTTAATTGCCAAAATTGATCATTATCGATTATATCATTTTGGCTAGGATTATATGTTTGTATCTGACTTGGTGAAATAGTACTTTTTGTATTTGATGTTAAATGTGAATCACTATTTGTAACTGATATTGGACGTTCATATATAATACGTGAACTTTTTTTAAGTAATTGAGCATAAAGTCGTCCATTATCAATTGTTGTACCAATTACTTGAGTTGCATATTCAGTTGTAGCCCCTTCATGTATAAAAGTTCGTGTTGTTGATGTTAGCAGACCGATAGCTGGCTTAACATTTAAATATCTGCCATGAGCTACACGATTATTATTATCCACCAGTAATACAGTGGTCAAATCTAATTATATAAATGTATTCACAATAGATTTGTTTATTTTGTTGATGATTTTTATAGTTGATCATTTTAAATTGTGATTTTTTTTTTGATTTTTTTTTTTCGAAAATTTTCAAGTATTTTATTTTTATTTACAGCAAAAAGCGAAGCATGAAGTTAAAAATATAAACAGAAAAGATAAAATTTAAATTAGTTTTACATAGAGTAAAAATTAATCAACTATTTACAAGATTATTTACAAAAATATTTTTTTCTTTTTTTTTTTTGAAATAATTATCTTTAGAAAATTAATTTACAATTGAGAAAATTCACTTTTTGATTTGAAACCATTATACAAAAATTTTTAGCTTTTTATTCACGAGATGTAGATTGTGCCATGAGGTAAAAAAAGGCCTCATAGCCCTTTATTTATTTAAGGGCAAGTCTACTTAAAGAGAGTCAGGGCAAAAAGTTCTAAAAATTACAAGACATTCCGCAAGAACATTAACATTAAACATTGCTATCGATATCTTATCATGTAACAGTAACCAATAAGGTAAACATAAAGAAATTGATCAAGATAAAAGGTGAAATTTATTCAAAAATATTTATAAAAATATTTTTATGTTTTGTATTCAAAAATTTCAGAAACTGCTAAGTAAAATACAAACAAAGCAATAAGCACACTATGCGAAATCCTTGCCGTAACTCATGTACCATTTTTTTTCTTTATTCATTTCTATTGTAATTAATTGTTTTTTATAATATCCTAATTGACATTGAAAAGAATTAGCAAAAATTTAGTTAAGAAATATGAGTGGCTGCCTGGTAACCATCGTATATAACCCTCACATTGATAACAATATTAACATAAAACGTTTCAATATTATTATAAGCAAACTTACTAATACTTGTGAAAATCTCCTAATATAATCCCAAAAGTTTTTCATAGTTTTGGAAATTATAGCACATAGTTTCACTAGTTCGAAAAATGTTTAATTTCATAATTAGAATATTTACAAAATGAATCCTTGCAGAAAAGAAAAAACAGAAGTTACAAAATTGATAGTTTACTAATAAGTAATAAGCCTGCACATCGACTTATACGCCGCAGGATATATTCTATCCTCATACAATGAACAAAATTAATAAATAATATATTTCAATCAAATTGTAACAATTTTGTATTTAAGTCCATGTATCAAAAAATGAAGTTTCTTTACTAAATTTAAAATTTACAACAACAAAAATAAAAAAACAATTAGTGTAAATATCTAATCAAAAATCTAAGTCAAAAACTTACCATCATTATTGCTTAGCACAGGTGTAGGCTGCACACTGTATGTTTCATCTAAATTAAAATTAGAAAAAATAAGGATTAAATTTTAAAGAATTTTTATAGTAAATATTTAGCAAGAAAACACTTAAATTTTATTGCATTTAAATTAATTTCTTTTAAAACTGTAACTAGTATAAAAGTGACAAGCGTAAGTAGTGTTATGAGTATCCAATTTATCTAATCCCCCAATTTTTATTCGCTAGTATATGAAGGATATATTGATCTTAGATTATATTATGATAATATTATGTATTTTAATCAATGGAGCATATTCTATTGTTGACAGAAGGACTGTTAGTAGTATTTAGGCCAGAGAGATAAAAACCAAGAACTAAATTCCGGGCATTCGGAGTATGAATTTCTAGTTTAGTAGGTACCAATACATAGAACATATTTTTTTTAAATTTGATGATCATCAGAATTTTAGAAGAAATGTGCATCGCATATCCTTGAACTAAATCAGCAGGCTTCCTTGTACCCTTTCTCAATTGGGGCTTATACAGTGTATTAGCCTCGTGTACAAAAAGAAAATCGTTTCTCCATTATCAATATGTATTCTGTATTAAGGAAAGTGTCATAAAGTGAATATTAAGTCATCTAATTGCACTGAAATAGGACTTTAAATGTGTTTTAATTAATTAATTAAATAACAAAAAGACAAAAAAAAAATAAAATAATAATTCAAATAATAACTAAATAACATATTTAAAAATACAACAAATAAAGGAATTTTTAATGTCAATTTATTGGACAACCTGTAAATTTACAAAATTTTCCTTATACAAACTTTCAAAGTTCTCCATACAAAATTTCCATGTATTATAATAAAGTGTGTATAAAACGCAATAGGGAAAGGGTATAACCGGATATAAATACTAGTGTCACTTCTATCTCAAGACAAATATCCAAACGTGTAACCCTTTCCCCTTATTTCAAGTTACAAATAAACCGCAAATAAGCAAATTTGAAACTTATAACTAAACAGGAAATCACTCCAATTGACGACCCTCTTTGTTATCATTGTATTTCCTTTTGCTTCTTACAAAAGAAAGAATTTCTAATCTTTCGACTAAGATCCTATTAATTAAGTCTTAGTTTATTGCTTTGTTTCTTATATATTGGACAATGACGAAAATTTTAGTATTTATTAGGACAATAATAATTATAGTTTATAAAATCTTATTTCAAAAGACGATGTTAGTTCACAGTGGTCTTCTTTGACCTGAATTTTCGAGGTTTTTCAGTTGTTTTATGCTTTTCTGGTATAAGTTTTACTAGGTATATGGAATTTCATGGCTAAATTTAAATTTCTATACACATGTTTTATATCCCGGGGGGAAATTTTCAACTACAGAAAACCAAAAGATATAACAAGACATCGCATACGTTTATAACGCTTAAGGGTATAAATTATTTATCAGCCTTACATTGCTGGTGTACATACGACCCAGAAAATATATAAGAATGTGTAAATTAGGGTTCGATCTGGTTATGCCAGTAAACGACAGACATAATATAATAACCACTGGCAGTAGCTTGATTATAACTCGAAATTTATGTGTCAAATGTAGTAATATTATTATTCCTTAAGAAGATCGATAAAAATTCATAAATTGTATAAAATACAATAAAGACGGATCCATGTTTTGTAATCCCGCAACGATAGACGAAAAAAGTATATTATTGTTCAGCATGCAACAAAATATGCTTAGAATAATAACAATGGAACCAAATTAGATTTGTTTTTTTTTTACCGACTATATAAAATATATTTTAATCAGCCTCCCTCGACTTAAATTACAGCACAAAACAAAAATTGAATGCTAAATATGAAAAAAGATTTTTAACTAAACCAAAAAAACAAAACACTTAAAGTATTTTTCCGCCTTCTTTCCGTATTATATAAACTATCTTTAACAAATTCATTATAATAAATATATATTTAAGTACCAGAAATTAAGTTTAACACGTCAATGCATTTCATTCCTTGTTTTCCTTGGTGAAATAAATAAATATGAAATAATTTTAAACTGTATGTGTCAGCTTTTTTCTTGGAAAAGAAATACTCTTAAGCAATGAATATGTTACCTTCAACGTATCGTTGAATAAAGGGTTTCATTCTGTTTTTCTTTTTTGTTTTTTTTTTTGCTAAAGAAGTTTTTAATATTAACATGAGAATATTTAAAACTTTTCAAAACTGGTCTTTGTTTTATACAAATAGACTAAATATAATGGAATATACATACAACACCTTGAATGACTTTTCATTAATATTTATTCAAACTTTCACAATGCTTGAATAAAAATGAAGTGACATACTTTATTTTCAAGAAAAAATGATGTTAAATATTTTTCTGAGTGCGTGGTTATTCCAAATCGTGGGATATAACTGAAATGTGATGTAGGATTTCAAAATTGCATTAAAAGAAAATAATAAAAAGCACATTGCTTCGTAACTAGAAATTAAATCAAATTACCAAGGACTTATGAAAAACATAATTACATTAATAATTTTTCAATATGAAGCAAACTTCTTTAAATGAATTAGTGCTCTCCAAAATTTTTTAATATTATTTGCATTAAAAGTATAATTTTGTTTTTAGATGTTTAGGGTACAAAAAATATAAATTTTTTAGTTTTCAAAAATTATATATTTTATTGTACCTTAAAACTTCAGGTTTTATGATCAAAAATATAGATTTATATTTACATAAAATATATGAATCTCAAAAGAGCGTTATTAAAATTAAAAATTAATATTTATATAAAAAAAATCTCATAAGGAAGTATATAAAAAAGTATAAGATTTTTTGATATTTAATTTCTATATTAATAATAATTTAATAAATTACTAATTTATACATAATATTGCTTCTAAAAATATATTGACATAATTAGCTTTATTCACAGTTACTTCTTAAATATCTCAAAGTGCGTTCACAGTGGCAGAATGTACTACTATTTAAGAATTTTTATAGGAAATCTCTAGTATATTTCTTAAATAAACTAATCTAAATCTAGTTTGCTTTTCTAGTTCATTGCTAAATGTACTAAACCAGAGGCTCCCAATCTTGTCATATCTGCGACGCCCTTCTTTTTTTAAAAATAGAACTGTGCTTGCTCTAACATGCATTAAGATTACTTTATTGATTATTTATTAAAGAAAACTCCAAAAATGATTTATTTTTCTTTCTTAGTATTTTTTTATTAGAAAAAATAATAGTACATTGTAAACTCAATAAGAAGGATAAGTGTGATTTTCTGAGCATAACTTTACAAATCGAGACTGACCAAACGATAAATATACAAAAGTGTAAGGAAATGAAAGAGCGGGAAGCGAGGTGAAATAATATTCACTCATTACGTTGCGTCCACATGACCTGTACGAACGTTACCGCAACGTACACTTTGGGAACCCCTGTATTAGATGATTCATGACACACGAAGGCGAAATTTTGAGTAATTTTTCAGATCCTTTCTTCAGAAATATAGCTTAACAGTAAATAATTGTGGAAATTAGATTAAGCTTAACTGTGAATATGTACTAATCAAAATGTACTAGTTCTCAGTATAAATACTTATTTTAATATATGGTAGTACATTTGTCTAGTAACTTTGGCCATTGTAAGCACACTATAAGCCAGTTAACAGATTTCTTGCAATATTATTTTAAATCAATAGCTTAGTAAAAATATTTTGATCTTTGGTCATTTTATAAAACTGGAAATTATACCTAAGAAAATACGTTTTTATTTTCTGCGTGTTTCAACGATAAAAATTTATCAATACTGCCAAAAATAAAATAAATCTTTGCCATTTGGTTTCAATGATAACAACTAAAAGTCGATTTGTTATTCTCGCCAAAATTTTAAAGTCTAAACATGAAAAACTACTTATTTTACACATTTGTTATTGAATTAAAAACTTTTAAAGGGAATCCTTCTGAAAAACTTCCAGTTTAGTTTTTTTTTTTAGGTTTTATTTGATTAAAAATAATATTAATTGTGTCATCTTTAATAATGAGGTAAAAAAATAAAATTTCATCAAAACTTCTTTGTACTGAAGGCGGCCGCCGTATCTAACCCGATCACATTAGAATTAATAAATTTTAAATGTTTGTAAATTAATACTAATTTATTTTCTAGCTAAATTAATTTTTCTATACGAATCCTATTTATAAATTTCTTATTAATCAAAGTGGTTTGATATCCTGAATTAATATTTGTGTCTTACATATTAGCCATCCCTTTCCCTTTCGACATTAACTAATTAAGCACGTTCGTCGTGTATATACGTCGTCATTACAATTGACCATAAAAACTATTTTATTATTATTTGAGAATTTTGAAGTTTATCATAACAATAACTTTTTTAGAAATAAATTGTTAAGTTTCTCTTGAATAAAAATTTAGTAGTTCTTTGTTTTTCATAAAATTTGTACTAGGAACATTTTGCCCTGTATTTGTCGTATATACAGGTCATCGCTTGATTTTAATTTTGCACACTGTGAGAGGTTTTTAAAATTAAATTCAACACTTAACTGATTAAATAATTTGTTATCCAGAAAAAATGTAAATCTGAACATGAAAATTGTTCATATTTGATTTTTTAAATTGATTAATTTAAAGTTTTTCCAAACAAAAAGTTTACAATTGTTTTGTCACACAAAACTAAAAGAATATAATAAATATTCAAATTACTTTTGCTTTTCTCTAAAAGCTTGATTGAAAAATTCATGAATTAATTCAATAACAAAAATACCAAGCCGGAAACTATTAAATAATGAAATAAAATAAGTTTCCATGAATTTTGTTTAAGTGAAGATGCATAAATTTGTAAACACCTTTCATTTTATTCCTAACATGGTTTCTATTATGGCCTTAAAATTATTTAGATACAACTGCCACCAAAATCTTTTGTATAATTTTGTATAAATAAAATTCTATTGAACTCATTCATTTATGGTTTTTGAATAATTTTAAACAAAAACCAATACTTTTTAGTTAACAACTAATAAGAATATATTCAAATTTCACTAATTCTATGAGCTTTCACTATAGCAATTCTTAAAGGGAAATTTATTTAATTAGGTAAACAGTTGTAATAATTTTAAAATTTACTTCTAGTATAAATTTCTTATGTTTTAATGAAATTAAATAAAGTGCATTTCGCTATTATTATATCTATACATGTCTATAATCTACTTTGATGTATATTAAAAAGTACATGAATAAAACAAATATCTTTTAGTTTATGAATTTGACTTTCACCAGTGACCTCAACCTTTGATATTTTCAAAATAAAAAATCTTTGCAATCAAAAAGCTTTTGAAATTTGAAAAATCCGGTTTTGTCTATTAAATAAATTAGTTTATTTTTTCTTTTCATGTTTTTAAAGTATTTTTGGAGAAGTAATATTTATCTACCACAGGTTTGGGTGATATATAAAAACCTGCTCTTGAGAAAATTTTTAGTTTATGTTTAGAAAAAATATCAGTCTCACCTATAAATATTTATATTGTTTTAACCAAAAAATAAATTGTATGTAAAAAAGGAGTAGAAAATAAACTTTCTATCATTGTTTACTTACAAGGAATTCATAATATACATAAATATCTAGTAATAACTGTACTAAGGCTTTCAAGGAATTATTATTAAATATGAACAATTTGAACTAATTTTTATTATATCTAAATTTATTATATATATATTTTTAATAGTTTTTTCTGTCTTTATTTGTGATATCGTTCAAAATAATTGGAATAACAAGAAACCCAAATGGAAGCAAAAAACAATATCATGCTAATACTTAGTATTAAGACAAAATAAACAATTGAAACACAATAACAAATAAAATAATGAGTAACCAAAAAAACTATCATATTGGAAAAATTTAAAAAAGAACCTTCTAATATGATCTTCAAAAAAAAGGATGATTTTTGTGAATTTTTTTAGAAAAAACTATTGCAACGAATATTTTGAAATTTGGCAGATATATTTTTGTATAAATGAAAAATACAATGTAACTTTTTGTTATATACATAAATATTTGTTTTTAAGTAAGTTATGCACCATCTTTTGAATCTTAAAAAAATACCCCTCACTGCCCACTGTCGTAGGGCTTAGGCTTTCAGAGTGCCCGAAATTTTAAAAACAAGAAACAAAAAGAATTAGACTAGAAGATATTTCCCATACCTAGGACTATGAAAAAAATTATAATTGTGGCTTTAAGAAGAAAAAAAGTTGAAATTTTACTAAAAGTCTGACAAAATTATATTTTTTTATCCAATCATAAATCTGATATTTTATTGTATGGAAAAACAAATACAAAATATGCGCAAATAAGAATCAAATCGATCGAATGACTTTTTAAACGCCTTTAAGAAAAGCATAAATTTGAGAATACTAACCGGGACATTTGAAATAAATATAGGATATTTATATTATGGAGATAATTTAAAAACTCTCGTTGATAATTTTATTATAGCAATTTTAACAACAAACTAGTTAAATCACTTTTTTACAGCAAAAACTTAGATTAGAAACTCCGTCTTTTAATTTTAGTTACATAGAAAATAAAATTCAAATAAAATTCCAAAAATCAATGAAATTTATGAAAAAATTAACATCCAAATTATTTAAGCTTACGCGACATCCTCGTTGTCAATTTTCTTCGCGCGCACTCTTTAACTTTTTTAAGCAACTCTTTTTGACCTTTAACAAAATTATAAAATTCTATGTAGATCATTTCATAAACATATATATACATTGAATGTTGCTTTCCATTGTGGTTCTTTTGAGTGGATTACGTTCTTTCGTTCATTGCGATGAAATCAACGAAAACACACCCTCCACATGAGCATTATGAGCTGGGATTGCACAGAGATATTGGCAAATTGTGCGAAAATTTGCTTTTCTTTCTTGTTCTTTAGTTTTTCTGAAAAATTTTACCCACTTTTCCTGCATATCTTTTACTTTCTATTCATCCGACATTATGGTATGTTCTTATAGTTAATAAAATATTTTTCCCCATATATATAAGCGAAAATTAGCCGCAGCGTAACTGTAATTTATAAATCGGAACAACAGAAGTACTGAATGGGACACGGGGATACAATGCTTCAAAATGGGACGAATGGCATATACCTAATTTAAAGGCAAGTAAAATGCCTTTCTCACAGAGAAGCATTTGCTCTTTAGATGAATAGAACTCAGAAACTATTTGAGACTTTCTTCACTTGAAATTTTAATATGTTATTTTTCAACGTACATTCACACTAGTTGTGCCGCTTAATAGAAACAATACAAATAGATCTTCTATTGTCTCTCTTTGATAGTTTCCAGATTTTGGTTTAATTAATAAATTACTAAAACAGTGAACAATAGGACAAATTTAAATATATCCTATGAAAAAATTTATTATAACTCCTCAATAAAAAAAATTTAAATGAACAAAAAAACATGTTCATAATTTTACTTTACAATCATGTTTATCTTTCATGCTTTTATGGATTACAAAACTAGTAACATATTCATCTCCTCAATTAAGAATAAGTAAATGATTTTAAGATTTTCAAGAGGATAAATATTTTATAATTTTTATGCTGTTTATGTATTGAATATTTCTAATATTCGAAACTATATAAGTACTACTCAATAGACAAAAATTTAGGCTTGAAATATGACAGTGTACATGACAACAAATTTACAAATTATGAAATATTATATAGAAATATTGTTATATACTCGTACCTAGTATATACATATATTTAGGTTTAAAAATACTTAAGCTCTTAATCTGCGTGGCTTTTTAATAAAACTAGTCATGGCTTTCTATTTCTACCTTTTTGAGAGAAAATCTATGATAAATTTGTTAAAGTGTTAAAGGCAATACTTGATTTTATTGCTTAGTAATTTTGTTTTTTGTTGTTTTGAAAAGTATTGAGAAAAGTATTACATAACTTTCGATTCTTGGAGATCATAAAAAACGGGTTATTGCTACATACTTTCGAAAAATTTCTCAAATGCAATGAAGAAGATGCAAAAAATTGATTGAGATTTATCAAGTGAACAATTTTATTTTTCCTTTAATAATTTAATACATATTTTCTTTTTTTTTTTTCAAATGAAATTTTTAAGGTTAAAAAAGGTGTCACACTTTATAAAATATTTTTGCATGATTTCATGCACTATTTATAAAGGGAAAAGTTTTAAGATACATATTTTATACTTAAATTTATTCCATAAAATATTTTTGTTTTTTTTTATTTATCAGGAAAATCTCCTTTAAGTATGATAAATTCCTTGAAGAAAGCTTCTAAAATTTTTTTTATAAAGATTGATATATTTTTTGAATTAGAATAACTTTCAATCACATTGATAGCTTTGAAATTTTGATTTAAAGCCGCTTAGAGTTGAGTTGGATGAACAGAATACATGTAAAACAACTAAGCTTACTTTGTATTATTAAGCTTGTAAAATGAGGTGATGATTATCCATGTTTATTTGCTGGATGATACATGCAGAATTTTATATATAGGAAACCCGAGTCAAAAAAAATTGAACCTGAATTGAACTTGATGGGCCTGCTTCAAGTTCAAACCAGGTTAATGTTTTAGATTTACACTTATGTTAAAAGCTGAACCTGATATAGATCTGATGAGCCTAGAAATTACCCATTTTGGTATTACCAGGTTTAAAAAGAACTTTATTTTTCGGTATTACCAGGCTCAATTCAGGTTCGAAATTCGAACTATTTTTTTGGTATATTCAGGACGAAAGCAGATTTATAATTGGAGAAAAAAATATATGTTAACTGTAATACAGTAACTGTAAATACATTTGAAAACTGATATTTTTACACTTTGCATACATATTTTTTTATTATAAATCTACTTTTGTCCTGAATACACAAAAAAAAATTTTTTTTCATCATCTAACAAGGAACTTCCCAAAAGGAAATATTATATAAATATAAACTTTCACAAAAATATTATTGTTATTAATATTAAGAACTAAATAATCAAAAAATAATACTACGCGAACATTTAAGGAACGAAAATAAAATAATTGACATTTGAACACTTAACTTCTCTTTCTCATCGTTTCATCTCGCACAATAAAATTCCATACTTTTTCTCAAATATTATGATCTCAAATTAACATGACATCAACCTGAACATCCTTCTACATAAAAAGTTTACATTTTTCAGTACATTCAGTATGAAATCAGGTACAAATAATGTACCAATAATGTTTTGAACGAAGTAAGTAATTTTTCGGTATTACCAAGGTTCATAGAGGGTTCATTTTTATTTAGTCCGATTTCTAACTAAGCAAAAGTTCATATCTTTCTTAGTTATACTAAGTATCAATTCAGGCTAAAATTAGTACATTCAGGTCGAAATCAGGTTCATTTTAGGCTCATCGGATTCTATTCTATTCCAACTTTTTCGACTCGGAAACTGTCATAAATCTTAAAGACTTTTTGCAACTTTATTTTAAATATTACTATGATCATTTTGTGGATCTAAAGGTGGGCACTCACTTAGTACGTATATCTCAGCGGGTAACTTTTATGACGTCATAGACTCGCGCTAAAGTTCCCCCTCATATGTGGATATTTCAGCGTGAAATTCATTTGTACGTCATTTTGACTTTAAAAAAGTTACTTGCTGAGATATACGCACTAAGTGAGTGCCCACCTTAAGGATTGTTTTTTAATGTAACCAATCAATTTATTCACTATCATTGGTGAAAGCTTTAAAGTTAACAAACCAGAATTTTTTCTAATTGTGTCTCATCACTAATAAAACTACTGCAGTTGTTAAACTAAATGTTAGACTTTCATGGAATATATCATTTATGAAATTGTCCTTTTTAAAAATAATATGGCTTTGTCAACAGGGATGGCCATCTACATATGATATGTTCATTTGAAAAATACAGTAACGATGGTGTTCATAATAAAGAGTTTTACGAAACTTTAAACTTTCATATATACATTTATGAGTCGTTTAGAAGACTAAAACAATATTGTATATAAAAGACAGAATAAATGCGATATGTATTATTATGATTTTCTATCTAAAAACTTTTTTCTTTGTTTCTGGATTTCATGAATCAATCTCTCTCATAGGCAAAACAAAATATAATTTAAGCCGTTGTGCTACTTTTGTTTAAGAAGAAGTAAAGCATATGTAAGCCGGTATTTTATGCGCGGTTAAACAATAGATGCAGTAAACCTTATATATTCTATACTAGGCTTAAGCTCAATAAAAATTTCAAAATTTTCTTTAATTCTAGAACATTTTTATTTTTATATATGTATCATAATAATAACAAGTAGCCTTCAAATATTTCAACAATGATTTTATTAAAAGAAAACTATACCACAATCTTTTTATACTTCTGTAGATGCATTAACCACATAATTTATTCTAATGTAATATACTTTGACTTCAAACATTTTTCCACATTATTATCCATTCATCTCTTTGTGATGCTTACTGCCTTATATAATAACATAATTAAACTTCTTTTTTTTTTTCATTTATATTATTTCCACAAAAAAAAAAAATATTTTTATTCTTAAGAACATATTAACCAAATAAGCCAAAATTTTGTAATCTTAAATTGTTCTGTATTTCCATTATAATATTCATATAAAATAAAGATTTTGAACAAATTTATTCATTCTGAGCTATTTACTTTCTGCTTACCAAACCGAAACCGAAATTACATAAAAGCCTCTTATAAAAAATGAAATTTAAAAAGAAAAACTAAAATTAAAATTCATAGTGATAAGCTTTAGCTGGTAAACATATAAACAGTTATCAAATATAATAACAACTTTTAAGTTGAATCAGTTCTAAGCAATTACTTATGTATTAATTATTAAAAATAATTTTTCATATTTTTGTTAGATAACTTTTCATATAATCTTTACATACACATAGTAGGTGCTCTCAAGTTTTAACGGAAAAAGGATTTCAATTATAATTAATTAGCAGTTTAAAGTGAAATGATTAAAATGAAAATAAAATTAATAATAAATTACGTAAGCTTAAGGTCATTCAAATGTTATTTCTCAAAGAAGCACTCAAGTATTATTTGTTTATTTTTTTTTTACAAAGAAAGTACGCCTTAAGTAAAAATAAATTTGATTAATTATTTTTTGTTTTTGATTTATCTTTTGGTATTAAAAAAACCACAAAAAGTCTTTTTATATCATTTGTTATGAGCTTCGTAAAAATAAGCCGAAAACAAGTGAAGTGCAAAAAAACAAAAACGTCAATAATGTTAACATCAACATCTTTATGACCATTAGTATAGCCAATAGCAATTTCACAGGGACGAAAATTTTTCATTAGTTTAATTTAATAAAGTTTTGATATCTAGTATCCAAGAAATCTTGTATATCTATCTATTCATATAAATCGTGAAAGATATACCATCCAAGTGTATGAATTTACTAAAAGATTAAACGCCATTTAATAAATTGTTTGATCGCTAAACGTTACTACTTTTGCTTAAGATAATCGTAAAATGTTCAAGTTTCAATAAATATGCCGTAATTTGTTTTTGCCAAAAGTGTTGACTTAATTGCAGTACAAGAATTCATTTAGCATCAGAGCAATACAAGATATCCCAGATATCTTCTTAACCAATGTAGTTCTTAAGAACAAAATGAATAAATTTATAATAGGTCCTATAGTTACCAATTGGGACCTAATATTTTCTATTTATTCTCAATTATCAAAGAAGGATTGTGTTAACAAATGGTTAACATCGCTTCATTCAAGTAACGAAGGGGAAAAAATTCAGCTTTTAGGGCTTGCCGGCTTCTAACTGAGCCCAAGTGATTAATTAAATGACTTTAAAACTTTGGCTTTTGTACTTTTGTGCATTGAAAGTAGAATGTTTTGAAAAAAAGGAATAAAATTATTGTTGTCCAATTTTATTTTTGCCTTATTGCTTATTATAAATACTAAAAAACAATTTTGAAGCTTTGTATTAATTATTTTCAATCCAAAATTTTAAGTATTTACTTAAACTCTAGCATAAGTTTCAAACTTTTTCCTTTTTGCCAATATAAAATATACTTCAATCGGTTACTGTTTCTCTACTATTTTGGATTGCTATTGCAAACTACTCAACAGTCTCAACAGTTTTCTCTACCGGCTAAACTAATAAAAAAGAAGCGGACATAAAAATTTACAAAAGTTAATTTCGAATAGTCTATCAATTCTTCAGCTTTCACAAAATGTGGAATGACTTATTTGAGCTACCAAGCGAAAGTCTATTTCTAGTTTTTAAGTATTAATATTATTAAGTATAGAAAATAAGTGTTTTTCTGTATTGTTTAAACAAAGTAAAATAATTCTTTGCTCCCACAGTTAATAAACTTTTATATAAAATAAAGTTGTGGGTGCAGTGAAAGCGAATTTAAGCGACTATAGCGAATTTTCCCACTTTGTATAAGATTAATTGACACTTGCCACACAAATGTATGGCATTAAAAGGTAGCCCGATAAAAAATCGCCTCCACTGTACCCACAGCAGTCTTATATAGTAAAAATTGAAATGGTGTAAAAGAAAAGATCAAATTAAAATTTTTAATTTGATCTTTTACTGACGCTAACGACATATTTTATCAAAAGTGTCAATTTACTACTTGATATTTTTAATGTGTTGTTTAATCGCATTTTTTGATTAAGTCCCAAGAAGAAAGTCAATGTATTTTAATGCTTTTTCTTACCCATTTACAAAAAAAAAAAACTGTTTATTTATTGAATAGTTAAAAATTAAGCGCGAAAAATGTACCTAAATGTAAAGGATTTTATCTATTGATATCAGTCAAAATTTTTTCTCTACTTTTATTGTAGTTATTCTTAAGCTTAACTGGAGTCAGTTAAGTCGATATTACAATTAAGGAAAGTTTTATCAAAATAAATTTACAAATTAAAAATTAATGCTCTGTGTTTTGGTAAAACAAATAAAATTCAAATACTCAAAATTATCATTAAAAAATAAGGACCAAAATACATTTTTTGGTTATAAAGTTATTACCAAAAGAGCCATAAGACCATTTTAAAAATATATTGTATGATTATTTAAGTATTAAACAATTAAATTTGAGAAGCTATTGAAAAAACAGAAGCCAAAAAACAATTGAATATCATAAGAAGTATCATGAGATAATTCTATGAAAAAATTTAAATATTGGCAGAGTTATTCTGCCTCTATAATAATAAAAATTAAATTAAACGATGTTTGACGATAGTTTTTTTTTTCTGAGATAACGAAATCAGTGAAGCATTTGGTTACTTCTATAATAATAATAAAAAATTCATTTACAGTATTTTCCTTATATATTAATTACAAACCGTTGACTTTGGCTTAAATTATTCTAACAATCACTTAATCGTAAGCTTATGATATCTAACATACAAATGTAATGGACGTGACATGCATTCCCTAGATAAAAAACCAAATGAATATCTAAGGAAAAGACGACTATTTATAATCTGATAAAATTGATGAATTTATTTTTATAGTATTTGATATTCACAATAAACACTTGGAAGTTAAAAGTTAAAATTAAGATTTTCTAAATAATAAATATGTTATCGAATAATATATCGATTACTTTTACTCAACTTTGTTAAGCATACAATCAGTAGTGTAACAATAGAGTGGCTAAGCGGGAAAAATAGTTATGCCACTGCATAAAATATGTACAAAAAATATGAAAAAATTTAACTAAAATTTTAATTAAATATACAATTTAAGAGAAAGTTTACAAAAAAACAACAAGTTTAGTTAATAAAAACAATTGTCTAACCTATAGATTTGATTTTAAGTTATTTAATTATTAAACTTTTAAAGTCAATGCTTCCAAATTCAGTCATTAAGGTCAATAGTCTTTTTAAACATTAAGATAACGGATTTATTTTATTTATTATTGAAAAAACTAAAAGAAAAGAACAACAAAGAATTAAACAAAAAAGGTAAAAAATAATAGCAGTTGACTTACGTTACGATCTAGAAAAAAATCAGTAGACCATGCAATCATGATTACAACCTCATCACTAACTATCGTGCCATGACAATATGCTGCTAGCAAACCAACAGCAGCGATGTTGATCTATTGAGCTAAGTAAGCGATGTACGATAGAAAATTTATATGATAAAACTGCTCTTCAATTGAGATTAATGAGTTCCGTATTTGTAAATGTCAAATATAGAATTAGTTGCTATACAGAATTTTTCAAAATTCTATTATTTTTTTTTCACAACTTTGATCCATAATGGTTACCTCATAATCATATCTTCACAAGCCTTCAATCCTTTAAAATTTCTATCAAAAATATTTTTCGAAAATTTCTTTAATAAATACAACTTTGAAAAAATAAAGAAATCCATTTTCAATACATTATTTGGCTTGGAAAAAGGGAAACATGTGTAAGGATTGAAATTTTATACATTTACCAGGTGTAAAAGCTTAAATCCGTTATTTGCTTGTGCATGACGCTAGTTAGCATAATAAGCTACCATAGAAACTTTATATTCTCTTTTGTATGAGTTCGACACCTGTTTATATCAATCAGTGAACATCATCAGTGTTTTCATACAACAACATACATTTTTCCTTACGTAATCACGTCTAGTTTTGTGCCAAAAAAAGGATATATGTAAGAAGCTCTACATTTTTGCTTTAAGCTGAAGAAATCATCTGCCGAATCGCATAGAATGCATTACAATGCGTTATAGGAAACAACTTACAGAGACTAGCTTCGTCGGTTCAAAAACGGCCTTTTTGACTTGAGTGAGTTTGGTGGGATCAGGAGTTTGTCATCTACTAGGAGCTGTCAACGCTCACCGCTACCACCAACAACAACTAATCAAATTGCACCATGCTTTGCGTGTTATGAATAAAGACATGAAAAGTTGACTTTTTTCCATGACAATGACCCATCGCATACGCCAAGAAGGGTCCAAAACTACTTTGAGAGACCTAACTGGGAGATGCTACCTCATCCCGCTCATTCATCAGACTTTGTACCTTCGCCAAACAGCACTCCGATTTATACGAAGACGTCAGATAGTGACTTGATGAGTGATTTTCCTCGAAAGATGAAGAATTCTTTTGGCATGATATACACAAATCACCCAGGAGATGAGAAAAATGTATAGCTAGCGAGAGCAAATACTTTGAATAACTTATTTTTTTGCTTTCTATAAAAAAAAGAATGTGTTTTTTCGACTGAAAAACTGCGGATTTAAGCTTAAACACCTGGTAAATATATGATATTCTGTTTTTGTGTTAAAATTTAACAACAAATAAAATACAAAGACCAACTTAGTCATTACAAACCTAAATAATAAATCACTAATAAATAATATAAAGTAGTGGAGGTGGAATTATTGAGTACTCATTATTTCAAAATAGATTCCGACTTTTTTGTTAAACAGAGTTACTAAACAAATTATTAAATTTTACTAATGTGTTATTTAAATTACAAAGATAACTGTTTACATCATATTAAAGATCATATTCACATTAATCATGTAGGTTTATTAATATTGATAATTTTCATATGAAATATTGCATAGATTGAGGTGTAAATGAATTATTAATAGCAAAAACATTTTATTTTGTACTTTTAAAAAACCATCATTACATTTTAAGTAGAACATGCCCAGTTGTAGGATAATATTTAAGAACGCACAATATAAATATTAAATTTGCTATATGTCATCGATTTCTATTGACAGAAGGTAGTTTTTAATCTAACAATAAAGTAAATAGATGCGCGTCTTATTGTTGGCTACAGAGTTCATGCTAAACATTAACGATTACATCTTCTTTTCTCTGTTTATAAAATTGATCAAAAATTATTTAAAAATGTGCTATTGAGCAGTATTTCATGTTTTTTTTTATCATATAAAAATTTTTCATAAAGATATTTGACTGTTAAAAGTTTTTTGGGTGCTTCGAAAAACTGGCGTCGAATCCTAGCTGTGGGACGTAGTTAGTAGCTAATTATATGGGACACTGTTTTTTTGTTTTTTGACATTTTAGTAATTATTTTGTACCTTAATTAATTTTTTTTTTAGCCTTAGCGATGTCGAACCCTAAAAACTCCAATCAAACAGCAAAAAAAAACGATGCTAAATGGAATCAAGACTTGTTGTCTGCAAAACTTTACTTGCCAAAATTGCGAAAGTGATGAGGACTATTAAATTAACTAAATTTTTATTTCTGTTTATTTTGCTTTTAGTTTTTTTTATGATAATTTTTCATAAATTTTTGTGTTTGTTGGCAACTTGAACATATTTACTAATTTGATCAGAACATTTTTTTACGAGCTTAATCAAGCTAATTTTTTACAGGAATATAGGTCTTAATAATACCTCTTCAACGGTGTATATATAACGGAATAATGTTGATCGAGTGCAAATCTGTGCATGAAAATCAAAACATGTCCTAAAACTAACTACTCTCCCCTATATATATTAAGTAATATAAAATTTTAATTTGCTAATTTGATTTTATAGCTGTAAAATTGTAATATTTTGACCCATCGAAGAAAAGAAAGCCAAACAAAACTAAAGACCGTGTAAAGGTCTTCAAATACATGAATTATGGCTCCCATACGATTACTTCTAGCTTAAGAAAAGAATCTAGAAATGCACGATGTTCGATTTTTAAATAAATAAATAAACCTTAACTAACCTTGTGTAGTACCTCTGCAGATCAGACATATTTAATTCTTGCTGAATCGTTTAAAAAAAATGATTAAAATATCAATTTATTTCGTTAAATAAAACAAATTTATGAAGGCAAAAACAAAAATTATTTCTAATAGCCTTTTTCCATTGAGGCTTATACAGTGTATTAGTCACTCGTACAAAAAAATCGTTTCTTCGTTGGCAATTGTCTGTATTAAGGCGAAAATTTGATGGTAATGATAAAGAAAAAGTGACATAAAAGTTGACATTGAATCATTGACACTGTGAAAATACACAAAATAATTTCAATGTGCTTGCTCGCAAAACCAGTATTAAACTAACTTCTAAATATTATATTAAAAATAACCTAAAAAAAGGATTAATTATTTTTAAATATACAAAATAATTTTAATATACTTAAAAGAATGTCACCATATTTAATTCACTTTTTGACAACCTGTCAATTCACAATGGCTGTATTTCATACACGATTACTGTGACATGTATTACACATTTTTTCATTAAAAATTTTCTTCCGTGTATTGTAATTATTTATATGAGCCTCAATGGCGATTGGTTATAATGAAATGTTGGATGATATAATTAAAAGAATTTTGGGTTTTAAGCAACTTTGACAGATTTTTGAAATTCTTCCCTTTGAAAATTTGTTAGTGTTTCTAAAACTTTTTAATTTTTATCAAATCAATTTTATCAGTTAAAAATATTGAAGTGATTCTATTTTTGGGAAACAATTGCAAATATTAACCCTATTTTTTGTAATTGATCCACTGGAAATATTTCAAAATATTTTGTGATTCCTGTATGCATTACCATTAGTGCCGACAAACAATTTTAGTTTTAAATTTTATAACTAATATTATAAGCTACTTCCTAGATTAACGTTAGAATCTTTGAATTATGAAATATTTTTTAAATACAAAAACAAACAAAAATTACTGCACTTGTATTTAAAAAAGAAAATAAAATTTCTTTACTATTTTTGCAATTGCATTTCTAAAACTTCATTTGTATCTGTAAAAACTTTAAAATTAAAATATAAAACAAATTAAATATAATTAAATTTTGACATTTGTAAAATGTAAGCACTCATCTGAGAAATTATATTAATTATGATCTTCTTAAGCCTAATTTATTCATTTTGCTATTTAATGAAAAAAAATTAATTATTAATTAGCATAAGCTTAATTCGAAACACCTGAAAGCATTTAAAAAAAACACGTGCCACATTTTTGGAAAGCTATCTTTTTCTTCTTATATTTTCTGTTGGTATCTCAATATTTATTTTTTTATTAATATAAATAAAAATTCAATTACATTTTAATTTCAATGAAAAAGTTTTTTATTTGATAAATTATATAAAAAAAAGCCCCAAAATAAAATCCACTATTCTGAATTAAGATTTTTGTAAAAGCAATAAAAATATTAAAGAATAAAAAAAATTAAAAGGTTTAAATTATTTTTGTTATTATTTTGTGTTTCTTTCTGAATATTTAAACTAGGATTTTTCTTTTGTTATTCAGTTAACAATAAAGATAATGAATCTTTCATTTTGTTGTGATTTCATAGCCTCAAGGCAAATAATTCTTGAAAGGTTGAAACACAAGACTATTGTGAGAAATGAATCTTTATTACACAGTGTATAGTGAATGTTGTTAAACTGACTTGGGAAGCTTTCACCTGGTTATAAATGCGAAAAAAGTAATAACAACGGTTGAATTTTCTTGAATGTATTCAACATTGATGACGTGAACTTCTAAAATTGTCATACTTTTTTATCATTTCATTTACGTTAATGAATAATTTTCTTAAATAGATTTATCTTTTCTTTTTTTGGTTTTTTTTGGTTTCTTGTTGTATATTTTATAGGTTTTCATGTGTTTTTTTTTTGTTTGTTTTTGAATTAGTTTTTATTTTCAAGCAAAAATTGAACCACATGTATGAGACCTATACACACACTTTAAGCATGAAGAGAACATTTTAGTTTTCATTATGAGAAGAAAATTAAAAGAAAAGTAAAGATTTAAAAGAAAAAAACTTAATTTCAAAGGTAGATAAATTGTTTAGGCGGCTAATTTTTTGTTTTGGTCAATTATAAGCATAGAGTTGAGATGTTATCGAAGTACCTAGAAATGAATTTATTTGAATGAAAACAGAAATATTTAAGGTCAATTTTAATAAAGAAAAACAATCCATACAACGGCGAAAAACTTTCACTGTAATACATTATATTATCAGTTTGAATTAATAAAAATCACATATTAGCAAATATTTATTAAATAGAATATTTTATGATATTAATTATACAATTTCATTAACAAAATTGTTTCCTGTGTTTGATTAATGATATTGAAATTTTTGAATTAAATACAGGAAAATTTAGTTATTTAGTTATTAATTCAATAATAAAAAAACCTTCAGAAAAGAGCATTTAAAATATTCATTAGGATTTGTCTTTATAGTTATTTTAAGGTTTTGTATTTGAATATTTTAGCCAAAATAAATAGCAAAATGAAACTACATATAGCCTTCAGTTATTATATGTAATTCAAATTGAAAAATTTTGAATTATTAATCAACAAACGGTATATATTTATGATTACTTTCTTTGTTTAATCTTTTTCCTGTGTTTCTTTTTTTTTTTTTGTTATATTCAATGAAAAGCAATTAATTTTACCTTTAGAGATATGTATATGCAGTTTAAATATATTAAACTAATACTTAAAAATTTCTAAAAAGTCTTTTTTTAAAATGGTATTTTTAACTAAAAACCACTCATTTATAAAAATTTTTGGAAATATACAAAATGTAAACAACAAAAAAAAAAAAAATTATATAAAATTTATGATCTATTGGCTTGGATTATAAATTTACTTGTACATGAAAGGAATTATTCAAATAGGAAAAATGATGCCAAATATTCATTTTTTGAAAGGTTGAAAAATGAAGTTAACAACAGATATAAACCTTAAGAGTTATGATTAATTATATTTCTTAAAGGGAAGGGTTCGGTTAATCCGCTCAAAAAAGGGCATGTTTTTAAGAAATTTTTTCAGCGATACAGGTAGTTCTAGTTTATTTTTTTAATTTTTATATAATAACATAACATTTGAACAATATTTATTAAAAATTTTCTTTTCAAAATATTAATAAGTGAGTGAGTGACAATGAATATCTTGAAGTGCCTTGGAGAAAAATGGTTTTGTGGTGTGCAACACAACTCGCAACAGAATCATCCAAAACAAAAAAATCAAAAGCTATTTATTAAAGGAGATGTTATATTTTTGGTAGCCTTTGGAATTCCAAATACCGATTTTCGCTTAAAAAATCGACCTATTTGGAACTATAAAATTAATAATTTTAAAAATAAAAAAACAAAAAGTGTGCAAAATTTCAAAACGATCGCTTTAGTAGATTTGGAGCTATATCGTGCATACCGACTGACTTCGAAGATAACAAGATAACAGAAAAACACTTAAAAGTTTTGCTCACTCACTGGCTGCTCTAGAGCAAAGGATATTCAAATGGTTATAACTTTTTTGACACAATATTTTTAAGATGCTATACATTAATTTAAAAAAATAAAAAAAAGGGTGACAAAAACAAATAATTAAATACCGAACTCTCCCCTTAAATCTATTGTTCACAATAGAAGGGTCTCGAATTGAGAACATAAGAAATTTTCCATTTAAATTTTACTACTTCTATTAGCAAATTTTCAATTTTCTGTTAACACATTACTCTTAATTTAATGTTTGAATTTTAGCAACTATTGGAAAAATGCAATAAATTTCTATTTATGTAGGTATTCATAACATTGGAAAAAGAGTATCATAATAGGTTGTTCAACAACAACAAAAACATGAACATATGACTGGTAAAAGATACATAAAAAAGTGCAGCCTTATTATCAAATTGATTTTCTTTGTAACTTTCAAGTAATGCAAAAATTTAAGAAATGCAGAAGCATTATGTAAGGAAATTATCATCTTAAAGACTTAAGAGTAAAGAGATAAAAGGACTATTTCTAACACTCTTGATTTAAAGATTTTATTTTGCCTTTAAATGAAATTACACCATCTTTTCAACTAAAAGACAAAAAAAAAAACTTGCATATTTTTCAGAATAATTCCCAAAGACAGGTCAATTGCGTTCCCATATTAATAAAGCACATTAAAACTGTGAATTACGAGTAAATCAAGTAAAACTAAACAAAAGAAGATATTTAAATTATAAAAGCTCTCATGTAGTATGTTGAAATTTTTTCTAATTTATAAAAAATTCAATTGAAAAAATTATTTGGACATCATAAATTTTTGATATTGTTTTCTTCTTTTGTTTTTACATAACTTGATTATGCATGTAGCATAATTTTTTTGCCTTTTTTATAGGATGTTCATCATCTGATGATGTCTCTACAATGAATAAAATCTGAAAATTTTCAGCAAAAAAAAATTTTGTTATAGCTAAAATTTAAAAAAATGGCCAGGGTTGAGATTATATATTTTTAAAATTTTAAAATTTCAATTTTTAACCATAAGTAATGTCAATGTTTAAAAATACCACATTAAAATATAAATTTCAAGGCTAGCACCATGGAATAGTGCAATTTTTTTAGTAGAATTTGGCTTTACTCAACTCTTTTTTAAGTTTAATATTCTCGGTTTTTACGTTTCTCTAAATTTTCTATGTTGGCCACATAGAACAATTCCTTTTTAACCTTCATCTTTCCCTGGAGCACCTTTTTAAGATCTACGAGCTAGTAAATGTTAGAGGACAAATCTAGTAAATACAATGGATGTAGAATAAGCGAAAAGCAGGTTTTTATTCTATTTTTTACGATTCTAGCTTTAAGAAGTACGCATAATATTATAATTAATTATCCTTGTTGGTTGTGTTTTTCTTTTAAATGTAGTTAATGAATGAAATTCCTACAATATGCGAAAATATACATATCCATATAACAGAGGCAGTGATTTGATATTTTTTTGGAGAATGCACTACCTGTTGATTTCTTCAAGCAATTAGCAATTAATATTTGTCAACATCATTCGTCCATGTTCAAAGTCACCAAAGTAACGTTAAGTAAAATATTGATTTATTTTAAGTGTTAATTAATAAATTAAAATAGAAAATTCTTCAGCTCTGATAATCTTAAAAGCCATAAAGGTCAATTTGAATGTTTTGTACCTTACAAGATATAGACTGGATTTGTTAATAGATTTTGACAATAGAGATGGGTACCTACTTTATAGTGCTATTTAAATTTATATTTAACCTTCAAATTTTTTAATTAACAAAATTTTAATGAAAAATTTAGTTGTTAATATTTTTGCAGTTTACAATTGTAGGGAAAATTTTTTGTAGATGCTAAAGATCAGCTTCAATCAGAACAACAGAAAAATATTAATATCTAAATTGATTTATATATACATATATATATATATATATAATAAAAATTTAAATTATGTATCAAAAGTAATACAAATTTTAAATATTAGAGACAGTAAATCGAGTAGATCAGTTTTTTTTAGATGCGTTTTACGATAAAAAATATCTCAGGCAGACACATTATTCGAAATATTTTTTTATATCTTCTCACTCGACAAGTGAACTGTAATAAGTCGGGAATAGGTTTAAGAGATAACCTAGCTCTGGCAAGGGAACTACTAGATTTTATGTAGCCTCTACATATTCGGCAAACTAAGTAAGAAATTCCAGCAAATACGCGAATGTGTAGAGTGGTGCATTTGCCTTAGTTTGCTAGTCTTTTTGAAGTTTTTGCGAGTTCGCTTTTTTGGCGAACTTTATACAAATTTATACAATGCAAAGATCAAAAATGACAAATCCAAAGCAAGTGATCTTTAAAAAAATTAAATAAATTGGGCTTCTTAATAGTTTAAGGGGGTTTTCTGGTCTAGAAATTTGAAAAAATCGATTTTTGTTGTATGTTTTTAAAGCATAAGAAAACGTTCCTAAAAGGATTTTTCAAAATTCAAATTATTTTTGGAAATTATAGCTGTATGGCTCATACTGCGCCAAAGTTTATCCGAAATTTTAAAGGCGTTTTTCTCGAAACTACTTTTTTCGAAACGGTGTGCATGATATCTCAAGTTCCACCTAACCGATTCACTTGAAAATTGGTGTGGGTCCTTTCTATACATTTCTCTATCGCATGAACTAGGATTATAAAAAATTCAAATGTTTACTATTTTAAAAATTTGGAAAAGTAAAAAAAGTGCTAAAAAACACTTCTCTTGGATTCAAAGAGCCACAACTTCACGAAAAAAATTTTTTTATCAATTATCCTAGCTCATGCGATAGCGGTACTCCTCTTAATTAATTATTCGTTTTTTTTTTCTGTGAGGGCTGGAATTGTGCACACCGGGAGACGCCGTTTTTGCGAGAGCCCCAACTTTGTTGGCCTGTAATATTTTCAATTGTGATTTTTTGTTCAATATTATTAATTTTTGTATTCTTAACACATTAGTAAGCAAAAAATAAAAAAAATTAAGCTAAAAATATTTATTGATTCTTTTTATTGGTTCTTTTTTTAAGGCATTTTTGTAAAACTTTTGTATAATATAATTATAAATACTATTCTGATTCTGATTAAACACACGAATAGAACGAATTTTATATTTGCCGAGTATGTCAGAGTATGTCTGGCGGGGAGTACAATAGACCGAGTCTAGTTGCGGTGCATTCGGCCCCTTTCTACCACCACTACTAGTGCTACTGAAAAGTCTTCAGATAATCAAGGAAAGTGGATGAGAGGCCATATCCATATTAGTCGAGCTACCTAATCTAATCTAATTTATTGACTTTATTAGTCAATTCTTTGTTTTTGTTTTTAAAATTATTAAATCCTAAATGAACTAAATGTACATTAAGATGTATCGGAGTACAAGTTATTAATTAATTTGTATAAAAGAAACCAAGCAAGTTACTTTTATTCTTTACTAAAGTTCAAATAATTTAAATTAGTCCAAAGAAGTTGTGAAAAACATTCCTTAAAATCTTAACATGATCTGCCATAATATCCTCTCGCCGCATTAAAAATAGAAAAATATCATCATTTATCATAAGCTCACTGTACTGATGACATTTAACAATACATATACTTTCATAAAACAATAAGTGAGCATAGAGCTACTTTTTATAAATGGACAAACCTTGCTTATATCATCAATACCACAATTTTAATCAAATCTATTGTTTATATAAATTATTAATTAAAAATAAAATAATATATTATCTATTTAAAATTGATAAGAAAATCAATTTATGGTTATAAACGACAAAATATAGAAATAAAATTTGAGCGACTCGTTTAAATTAAAGTGAAAGTACTTTCTATATAATAAAGTAAATCCGGCTACACAGTTTTTTATGGATTTTCTTTTCACAGGAATATTTTTCAATAAAATTCATTAATATAGAAAATCAACTTGAAAATATAATATTTAGTCAATTTAAACAAAATATTTCCTTTGTTGTACAAGAATATTTGATTATAAAGGATCTAACGTTTGAAAAAAACATAATGATAGCATGTTTTAAGCAACTGTTAAACAATGAAATAAAATAAAATTTAGCTGAAATCTGAGATTTCATTTGAACTGAAATCATGCAATTTGATTTCAATATAAATCTAGTGTCAGTAAATTTACCTTTTTTTTTTTGCCTGAAAATAAATATTAATTATAATTAATAACATAAGCTGATCCTTTACATATTTATCCAGCTTAAAATTTTTTTTAATAAATTTGTATGTTTAATTTGAATAAATTTACGATAATTTATGTATATTTATGTAAATATATGAATAAATTATATTTTTATAGTGAAGAAATTTTAAAGTTTTGAAAAGTAGCAAATTTCTTAAATTTTATTGTTTTAATGTTTTTGAAATATTGGTGTTTTTTTTTTAATAGGTTTTCAATGGAGAAAATTTCTACATTTGAAAGAGATAAATATTAACATATGGAGTATCACAAAAGCTAATAAAAAATACTACACTAAAAATTAAGAAAAATTTATACACAAAAACATGTATGAGTCAGTTATATAGAAATGAAAATATATGACATCAGTAATGTCGTTAAGTGCATTTGGGTTATATGAATTAGCAACTTTCTACTAGGTTAGATACTGTATAGTAGCAAAGTTATAAAATGTTTGGAAAAGTCAACATATGTTATTGCAGTTGAAAAAAAAATAGCTTAAAACCACTCAATTATAGTTGCTGTTTAATACCAAAGCTGCAAAACTGGTTAAATTTGCAATTATTCCAAAGTAAATGCTTATTTACTTAGTTATCGGATCAGTAAGAGTCGTACAAAGTTAGATTTTTTTCAACTAATTTTAATTTTGATATGTAAAAATACAACATATCAAAAAAAAACAAAGGAGGAAATATAAATAAGGCTTCCAATTTCATTTTCCTTAGCTGATACCTCGAAACAATAATTTTTTCGCCTTTGCTAACAATACTTATGTAGCTATCCTGGAGCTAATAAGATAATAGATGCTTAATTTCATAGAAAAAGAAAGCCAATAATTTAAAAAAGAATGTTTATTAATTCGAATAGATAATTTTCGACGTTACAACTCTAAACAGATATTAGAGGTTAGCTCGATTTGTACCAAGAAAAGCCAAAACTGAACTGTTTTAATGTAAAAGTAAAAAAAATTATTTTTCATTGCTTAATTTATTTCTAAGAATTTCTCCGTTTTTAAAATAAACTTCTAAGAAAAACTTCTTCGATTTAAGAAGATCTTTCAAAACATTTTCTTAATAAAATAAAAACACATGATACATGGAAATTTAATTTAAAAAGCTGTCTGAAAAATATTCCTTTCGTTTTTAAATGCAGTATTTAATTTACATATTTATTAAGTCAAATTTAACTCTAAGTTAAGTAAACTACATTTAATATTCTATGCTATATCAACTTGGATTCAAAGGTTATATTTTTAACTAAAATATAAATAATCAAAATTGTCATAAAATTCAATGTTATTAATATGCTTTAGATTTAGCTCTAAAAAATCTAACAGCTTGAAATATTTAAATTGTTAATAAACTTGAATTTCTTTTTTCAAATACAATTTATTATTATCAAAAATCATTCAAACAGAAAAAGACTATATATATATATAAAAACAGGATGAATGTTTTCTCAAATGAAAAAGTTGTTTTAACAACTGAAATCTAGTAATATATATACGTTATTATTATTAAATTTGTTGTCTTTTTTGCTTTTGCTTTTCTGTACTAACTTAACCAGCTTGCGTAGCACCAATGTATTTTTTTGCTCATTTTACTGGTATTATATATACCAGTAATACCACTAATTCACTTAATTAAATGTGAAAATTATTTGTTCCAAAAACAAAAATTTAAATATTTAATTTAATTGAATGCATATGAAAACTTTAGAAAAAAATTCTTTTAGGGTGATAACCTTTTTTTATGGTCTAAAATGTCCCATCAAAGTTTACTCTTAATCAATTATTACTAAAAAGTAACTATTATTGCTATATTTTTGCTTTTTCTTTGACAAACTTTTTACTAGTGTACATTTTCATTGTAATTCATGCAAAAAAAAATTTTACCGATGATTTATTTCTCTGCCTGATTAGTTAAAGAGACTATGAATTTCTTCATATAAACGACTGGATTCATTTCCCATTTATATAGTTTTTGTCTTTTTTATATCCATATAAGCATTTACATTTATCCGTATGCTAAATCACTTCATCACATTCACTTATTGGATTGGTTGTAAATGAGGCTCTAGCACAAGTTTTTTCAGGATTACTTATTATAATTTTATATTTATTTGAAAGCCTTTAAATATACTTTCCCTAGTATTCTTTTAACAGCATTATATCAACTGGAATATTTGTCTCCATCAAATTAAAACCCAATACAATTATAATTAAATATTTTTCAAACAAATCTCTCTAATTATGAAATAAATACACAAAAAAAAAAAAAAAATACTACTGATCAAGTATCACTGTTTATAAATTTAATTAATTTTATTATAAAACTTACCTGTAAATTGTGATGATATAAGTTTTACGGTTGATAAAATATAAAATAGTATAAAAAATATTTGAAATAATTTCCATTTGTTTTTGTTTTGATTTTCCATCATGACTAATAGTTTTGGTGTTAAATTTGAATTCAATTCAAAATTATAAATCTTGTTTTTCAAACAATTTTTATTTTTAACTAAAAATTTTTTAATTTATATAAAACAAAATTATTTGTTAACAAATTTTCTTGTTTATTTTAGGCACTACTTATTTTATTATTTTTCTAATAATAATTAAAAATCAATTCACTTTATTGTTATTATTATTCAATTATATTTTATTGTAATTTTCATTTAAAGAAACACTTTTACTGAAGTGTCTCATTATTATAAACAAAAATTAGAATAGTAAAAGTCAAAAATTTAAATAATTGAAGAAAAAAAAAAACAAAAAGTTCACATTTTTAAAAATTTGAAAAAATTTTATTTTTAATTTTAAATTGATTTTAAATCACTTGACAAAAATAATCTTTCTTCATTATTTTTTATTTAACAAAACAAAAAACAACTTTAAACTCAATATTAATATCAATTAAATTAACTTTAAATATCTTTTAAATGAAAAGCTTTTAATATTATTTAATTAACTTTTAAACAAAAAAAAACAAAATATATATATATATATATATATATATATATATAATTTTAGGGTGCTTTATTGATTAATTCCAATATTCAACTATTTTCAACAGTCCAAATCGTTGTTCCTCATAAAACTAAAGAGATGGAAGACAACTATCAAATGTATAACCATTCAAGCAAAATAACCAAATACTTTGGAAGTGGCACAGTAAAAAACCTCGTCAACAACTTAACTTCACATTATATTATTCACTTTGTCTGTCTGTCTGTTTTTACCAACTCAACTAAGGCTAAACCACCTTGATCGGTCCGCCTTAAGACAAGTAGTTTTGGCATTAGGTAGCAATAATTTAATTCTTTTTTTTTTTTTTGGTTTTTTCGTATTTCAACCACAACGTCCACTCTCTGTCCAACATTTATAACTGGCCTTAAGTAACAATGGTAAGCAAAAATAAAACAAAAAAGACCAGGCTATTATTTTTTTTAACTTTGATCATTTTTTTTTCATTGCACCAATCGTAAATGATTCCCTATCCCATTCTTACATTCCAAACTATACAAAAAGTTTTGTTTTATATAGCAACAATTCAAGATTCTATTTTATTGAATGTATTATTAGTTACTTAAAAATATCTTTTATGCTAAAGCAATGTTGAGTCATTTGCACCCATGCGAACATCTAGTAAACATTTAACAATTGTTGAATATATGTACATATATATTGCGTGAATGCAAGAAATTTTTATTATTGTACCTGTCGTTCTGAACCATACGATATAATACTCTACTACCGTTATAAAAAGCCATTAGATACAGCCAAGCATTGCATGTCCAGATCATTGTATTAAATTATTGTTTATAAATATACTTCTTTTTCTTGTTCTTATTCGTTATAAACAGTGGTAGATAAGCATAAACGGAAGCTCTATCCGTGGAATAAGATGCAACAAGTGACCCAATTTCAAAGATGTACCACTTTCACAATATGGTATTTACTTAGAGTGGGTTACTACTACAGGTTTTTTAAGTTGTTTACCTTTATAATGTTGTTTTCTTCTTCTTCTTCTTCTTCTTCCTATCTTTTTTATATTTATCATTTTCCGTTTATTTCACTTTAAATATAGCTCCCATTTCATGTAATTTCAATTTTGTCTTATTTGTCAGTCATTTAATAATAACTATATATATATATATTATATAAAAATTGTTTAAATTTGATGTTTTGTGTAATTAAAATTTATGCTTAACAATTAAATGCGTGCATCACGAAGAGGATTTTATTTTTTTCATATATTTTCAACAAATTTATTGTTTTGATTTTCTTTTTAAAAGGGAAAATAAATAAAAGAAAGGTGTTTCAGCTCTTAATTAATATTATATCAATCATTTTATCTATATTTATAAATTTTACTATGCAATTTGTACAAGTAGAACAAGTTATTTATAGATGAAAGGACAGCAAGTATGAAAAGAAGAAAGTAAATACAAATTATAGGTTTTCTTTTTATCAAGAGAGACAAACTGAAAGGTAATATATACAAGAAAATTCATCATTAGTATTATTTGTTCAATCCATATTATTATCCTGATTATCTTCAAATTTACATAAAGGAAAACATTATCTAATATTTATGCCATAGTGAAGCCATTTTTTTAATTTAGAAATTAAATTAAAATAAACTTTCTTTAAAAAGCGAATCCTTATTTGATGCTCATAGAATTCAGCACCAAACTTAAATTCGTTCAGAAAAGTGCTTTAAAGTGTATACATAGAAAAATCTGTTGTTTTCCTTTTTTTTATATTACAAGAATTAAACAAAACAAAAAATTGTCATAAATTGTCTTTCAAAAGAAGGAGTTGGCTTCAGATAAAAAGTAGAAATAGAAGATCAAACATCTTTGTCAAAAATGAGTATGCATTTCTATAGTTATTCTGTGTTACTAGTCAATCTTAAGGATGAAGGGTATACTAGAAATTACTTTTAGTTGTCTTAAATTGTCTTTCAAAAGAAGCAGGTTCAATATTTTTTCATAATTTTTCTTTTATTGGAAAGCTGTATTCTTATACTTTAATGATGGAATATAATTTCATTCAAATAACTGCCACGACTGACCTCAGAGTAGCAAATTCGGTCGATCCAATTTTTCAATACATTTTCGATTGTTTGCGGCTGTATCTTGTAATTTCGGTGATGATATTGTCTTTATAAGATCTTCAATCGTTTTTGGATTATGCCATATGCCATAACATTTGCCTTTCACGGCACCCCACAAATAATAGTCCACCGGTGTCAAATCAAAACTTCTTGGTAGCCAATTCACAGCAGCATTTTTGCTGATAACATGATTTTCAAATTTAGAGCGCACTAAGTCGACTGAAACGTTGCTTGTGTGGTATGTGGCGCCAAACCTGTTGAAACCAAACATCGTCCAATTTAATATCTCCAATTGCCGGAAAAAATTTTTCATTTTACATGTCACGATAGCGTTCGCCATTCAACGTAACAGCCTCGCCGGCGTCATTTTCAAAGAAAAATGGACCAATTATGCCTTCCGACCAAAATCCGTACCATACAGTCACTCGTTTTGGGTGCATTGGAATCTCTTGAATCGCCTGTGGATTTTCTGTACCCCAAATACGACAATTTTGCTTATTTACGTAGCCGCCAAGATGAAAATAAGCTTCGTCGGAATATTTTTTTTGAGTTTCTGAAACTTTACAATCACTTTGAAAGTAATTTTTCAGTATTTCCCGTTCTTCAAGTGTATATTTGACCATTTTCGTGTACTTCAGACTTTAAACTAAATTTATGTCGTTCCGATATTGACATTAGAGTTACCATATCAAAATACAAATCGTATTTGGACCACCCTATACATACTTGTAGCCTCCCATACAAAAAAATCGTTTCTTGGAACTGGACAAGTGTGTATATGACGCCATTTCAAAATATATGATGAAAATGTCAAATGAGATGTCACAGATTTTTAGCAAAAATTGTGCTGAAATACGGTTTTAAAAATGTTTTAACTAATGATTTAAAGAAAATAACTGTTAAATAAAAAGTTAAACCAATTTTTAAATTATATTTTTGACATAAGCCAATACGGAACTTTAATCTTGTTTTATTGGACAACCTTAAAATTTACAATAGATGTAAATTTTCCTTTTACACAGGCTTTGAAAGCTTGTACTTACTTTTTACACAGTTCTCCATACAAAATTATCTTTCCGTGTATTAAAATAGTATATACATATATCCATGTGTCAAGAAAGGGTATGAGGTAAGAACAAGCACATGAAAAAAAGGTATAATTTTGAGCTACCATTTCTTTAAGTCATTCAAAAAACTGATAAAAATTAAAAATAATTTAAAAAAAAAAAGTACTTTTCTTTAGAATTTGAAAAGATATCAAATAATTTGAATTAACATAGGAAAATTTTTTTTTTTGGATTAAAATTCTTAAAAACTTAAATAAAAATAGAAATTTGTTATCCTTAAAAAAGAAACAAAAGATCTTCTGACCACATCTTATAATTTACATCGTGCTTAAATAAGATATGAATCATAGTGTATCAAAAAATACTACGAGGAACTGTGCTGGACTACTTTCAATATAAAGAGGAAATAGGGCCGTCAAGCAAAAGACTAACAAATTCATTAAAAAGTGCAAAGGAGTGCAACAGAAAAATAAAAAGTTCTTGTAAGATAAATTCTTATGAATTACGACATCATTAATTATGTCAATTTACTATACACCTTTATATCTTTAGATACGCATAACTTATTTCAAATTAAATTGTATCTAATGTTCGTTAATCATTTTTCTTCATTGTATTTTAATATATTATTTAATAGCATAATTTTATGCTATTAAATTCTACTGTTTTATTTTACTAGTAATAGGAAATAATTATTATGAAGTAGGAACTGATATAGTAAAATCTTACCCAGGGAATAAATTTAATACGGTGAGGGTGTATTAATCCTGAATGAAAAACTAGTCTAATACTGAATACTAGTAGTCAATCAAAGTCCCCTCTGCATCTCAGATGAGTAATCCCAGTAGGAAAAGTAGTTCTACTTCATTAATGTTTTCTCGGGGAAAACAACAATCAAAAATATCTATAATGACTATTTTCTTAATACTGCATCAATTAATGTTGCACAAGTGAACTTTTCAACATGATTCACTCATTGATTCATAAATGAGAAACTCACTAATGTGTAATTTCCCGACTGGGGGATTGGCTGTAAATATGAATATCCTGACAATTTCATTATCTCTTCAGCATTTTCAGCTTCTAAATCTGAGCCAAATGTAATAAAATATTAGAAAGTCAAATTTGGAATAGCTAAAAAAAAATTGGTGGCAGTACACCTACAATTTTTTGTAATGATAAAATTGGTATAAATTAAAGATCGCTTCCTATGACCTACATAAAAAACCATTATTTGATATTGTGTAAGGGATATAAAAATATAGATGTAAATTTTTCATTCATAACAAAAAAGTAAGTAATTTATGCTTAAAATAATCAAAATATTTACTAATTCTTTTTGCATTATATTTTTTATTATTAGAAATCCATCTATAAAAAGATGCGTCTGATTTAAAAAGTGAAATTAATTTATACTTTTTGTATTAAATCAAGTTAAAATCAATTAATCAATATATATGTATTGTACCTTTAAATTGGTTTAAATTTTTGGACATCCTACTAACCTTGTACAAACAAAACAATTTGCTAACAAAGAAAATTATTTAATCAAGTTTTGAAGATAACAAAGGCCGCGGCAATAAAGATATTTTCTAAAAAAATACAAAAAAGAAACAAATTAATTTCATTTTTGAATCATGTTATAGAAAATGAATGCGGGGTGAGATCTTTGAAAGAAGTTAGTAAAAAATAGATAAATGGAAAGCAAATTAAAATATTTCTAGTGAGATGTTTAAAGTGATGCTAATGATAAATTCATATATATGCATTTTATTTGCCTAAAAACTTACAAGTTTTGAGGCATGCAAAAGTCACGGAACTTGAAAATATTGTAAAATGGGGTCATATACCTTAAATTTTTTGTTAAAAGAAATATTGGAATGTGTTCAAAATGAAAGAAAAAACAGCTTTCCCCAAAAAATCAATTCAAGAAACTGGTTTTAACTATCATGTCTACTGTCATGTGGTACTCATCACTTTTACTAAATAAACAATTGGAAATAATTTATGTTAAATATTTAATATAAATTTCTATTAAATTAAAAAACTTTGTTAATTAAAACTTAACTTTTTGATTTTTAGAAGTAATTTAAAACTTTTTTTGTTTTGATAAAAATTAAATTTATAAACAGAAATTAATTTCTGATCTGAGCTTTTCACTTATCCACTTTACTTTCATTAACAAATATTTATTCTCTTGAAATTAAAGTGGAAGAGAGAGTATAATTGGTAAATGTTAAGAAATCAATCAAATCAATTAGTTAAATTTAATAATACTACTACATATGACTGTATCATATTTAAAAAAAAATTAGAAATTTAATGAAAATGTACTAAACATATTTTGAAAAAAATCTAGATGAGAAATATAATTTTCAATAAAAACACTTAATAATTATAAATACTAATAATAAATTTAATAGCGCAAAATAGAGAAAGTCATTAATTATGACAATTTGACGTTATATTTGGCTCGTATTGATTGATTGATATAAACCCTTGACTTATGATTATTATCTTTATACAATGATTTTTTATGTTTTAAAAAGTACAGCTCTGTAAATATCTATAAGGCCAGGGTATTTTTTTTTTGGGTTTTTTTCCCAGGGTTATATTAAATTTCGAAGTAAATATATTTTAACAAGTTATTTTGCCTTTTATTTGAGTTATATTTTGCAGATATAATTAGTTCTATGTGGTATGTGTAAAGGTATTCACTTTAGGCAGTTTTCATGAAAAATTCGTACTCTAAATCTCTAATACCCGGTTTTTTATAGTACGGGCTTAAGGGGTTATATATGTTCTGCTGGCTCAAAAAATCGAAAAAATGTTTATTGCTTATTTTTAAAGTATTATTGAAATTTTAAAAATGCTTATGCAAAATTTAATCGAGATCGGAGCACTAGAACATAAAGGTGGGCTCCCACTAATTAATTGATTTCATGACTACCTAATTTCAACTTAAAACTTTAAACGCAATTATCTCGGAATCGTATTTTTGAAAAAGGCCATCGCGATGAGCACTATATCCCGCTAACCACTATATTCGATCAAGGGAATGTTTATACTTGCAATAGCTAATTATCGTGAACGAAGGAATTTTTTTAACCCCTATATCCCCTATATATAACCCCTTAAGCCTTGAGTGCGTTTTTTATTATAATTCATTTAATTTTTATTATTCTTTTTATTAACATTTGACTCTCATCTCTCTCACCAAATTAGCACTTTAACCACTTTAACTAATTTGATTGATTTGTGAAAAACATACTCAAAATCAAGTAGAAATAGTTAAGCTTAAACCATTTCCAAAAGTAGATTGTAAAACGCTTTGACACTTTAATTTTTAATGTATTTTTGAGCTCATTAATAGTCCAGATTTTTTTGTTATCTCAATAATAATATAATAATATATAATTTTAACTATTTATTATAATTTATTTAAATTTTGTACTTTTTATATTAAAATTTAGAGTTTAGATTGTGTATATTGATGCCATGAGATATAAAACTACAAGATATTAAAAAACAAATGAATACTCAATTTTAAAGGTGTTGGTTTTTCACAAAAACTTTGTTATGTTGTTGAGAAATTTTTACGTTTAGAATTAGAAAATTATGTAGCTGCAAAGGGATAAGTTTGTCCCATAAAAGTTCTTATCTCTAACAAAACGGGCAGTTTTACGGGTATCCAGTAACTAAACTCTTAGGTAGTTTTATCAATATAGCTTTTACTACTTCAAATGAATTCTCATGTGCCAGCAAGTAGAAAATAAGCTGCTACCAAAAACTTGCGAATGTAACGAATACTGGTGTACCATATCCTTCTGCATTAATGTGACCAGCATAAATATATTGAATTCAGCTTGTTGAATTATTATTTATAGGTTACAGATGTTAATATGCAATGCCTTTTGTGATAAATAAATTTAAATGTATTTTTACTACTTAAAAAAAAACTACAATAAATGGTTTTAAAATATTAAAAATATTCACTTAACATCAATAGATAAAAAATAAAAATGAAAACTATTCTATAGTTTGATAATTTATATAAAACATATTTAAATTTCTATCGAAACTTGCACTCGTAACATATTATGTGCTTTTTTAATTTGAATGTTATAAAAATCAAAATAGGGCTCCATGAAACTTACACCTAAGGTGAGAATTTTTATTAAATTTCTACTTTAACAAGTAGAAGTCAAATTCAAAAAAGAAATAAATAAATGGCTGGTGAAAACTATTCCATTAGACTCATTTACTGATTGATAAAGAACAATATCCTAAATGGAAATTATATTTAATAGGTGTGGGCGAAAGTTCTATCGCTTTTACAGACTTTTATTTAATCTAACATTTAGTTTTGTAAAAATTTGTGATAAGTTACTGAACAACTCTTTAATGAACTTTTAGCTTTAAATTTAATAATAGAACTTCTTATATGGAATATGAAAAGGAAATGTTGAAAAAGCAATTAAATCGTTTCAGATACAGGCATCAATGTGGTCAAATTTTGCAAGCGAATTCTGAAACTGTTTGTTATAAGCTAATGAAAATTCAATAATAAAAAAAAAAAAAATCAATATTAAAATATTTTGCCTAAAACTATTAGCATAACATTTTTAATTTTAAAGAAAATTTAATTTTATATGGTTTCAAATTAATTGAAAATGTAGAGCACAAATTTCATTTTAAAATTTATTTGTAACCAGGAAATACTTATTGATTTTTAATGCACGACATAATTGTCCTAGCTTACCTTTTAATTATAATTGCTGACATAGCTTCTGTTAATAAAATGAACTAGAATAAACTTAAAAAAATAACTCCGTTTCACTGAACAGTTTGTTGTCAGTTAAGCATTTAATCTATTTAATGTTAAATGCTAAAGAATTTGTCACCGTTGTATAAACTAGCCGGTATTGACTTTAATAAGTACAACATAAATTTTTTTACTTTAGTAACCAAGTCTTTACTTATGATAACAAATTAAGGCTTGGTTAGAATAAATAATTATATAAAAGAAGGTAACAGACTATTGACCGTTAGACCCACTTTTTATTACTGCATAAACCATAGCCATTTATAGCTTAGCTTACATTTAAAAACTAACCAATAGCTATATATATATTAAGGCCAGTCCTAGATTTTATAGATGCTAAATAAAATTGACTTCCTCTCTAGGTCACGGTCATTTAATATTTTTACCTTCTTCCTACTTGGAATATAAATTGAAGAAGATATTTTTGTATGCGAATTCAAAATTATATCATTAACTATCATGAAAATTTATAAAAGATAAACCGCTAAATTTTTTAATTAGGCCCTCCGTTATCACTTATCAACTCATCACAGCCATATTTAACTGAAAAATTTATATAGCAGCTTTGAAATAGTTTGAAAAATAAAGCAATAAAACATATTAATTAAAATAATTTATAAAATCATAAAATAGAAGCTGTAAAAGTTGTAAATTTCTAGTTAATTTACAAGAAACTTGTAATGTTTGCAACGATATAACAAATTTAGAGTCTATATTTTTTATACATACCTGATATTCATAATAACATATATATATATATCACTAATCGCTATATTTTAAGCTAAGAAACCTATTCTAAAATATTTATTGAACTACTTTTTGCATAATTATACTCAAAAATGATCAAGTCGCATGACTGAGATTGGTTGAATCAAAATTAAATTATTGAAAAATAGTTCATCAAATTCCCAAAGAATTGTAAATTCTTGTAAATTCTTCCTGAGTTTTACATAATTTTTCTTCTAAATTGCTCTAAAATCACAGGAATAAATTTCAGTAGAATCTGAGTTTTTAAAATTTTTTCGCGAAAAAAAAACAAGCGATTTTTTCAAATTTTGATGAATTTTCCAAATAAAGTTTTGAGCTAAAAAACCTATTCTTAGTTATTTATTTAAAATTTCTAGCTATTCATAGTTAAATTTCTTTTAATCTCAAAGTTAAGTTATGTGGGAGTTAATGAAATCGGCAAAAAAAAAAAAAAAACAAACAAAGCCAGCTTAGCACTAACATAAAACTCAGTCTTGCCTACCTAGCGTGGATTACCATACAAAAAATTCAAAGTAATAATATCTAAATATATTTAGTGTAGTTATCATTTAAATAACTAAAATCCAAATTGATTAAATTTATTTTTAGGTATAGTTAGACTAGGGTCAAGTTGTATTAAGTTTAATTAAAATTACAAAACATAAAATCAAGAAACATAACATTTGCCTAAATGCTAATAGTCAGACATAATGAATCCTTGCAATGCAATTAATTTTATTCAATTTTGTTATCTTATCACGCCAGCCATGTAATTTCCTTTCATTTTAACTTTCATAAATTTAACGTAATTTCAATCTTTCAATTATATCTTGGACAAGAAAAAAATGTTAGAAAAAAGGTTAAGAAATATTTTCAAATATACATATATGTATATACAGTTATTTTAAAGTTTTTGACTAACCCGAGCCTTCAATTGAATTTTTTTAATGTTTTACTTTGTACCTTTATTTATCCTGTTCACTTAATTGATTTTATTCATCGCACCAAGTGCTGCGATATTCGAATCTCTGCTTATACCCCGTTTTGGGTAGGTCTTAATTTTTGCTTCTAGATTTTTATCTCCTTTATAAAATTTTAATATCACATTTTTATCAATGTTTATTCCTACTACGAAAACCAACAAAAAACTAAAAGAAAAAATTCTTTATAACCAAAAATGTCAAATTTTCGCTATTTTTGTACATAAATTTTAAGTTGAAATCTAGGTCCACCAGTCCACCATATTGGATATAGAAATTTTTCGTTTTTTTTTCTTTCCTACAGATCATCTCGAATCATTACCTATAGGACCATCCCTGAAATGAGAATGTTAATTTCATATGAGCCAAGTTCACCTGAAATTTTTATATGTTTAAAGTATATATAAACAAATAGAAAAAATTTTTTCATTTAATTGACGAATATATTTATTGATTCCATTGGTTATAAAATCAAGTTAAAAAATCTTAGAAGTAGCCTCATTTCCAAGCGTCTAAAATAGAAATACTCCGGTAAAACTTTACCAGGTAGCTCCACTAAAATACAAATATTAAATATCAAATAACATTAACGCCTGGTTTCACAGTACGGGCTTAAACTCAAAATTTTTTTAGGTGGGTTTAATATTTAATCAAAGCTTTTCACAGTCTACTTTTGGAAATGGTTTAAGTTTAACTATTTTTACTTGATTTTGTAATCCATTTTCACAACAAAATCAAAATAGTGTTAAATTATGCATAATAATTTGTAAAAATAATTGAGAATTTGAATCTGTATATTTTAAATTGTATATTTATATTGAATAAATGGAAATAAATAAAGCCTACTAAGAACAATATATTTCCAGTTAATAATTAAAGAAATTTTTAAATTTTATAATTATGAGCTTTCTTCACTTAATTTAAATATCACAGCATAAAAAATAAATTACAGCCAAATTGGGTTTAAACCTTCAATCCTAAAATAAAATGAATTAAGGAATTCAAGAATTTATTGATGGAATCCAAAATATTGAGGATCCTTGTGCATCCAATGAATAGAATAAGAAAAATTAAATGAATAAATGAATTATAATGAATTAAAATAATTCATTTTAATTCATGAATTCCATAGACAGACTTCTTATAAATATTTAATAGCAATAGATTTTTAAAAAAAACATTAAGAAAGCAGATATATAGAAATATATTTGTTTGCTTTCTTAAAAATTTGACAAAAGGAACATAAATATTTGCTAATTTTAAAGATATTAAATATTATATAGGCGTCTTTTGAATTTAGTATTACGAGTTTAAGTTTTTATTTTGCAAAATTTGCTTGTATTTTTGTTTTATATAAAATAAAAACTGTTAAATATATTAAGCAATAATACAATTGAGAAATATCCAAAAAATACTATTTCATATTTAGAATGATATTTAAAAAGAAAATTTTTTCAATGGTATTTACAATATTTAAAATAAAAAACTAAAAAAATTTTAGATGTTCAAAATTTTAAAAATAATATTTTTATAAATATTCTATTAGCGTAATCAGAAATTAATGTCATTTCTTCAATATTTTAGTGCTTAATAATCACTTAGAGCTTAGAAAGAAGCTTTATGGGCTATGTAAATTCGGTTCGATAAATTAACGGCTAATTAATTCACCAAAAGCAATTCATATTGTTGCAATGGTTTACTATAAAAGTGGTTTTTGATTGTTTAATTATCGGATGATAAAAAACAATTCTTTTGGCTTAATTCGATGTTATTCATCGATGTATAATTTCCTTCAAATATGATAAAATTTATTTGAACACTTCTTCGACATTCGTATAGCCACGTTTTAGAATTTTTTATTTTTTACTCTCAGGTTTGGTGATGCATTCTTCGTTTGAAATAAATATCTAATCCCTAGAGTATTTTTACTATTAATAATTTTGAAAATACTTAAAATATTAAGAAGATAAGTATTAATGGAAATTTTTCTTATTTTTAAACCCAATCAATTCATATAAATTTCAGAAAGTTTATCCAAATTCGATCAACTTTGATTAAATAATATATTATTTTATGAAAAAACTTTTCTTTAGTTTAATGTAATGGCAAATTTTTTCTAAAAAGTTATCTTTGAATTATTTATTTTTGTTTTCTATATTTATCAAATAGCCCCAAATGCCTTATTGGTTTTCGTTTTTATTAATATTTAAATTATAATTTTGAGCGTATATTTATAAATTTCAAGGTAAAAATTTTTAATATGTCATACTTGTTCTACGTCCACCACGATGTCCACCTCTAGGTGAGTTTCATTACCTTTTCTTTCTCTTACCTTACGAAGTAAATCTGAAGTACTTGGTTTACGACTTTCATGTATTGAACTTAAATTATTAGTTTTATTGCATACAATATCTGATGTAGATAATCTACGTATATTACCAGATGTTGGACATAAATATGGTGAACTTGCTTGTGATCTTGATGTCTCATATTGTGTTATATTTAAAAATTGTGAAAAGGATTTATGAAGACTACCACGATATATCTGATATGGTGATTGTGGATATATAATTAAATTTTCTGATTCATCTTTATCAACTGTTTCAACTTTTTAATATGGTGTCTTATGACTACTTCTATTTGTGTAGAGTTTGTACCATTGTTTTACTACGTAATCCTGAATAAATTATTTTAAGTTGAAAGTCAAATTATTTAAAGTTTGCTTACTATTATAACGTTTGGCAAGTTTTTTCTTATGATTTTTATCATTATTATCATTATTATCATTTTTATGAATAGGACATACTATTTCCATTGAAGAACAATTTAATTGTGAATTATTTAAATCGGAATTATTAATAAGATTATTATTTGAATTTGAAATTTTTAAATTTGAACGTTATAAATCCTTTTTACTAACCGTTGTTGTTATTGTTGTATTAGTATGACTCTTTTTATTACTAATTGGTTTTAATAATATATTGTTGGTATCTAAGGACCCCTTTTGTCACTGAATTTCACAAAAACCAACTTTAGAAGCATCTTTAGAATCATCTGCATTGTCACCTAAGTGCCAAAGTTGATATCGGAGGTGGACGTATGGGCTTATTTTCCAGTATTCTTTCTAATTCCAGCATTACACTTACTGAAAGTCTTGATAAAAGCTAAAATTTAATATAAGTACAATCTGATAATATTAAGATAAGATAATATTAAGATAGATAATATTAGTTTTTACTATCACATTAACATCAGCGATTTTTTCAATTTTTGATGAATTTTTCAAATAAAGTTTTGAGCATCTTAGTTATTTATTAAACTATTTTTTGCAAAAATATGCTCAAAAATGATTACTTCGCCTTCCAAAGAAATTTTTTAATTGAAAACCCTCTTAAAAATTTTTTTGTAATGTCCTTATTACAGTCAGTATATTTTTTAGTATAACCGCAGCTCGAAAATGCCTATAAAAACGCTGTCAAAAACGCGAATACACCAAGTCAAGTAAAAGTGCAAAATTTGTATTTGGTTGGTACTTCTGTCCTAGGACAGTCATAGGTATATGAAGAATATAAAAAGATTTTATTTTTCTGGATACTTTTGATTATAACTGCAGTGCCAAAACGCCTATAAAAGCGCTTATCTAGTCGCGGCCATAGTGTCTGAATTATCGAAAAGACCAGCTTTAATCTAGTACAATCTCCCAAAAACTTTATGCAGAATAATGACAATATATTTGTCAAAATATTTAGGATTTAAAACACGCCCTAATTAATGAATATTTGACAAATAGATGACACTAGCGATTTATATCATTCTGCACATGTTGCTGTGTGTCTAGGTTGGCATTTTTCGCAGCACTTTTATAGGAGTTTTTTAAGCAAATTTTTACTCTGAAATCTCTCAGAAAACTATAATTTGTACCTTTCAACTAATTTTATTGTATTTTTACGGTATGTCAATTTAATATAATAAAACTAATTAGAAAACATAAGTTATAAATTTTTTAATTTAATGTCAAACTCAAAAAAGCATATTGAGTATAACCGTAATTTTGTTTTCTAGTGTGTATCAATTTCCACCAAAAAATACGCGTAAATATCCAGCGCTGTGTTGTGTCTGTACACGAAAGCAATGTGTAATGCCTTTGTAATTTTTCCCGTAATTTACAAAAAAGAACGGAAAATTTGGAATCAGAAGCTAACAGAATCAACGTGAATCGCTTCATATTTGATTCTGTAGAATCTACCAGTTGACAATTCGTGTATTTTATACACATTACAGAATAACGCATAAAAGTTTCATATGACAGATTGATTTTTGTTATACTTTTGTTGCATAAGTGGAACACTGTGAAAATTTTATCTCATGGTAGAAATATCGCTTGAAACTCTTCTAAGATATAAGTGAACACAGTTGACATTTGACGTTTTGAATTTCTTTAATTTATTTTACTAAAGGAAATTTGGTTTCTAATTATGTTTTTATTTAAAAATATGTTATTATCTAATAGTGATAAATGTTTTCAGGCCGTTTCTAGCTACAAAAAAATCATTATCTAATTGAATTTCCTGTAATGTCAATTTTACACATCTTGACATATAATTTTACACATAGTACAATATAGAAGGAAATAGTTGCTGCTCTTGTGATTTTTAAAGTTATACTTTAAAATGAGTCAACAAAATTCGACATTGAAATCAGGTGCAGATGGTAATTTACATACAACCAATCAAACTCAACCAAATCCTTCCAATTCAAATAGTAATTTAAATATCTCAAAAAAGAAAATACGCATTTGTCGAGACTTTTCTCGTGGAATATGTCGTCGTAAACATTGCCGGGTATACAAGCTAAAATTATGTTTTAAATATTAAATATGAATGTTTTATTTAGTATCCACACGTTTTATCATCAGAATTAGTGGTTTTCTGCCATGATTTTCAAAATTCATCCTGTCCCAGAAGCAATTGCAAGTAAGTTAAAGTTTTGTTATATTTTAATTGCTTCTTTAATTATTCACAGGATGAATAAAGTTCATTCATAAATATTATAGAACTTATTTATATAAAACTACAAACAAAAAAATTGACTGACTGATTACAAAAAAATGACTAAGTTTCCTCTTTGATTGAAACAAAACTAATATGATTATATCTTTTTTCTTCTTTTTGTTTCTTTTCATTTTTTCAATGATGATTTTTTTATTTCCACTCATTGTTGGGAAAATGATGAAGTTATTTAAAAAGCATACCAATTAATTTCAAACGTTGAATTATTTTCTTTGTATTGTTGATTTTTCTATTTTCATTATCATTTTGTTTCTTTATGTTCTTCTTTGTTTTCGTATCCTATTTCGCCTTGAATCACTAACCTCTTTTATTCTATTTCATGAAATCGAATGTCACAGCTAAGGAACACTTTTTTACTACTTCCAAGTAGTATCCATCAAATATTCTAAAATATTTAGCTGTAGACTCCAATCCAATTAAAAAAAACTTTCTTACCTGTCGGATCCCACTTTTTTCTATTCTCTTTAGAAATTTTTACAAAATACTCAATTACAAAAATTTTTATGTGACTTAGGTTTGGGCTTAGCTTACAACTGCCATTAATATTTTTAACCATTTGAATAAATGAACTTAAGCAATCATACTCTTCAGCTTTAGATTTCAATAAATACTTAAAACTTGTTTCATCCTTTATTAATAAATAATATTTAATTCCTCCAATACCAATTTGTCCCATATATCTGCATATTATATTCTTTCGTCGTTTAAATGTTTCCTTATGTGTTGATCTTGTAATCTTTTCAAATTGGTAATCTTCACTACAAAATTTTTCGCTTCTAGATAAATTGACACCATCAATTAATCCATCTTTATACATATATTTTCAAAAAAAATATCAACATTTACATGACCCAAGCAACAAATCCAATGTTGAAGAGAAACAGCTGCACTGTTTGCACATTCTTTTACACTTAGACGAAAATTCATTGATTCATTACATAGCGTTCTCTTATAGCGACAACTTTATTTTATTGGTTAATAATTTTACATCCATTTTTTTCAATTACTATTTTTAAACCCTTGTTTGTAAAGATTACGGTTGACAACAAATTCTGACACAACTATAAGACATTTTCTTACCAAATAACACCCGTTTGCAATTTGTACAGCATATTTTTTATTATAGCTTTCATATTCTGAAAATTGTGAAGTTTTTAAAATTTATTTATTTTATTTTTATTTACAAAAAAAAAAAAAAAGATTTCTGCACTATACACTACAAGAGGAAGAATATTATCGTAAATTTGGTGAATTTCCGCAAGAGTTTTCAGATAATTCACTACAATGCATAGAGTACACATTGTACGGTTCTTGCAGACATAGGGAATGTCATATATCTGGGCAACAAGGTAATATTCATGAAAGAGAAGCAACAGTGTGGAATGAACATCAAATTTATAGATCAGGTTATGTGCTTAAAAAATTTAAATAAATCATATATTTGAATTTTCTATCTTGAATAGATCGATCATCTATTCTTCCATTAAATGATTTTCGAACCACATGCGATGAATTTCAAGCTATCAAAGAATCATCAAGAGATTATTTAGAATCAGCATCTGCTAAAAGATTTCGAGCAGATAGTGATCGTTTTGATATAATGGCGGTAATACGACGTTTCGAGGAAGAGCAGGTATACATTAAATACACTTATTTAAAAGTCAAAGTTAGTGTGCTTATAATTCAAAATCAAGACTTTTTTTTTTGCAATAAATCAAGTAAAAGTTAGTTAAATTTACATAATTTTTTATAGATAATGTTACGACGCCGTGTTGAAGCAAATGAATTAAAAATAGCTGAACTTCGGGCATCAAATGAATATTTGATGTCGCAAAATGCACAACTACGTTTAAATAGTGGATTACAATGTACAACAGTTGTTAATCCTGTAACAGTTACACAAACCACATCCCAAGCACAACAAATAATGGGTGGTGTTTCTATAGCTCCTGTACAAGTACAGGCAGCGCCTATTGTTAGCATTGCAACACCACAAACACAAATTATTGCAAATAGTGCACAGCCATTAGCAATTGCAGCGAATACATCTCAAGGGCAACAACAGCTAACTATTGCACAACAAAATATAACTTCATTGTCAAATGCATCTCAGCCAATGGCTCCAACACATACCCAGCAAATATTAGGTACATCACAAATAACATTAACACCGACCTTGGCACAAGGTAAAATATTTTACTAATTATAGATAGATAAATTTTTTATTTATATAAATAATACAGCTCCTTCAATGGGATTGACAATAAATACATCACAAGCTTTAGCCATGTCAAATGCAACTCAGCCAATTATTTCGTATCCTGTTATGACACATAGTATTCTCCCTCATTAAATGCATAAAATAATTGTTAAAAAGAATGTGTGCTTTAAATTATTAGGTGAATTTATCAATTCTTATCCAGCTTCCATAAGAAATATTACACAAAATGTATGAATGTTAAAAGAAAAAACTTTAAAATAGTAATAAAGATATTTACTTAAAATTCAAAGTTGTTATTTTTTTAATTAAGTTAATGTTAACAATTATTTTAATAGATTTTAATTAGTTTGCGTCAAGTAGGGTTTTTCATTTGATATATCTAAAATGGATAAATTAAAAACTAATCCGATTCTTAAATAATATTACTAAATTGAAACTTAGAAAAGCGACTTTATAGTTGATTATGTTTCTATTAAGACAATTTCTACGACAGAATAGGATCGTTAAATTTTTAAATTTGAATCAAACCCCTTTCCTTGATGGATCTTTTTAAGATCTGTGAAAAGCCATTTTTTGCTGGGGGCTAGATCTGGTGAATATGATGCATGTGAAACTATTCAATACTTATTTAACCATCCTTTTCAATAACTTGTGGAGTAGCACTTTTTCCTTCATATATATTATAATCACTGCTAATTATTTTTTTCTTCAATCTAGTCAATGAAAAGAATACACTGTGATTATCCCAATTTTAGCTCATTCTAATGCCCGATTCTGTCTTCATGAAAAGCTCCTTGAAAAATAAAAAATTATGATTTGATTTAAAAAATTTTATTTCTTTCTCGCTCTGACATCTCATTAAGTAAGTCATATTTGATTCCGAAAAGGCATTCCATGTAATTTTAATATATTATTATTAGGAATACTTTTATTTTTTCCGTCTGAGACACTGGTGCGATAGAAAAATTACATTTTGGTCAATAAGTTAAGTTTCTGTTATTTACAATTTTTACAAATAGTTTACCATTTGGCTTGAATCAAAAAAACACACCTCATATGCTACTTTTTTTTTTAAAATAAAATTCTACATCATAAGGAAATAACTGATATATTTTCAGGATTTTATGTACAATTACTAAAAAGAAGAATAATTTTTTTAATATTCGTTTTGAAAATAATTTTAAAAGAATTAATTTTTTGTCTGATTTTATTTAATTTATTACATATAATTAGGATATCCAATTATATGTATGAAAATCACATATTAATACTTTACATTAAATTACATATATTAGACGAAAAATATGAAGTAGTTTATAAATAAATTGACCCTAATTTAATATATGATTAACTTTTCTGCAATAAAAACTTTAACGTTTCTTTTTCATGTGAATATCCATAACAATATTTGATATATTATTTCGTACAGTTGCTTACATAGGGTAAACAATTAAAAGTGATTCTACAGTTAATGAAAAAAGAACAAAAAATTTTTGGATTTTCATATAATATGGATTTAATACAAACAAAAATAAATTCGATATTGTGGAGAATAGCAAATATAACTTCAAGTAACATATTTTAAATTTTAAATATACATTTTGACCACAAAAATTTAGCAATAAATTTGATTGTCTAAAACAATATGAAATATAACAAGGCATTGTTTTTATATTTATCTTGTCACATGTAATTAGGATACCCCAATAATAATCATATTTTACATAATTTGAAATATATGTTTAGCCCATTTTCACAATCAATACATACACTTAAATTATAATTTTTTCTTTATATAATATGAAAATGAAATGAAAATTTATTATAAAGAGCATAACCTTTGCACTCATTTCTATTATATAAAAAAAAAAAATAACTCAAAATTTTTTCAATAATTATCATTCACAAATATATAGATTATGGACTGTAAAAAGTACTCCAAATTTTCAAAATAAAAAAAAAAAAGATGAAATAAAACAAATCCTTAAACAAATAACAATAACATAAAATATATTTCAGAATATGATTGAAAAATATGAATTTTAATTTTGAGCTGAATTTTAATTTCATTAGCAAATAAATATTTTCTGAGTGACTATGAGTTTTTACATTGTGTTTTTTTTTTTTTTTTTTTTTTTTTGTTTTTATATGAGGTAGAATTACTACTTATTAGAATATCATTTTATGAAAGTGAAAACCACATTCTTATATATTTTTTTTTTTAATACTTGCATTTGGAAACGTTACATATAAGACAAAATAGGAATAAATAACTTTTGTAATTAACAACTGTATTTAGTTGATTATTTGTTCCTATTTTCTTGTTTGCAAACTTAAACAAAAAAGAAAAACATATAACGTAAACTTCAAAAATTTAATCATCCCAAGGAGAGTCTTCCTCTTCAGATGTATCAAACATAATATCTTGCAGCCAGCCGCTTTCTCTATTATCAAAGAAATCCCAAAGATATACCTAAATAATAATAAAATTGATTTCGTTTTTTTTTTTATTGTTTCTCACAGTACATAGAATTATTGAAGTTAGGAGAAAATGATATTATTTTATTATAGTAATATTATTAGTGATTGCAATACTTACATCAATCAAATCTAAAATTTCTTCTTCAACTCGCTGAGCTTTTCTCCTTCTTGGTGCTCCAACATCTATACGTTCACCATTTTCTAAGGCATGTTTATAGAAACATTTATTTCCAAAGGGACATTTACCCGCACCCTGTATAGTTATTAAATTAAATAAAAAATAAGAAATTTTTTTTTTATATTTAATTTATTACCTTTTTAAAGTATTTACAGTCTTTTTCTCCTAACGCCAATTTATATTCATCTAATAATTTAGATTTTTCTTCTTTAGTTTCAACCCAAAAGGCACTTGGGCATATATAATCAGATGGAGTTCTACATAAGGGGCAAGATCTAAATTAAAATTAGAAATATTAAAACTCATTTTCTCAAATGTTAACTAAATAAAAAGATTACCTAGTAATTTTATTATCAAAATGTTTAGCTTGTCTCCATTTGCGAATACATGCTAAGCAAAAAACATGATTGCAATTTGGTAATATGCCAAAACGTTTTTCACGGCCAATTTTTTCAACAATAACATCAAAACAAACTCCACAAGTTTTATCTTTTGATCTTGCAACTGCAAAAGATAACTCCATATTACGTTCATGTTGTTCTATACATTTTTTAGTATGCCATTTTCTTTGACTTTTATCGGTAGGATGAAGACAATAAATACCACACATATCACACAACTCGGGATGTAACATCAAACACATAGTTATAAATGGACATTCTATTCCATAAGGGCACATATAACCGCTTATTCCATCAATTTTTGGACGACTATCACCCATAACAACATCTGCATATGATTTAACACCTTCAACTTGAGGTTTATCAGGATTATTATTTTCAAATGTATTATAATTCATTGCTTGTTGTGATTTTGGAATAAACACAGGTGCCATTACCCAGTTACTTGGTTCACATTGTTTAGATGAATGTGATTCTGGCTGATTTGTTTCAGATTGAACAACTGTATTTTTATTTTCTGAGACTTTGTTCTTTCCAGCAGTTTCTGAATCTAAACTTTCATCTCTATGCATATAACGGCAATTTTCTCCATAACGACATAAACCCCGGGTAAAAAATTGACATGAAGCATTTGAATTCATCGCATATAATTATTGATTAATTGCGGAGTGCGAAATCTTACATGTATATGAACACCTTTTGATGTACTTTCATAAATACAAATCAATAGCCTGATGTTTAAACACAGAGATTTGCTTTTCTCCTCTGAAAATAGAAAAGCAATGAATAGTTTTAATTGTACTTTAAAAAATCAAAATAAATGTTTATTCGCTTTCTAGCGTCTGAAAATTGTTCTAGATTCTAATAGTTTATTGATATTTAAAGTATAGTAAATTTATCTTCAAGTCATACAAATTTGTATGTTTATTCAGAATTTTTTAAAATTTTGAATGATATTCTCACATCGTTTCAACAAACAAAATTTCAAAAACGATGCGACTAAAATGTTAACTGTTTTACAAGACGAGATAACGATTGTGTATAGGAAATGTATATATTTTGAAGCCACGTTAAACTTTCAATTAATATATAAACGCTTTTCGCTTTTAGGTATTTTTCATACCTCTCATCAAGAGAATTCATCTCTATACATGTAAGTTGATAAATGTTGTTAAGCGGTAAGAAATATACAGAAAATGTAACTATATTTTAAAAAATAAATAAATTAATTTACTAAAAGTAAAACATTTAAAAAAATTATATTAATAGGTCTGTTTACATTAAAACTAAAACCTAAACTTTAGACTAGAAGTAACAACGAAATGGTATAAGTAACCTTATAATATAGGAAAAATTTTTCTATCATTCTGAAAACAAATGTTTTTAGAATAGTTTCTTTTGTTTTATAAACCTTTAGAGGTTATGTTAGTCGCATTATGAGCACATTTTTCTAAAATTCATTTCAGTTTTTCTTAATATTAATTTCCCATGTGTACTACAAATTTACAACAATATGCATTGAATTTATAAGTTTGAAATTCATATTAATAAATTAAAAAGAAATGCGTTGTTTGAAATGCTCCAATAATAGTTGAAAAAAATATAACTTGTATATTTTTTTGTTCAAGAAACTTTCGAAACACTACAATTTTTTATTATTTGATTAGTTGTTTTAGCACAATCAGCAAAACAATTTTTAAAAATTATGAAAAACTGTATTCACATATTGAAAATGTGTATACATAAAAAAATATCCGACATATTGAAAAATTACTTTTCCTATATTTTGTATTTAATTTATTAATTAATTTTATGATTTATTCGATATTAAAATGTATGCGCGAAAAGCGTCAAGTAACACGCCATTTTTTTGTGATTATAAATTTCATTTGAATTTATACTAGTTTTAATTGAAATATTTAATTAAACTGTAAAAATATACACAAATATAAATAAGAATTAAAAATCTTTTTAAAAAAATTATTATAAAATATTTAATAGCTTACATTGAATTAAATTACTTTAAATGAAATAAACCATAGCACCTCAAGTTAAGTTGTAATAAAACGTAGTGAAAATGAATTAGTTCAAATATTGAACACCACATGCATGCTTTCAGAAGAATAAAGGTGTTCTTTTTAGCAAAGCGTAAGGCTATGTTTTATATAGCGTTAAAGGCACTATTGACTATCAAGATCAAAGAAATTTAAGGTTATAATGTCAATCAATTTGATATAGAGGTTACTTTAATGGTTTTTTTTTCAAACTTCATCTAAACCACAACCCAATTTTTTTTATTTTTCTACTTTTCTTAATTCACCTCTTAAAATGGAACGCAGTGCATTAATTTTTTTCTTTACAAATACGACATTCGCAATGGACTCCATTCGCAATAGGAATTCTTAAATTTTTCTACTATAAGTATTTATAAGATCCCATGAAAATTCACGTTCTTTGAATTCACCTTACAAAGATTGTGTTTCACAAATCAAGCAAAAAGTATTTAAAGGGCTAATTTGGTGAGAGAGATAAGAGTAAAGGGGACTATTTACTATAATTTCCAAGTCGTCAATTGGCTATCTTGTCCCATATAAAATATATGGAGGTACCAATTTGTAAATATGTTTAAAAACTTAAATAAACAATAGACAAGGTTAAGCGATAAGAGTTAAGGGTTTCTAATTATAACTAAAACTAACTATTTTAACACCAAAAAACTAAAAAATAGTTACACATTAAGCCAACTGATCCAAATGTAAAAAAATTCCTTCTGTGATGTTCAATCAGTTATTTGGGGTGTCTTTTTAGTTGGAATGTTCGGAGATTTCCCCTTCACTTAATAGTTCTCTGGCATAAATATATACCAGTTTTTGGGGTGATTCTCTCTAAATATAAATAGACCCATAGTCTTGAATGTTGCTTTCGTAAATTTTTGAGTAAACCAAAATAACAGCATAACACATTTCGAAACTGTAAGCTGTTCACTAAAGCAATACAATTCATATAGATTACTGCAGCGGAAAATCTGAAAAATTAAATTTCCCATAATTCCTAAATGGTGCCTTTATTTTCAAAACTCTTCTATAACTCTGAGATGTACTACTTTTGGATCCACCATACTATTAATATTTTACTAACAATGTCAGAGCTAAAAATTGTATGTAACTCAAACTTATTGAGAAAGTTTATTTCTATAATTTTTAATTCAAAGTTGTTAACGTTTTAAAATAATCTCAAAAACAGTTTAGCGTATTCATATAAATAGCTTATATATTTTATTTTGAATTTCGTAAAAAACAGAAGTATATATATATATATATATATATATATATATATATATATATATATATATATATATATATATATATATATATATATATATATATATATATATAATAATATCATTATTTGTGTTTAAAAAAAATTAGTTAATGGACAATTTGTTCAATTTATTGGCAGTTTTGATATTTGCGTTATACAATTTAAGACTCATCATTACTATTTTTTTTAAAATCATGTATTAACTAATATAATTTCATATAACTATAGGCATGGTTGCCTTTCAGAAAGTCTTGAGATAGAGAGAGAAACAAAGGCTAATCATTACTTTTATTTATGAAACAAAAATTTTACGAATTACTGTATTGTTTTATATTCTTATATTCAGTTTACATAAATTCTAGCCAGTCAAATTTTAATTTTTATTGCGTTATTTGTTTTGTTTAATTACACCAAAACATTTATTTACAATCATTTAATAATCAATATCTAATTAAATTAGTAATAAAATACTTGTAAAAGTAGTTGCAGTCAAAATTTTTTTGATTTAAAAACAATTTTTTTGTTGATTTTCTAATTCATCGTTGAAATTCATCAAAATAAATTGTAAAAAAGTTAAATATTTTGTACAAATTACTAATTGATATATATATATATATGAATAGAGCCTACTGTCATGGAATGATGTTTATATAAATATTAATATATTTTTTTGTCAAATGCATATTATTTTTTACATAATATAGCCCTTTTATCTTATTTTTGCCGCCAGCAGCATATAGGTTCCATAAATGTACATAACTGCTTTAAATATACAATTAAAATAAAAAGATACGTTATTCGATGGCGTGATCCTAGATTAAGTTTCTTTAATACAGTAATAGAAAATACGTCAAATCCAGAAATTTTATTGCAAAATTCTCTTTGTCATCTTCATCAATAGCAATTTTATCTACAAGTTAAAATATAATTTAAGAAATTATATTGTAATAGTTCATAATATCTTAAAAAAATGATTATTTCCTAAAATTGCTTAAGTTGTTTTCAAAACTATTAAAATAAAAATGTAAAATGTACACATTTAAATCTTTACCCTTTTTTAAAGTTTTCTGTCAGCATGCTGAAGTTTCTTCACCATCTAAGGTGCAAGCAACATTTTCTAATTTATGGGCTAAATGCATTTTTTTACAATTAATATCTATTTCAAGAGTATGGAGAATCTATTTAGTTTAAATTAAAAAAAAAAGAAAAGAAAAGTTTATTATTTATTTTCAATAATTGAATATTTTCAAAAATAAAATACCTGATCCCTGTATTTTGCGACATATATATATAATTCTTTTAATGCAGCTATTGTATCAAATTCATCATTTTGTTGTACAGATAATTGTTGCATTGCTGTACCCATTTCTTGATCACTTATTTGAGGTAAACGTGCAACTTCACGATAAAATTGTTTAACCATTTCACGGTATTGTGGTATATCCTGTTTGAAATATTAAAATAATAAAAATTAAAATATTTTATTATTTTTTTTTTATTATAAATTTTACCTTGGCAAATAGTAATTTATTTGATGGTGAATCTTTTCCAAGTCTATGCTCAGTAGTTGAACAAGCATCCATAAATGTTTGTGCTATTACACTTAAGCAGGCATCAACGGTTGCAGTCTTATTTATATCAAATATAAAATCAGGATTTTTGATAAAATTTACCCAAAATCTTAGTGGTAAACTATTTGATTTCCAGGCATGTACAATTTCTGAATCACATATACCATGTCGTTTAGCTGCACCATCAAGTAAATCAAATAACCATTTAACAGCTGGTGGTAATTCTTCATTTACTGTTAATATTGTAGAAAAGAAATCATCAACAAATTTTTGTATTGTTCCCTTTGTTGCTAATAAACGTGTCAAGAATATTTCTGGTATTGCTTTATGTGTACGATCATTATTAACTGAATTGATATTAGCAGCTAATGCTGTTGAATTTTTTAAATTAAGTTGATTATCTGAAATTATTGGCTTAACCAAATGATAAATACGTGGCTGCTGTAATCCAGATTCCATATCACCATTTATAATTATATGTGATTGTGAATTGTTTATATAATAAACTAAAATCATTGAAATACATAAGAATTTAAAAAATTTAAAGAAAAAAAAATTAACTTACAATTATGATAAGATTGTTGTTTACTATAATTAATATTATAGCTATCATTTTGTCTTGCAATCAATGACATTACAGCTGATTCTTTAACACCATAATGTGATAATGTATTTAATCTTTTCCAACCATTAATTGTTTTTGTTGTTAAATCTTCATCTTGTAATGTTAAATGGCCACCACGACCATGACGCCATTCAAGATCAACTTGGTGTACAGATGGTCTCATTGAAAATGGGGTATTTTTAAAAAGTGCATCCAAAATTTTTGATTTAACTTGAGATATTGTATCACAGTCTAATACTTTACATTGAATTTTTTCATCAAGATCATCTTGTAAAATATGAAGGCTAACAATCGAATGTTCAATTTGTTCACGTAATAATTTTTCTTCAGATAAAGAATATCTTGCATCATTTGTAACTGCATCAACCAAGCCCTTTTCAATTTGATGTTTTATTGCTTTAAACAATAAAAATAGGCTTGATCCAGCATATTCCTTTAAGTAATCATACATACAAATTGCCATATAATTTGTTAACATCTTTTCTACAACACTTTCAGTACGACGCAACATTAATTGCGGATGTTTTGTAATTACCGATTTATCAATCAATCGTAATAAGAGACATTTAAGAATTTCTGTTGCATATTCCATTTTATTCATTAAAACTATTGTTAGAAGTGATGCGACATTTACTCTATAAATAAAAATAATTTTTGTTTAGTTATAAATACCAAAAACTGGAATAAAGTTATAATTTTTAAAATGTATAGGACTCACTTATCTCGTATATTAAATGATTTTTGAGCTTCTAAAGTTTCAATAAATGCCAAAACAAAATACTTGTTGCTAATAAGTTGCTCAAATTGTACCATTGCAGTATCATAATTTGTACGTGGTGTATTTAATCGTAGCTTAAAAATGACAAAAAAAAAAAATAAGTACATAATTAAATTAAATATAAAAAAATTTATATTATACCTTTGGTGAACTGAGGATTGGATGATCAGAAACACCTGGAAAAAATACTTTCATAATATAATTGACATGATCTAATGTTGGTATCCCAGAATTTTCCAAATCTGCTGTTAAATCTGTCATATCTGTTTGTAGTTCAGCAAACGCTTGTTTACATTCAAGTCGTACATTTGATTCTAATGTATCCATTTGTATTTGTATTCTCTTATATTCTCTTTCAGCTTGAGTACTTTTACGACGGTATATGATCAATATAACAACAAGTAGTATAACAATTATAATTATACTAATTATAATACCAATCATTGCATGAGATAATGAATATGATTTAATTAAATCATATTTGAGATAACCAATTTGAAAACGTAAAGTTCGTCCTACTCTAACTATAACCAATGGTAATTTATTATTGGTATTAATACCATTTTCATCAGTTGGTAATGGCTGTTGTTCAGGTGGTGTACAAACTAATTGTGTTAATGCTAAACTTGTAACATTACATTGTTGTGTACCAATTGTTACATTAACATCACTTTCATCTGATGCTATATTTAAATTTTCACCCTCAATAACAAGTGTATCACCCTTATATAGTTTTATATTATGTGGAAATGAAAAATATATTGGATCATCAACGTAAATTAAAACACTTCTTATACTTTGAAAATACTTATTTAAATCACGTAAAGTTTTAACATTGTCCATATTAAAACCAATTTGTAAAGATAATTGTATTTCACGAATTTTAAGTGATGATATATCACTATTAGGCGTTGCTGATGATGTAACAGAAGATGTATAATAATTTATTGTTGTAAAAAAACTTTCTGATATACTTCGTTTCTTTTTAAGTTTATCATAAACATATTTATTAACTGGTTGATTATTTTTTTGCAATTTTCCTAATGATTTTTTATAGTCATTAAATTTACCAATAATTGAAGGTGACGGACATTCTATTTGATTAGTGTTTATAACAAAACATGAACTTTTATTGATACGTATATCATTATAATAAACTTCAATTTCAGGCTTTTGAATTGAATCTAAATGAGTTCCATGTACAGTTATCATTCTACCACCACTTGCAAAACTTTTTAATGGTTTTATTTGCATTATACGTGGATCTAAAGTATAATTATATATACTACATGATCTATAATTATTTAATGGATTAACATAACTAATCTGTGGTATACTTGGCTGATAGTAATCAAAATTATTACAAGAATATGTACGATTAGCTCCATCGACAATCAATGTTAATAAACGTATTGGTTCTGGTTGTAATGCTTCTGAAGTTATACATGTTAGACGTGTACTTGATGAACGTGTTACATTAACATGACATTCATAATCATCTAAATAGGCTTTAATACTTGATCCAATATTTAAATATTTTCCCATTAATAAAATTTGTGTACCACCACTTTTTGGACCCATTGTTGGATATAATCCTTCTAATTTAATATCTTTAAATTGATATTGTACACTTGATTCTGTATAGCCAGCATCATTACCAACTTTAACTGGTGCAGTTAATTCATGTGAAACAGGTCCAGTTCGACAAACAATTTTAACTGATATTTCATAGCTTTCAAGTTCACATGGTACATTACCAATATTTATTCTTCCTCTAACATCTTCTTCACGTATACCTAAATTACTACCTTCTATTGTTACCAATGTTCCACCTTCAAGTGGGCCACTTAATGGCTTAATCATATCAATACGTGGACGTGGACATTCATTTGGACGTTCAATTATACATGTTTCATTATATACACAAGAATTTCTACACCATGAACATTGATATTTAGGATCACGTGTTACACATAAACTACAATCAGCATGTTCCCTATGTGAACCTAAGACATCACATTTATATAAAATTACTGATGCTGTATCAATATAGTGTTGCCTATTCCACATAACATCAACTTTAGCCACATATTCGTTTGTATTTACTTCATATGAGTACTAAAATTAGAGCAAAAATATTAAATATAATTAAATTTGAAGTTAATTAAATTTAAAGTGAAAAAAAATAAGTTTTTTTAAAATATAAATGTACTTACTGATGTTTTTTCACAAACAATAAATTTATTCATTTCAACATGTGCTGGTAACAACATTTGAGCACCTTCAATATGAACGATACATAGAAACCCACTATGTGCACTTTTTGGCTTTGGTAAATTTTCAATTTCCAAACGAATCTCTTTAGTCACCATCGCTGGTAAAAGTATAGGATTTTCTTGTGGTTTAAAATGTGGGCATACCTAAAAGTATAATAATTCAATCATAAATTCATATATTTAATTAAAATTGTTGTATTTACCACTTCTGTTTTGATGACATTTTCAGAATTTCTACATGGTTCCATTTTATGAACACATTTATTATCAAACATACACCAATTACAGCCCCATTGACTTTGTACACATTTTCGGCATGTATTATGACGAGAACAATCAAAATATGCAAACGATCTTGATACAAAATCTTTATTAGTTTCAGAACTACGAACTGAAAGTGGTACTAATATATGATCTTCATTTGGTTCAATAACTGGCCTTTGATTAATTGGTGGTGTCATACATGATAAACTATTTTCTAATACTTCAGCATCTATTGGTGTTGAATTACCAAATACACAACGATATTTTGCATTTATTGGTTCAGGTAATGTACGTATAACTAATTGAACTCTAGCTAATTCAGTTATTGGTATATTATCTGGTAAAATTGATTCAAAATCAATACATTGTTGCCCACTACCTAATGATAGCCAACGTGCTGCACTTGTATCCTTTTGGCAAGCACTACGAACTGTACATCTCTTTTCTAATGAACACCAGCCACAAAATGGATCACGAGATTCTAAACAGCTTGAACAATTAGAATATATGCTACAGTGCTCAATCCGTAATTTAGTTATCTATTGAAAATGAATTTGTTATTATATTTTTGTATTTAATTTTATTCGAAATAATTACTTTTTTTCTTGATAAAACATATAAATAATTTTGCTTTGGTGACATCATAGTGTCAGGCAAAATTTTATTATTGGGATCAACTTGAATTTCTTCATATTCGCCAGGCATTTGACCAGATATGAGTACCTAAAATGATCAAAAAATACATTTCTATTTAAGAAAATTGCTTTCACTAATATTATTTAAAACAGAAGATCGTTAAACTTGTTGAATAATAAATTTTGAATATATATTAAATGAGCTCTGATTATGAAATTTAAAAAATTTTCTGAAAAAAAAATAAACATGAAAATATCAAAAATAATATTAACCTTTTTAATATTTCCATTTTCAGTTCCAAGAAATGCAAGGGTATGTGGACCAGTTGTTGTTGCTGTAACTGATGTAATTGCTTCATTTTCAAAATGTAGCACAGCATGTGAAGTTATTGGTGATACTCCACTTATTTTAAGACCAACCGAACAAAAGTTGTATATATTTCCAATAGTCTATAATTAAATAAAAAAAAAAAAAAGGAGAAAATACATAGAACTGCGACTATATAATAAATAAAACTAACCCCAGCAACCGGACATTTTCCATCATTTATCGGTCCCGATATATATCCTAAATTTCTATCCTTAATAGTACCATTAAAACACATATGTATATTTTCTGTAAATGTTTCTTCAATTTCTTTTAAACTATATATACAAACAGCAGATTTTGATTCAGGTTGATTTGTTATTTCCTTTGATGGTGAAAATACTGCTATTAATATATTATCATCTCGTTTAATACCATGTTGCTGTGCAAGTTTTTGTCCCGCTTGTGTTATTTTTGCATCACGTAAAATATTATAATCAATATTATTAACATGACATTGTATTGTTATTTCAGTATAGCTATCATAATTTGAATCAGTTATACAAATACGTGCTATACGTGTAATATATCCAGCCTCATCAGCTAAATGTGATTTTTTTTGTACAATTGCAAAATATGCATATTCTGATGAATTAAATCCATATATATAATCAACTAAAAAATGATCACGATATTTAACATCAATATTAATAGTTGATTGTTGAATAGAAAATTCAGCATAATTTAAATCCTCTAATTTTCTTGATGATATTGCTGGTACATCATGTCTATAGTCACCAACATTTGTAAATGTTGTACCAACATATAATATATCATCTTTTTTCCAAGCAACATAACGTGATGGACCAATAAAGGCATAAGTAGAAGAAAATTCATCATTAGCTGCTAGTGGTATATCAATAAAAGTCGGTGAATCAGGAAATTTGGATAAATTAAATAGCTCACAAGAGCCTTGTCTAATGCTACCGCATGATATTAATGTATTTCCAATTTGATTAATAATTAAAATCTTATTAAAATTATTGATTTGTTGTGTTTCAATGTCTTCTGAACAGCCTCCAGCATGACATTGTGGGCTATCATGTTTTGGACCGGTTATAGCTTGAGATAATACTGTTAAATTTTCATTTAATTGTATAATTCGATTAGTTGCCCCAGCATATAATATTGATCTTTTTATATCGTATGCCATATGTGAAAAATATATGTTAATGCTACCACTAGCTGTTATACTGACATTATTATTATTAGGAAGTGTAGATGATAATGATCCTGGTAAACTATATTGTGCAATTATGTCTAAAGAATAAACTGAGCTGTTATTACGTATATTAGCTTTAGCTGATGGCTGCAAAATGATACTCAAACACAGTATGACTGTACTTAATAATATTGGGACGGACATACTTATTTTTGATGTATGAAAAACTATACAATTTTGAAATATCAAATGATTAAGTAGTTTTAATAATATGACGGAATGATATTAATGTTTAATATAAATAAGCATTAGTATTTTTGCTTTGTTTTATGTAGAAATACAAACATTAAAAACTAAAGTAGTAACATTTCATCACAGCAATATTTTTTTTATTCTTTATAGCCAAAGGCAAAAAGCCTTTCTTTACTATTTTAAGCATCTAAATATTTTACATTTCTCGGTTTTAGATTTAATAATATAATATCTATATTAAATGATGTTTATTTTAACCAATATCAATTTTCATACATTTTAACTTTTTGTTTTTTTTTTTTATATAAAAAGTAATGTTTTTGTCATTAAAAAAGAAAATGACTTATTTTATTAAACTGTAATACTTTATAAGTATAATTCATTTATATTTAAAATGTATTCGAGAACATTAAAATTACTGCCTTATGCACTATGAAATGCTTTATTTTCAACAAAAAAACTTGATTACATTCTTTTTTTTTGTTATTTAATAAATGGAAACATGATTGTTTAATTAACCTTAATATTCGTTTGATTGATATTGTTACAATTTATCACATAATAATTAAAAATTCTTCATTTTATTATATTTAAAATACACACTTCTTTAAAGAGACAACAAATCAGCCATCTTTGACATTTTATTGGTGTATTACTTTGTCGAAACCTCTTGGGGAAATGTTGAAGTTGAAAGGGGAAAATTATATGTATATTTTGACATCATTCCGCCTGTTTACATTTAGGGAGACGTACGCCATGAAATATTTTTTGTTCGAATTACATATGTAAACAGGCCCTATAAATTTCCAAATCGTCAAATAAAATGTAAAATTTATTTCCATTATTTATTTATTAATCCCAAACCATATATTATAATGACAGAAATTAAGACAGATTTTACAGTTGGTAGCACTTTCATTCGAAATATTTGACAACCAAAGCTAATTGCAGCTTAATGTTGAAAAATAAAAGACGAATTTTAATAATATTTTGTTTATAATTATTTCAGTTTTAAACTATTGATGTTTTGTTAATGTAATATTCAGAAAAATATTTTTTTAACTTAAAAATTTGATCACATATTTGTATTTGCATAGTTTAAAATCAAATTTTGGGGCGTGTTATATTTTAATTAAAATCAAATTTATATTGTTATTTATTAGTAATTAAAAAGTTAACAAGATGAATTATGGACGTAAAACACCTTCAACATATCGCTCTAATCCATCGGTTTATTCTCATTTCACTGGAAGGTAATTTTATAATATAAAAAATATTTTATGCAGTGGTTAAAATAATCTAAAGTCAATTTATGTATTTTCAAGAGGAAAGTTGAATATTAAAGTAAAAATTTTATTATTACTATTCAAATGTTTCAAAATGATTGACTTGAAATATGTTGAACTTTATTCTTGAGATTAAGAGAAATGTGAAAATATTTTAAATTTAAGACTTAAACATTTTGTTTTGCTAAAGATCTTCGACGAATCTTCATTCAACAAAGTCCCGGTCTATGAGATCCATCCGTATACCATGGTATCAGAAGCCAATATTGCACAGCAACGAATATATTGATATACAAAAAGGTGCCTTACTAATAGGATTCTTTTCAATCGTAAGATTTTTGTTTCTTAATTAAATCATAAATATGTATTTTTTGTTTATTTTTAAAACAGTGTGTATCCATTTTTACGATAGTGACTTCAATATTTGATATTTATTGTCTGGCAATGGCTGCTCCCGGATCTGTTCATTATGGATACTATATGATTTCATACGAATTTGTATATGTTGGAAACGTTCATGGTAGCTATTTTTATAATTTTTTTTTTCTTTACAGATTGTTTAATGTTCTTTTCTTTTTCTTTAATTCTAGTACGTAATGCATTGATAATATTTGCATTGTTTTCATTGTTGGGTGGTATTGCTGTACTTTTTACGGGAACTTTACTTGTCACTGCATTAAGAAAGGTAATTAAACTTTCTATTGAATGATCTATAATATTCTCCCTTCTATGGTATTTATTTTTTTATATTAAATTATTAAATGTTTACAATATTTGTTTCAATATATCAAGAAACCTATTCAGCGTACTTGTTACTAATTGTGAAAGTAATTAAACTTCTATTTTATTACAATTGTAAATATATTCTATCTGAGACTAATATCTACAAAATTTGTTTCCAAGCTATTTTAATGTGTTGCATAATTAATGTCAAGTTGTATTAGGTAACTACACAGGTATTTATGTCAATTGTTTAGAATCCGGGATCCTCCGGAATTTTCTTTATATAAAACTTTTACACCTTAAAAATGGTTTTCCGTGTCAAATTAGTTAAGAGTACGAAGAGAATCTGAAATAATAAAACTAACTTTCAAATTGATATTTTATGACTGAGGTTAGAGTTTGAGTCCATTAAATAACATAAACTAATTATTTGTCCAATACTGCTACAAATGTAGGAATATGTAATTTTATAACCTAAATATCTTTTATGTAAATTAAAATAATTACAAATTATGTTGAATTTTAGTTTGATGGTTTTTTTTTTGCTGAACGTTTTGAATATTCACAAAGAATAAAATATTATTATTTCAGTATAGTCATAAACAATTTTTTTAAAATAGTCATTGTACACACTCGTATCAATAATTTCATCATATTCATACATTTTTTGTAGGCAAACTCAAATCTTAAGTATTAAATTGAGTATTCTTCATTGATTTCAAGCATGTTACATTTTTCGCATTAGTATTTCCTTTCATGTTTTAACTAGATTTTCTACATATTTTGCTAGAATTAAATTCTCACATTTCATTCCGCACTTACATACTAAACTTATTATTTCGTTGACATTGCTTGTAATTTCATAGTAATATATTTGTTTTGTTAATACTTCTTAACATAGTTTTAAAGCTGTAATTAATAAAATTGAATTTTCCACTCTACAAGGTATTTTAAGGTATTTTTAATGTCTTGAATGAATGAATTTGGAGATGGTTATAAATTATTTTCGATCGTCTCTGATTATTTCTCTGTTTGTATTTTAATTTCGAATAAATAGTACTGCAACAAGGATGCTTGGTTTGCTGCAATAATTATTACATTTAATAACTTTTTTAAGCAAAATTTTCGGCAGTGTAAATCATTTTCACAAATATTTTTAATATTTATTACTCACATTAAACTTAAAAGTATATAAAAGAAAATTTATTACATTTTATAAATCTGAAAACTGAATAATTATTTTTAAATTTCTTAAAATTTTATTTAACTTAAACAAACTGATAATAATGAATTCTAGTCTTGAATTGATTTACATACCATCCTCATTATAGAAAGAGATTTTTTAAAGTTTATATATTTTTTGTTTTTACTATAAGTCAATGAAAATTAATTTTATATGTGTTTATAAGTTGTTAGTCTAACAATGCACTTGTATCACTATTCTCATAATTTTTCATTCTGCTGCACGCCTTCATTAACCTAAAGTGTGGAAAACCTAAGGTATACAGTTTTTTTATTAATAAATTTTCAATAAAAACCTAAAGTAATGTTTTTTAATTTGAAAAACACTAATTTTTATTTTTATTTTTTTTTTAATAATCAAGGAACACGAAAATAAAATAACCCCATGGCTCTGGACATATGCAGGTTTTACATCATTCCGTCTATTAGCATTTCTGTTTTTCGCAATTGTTAATGATTTAATATTCGCATACAATATATTTATTTTATTGTGCTGGATTGTTATAATAGCAGTATCCATATTTGGATGGCTGATTGTTTATTCATTATATCTAGAACTAGCTGATTTAACAAAGTTGGAAGATTTGGCTCATTTAAGAGTAAATAGAAATAAATTTTATTCTTTAATAATTGTAGTAATATTTAATAATTTAAATTATTTTAGATGGGAACAATGGCTTCATTAAATGCGTCAACAACTCATTCGCTTGCAGGATCACGTCCAACAACTCCGCATAGTACTGTATCTACAATGCCAGTTGGTTAAATTTTATTATTATTGTTTTGAAAAAATAATTCCGTCCAAATTTTAGTGTTTAGATATTTTTATATAAATGATAAGAGTATATCATATTTAATGACATAAATTTTTTTTAAATAAAAACTAGTTTTCTATCTAATAATCAAAGTATTCTTGTTTTACATCGTATTCCACATTATTTTTTGTCTGAATAAAATGTGCTAACATGTGACAAGTCTCACGCTCTATTGGGCTTAAAATTCCTAGCTGTTTTGTATATTTTTTAACAATAGTAAAACTACACAGTTTTAAGATTTACTTGTAATAGAAGATACCTAACATAGTAAAATAAGTTCAAAACTTACCTCTAATAGACATTGTCCACCAATTTGATTTTATGAAAGAAGATAAGAAGATAAGATAAAGCAGTACATCTAGAAGTGTTATTTAGATACAAGGATTTTCCATGACCTCTTAAAATAAGGAATGATCTGTAGTAGTTGGATACAGTTGGAAAACCATTTATGTAGTTTTAATTTTGGTGAATTCATTATTGTTGATACATGAAAGCATAAGTGTATTGAATGTCTTCCATGATATTTGTGCCTGTTAACAAATTGTCGATGGATATGATCCGTAGGTCCTTCAGGAGACTTATAGGCTTATTTTCCTTCTAAGTACTTAACACATTTTGTTGCAAGGAGTAGTACAGGAACTACATGTGATTCTTTTTTAGTGAAAACATTGCAGGTGCTCAGTATAGGCTTTTCTTTCCAATATCCACTGGAATTTACTATGTTCTTCTTGAACTAATATTTTTTTATACATTTTTACAAAATAAAAATTGCTAAATTTTCAATAAAACGTTTGTTTTTGTAAGTTAAGAAAAATCATATAAATAACTTTTCCACCATTTCATTGCTTGGAATATTTTAAAAAATTATCAAAGTGGTTTCCCATATTATCATTATTGTGTTCAACATAATTTTTGCTAAATTATTACAAATTGTCATGTCCTACGTCTTGAAACAATTTTTTACTTCGCTGCCTTTCTAAACGTTTTATTTGTTTTTTTTTTTTTTTAAAAAAAAAACATTATAAAAAACAGGAATCAATACAAGGCTCCCCTGACTTTGTATTCTTTTAAAAAACCGTTAGCATAAATTAAGTTTTTCTGAAGGGGATTAAACAATAGCAACTGTTGTATAAAAATTCACTCTTAAAAAATCAATTACAAATAGAATTAAAATTTAAAGAAATAAACTTAAGCTCACCAGCGGAATGTCATTGTGTTGGTTTTGTTGTTGTTGTTGTTGTTTTAAAGAACAAATGCAACTAATTATAACTTTTTTAAAAATTTAAAATTTACATTAAATTGATTATAATTATCGATAGATCGTAAGATCCCTGGAAAAATATCAACTGTAAAATCTTTTGTGTCGTTTTTTCTGGATAATATTTTTTAAAATATTTTTGAAATATTGTTCATAAAGGCTTATTATCCTGCAGAAATAATAGTTTGCAATATAGGTTAATAAATTTACACTAGTGTCAACAGGAAATAACTTTGACACAATTATTTTTTTGCTTATTTTAGTGGTGTGGTTTATCACATTTCAGAGGGTAAAAAGTGCTTGAAATAAAAATATAAATATTTTGTGGTAGAAGTCATGTAATTATTACTTAAATATAAAGCAGGCTACGAGTTAAGTTTACCTGCTTAAGTAATTAAGATACGTCGACAGATAAATACATATTTTTTTTATATTATTTTTATATTTTGTAATGTAATGTTAATTATTGAAGAATTTTTATTTGAAAATTAAATTAATAAATAGTAATAATAAAAACATAAAAAGACGCAATGGAATTAAAAACGAAGTATTTGTAATATATGTAGGAATTTAACATCGATCCCCATAATTTGTATGATATTTAAAAGTGTTTTTGTATTTAATGTTTTCAAATTTTACATAAAATTTTTATTACTTATAAATTTTCCCTATATTTAATTAAACATTAGGATATTTTTTTAAAAATTATATTGTATGAATAGTATACTGCTAACTAAAATAATTTGATTAATAATCGACTTGAATCGATTTTTTGATCCTGATGTTTTTGAATTAGTCAAATTCTATATTTGTAGTTTTTACCGATTACACTAGACTCCATGAAAAATTCACTCCTACATTCAATGTTTTTTTTACGTGAGTGAAAGTGGGTATACATTGTAAAAAGGGGTATTTACCTTAAAAATCTTGATGTATAAGAATAACAATTTTATTGACAATTATGTATAGCTTGTAAAAGATCATCATGTACACGATTTTAAGGTAATTTTTTCCATAAAAATGTCCAAAAATTACTCTAAAACTGTAGGCAACTATTCGACTATTATAATCTGTTGAAATTGAAGTTTTCATATTAGATACATCAATTTCTATGCCAAAAATATATTTATAGCCACCTACATTATTGTAATAGACTTCATTATGTATTTCAAGCCTTGAAAATGTTTCAATAAGGAAAGGAAACTATCGAAATGCGTAGTTTAAGAAGTTTTCTTAATTATTCCAATTATATTAAATCTAAAATGATATCGGCTTTGATATTGAATTAGGGGTAGCTTATATCACCACCCCTCCATAGCATCTAAATAAATTTAAGTTTAATAAAAATAAAACAGCTACAAAATACTTTTTCTATTTATATTGTGCTTTTATAAAATATTTTTCTATAATAATTGGAATTATTTCAACATTTTTCATATTTATATTATCTAATTACTTATTTACTTTGTGCTACACTCTCATGTATAAGATTTTGTTTTTAAGTATCCTATTGAAGTGTTTACTAATAAGTAGTAATTACAAAAAAAAATACTTAAAAGCCCGTCTTAGTTGTTATGACGATGATTTTTATTGCTTTAACAAGTTATTTAACTTAGCTTTCAATTTATTCATTTATGTTTTATTTGCTAGCATATACATATATATATATACATACCTGTATGTATACATAGTATAAACATTTGGTTTTTCCCCTTTGCTCTGGGATAAATTTTATTTAATTTTTGTTTTAAGAGTGATAGCCTGAAAATATAATTAAGTGGTACTTTAGATAAACTTCATATCTCTTCACTTCTCTTTAACATTTGTTATTATGGACATGCCAATTATATTTTCTTTGTTGTATATAATATGCATATAAATAAAAATTAACTAAGCAAAATTTTTGAACAAGTTAAAAAATTAGGGGATTTCTTTTTATATCAGGGTATAAAGAGTTTAAGGCAACATAATTTTTTTATTTTTGATTTGCACAACATATGTGTGGAAATAATTTAATTTTAAGAAGTCATAACAAAAGGGAAAATTATTTAGAAAAAATAATTTTCTCCCCGAGACATGAAATAACCAATGAAATTCATTTGATTGTAAATTATCCACAGAAAAATTTTACCAAATGAGGATTTATTTAACTATTTTTTGTATAATTATTCTTATATAAGAATATTTAGACTGACCGTGGTCAAATCACAAATTTAACTTTTTAATAATTTTTCACTTTTCCAAAGAAAATTTTTAATTGAAAAACCTCTTCTAAATTTTTTTTTGTGAAGCTGGTTCTTTCCTAATTTATTATTCTAAATGTCTATAGAATAACTGGTAGCAATTACATTAAAATCTAAATTTTTAAAAAAATTTCACGATCCTTTTTAATTTTGATAGTTTTTTCAATTTAATTGTTTGATTCTAATGTACTTTTAACAGGATTCTTTAGTTTTTACTGCTAAGATTTTGTTAGACAAGGCTCTTCAAACAGTTAAAAATAGTCAAATTAATGATTTATATATTTCAGTTTTTGGGGCCCTTAAAAAGCCTTCTAAATCGACTTTTGAACTATTTCATGAACATTATTGTTCTAATAAAGGTCCGTTTAATCATACTGACAATAGTCAAATAATTCTATTCAAGTTTTTTTTTTTCAAAATTCTGTAAAAATAAAATCAAGGCTAAACGGCAACGATTGTTTTTTTTTTGATTTTTGGTAGAGCTTTCAATTTAATTTTTTGGCTCTAAAAGTACGTCTAACAGGCTTATCTGTAGCTCCTCCTATTTTCATTTGTTAAGAAAAAACTTTATGTCTTTGAAAAAATAAAATTGTTGTCTAAAGAAAAAAGTAAATTCCGATTTATTAAATTGTTTTGTGTTTTAGTTATATTACTTGACATATGACACTGTTAGCTAGAAAGCGTGGTTTTTTAGGGAAATTTTAAAAACATTTTGTTGAAATAAATTATTTTAATATTTTTAGATTCAAACAAACTTCAATTACTCAAAAAATAATATTCATTTTTAGATATACAAACAAAGAATATGAAATTTTTAGACTAATGTGTGAATGTGTGATAATAATCTACCAATGTAACTTTTCTTCTTTTTTATAAAATTACAATTCTATAGTAATATTGATATATCCAAAAAAACTTTTTGTTAAGATTAGTATTACTTTATTTAAACTAATAATTAAAAATTAATGTTTAATCCTTTTGGCTACAAATATATCTAAATTTCCATATAATTCATTAGATATACTGTTGTTTTTTATTTTTTTAATATCCGACTACAATTGAAACCCTTCAGCATTTTGTAACAGATTTACCATAAATAATGATTTTGTGTATTTAATTCGGCAAAGCAAATTAATTTGGCACACAACAACTCAAGTTCAAAATGTTATTTTTCGTTGTTTTTTTGTTTTAAATTGTATAGAACCCCCTTGACAGCATCCGTATGTTATGAATTTTCAAAGACTAGGGTGATGTTCAAAGCGTTAAAGGGACATATATTTATTATGGATTTTAGCAGTGTCTTCCTTTTATACTTTTTGGGAACTTTGTTTAAAATAAAAAGTATTACTTTTGATCCATATTAGCACTATATCTAATATTCGCAAAATATCAAGGCATTCAGTTTCCTTACAATCTGGCGAAGGATAGTACAATGAATTCTTCTATATAAGCTTAGACTTTATTTAATAAAACTTAAGCTCAAATAAAGAATATTACTTTTGAATTGATCAAACTAATACCAAAGTTGTAATGTTCATTTTTTAGTCATTTGTCAAATTTATAAAAATAAAATATAAATTCAGTTACAAATTAAAATTTTATTTAATTAATATTATTTCTTATATCTTATAAATAAAAAATTACTAATTGATAAAATTATATCCCAAACTGAGCACGTGGCCTTTTTTATTTTAATATGTTTTATCGTTTTTGAAAATCACACTTTCACTAGTTCATATCAGTTCAGCATATCACAGTTTATTCTTTGAATATAGCCACAAGTCCTGGTAGCAATTTTCATACCTCATTTCTTTTACTTCCTCCAGCATCAGGTAGGAATATATATGAGTTATGGTTAAAAACATGCCAATCTAACAACCTTAACCCTGGTAATTGCTTATTAAATTTTATTAAGGACGTGTGTCACGTATTAACTATACAACAAGGCGAACATAATAGTTATTTGGATTTTTATCCGGAAATTTTTGGTTATGGCTACTTTACTGAAAGGCAAACAAAAAAAAAAAAAACAAGATATATAGGGGCGATTTATGGCCGGAAAGATTAATAAGGAACAAAAAACAGCCACTTTGTTTTTTTACTGGCTCTAGGCATGTGTGTGTTAAGGTATACAGTACCTGTTAATATGTTAAAACTAACCAATTTTTGTTACCACTTAAAAAAGGATAATAGGGTGCGTTATGTGATTGAGTCACGTGTCATTAATCTGTATAATAAAGAAAAGTTTAATAAATTGCGATTTACTTTACAATTAATTTCTTATTATTGTTGCACTTCTAAGTCTAATTATGGTTGACGTTTATAGCGGCAGCTTACATTTAATTAAAAAGGTTTTTGATTTTTATTGATATTATCACTTGTAAATTGAGTTTTTTTGAGTCGTAAATAAAAAAAAAAGGGTTGAATAGATTATTTTCGTATACACTCTGCAAATGAATATACTTATTTAACTTCAGTGGTAATTTGCACAATTTACTCGTACTTGTATTACTGTACAAATTTCAAAGGTTATTTTCTATAAAAGACCTCTTTAATTAATTTAATCTACTTAGTGGGCTTTTAAGTATGTTTCAATGAATTATTTAAATTGAATTCAGGTATGGCAACCAATAGACATATATTAATAAGCATTTAGTGTCAAAATTTAAGTTGAAATTTGGTCATTTTGTGATTAAAACATGACAAAAGCACTATCGTAAAAATTAGGATCGGTATTTGAAGGCTATAAGCTAGATTTGGAATCTTAGTCATGGAAGTGTTGTATTATTTTGTACGGTATTTTGATATAAACTGATTATGAATTTACTAGTTTTAAGAAATCTAACTTTCCTTTATTAATTATAAAGGAAAAGTTATTCATTTGATATTTTTTATTAAATAAAATTAACAACAATTTAATGAGAATATTTTTCAAATTTATTTAAAAACGAAAACTTTATTTAGCTTACTAATTAACTGACTTAATTGACTGAATTAATTATTGTAACCATGTCTAAGCCTATTTGAGATATTAATACTATTTTAAATGAAGAAAAAAATCAACATTGAAATAAACTAAATGACTTATTAATACCGCCACAAAATAAATAAAATCCTGCTTTAATTTTTCATACTAAAAGTAAAAATTTCTAGTAAAGTAAAGTTCTTTGAACTTCAAAATAACTTTTCAAAAATATGAATATATTCTAGAACTTAAGTAGGATTTTGTTTATTGTATTTAATTTGTGACACAAGGACCAACAACATCTTTTTATCCTTTTCGATCGTTCAACAAACAAAAGGTGGCCAAAAGTCATACGAAATCAGACAGAATACAAAAATATAAAACAATGTTGATTTATTTTTATGAGTTATGAAGGAGTAATGCAAAAAATTTAATTACTTTTAGGGAAACTGGTTAAAAAAATCAGAGAAATTATATAGTGAAAAGAGTGAAGAGATTAGAATAGTGTTCAAAATTCAAAGCGAGCTTTACCTGGTGAAAGACTTAAAAAAGACTCAAATTTTAGTTTTTTTTTTTTTTGGGAATAACAACTTTTGTTTGAGGCAGTGAACAAAAAATACAGAGGAATAGTAGTTAAAATAAGCGATAAATAACGCAACAATTTTCATAGGAAAAAATGCAAAAATCATACTTAACTCTAATCGGTTTAATAAAAGATTCTCCTTGAACAAATTTTACTTCAGATGATTCTTTAACTAATTTCAGGAGTCAAGTGTTCAAGAATTTAGTTAAAAACATATGTGAACAACAGGGAACAGCATTCAAGGATTGGAGATGACTAAAATCTTTGACTGAGGATATGATAGGTATAAATATATAAGTTAATATACAACTTACCTGTTCCAATTCGCATGAACTTATATCTAACTTACTTGACAGTGATAAAATTTACAAAAGTTCTTTGAGTCAGTCTTGAATGAATTGTAAATAAGTTAAAAATTAGAAACGTATTCAAAAATGATAAGTAAATTTCATGCCAATAGCTCAGTGGGTTTCAACCTACTGGTTCAGAATAAATACTTTCATCAGGCATACAACTTCCATCCGTTAGCAGAAATCATTGTAATAATTCTGAGGAGCAATATGAGGAAACATATTAAGAGGAAAAAAACCACACTAAAAGTAAGTCCAGGAAATTAAATAGGATAAAGTTATAACTACCTTATTGGAACTCTTTAAATGTCCAATTTATGGTAGTGTTCCTGTTTATTCATATATTAGTGAAAGGTCTTACAAATTTAATATTTAGAATTGTGATGAATCTGGGCTTACAAAAAATTAAAAATACTGTTAGAGATTATCTAAGGTTGTAAAATTTATACTAAAAGAAATTACAGGAAAGTTAAAACTATTATTAAAAATTATTAAGATTATGTAAAGATGGAATTTTAAGCTTGATGACATTTTGTCAAATACGTTTAAGGAAATATATTTTAGCAGTCATCGAGCTTTTACAATGATTTATTAGGAAATAGAATTATTGCGTTTTAATAAAGATTTTGTATATTTTACATTCAATACCTTAAAATTTACAATTTAATTATCCTAATTAACTTCTTAAACATTATTATTATAATAGAGGGATTCATGAATTCCTTTAAAAATTGAAAGTTAGCTATCATCATGTTATTAGCAAATTTGATAAATAATTTTTCTTTAAACATGATCGATTGGGATTTCTTGAAGCTCGTAAGCTTTATCTCTCTCCTTAAGTAGCATCAATTGAAACTTCTGATAATGGTAGTAATAAAATTTGGCAGCGTATTATAGCTCAGAAGTCTAAGATATTTTTATAAATTAGCCGAGTTTTTAGTTGAGCTTTATGAATAATGATTAATTATTTTCAAGCTTTTTTATGAAGAAAGAGGTAAAATGTAAGGGGCTGAGGCAAAATATATATATACATATATATATATATATATATAGAGAGAGAGTAGAAGGATAGTTTTTACTTACTACTGACAAATATCGTAATATATCCATAAAAATAACAGCTGCGGTCATAGATTGCACTATGACAAATTTCTAAGTTTTGCAGATTGGTATTAAAAAATGACTTTATTTTATTTTTATTTATTAAATAGAACTTTTTACCGGGTTTCATTTGGTTTGTTTAAAAAACTGCACATGATGCTTAGACGATATTAAAGCATAAAATTAATTTATTTTTATATACATATCAAGTATTTTAAATGTTCCACATTTATATTATCACAAAATTTCAAAATAACGTTTCAAATGAAAACTCTTCTTTTGCTAGGTACTTTTTAAAAATCCTTAATTTTTGTATTGCATTCCAAAATAAAGTTTGGTGCAGTCCAATATATTTTCTCTATTCTTTCAATTATAATTTTTTCGTCGTATTTCACACAATTATTTTTTTTTTTAGCAATAAACTGATAAATGCAATGGAATCCTCCTGCTTACAGGAAGATCTGGCCGGGAAATGCTATCGGATGTGATGCTGCCAAAATAATTGAAAATTGAAAGAATTGAAAATAAATATCCAGTTTCTTTATTATCGTATCAAGTTTCCCACTTCATTCAGCCATACCCTTGTAGCTTTGTACCCCTAATCCACTATATCTACAATTTGCTCAACGGATCAGAGAAGTATTGTCCGTAATCGCTAGCAAACTATCATGTCTCCTCAGAGAGGACAGCCGAGTGCAAAGGGTTATTTGCAAGAAATCAACAGGCTACCAACCTTGCTGTTTTGATTGCGTTTGTCGTTTATTCAATCCTGAAAATTATAGAATAACATTGCAGCATATTGAATAAATTAAATATTTGATTTTTTTCATTTCTAACACAAAAGTTGTATTTTTTGTTGACTGAAATAGACTTCTCTGTGATTTTCTTGGAAATTTTTAGCTGTTGAACAAACTTTAACATTACACATATTTTCATAATATCCTATATGTATACAGCGTGATACTAAAAGCTAAGAAACTCCATGTACTAAAGTAAGACTGATATAAATCTTTTAGATTGTGCCTGAAACTAAATCCTAATTCAATAGGGCCACATACATCCTTCTAAAATTCAGTCAAAAAATACTTTCGTTTTGTTAGCTTTGCAAATTGGCATTTAATATGTTAAAAAGCTTCTTCTAATTATACTACAGCAATAGTCAAATAACTGTATTTTTTATTATAAAATATACTTTTTAGAAGATTTTATTGCTATAAAAAATACTTTATTCTCTTGTCTCTCTGTCCTAAATACTATCATTTGGAGTTGGGCCAAATTACTATTAAAGTCAAAAGACGCTAATAGTTTATAGTATTTAAGCTAGAGGAAACCTGCGAATATTCTGACTAAACAAAACCGTTGCAACTTTTGATAGTTTACCAATATACACAAAGAATTTGATGAGCAATTGGCCAAATGTCCAAACTAGTGGAGTCAATAGAGCATTTAACCTTGAACTTCTAAAGAACAGCTCCGATTTTGATGAATTTTTTAAAAAAAAATTACTGTTTTTATATTATTTGAAAACCGAAACATTTTGGAGCGCGGAAGGAGTAATTTATATTATTTAAACAACTTTTAACTTTTGAATCTATGTGATGATGAGCAAAAAAAATTTTTTTTATAGCTTGCAATATTTTTTTATTAATAATATCGCAAAAATTGAAAAATAATAACAAATGACAGAGAAAAAAATTTTCAAGCAGAAAAAGTTGGCAAAAATTCCGGGCATTTTTTGAGATTTTTTCCTTCCAACATAATTTGTTTTTCTTTTTATTTTCTTAAACTACAAATGTTTTTCATTGAAAAATTGGTACATTGTAATAACGTAACTCTTTTCCATAGTGCAATAAAAATTTAGTAATGTCAGCTTTTCACGATAATTTCATAAGAATTTTCTACCTAACTGTTTTTAAGGGCTTATCAATATTTTCACACTTACGTAAAATAACTGTTTTTTAATACAAGCAAAACATATTTAAGTTTTAAAGTAGTTTAGTGGAAAAAAGTTGAAATTCGTTATTCTAGGATAGTTATTGGATGGCAAAGGATAAAAGTGTACAACTTAGTACGTTACCTCCTACAGAAGATGCAGCAAAACAACATATTTAAAGAGTTTACTTACAAGTCTAGCAATAACAAAACAATTCTTCAATATCTCCTAAGAATGGGGCTGGTAAAAAGATAGCCCCTAGAAAATTCTTATCAAATCATCGGAAAAAGCTGACTTTACAAAATTTTTATTGCACTATGGAAAAGAGTTACGCTATTATAATGTAGCAATTTTTCATTGGAAAACATTTAAAGTTTACTAAAATAAAAAACATACATTAACTTATTTTGGCATTTTTTTTTAAGAAAAAAGCAAAATACTTCAAAAAAAGCTCGGGATTTTTACCAACGGTTCTATTTAAAAATTTTTTTCTCTGTCATTTGTTATTATTTTTAATTTTTTGTCATTTTAGTTATAAAACAATATCGCAAGCTATAAAAAAATAGATCTTTTTTACTCATTATCGCATAGATTCAAAAGTTAAAAGGTGTTTAAACAATATAAATAACTCCTTCCGCGCTCCAAAATATTTCTGATTTTAAATAATATAAAAATAGTAATTTTTTTAAAAAAAATTCATTAAAATCGGAGCTGTTCTTTAGAAGTTCGAGGTTTTGCCTGTTTTTTGCCTTCACGGACTCCACTAAACTGCTATTTTCTATTTTTGTGCCTATTTAATGAAATTTTAGATAATATATTGTCAAAAACTATAATTACTATTTTACCTTAATGTGTTTTATTTAATATAAACTTTTTAATTTAATAACTGCTAAATATTAAAACTTACAAATACATTCCCACCTAAACATACAAAACGGACTTTTTTTTAGTAAGAGTTAACGTGCGTATATTTTTCGTTGTTTTAGCAATGGCTTGTGACCTAGTGTAAATGGCCCATCATTATTATATTTGAGAAATGTGTGGCTATATATTTTAAGGAAAAAAGGTTGAAAAGTTGAAATCCTAAAAATAAAATTTCAAATTATACTTCTAGAGAAAAGAACAACAACTTTTACAAAACAATATATTAATAAGTTCGGTTGACTACCCTTATGTAAATTAAAAACGAAGATCATGGTTCAATAACCATGAATTATATTAAATTACAAAAATAAACATTAAGTTTATTATTAATAACATAAGATCAGATAATTTGTACTAACAACATTTAATACTAATCTTTTAATACCATGTTAATTCGTTAAAAAACTTGGTGTTTAATTGAAATAAAGTAATCACTGGATTATTATTTTAGACAAGAATATACAACAACAAATTTTACCCATGAGGTTCTTGATTTAACTAATACTACTACTACTACTTATATTTTAACAAATGTATGCTAAAAATATTTAAAGAAAAATAAAATAAAAATAGGATTCTAGTTAAGTTAAGCATTATTGAAATTTATTTACAAGATATTAATATAGTTGAAAAATACTGGAGGAGGAGTTAACTTTATGGAGATCCTAGGAAAAGGAAAATTCTTATATAAAAACATAAACACACATCGATTAAATAAATTTTGCACATGTTGATATGAATGTATGTGTAATATCAAAAAAGTCCTACATTGGAGAATCTTTAGAGTTGGTGAAAATTTTATATAAATAAGAGGGCGTTACCCTTGTTTATATCCTTCTTCCAATAGGAACTAAGTATGATAAGGAATTTAATAGGAATATTGTGCTAAAATGCACAAGCGCCCTTTAACAATAGAAAAACTATATATCCCTATTAACTTGAAAGGGAAAGAATTAATTTTTGCTATATGGGCTGGACTTTTATCCTTGGTGGCAGCAACTACATTCTTTTTAAGACAATCGTACTATTTTATTTTGGGAAAATTTTCCCAATACAAAGTTCAGTTTACTTTTGACCATTCCATGGTTTAGATTGAGAAAAAATTTAATATTTATTATATTTAAAGCTATTTAAAATAGAACGTGTTATCATTTTATTGTCGGTAAAATTTAATTAACTCATATTACACAGTTAAATTTGTTTATAAAATTTATGATATACTTATTAAAAAATTTGTCCTTTGATATTATAATATTTTTTAATTACGGAAAAACAAAAAAAATGAAATTTTTTAACTATATAAAATTACTTTCTTGGGATATATATTGAATTTGTGATAGTGATTAAAAATCATATCAATTTTAAGGATAACAAGGTATTTATTTTGGAGTTATATTAATTTCAAACTTAAGGACATTTTTTGTAAATTTTGACCATAAGTTTGTTTAATTATAAAAATATTTTTATAAATGAAATATTAATATATTGGGCCCTGTTTTTATAATCAAAAGTAGATTTTCGCAGCTATACAATTCTCAAGTGACGCGATTCAAATGTCGTTGTTTTTTTTTTTTTTAACTAAAAAAGTAATTTAAAACTGGAAATAATTATATGTTTTCAAAAAGGTTTATGAAAGTATATTTTAACAATTAATTTTACATTTTAAAATGATCTGGTATTTATTATTTATATATATGTATATATGTATGCATATGTATATATTAGCTAAAAGGATCAATAGTAAAAATATGGATCATTTGGCTATCCTCATTACTAGCCCTTTAGTTAATACAGAACCCAAGTATAGTTCTCATAATGAATTATTAAAAATATGATAATAACATTGAAATATGTAAAGTAACTGTTAAAAAGTTAAATGGTATTTAACTCATGAGTTTGCTGATTTTTTAGAGAGGATCAAAGTGAATTAGCTTGCAAAAACTCTGACATTAATAATGGAAACATAAAATATAATTTCGATAACATTTGATAATTGAAGTTGTTATTATATTGTTTATACTCTCTATCAATAGAGTCCTGAGAATTGTTAAATAAAACTCGAAATATTTATTCACCATTAAAATTTATTTTGTTAAATAAAATAATAAATAGGCCCTTTTTGAAACAATACATTATTCTAAGTAAAGCCGGTACATTTACTACATCACTGTTTATTATGTGTTAGGATGAATGAAAGGTCAGAACTGGATCATTCCAGCATGCCTTTGATTTTGATTAAGTCTGTGAACATCATTTTGAAGCAACTTGAACTGCAATCGGACATCTTATAAAACATGAGTAAAGTATGAGCTATTACATACTCTCAAACTTAAATAAAGAAAAGTTTTTGAATATTTTCTTCAGTTAAAAATATTAATAGATGACAAAAACTGAGAATATATACAACCACTTCTTCACTTCTATACTATCACTTTTTAAATCATTTATATCTAACCGCAGATCAAATGAAATATTGTGCTCAAACTTGACATTAAAATAGAAAACTAGTTAGCAGTTTTTATCATTCCTTTTCATGAGGACTTATAAATAAACAATTTTATTGATACCTCTTTAACAGAAATAAAACCTTCATATTTGAATATATTTTGAATGAGTGGATGGAATAAGACATTCTTTGGTTAATTTCTAAAGCAATAGTTGTATGCTCCGCTCAATACAACAATTAATCTATTTTTTTTTTACAGCTGCTCTACTTTAATAGAACTTTTATGCTTTTTAGATACTTTAGGAAGCACCACCAAATATTGTAAAATATTTACGTTTAGTAAATAAAAATTTTTATAATTTTATAACTACAAATTACAAATTTACTTTTTCCTATTTTTAAGGATATTATTTTTATCCCTGTCTTTTTATGCAGATAAGGATTTTTTCTTTCTAAATCAAATTCTATATGCACTATTATCAGTGCTGTATTAAAATTTTATAAACGATCCATTTAGTATTTCATTGATTAATTTGACTGCAATATCTTTGGTTAGTTTTAAAGAAAAAACACGCTTTTATGTCGTAATCGATCAAATCCCATGTTCTATGGCACTCGCTATCATTTCTTAGTTTTTTATTTAATTCATCCTCAATGCGGTGTTACTCAGAATGAACCTATCTCACAGTATTCTTCTTTCTTTGAAATCTATGTTCCTTTTTTGTTTCAAATAAACTCAAAACTCTATTTAGCGACTCCATGATACTTTACCCTGAATTCATTTTGATATTCCACTGGTTTCTTGTGAATTTTCTACTTAATTGTTTGTTAAATTATCGTTTGATTGCTATAAACTTGATTTTAACCACATTCTATCCTGACTTCTCAACCGAGTACATTTATAAATAATCCCTACTTAACTGTGGCTACTATTTTCTGGCATCGTGGTTCCTTCTCCATCTTGAAAACTTTTTATTCTTCCAGTAATTTTGTTATTAATTAAATTTTTATTCTTTATTTATTCATTCTTGGACCCACTTTTTGACACAATTTGTGATATTTCTTTGTGGTACCACAGGAAAAAAAGATTATTTTAAGTAATTTGAATACTTTAAGAAGTTACAAAGAATGACTATCCGAGTCATCCTAGTCACTAACAGCGCGTCATCAAAAAAAGTTCAAAATTGTTCCACTCTAGAGGTAGCAGAATTGTTCAAAAATAAGAGACTTTGCTCTTGTCTTTTCAAGTATTGCTACTCTAATAAAATGTGTAGAGTGTGATGGAAAAGTTGAATTCCAATCATACAAAAAATAAGGTCTTGGTTTTAACGTCAAAGTTAAGGCTCAAACATAATGCACGTGGTTGCAGAGTGGAAGCGATGACAGCAAAGTAGAATTCCGCTTCCTCTCCGTCCAGGGAACCTATAATTTACTCATTTTAAAAATGTGGTAGATACTATCTATTTTGAAGAAAATTCCAAGAGAACTTGAGGATGGCTTTATGCTTAATACTTGTAGTTTAAAATAAATCCAAGTTTTTATTATGTTGTTTTCTCTGACCCTGTAATGTAACCAGCTTTTAACCAACAGAAGTTGGATTATTCAAACAATTTTTAAAAACATGAATTTTCAGATTAAACTCTATTTTTTTGAAAATTTCATTTGTTAACATTTTTTCTATTATAAAATTATAATAACTACAAAAAATATGGAAAAAAATTTCAGGGCGCAAACTATAAACTAAAATAAATCAAATTTTTAATATATGTCATGCAAACCTGTTTAGTTTTTTTTTTGAAAAACTTCAGTATCATGGAGATATTAGTTGAGACATTGACTACGAGCTTAACATTAGAGATAGCGACAATTTGACTTACCTAGAGTTACCAACACAACTCAAAATGACTGGTGTTAGAAAAAATAGTTGCTGGGATCCAGTCGTTTATATTTTTAAAAAATGATAAATTTTTTTAATTATTTAACTGAAATATATTTTTAAAATCAAACATAAATCAATTTATTCACAAGGAGTACCTATAACATGTACTCCTGTAATATAAATAGCAATTCAAAGTTTTGTTTTAATTCTGAATCAGCAACCTATAAAGGAACGCAGTAGTATTGAATTTGCCATAATTTTTACTTACTTATATTTTTATACAAATAGTCGTAGTCTTTTTATTATTACAATGTCCTTTTTGACACCATTTACATATGATACTTGGATTTTGATACATTAGATGCTAAGATATTATTTCTTGTGATTTTTCTCTTGAAATCTCATATTCAGAAAGAAGTTCTTGAATAAAAAGGAAAATCAACTTTTTTCTTTATATATTATACAATATCCAGGCATTTATTCCAGCTAAGTCTAGAATATTGAAAAGAATTTAGAGTGGCAATCTTCAGGAATTCGATTTGATACTATATTTACGTGCCATTTTATTTGTTAAATCAACGCCAAACTTAGTATTGTTATAAGAGTACACAATTTTGGGTAATTTCTTGTACTTTGAAAGTACTTTCTTTTTCGGTTTACTCTTGTAAATAGTAGGTGCACAACCATTTGATTTATAAAACAATGTTGAAAAATGGATCATGCTATTTTTCTATTGTTTGTAAATTTTTAGGATTTCCTTTTTATTTGGACGTATAGTTCCAATCAATGTAGTACTTTTTGGTAGCAATTTAAACGCCAGAATAAAATTTGTAAACAAATTGTCTGTTGTTATGGTTCAATACCTTCTACCTATATAATTTATATAGGTAGAAGGTATTTATTTATATGAATCGTGCTCCTTTTATTACATATTTAGTTTTGAATATATTTTGGAATATTTCGGCACCCGAAGAAATGTTTCTTTTTTTAAATCGAGCTACAGTGTTTATAATTAATTATAACTGCACAATACTCATTCCACTGGTTTGATATAAGTAACGATGATAATCAAAAACTTTTCGACTTTGAATAAAAGAATAAAACTAACCGTCAAATATTATTCAGTAAATTATTGTTACAAATGTCATAATATCTTTTCAAAAAAAGGAATAAAATGAAGTAAGAATTTGAAAATGAAATTATAAAACCAGTCATTTTGACTGGTGTTGTAAATCTTCTGTTAAAATTATAGACACAAGTGATTCTTTTCCTACGGTGGTCTAACAATAAGTAACTTTTTTTATTTTAAATTCCGTTAAAACACTATTGATACCTATTTTACAGTATACGCGTTGTATATAAGTCTTCGGAAGCTAACTTGAAATATTTGTTGTATCTTAAAGAGATATAAATTAGGACATACTTAATTATAGGCTGGAAGGAAATTTACACGATATACTAAGAGCAATTTTTCACTGTTAACTGCACTTCCTGTGAATAAACATGTGTGAGAAATTTTAAAGTACGGTAAAAATACGTTTTTTACTTGACAAGTGGAGTACAATTGGTCAGCTGCCAATTATAAAAAATCTCTTTCTAGTCCCAAAGGACTAGATTAATTATGAAATGCAAAATTTAAAATTTTTGTCAAAACTTATTAATCAAATAAGTTAAAATAGAAACTTCTTGCCATTTTCTAATTTAAAAGTATAAGTTTTCAATTTATGAATAAAAAAAGAATATTTTCCTTTTTATTATTTTAATGAAAATAAAAATTTAATTGAATTATATTGGTGGTGTTTTATCAAGGCAAAAAAGAAATTCAAAATCTAACTAAAAATGATCCTCTTCAACGAAAATGAAATTATTTCCCCCATATTCCAAGTCAGTGCACCGAAAAATTGGAAACAATATTATTATGAATATTCCACAAAATAAAATTATTTTCTCTGAGTAATATAAGGCTTCTTTTTGTACAATTTTGTTTTTTTCCAATGAGCCACCATCTTGAAAATTTTTTTTTTATGTTCTTAAATTATTTGTTATAGAGAATGAGAACAATATAGAAAGTTTGCATCATTTTGAAAACACAGAGTTAAATCTTTAATAGTTGAGTGTACAAATGGTTATTGTATTATATAAATTATAATTTTACATCCCTCTTTTTTAACATGGATGTAATATTAAACACAAATAAATGAGTTTTTAATATAATTTAAGAGTAATAATTTAAACGCAATAAAAATTATACTAAGTAAGCCAACTTTTGATTAAGTTATTCTGAGGTATCCGAAGATACGTAGATTATTTTGATCAATAGAAAATGGGGGTAAATGACCAAGATAAGCAGAAGAAGTTATTTCTTGGAGGGCAAGAAATTTTTGCTGTTATAGATCAAAAATACATAAACTTAAATTTAGAGATACTTATAGGGACTTTAAAAAATAATGCAGTATATTTAAAAACTGCTCTTTAGGTAAAAACATCCATTAAATAAAAAAAGTATGCATACAACCTTAAAAAAAGGTTTCAAGGCCGTAGCTAAAGAAAAAATAACTTAAGCTTTTTCTATGTGTGAATTTTTATAACCAGAAGTTTTTTTTATCTTTTTTGACAGAAACTGTAGTTATATATATTTTTTCTGTAAAAATATTCTTAGGCCATTTAACAAAATTCAAATCTTTTTATGCAAATTAATTATTATCAATGAACATTACGATTTATAAATGAAAAATTTCTTTTTGTTAGTGTTTTTCATTGCTTTAGATGACCGATTATTCATACGAAATTGGATTCGATTTCTGGTATTTACCGTATATAAAATGTTAACTTTGACAAAGAAAGAGTAAAAGTTTACTCAATTGCTTTGGATTGCTTTTAAATAGGAATTTGAAAGAAAAACTGTAATAACTACTGATTTTTGCTTTTTGCTTTTTATTTTCATTGAATTTTATTCACATTTCTTTTTGGAATTTGACCAAATTTTCACCTACTTTAGGGTAGGCTATTGAGATTTGAACTAGTTCAGTCGTTGTAGACTGTTTGATGACAATTCATAGTCATTAAAAAAACTTCTGTAGAACATTTAATCTACTTCCACTTCTAATCACGAATGTAGTGGAGCTTGGTGAAAAAATTGCAAAATATTTTTTGATCAGTTATTTAATTTTATATAAATAATACATAAATATTGAAAGTAAGGGATAAATATGACTAAAATGGATAAAAAAAAATTTTTTAAAAAATAGAGATTTATTTATAATGAACTTAAAGGCAAAAAATAATTTTTAACATCATGGAATTGGAACAATACTTTTTGCAAGATTCATTTACAATTTTTTATAACGAAAAATAAAACAGAAATCTATTTAAAAAGTTTCATAAACAAAAGTTTGGTTTGTTAATAAAATAATAATTAAATGGGCATTCTACCACCACATATTGATTTCAGGATAACTTGTGTACATGTATAAATTTAATTAAATTAATAATAATATATTTTTTGAAAATACATTATTTAAATTTACTACAAATGTCAACAAAATCAATTTTTGCAAGTTTTCGAAATAATTTTGTTTATGCTGGATATCTTGATAACCTCTGTTTATTTTTAATTGCAACAACATGATATCCTCTTTAGTTTGATTAATACAAAATTCATTAATGCTTTCCTCGAGAAATTAGTCGTTATCACTGAAAAAGAACTCCGACTTCAGTTTTTAAAACTTTCCTACTTTTTCTGTTAGGTTTCTTATTCTTACGTGACCTCCTTCTGTCCAACAGATTATCCCGGGTGATATTGTCATCCGCATATGTAGGCCCTATGAAAACATATTTACATCTTTGTCAGTTGACTTTGAATTAGTCCTATGGTTGTATACTATATGTAGTAATTTTATAGTTGGTATTAAAATCCGCGTATCCAAGCCTTCGCCAATGTATGAATTTATGTACATTATATATTTGCCAGGAATAGGTATAATTCCTTAGTAGCTCCTTAGAGAATTAAATATGGTTGTGAACTTTTAGTAAATATATTATACTCATGTATAGAAAAAATACTTCGTCTATAATATTTGATTGTGTCATATTTCAATACTAGAATATTTTATATTCTTTTAAATATGATTGTGTTTGTAAAATATAAAATTTTTGTTTGCTAAATCAATTAAATAAAATAGCTTTTATTTTGAAATTTACAAATATATACATATCTGTCTATAATTAAATCACCCATCACTGGTATACTTTTATTCATCAACAGGATTATTAAGCTTAAATCACATAAATAATTAATTTAGGTGAGAAATTGTTTCACTGTTTAATTAATTGATGTTTTAAATTCAATTAATACTAATTAATTATTAAAACTAAATTAATTTTTGTTTAAATAACACAATTGTACTTACAGTCATACATTTCATTATTTAGTATCTATAGTTGTTATTATCTGTTTTCCCTATTTTGTTTGCCTCAATATGGATAATGCTATTTTGAATTATAGTTATATGTATATATGTGTATATATGAAGTATGGTATATATATATACACTTCAATAGATATAAAAACGTTAATATCATTTGTACTAAAGATGCAGCTAACGTTGCTTTTCTAAATTCAATTGCTGTATATAGCCAGCCTCCCAAGTTTATTGTTATACTATACTCCCAAGGGATAATCTTAATCTGGAATTGCTTGTTATTCTATCAAATGCTGTCCTAGGATTTGTTTTTACTGTTGCTTCAGTTGCATTTTAGGGGGTTGGATACATCAATTTGTCGTCCTTAAAGCTGATGGTGTTACTGGTGTTACTTTTGTGTTGTTCATTCTTGTTAACATTGTCATTTGGTTTAAGAATAATTTTGTGTGTTTTCTATTTAGAAGTCCACCCAAATCAACAGATTTTAGATTAAGTGGTTCACATTATGCCTAGAATAGTATTAAATTAGAATGAATTGATATAGAGGGAAAAATGAACACAGGATCTTCTTCTTTTTTTTCTTTTTTTTTTTTTTATTATTATTTTTAAAGAAATAAAATGCTAGTTGATTATTTTTTACAGTTAAATGAATATATTTGATATAACATCCAATGCATTTAACTTAAAAAGGAAAAAGAAGAAAATAAGAGGTACAATATAAAATAATTCCCAAGGGTATTTAAGGGGTGAATTAGTATACAACTGTAAGTCTATTACTGTTAGGGAAATTTTTTATGTGGCTATTGTTAAGTGGGTACTTGAAATTATTTTTGAGTATTTTTACAGGCTTTTGGCTCACTTTGATTTAACGCTTGAGTAAAACATGAACTTTAAAGGAAAATTTTTCATCTATGTAGATAATTTACAAATTTTTATTATTTTTAGACAAGATATTTGTCTATTTATTAATTGAATTAATTTCATTTTCACTGCTACTAAAGCTAAAAATTATTTAATATCAAAGTCAAATCTTTTTAGAAAATAAAAAATGCAACAAATGTTAAAATCAAATTTTTAATGAAAGCATTTTTTGTTATTTAAAAATAAATCACTCTAATATAGAATGAATATGAGCATTTACGTTTTTTGAATTCATATAAAGGTGTGTGTGTGTGTGTGTTTTTATTTTAATTTTTACACTTTAATCTTTTAACGTTTTTTATATATAACCCACAGACTATGTATAGATTTTATAGTCCACCGCAAGCATAGTTAAGATTTAAAACAAATTTTAATGCTACATACCTTAATAGTACTGTCTTTATGTAGGACGGGTGTTTTCTGTTAAAAATTCTTATTTAATTCCAGTTTTTGTATATTTTTTTTGACATTTTATGTAGCAAAACCCAATGCTTTCATAGTATGAAAACAACAACAATTCATGGATTACGAAAAATAAATTTCCTGCAGAATTTTATTACAAAAAATTTTTAAATGAATAAAAAGACAGGGGGAAATATAGATGAAAAATGTAACACTAATAGGAAAAATATAAGCAAAAGAAGCTAATTTTTGTAAACGAACACAATATTTCCTATTTAGCAAGCTGTCCAAAAAAAAGTTGAAGTCAGGAAAACCGACTTTTACACATGACCTACGAACTTTTAACCGCACTTTAAGTATTCACATGTCAATGATATTTTTTAAGAGACGAAAGAGCCGCATGTGGCTCGCGAGCTGCGGTTTGCCGACCTCTGTTATATGTGTTTCGCGATTTGAATTGCTTGAACTATAGAGAGCCGTCTTTAATTTCTTGCTCTAATTATATTTAGCTTGATGTTAGAAGTTTGCGCTCTTTTATACCCTATCTGTTTTTAATAAGAAACGTTAAATTTATTAAAAAATGCAGTAATATTTGAGTAATGATCTAACTGTAGCCAATATGTAAGCAACAAACCTACAGGAATACTATTAGCTAATTTTAACAAATACCAAAAAATATTTAGAAAGAGAATTAGTCTCATAAAAGTACTTTTAATATTGCAAAAATAAAAATATCAATCAAAAAAATAGCAAAAAACTTAATCAGCCTACTCAAAAGCTTAAATCAATAAATTTCAGATATTATTTTCAATAAATTAACAAAATAAAATATTTTTCACACTTAAAAAAAAAAAAGCAAAATTATTTCCTTATTTATATTGTCATTTTTAACGTCTTTTGTTTTTGTTTTTATTTTGCCTCCTTTAACATTTTCGAAAATAAATATAAACACATATACCTTACTATCCTTTTAGTCAATATTTTATGTTTACCAGCCCATTCTTTAATAGGAAAAGTTGACATGTCATTTTAATTTGGGGGATAAAATCCTATAGAAACATTGTAACTAAAGGAGGGTACTATGATGTTAAAGTTAAATGATTAAACCAATCTGAACCCCATAACTACACAAAAAGTGACTCCAATGATTGCCTCAGTTACCCTCAACGATAAAAAACTTAATCAATTACTGTAATTTCACTTTCCTTTTATAAATGTGGATGGAAATGGATCATTTGGAAGTTATTTCAATACTTTACCATATAAAGGATATAAATAGCTTAAATATTTGGTAGGTGTGGTTGATGGTATTTTACCACTTGAAATTATTATTATAAGTATATTAATTAAACTGTCACTAGTTTTGAGTTGCAATTTTGTTTGTATAAAATGTAAGGAATTAATAAATTTAATATTTAAGTATATTCAATTTAGTTTATTGGAATCATAGTTAATCACTTTAATTATTGTTTTATTTGTACCTTTGACAGGATTATATCAATTAGTTTTTGAGATTTTCATTTCAAAAGTTTATTAGCTTATTGCAAGATGTATGAAAAAAAGTCTCTTTCTGAAGATATAAAATGGTTGAAATAGTTATTTCTTACATACAATTTTTAGGATATTTTTCTTGCATATAATTTTAGAAATTTAATTACTCATTAAAAGGGATTTAAATAGTTTTGGATAATAATGTAATAATGAATGTGAATTACTACTTTCTTTTAGATGTTAAAGTTAGTACTTTTATAATCTTTATTAAGATACATATTCATAAATTATTACTATTGTAGATAAATATAGGTTAAGATTATTTTAAATTTTAAATTTAGTTATAACTAAAAGAACAATTAGAATAATTTTTTTTAATCTTTAGAGACAGAGAGAGAGAGAGACACCCAGATGTTTATCTTGCTTATTAACGGAGGCAGATATATGAATCTTGAATTGCCTTAAAATATTAATTGGAAAGTAAACATTTAAAAAGCATTAATAATAAAACAATCAAAAGCAATAGAAAAAAATTTATTAAAAAGGAGTTAACCAAAGAAATGGAAACAGCAGATTCTCATCACCTAATTAAACGGGTCATCGATTCTAAGACACCACAAGAATGCATAACGACAGGAGCATCCCCAAAGCCAAATCAGGTGAGTGAAGGACATATAAATAACCACTGAATAAGGGCAAAGACTGAGATAAATCTGTTTTTGGCTTAAGGAAGGAATGGGTTTTTTTTTTTTTTTATTTTTATTTCTTTCTGTGTTCAATTTTACTTTCCGTCTTTTTTATATCTTTTTATTTGTTATAAATAAGTTCTATTGAAACAAGTGCACCCTTGAGAATAAGTACATCCATCCCCTTAGATATATATTATCCTGCTTGGATACTTGTTTTGGATTTTTTATTATTTTTTTTATTCGATGTAATGATGACTTAATCGGATCACGTTTCTTCATTGAAGTTTTCTTATAGAAACTTTTCTGTAATTTTTATTTTTTTCTTAAGTCAAGTATGTATGTAATTTAAGATTCAAAATCTATTTTTAAAAGGGGAGAAAAATAAATTTCTGGTGTTTTTATTTTAGTTATATTTCGAATTTCAATTTATTTAACTTCTTTGTATTCTTTATTATGAAGTTAATTGAACTTCAGTCTTTAATTATGATAATCTTTTCCTGAACAATATTCAGCCAATAATCTTGTGATATAAATTTTAATTTAAAGAATTTAATTTTTAACTATAATTTTTTTATACAAAATCATGTCTTAATTAAGATCTGAATTAGACTCATTCATTGTTTACAAAGATGCCTTATTAAGATCCCCTCTCCCCCTATCTGGTTTGAAATATTGTACATAAACTTTTGTAATTACTGCCAGTTTACACCAAATTAGGTGCTGTTTCGAATAATGAAAATACACTGTAAAACTTACTAAACTTAAATTCAAGACATATGTATTGTAGGATGTCAAAACAGAGCTAACAAAATATCTGTGTCATTGGGTGGTGACACACGAGTCTTTTCGGTGGCAGCTTTTCTATTAGCTGACACACAAGGATGCATTAGTCAAATTTCAGGAAATGCATATATTAATGTGTGCGTGAATTTTTTTCATTGTTTTATGACATTGTACTTTTTAAAGAGATCCATTATTTATTTTCTATAAAACTAAAAACAAAAATAAATACAATTATAACTTATTTTACTTAAATTACCTTTAATATAACCTTAATTTTGAATTTTGAACAATGACAGATGTAAAATGTCATAACAACATTTGTATATACTAGAAAAGCTGCCCGAGAATCCACTTTATTAAGGGATTATTTTTTAATTTCGAAAAGTGGGTACAAACTCCCTGCTCTTTATACATTTCGCCCGTAACTTCGAAAAAATGTGCATGTCATGACGACTCGTGTGTCACCACCCATTACGCTGTTTCAAAAAGTTTTGAAAATTTTGAAATTTTGTCATGCATCTACGCAAATAGTATCATTTGTTATGGTATGCGCTGGCCCATTCTCAGGACATATTTGCTTGAAGTACTTATTCAAAATTGTATTTATCTTTTTGCTTTGTGCTTTGTTGTTATGATTTGAAGATAGTTTTTTTTTTGGTTTAGGTAGCATACTGATTAAAACTTTAAAACTGATTTAAAATAAACCATATTTGTTTAATTTTTGGATTCAATTTTCATTTAGTCCTGTAAATGCAAAAAATAAGTGCAAAAAATTTTTACGAGCAGCAAACAGCTCAAAAGTAGCTCAAAGTAATAATGTCGTAAAGATAATTTTAATTACGAGACTCACTTACATAAGTCTGAGCCTTTGTATTAACAATTATTAAATTGTGTTACTTTCCTAACTTCAAAATACATAATTTTTGTAAGAAATTACTTGAAATATTTGCTCATAAAAGCAAATTTCTTTGTTAGTAATAATCATATAAAAAGATTAAATGTTATACAAACGAGGATGACCATATTTTTGAAATTATTTCTTTGATGACACAAAATACATTTTTCTTTTCTTTATTTCTCGAAAAATTTTTGTTGTGTTTTTTAATCAGAAAGGAAGAATATTTAACATTTAAAAATTAATTTATTTCTAAATATATCTAGTAGGCTTTCTCTAATGAAGAATTTTCTTAAAATTATAGGTTGGAACTGTACTCTTATATGGAATTCCAATTGTTTCATTATATATTGAACTACAGGAACGTCTTTGCTTAGCACAAATATCAAATACATTACTTAAACAATTTAGCTATAATGAAATTCATAATCGTCGAGTTGCACTTGGTATTACATGTGTCCAATGTACTCCGGTACAATTAGAAATTTTACGACGTGCTGGTGCTATGCCAGTTAGTTCAAGACGTTGTGGAATGATAACACGACGTGAAGCTGAACGTTTATGTAAATCATTTTTAGGTGATAATGCACCACCAAGACTTCCAGATGATTTTGCATTTAGTGTTTATCATGAATGTGCATGGGGATGCCGTGGTTCATTTTTACCATCAAGATATAATTCATCAAGAGCTAAATGTATAAAATGTTCATATTGTGGACTATTTTTTTCACCAAATAAATTTATATTTCATTCACATCGTATTGGTCCTAGTGATAAATATATACAACCGGATGCTGCAAATTTTAATTCATGGAGACGTCATATGAAATTAAGTGGAAGTCCACCAGAAGAAATAATACATGCATGGGAAGATGTTAAAGCAATGTTTAATGGTGGAACACGTAAACGTTTAATGACAGTTACATCCTCATCATCATCATCATCATCAACAACAACATCAGCTATATCATCAAGAAATTTAACATCTCCAAAACGTATTAAAGAATCTCACACAAATAGTAATTTAATACAGACATCAACATCATCTGCAAATTCTACTACAATTAATATAAGACCACAATTTCCAATACAACCAGTTAATATTCATTCATCACAGCAAACAAATAATAGTACACATCGTGTTAATAATAACTTAGATAGTCCTTTAGCATTACCATTATCAAGAAATTTTATGATGGATTATATGTGGCATGCCCATAATAAAACAAATTCATTTCAATTTCCTGGCTATACATTACCATGGATTAAACGTTCTAGTGCATTACTATTTAATCCACATTCAACAGTTGCAGCAGCAGCAGCTTCTGCTGCTGTCGTTAATTTAAATAATTGTAATGAAACTGAAGATGTTCAATCACTGACAAACAATAATATTATTAGAAATGGATTAAATTCAATTGAAACTAATATTCCAGTGGCTTTTTATAATCATTCAGCTTTCAAGCCAGTAGTCAATTATAATCGTACATCATTTAATCGTCCAACAAAATTATTAGATGTTAATAAAATGGATGATGATCAACGTACATCTAGTTGTGGTTCCAAAGATGAGGCATCATCAAATATTAAAGAATCATTGTCAAGTGATGATGAAATGGTTGATATTGAAACAACTGAAGATGAGGAGCCTAGTTTTACTGATATTCCTTATATGAAATTTAAAACTACAAATTTTAAAGTAATTCCAATTACACCAATGGGTCCAATTGTAGATGTTGATAGTTCTAGTGATACAGGATGGGATGAACTTATAAGGAAAGAGGTTTGTAAAGATTGTTATTAATTTTTTCTTAAATTACAAATGTTTTTATTCCAAATTACATAAAAAATGCTTCATCTTTTACTGATTATCCAATTTGGCTAAATTATAAGAATAAAATGTAGCATCTGCCTTATTCTTAATTCATATGAATTCTTATATCAAATCTTAGATAAGTTATGTTTAATTTAATTTTTTAATTTAATACAAGCAATATTGATGTTCAAAAAATGATATATAACATTTAAATGATATAAATGTGTTTTTTTTTCTACATTCCTATGTAGAAAAAGTTTTATAAAAGTATTTTGAGGACCATTCACATTGAAGCATTTTTCCGTCGCAGGCCTTTCCAAACTGTAAATTTCTTAAGGCCGGGTGCTATATTTTCTTTCATAGAATGGTCCTTAAAAAAGATCAAACAACCTTTTAGCTATAGCTGATACAATTTTTAAATGGAAACTGATTTTGGATTGTTTTTAGTTTAATTTTCTACAATTTTAAAAGCGTATTATTAAGTGGTAATATATGTACATAGATATCTTGACTAGAGACAAAAAATTGTTCAGAAAGTATTATTTCTCTTTTGAGGACTCAGATTGGTTAAGTTGCTATTACACTAGCATATATAGGTTTTACACTCCAAATTCGTCCTTTTGCATTTCAAAATCGTCCTTCTCCATTTCAAAATCGTCTTTTTACATTTCAAAATTGTCCTTTTTAATTTCAAAATCGTCTTTTTTCATTTCAATTTCGTCTTTTTCAATTTCAATTTCGTCCTTTTTTATTTCAATTTCGTCTTTTTTCATTTCAAAATCGTCTTTCCAAGAAAAATTTCTTTTTAACAAATTTTAATTACTTCATATATATATTTATTTAAATCTAGTTACAAGATATAAAAAAAATAGTATAATCCTTCTTATTAAAAGTGTTTACCGATGAAAAATGTGTAACTTTAGTTCCTTAAAAGTTTTGCATATTATATTCATAAATATGTACAGAAGTATCATACTAGTGCGATGACCAAATTTATATGACAAAATATATATGACACGGTTACTCACCTTTTTTTTACTTAAGATCGTATTTATTTGGGGATTAGAATGTCTTTTCAGAGATAATTTTAATTATAATGGTATATAGCTTCAATTTAGAAAATATGGATCAGGCTTCATTTAATATTTAACAGTTCTAGTTATGCAATGTGTAGTTTGAACCTTGTAAATTTTAATTTAACATATTTTTAGAGAAAATATCTCAGAGTAACCATTAATCGTTCGCGTAGTGAAATCGCTTCTCAAAGAATTGTGTCTTGTTTATCAATTAAGGGCCTCACAATACCAAGAAGTAAATCAAAATTATCCCTCGACAATCGTAGAAAATTTGCAAATAATTCTGGTTTTTTTCATAGATATGTTTTTTTTTTTTGTTTGTTTTAAATAAAAACGTGATAATGCAAGAACTAAAATTATGTGTTCCATTTCAATGAAATGGATGAAAAAACTGCACCGTCATACGAGATACGAAATATAAACTTTTCTTTACTTATATATCTCATTTCTTACCGTACACAAATAGTAAAAGTCAATTCATATATTAAAGAAAACTTTTATTCAATTTCATTAATTTCCTTTATTATCACGTAATCTCTAAATTATTACGTATTTAACGAAATAAGACTTCATTTTACCTTGTTGAAAAAACAAAAATACTAAAACACTATACTACATATAATGAGATGAAATGATAAAGAAAAATATTTCCTACGAAATCATGTAGAAGTACATAAATGTTATTAATAAATTTTAAAATCCTTATATGCCCTTTATAAAATAAAAATAAAAAAAGTAAATAACAATGACTGAAAATAAAAGTAAATATTATTATGGGATACTATTAAAAATAGTCTAGATTTGTTGTGATGCGCATGAACCAATATCATACAATAAGATACTGGATAAATTTCTTGAATACAGTTCCACCAATAGAATTTGAAGAAGCTTGGTTAGCTATTTTTCTATTTTTTAAGTACAGAAAATGGACACTACCTCCATTACAATGAACTCTATGCTTTTTAAAAATACAAAACCCTTTGTACATTACTTTTTTCATTTTACTATATATCTATTAGAGCCTTTGTTGAAGTTTATTTCATTTTAAGATACTTAAATATTTTACAATTAAATTGATTTTTTTATATATTTTTTTTATGTGTTTTTAAATTTACTTTAATAAAGCGTTTATATCATTAAAAGTTTAATTAAAATGGTAAATTATATATTTGATAAACATGATCGCTTAATGTGAAAAATAGATATATTTTATATACAATATTAGTATAATATCTTTAATCACTTGAAAAATTTGTAAATTGAGAACACTTTCTAGCACAATTTTAACGTCTGTTCGAGCTTACTAATAAATATGCAATCGGAGTTAAAAATTTCGATAGGTATCAACTAAAAATAAATTTATACTGTAAATAAATATAATAATAAAATGAACAATATGTATAAAAAGTTAGGTTTATAATAAATAAAATGATAAGGATACTCAAAATATTAAAAGTTTGTTCAAAAATTTTTCAAATTAAATAAAACAATTTCACGATCTTTACGAGCACATATGTTTATTGTTTAAAGGAAGTCATATTTTTGCAAATAATAATTTCAATTTTTTTACAGCAAGGAATAAAAGTAAACAGGTTGATAAAGTAACGGTATTAAGTCAACCTAGAATACCAAATGGTTGGCACCTAACTATATAAGTATCTTCCTTTTTAAGAAGACATTTTCGTTACTCGAAACAATCTGTTAGGAACATTGTTTGCATATATTTTTCTGTATGGATTTTATTAACAAATATAACAAATTAAGGAAACCAGATATAAAACTAAGTTAACCAAACTGTTAGAGAAAAGGTAAAAATAGGTAGCCAATAAGAAGAATTAGTCAGTTGTTTTGCGGTGCTCATCATAACTCGCTACAGAATCATCTGAAACAAATAAAAACTAAAAATAATTTGTTAAAAGAGATGTTTCTCGAGGTAGCAACGAGAGAATATTCTGTTTTTTAGAATTTTTCAATTTTTGGCAGCCTTTAGAAGCCAAAGATCGATTTTGAAATTATTTGTTATTGTAAAATTGATAATTAATAAAAAAAAAAAGGTCCCGTTGATACCTGGTGAAATATGTGAAAAATTACTGTGCAAAATTTCAGAACGATCGTAGATTTTGAGTTATTGTGACCATCAATTTCTAAAATAACAAGTTTTAGTAAAACATTTCAAAGTTTTGCTTACTCAAAAATTAAAAATAAAAGTCGAAAATGTTTTTGTACTAACACAAAGTCAACAATGCCAGGTCCATAGAGCAAAGAGCTTTCATCAAGTATAGACCTAGAGTATCCTTTTGTTCTTGTCTACCCAAAACTCTTTCTTCTTTACTGTTGTTCGCCGCTAGATCCTCTGCTCTACTAATTTGTCAGCTTGTCGTGCCCACATTTATACGTACTTGGCCCCTGTGCATCTCTTACATAAAGTTCAACAAAGCAAAAGAACCTTTTTTGAAAGTACATTATAGCGGATTCACACAGGCCAACTCACAGCGAAACCGGTTATTTTTCATACAAAACTCATGGATTTGCTATGAGTTTCTGCTGTGAGTTGGACTGTGTGAACCCGCTATTAGCTGCAATTTAAACAATTGTAGAGACTTCGGAGATATTTTCCAAACGCTCTAGAGCAATGAACGCTCAAATGCTCATGAAATTTTGCACAATATTTTTAAGATGCAATACATTGTAAAAATATAAAGATACCCCCGCCCTATGTTTATCTTTCAAGAAATAAAAGTTTATTTCTCCAAAATATTTCTACTGGCCGTGTAAAAGAATTCTTATTGGCTTTAAAATAATCCTCAACTTTGATGATGACTTCTTTATTTAAGCCAAATCTTTTTTCCTTGTGTATCTTTTTAAAATCTAGGGATTCATCAATCACATACATTAGAATCTGAAGCAAGTTGAAGCTCATTTTATTTCGGTAAAACAACATTTTTCATCTTTATATGAACCTACCAAGTCGTTTCTCATGGTTTCTCTGTTTTCAAGAATAACTTTTTACCGCAGTAAATTTTATCACTCTTATGATAAGTAATTTTAACAAATTTTGTGCTTATGCCTGGGACTCACTAGCGTTTAGCGTGTGGAGACGACTTTGCACAGTAAAAATGGAGAGTTTTTTGTGTATACCAGTGGAGTGGAACATCAGTGGAGACTAATGGACTCATTAGCATTTAGCACTAAATTTTGTGCCGCTAAGCGCTAGTGAGTCCCAGGCATTATAATGTAAAAAGATTGAATACACAAAACTAGTTTTTTATTTTATCCTAATTTTTTAGTACATTGGTGTTATTGGTTTTTTTAACAAAAAGAAATGATTATGATAAGAAGCCTAAATAACAGTAATAAGGATGTACTAATATGCAACAAAGAAATATTTATCAGTATATCTACCTATGACCGTCATATTACATATTACATAAAACAATTATCAAACTCCTTCCACTGGAAAAACAATGAGTTAGTTATTGCTGCTCTTTGTTTAAAGCTCTCTTTTTGCATCAAGGCCAGCCCTATGTAAATTTTTTCTGGTAACTTGTCCGCTTATCAATCGGACAGGCATCCTTTGCGTGGCCTTAGGCTCAAAACTTTATCTTTCAACTTTGACTAGAGAATTTAGAATTATACCATTTATTAAAATGATATATCTTTTGTTATAAAATGACTGCTAGAATTTTTTAGCTTAAAATCAATTTAATTTACTAAAATAGCAAAAAATCAAGTTCATTTGAAATATGAATTGTCAACATCCATCAATGGATGGTTTATGGACCGTATAAATAATCTAATAAAGGACGTTATATTAAAGTAATTACGGCCACAGGCTATAAATTAATCGCCTTTGTATTAATGTCTGTAATGAATAGATTATACTTAAATATTTTCTGAAAGCAAATTTCATTTAAATATTTGTTTTAATCTACTTAATTCACAAATAAATAAAATGAAAATTTGTTCATTACATACTTTAAAGTTGATAGAATACTAAACTTAATAAATTTCAATTTTAATAGTTTTTGAAAGTTATATCTATATTTTCTAAATTGTAGAAAAGTCTTATTGAAAATGTAGCTACTAGGAGAAATTTAGTTTTTCTTGTGGTTTCATTTGAGTGAGTGAGTTTAACTTGATCTTAGAAAAATATGAACACTGAATTTCATTTAACCATTTAAGCGCCGAATTTAATTTTAAAAAGCCCTCACAGTGTGTAGAATTAACGGCAAAATGGTCTTATTACAAATTTTATGAAAAACGAAGAATAACATTTTTATTTAAGAGAAATTTAAGAATTTATTTCTGCAAAAGTTATTGTTATTATAGACTTCTCAAATTCTCAAATAATTATAAAATAGTTTTCATAGTCAATGGTAGCGACGATGAGTGCACACGTCGACGGCACTCGAATTATGAGATTTAGTTAGACGAAAAACGCCAGCTCTAACCACTGTCCAACACTAACTCAAATTGATAACTACAGGAAGAACAAAAAACGATATAGTTATTTTCCAAGAGGTGAAGTATAAAAGCATAAGTTTTCTCCAATGTACTTTGATTCATTCCCAAAAGTTAGTAAATATAGCAATATTAGGGATGTCAGTTAAAATTCAATGGATAGAGAAGCTGGTTGGTCACAGTACAATTTCTTTCTGATTTTAAGTTTTTAATGTAAAACTTTGTAAAATACATGCGCTTCATCAAGAAATAAAACAGAGTAAATTATTATTTTTTTGTATCGAATGATCTTCATCATCAGTGATTCCAAGAACTTGATCATCTTTAGAATGACTTTTTCTAGATTTAAATAGTTGTGATCAGATTCAGACTGTTTTATTTCGGTAGAGAGCTTTAATCATTTTAATAAAAAGTTCTCATAAAGTCTTGACCCTTTGTTTGAAAATTTTTCAACGTTAAGAACAATTACAATCTCAGCTTTTTATTTGGTATATACCTAAATCTAAAGGATGTATTAATAATATAGGCTATAATATACTAAACCTGAAACATTTATTTTAAAATTTTTCCTGTATAAATGTTGATTAAGAGTTGTGTTTAGATTTTATGTTTTTCTAAATTTCATTTTTCATTTTGTAACGGTTACAAATCTAATTTTATTTTTCAGACAGATATCCTTTTCTCTAATATTTTTTGAGGATTCCTTTCAATAATTTTGTTTTGCTTTTGAGTACATTTTTAGCTTTAAATATTAAATATAGTTCTAATATGTATATTAGAATTGAAAAATAGTTTTCACTCTTGTCGTGTAGTACAAATTTTAATTACTTTTTAATATGAATATGAGCTGATTTTTTTATTTAATTTTTTTATTCTTAATATTTTACTTTTTTAGCCAGCATCAAATTTTCCTAACGATTCAGAATCAGCAATTGTTTTAACGACATCTACAAATTCAACAGTTGGACAAAATTCAACAACGCCAAATACAGATATAACAGCAATAACACAGGTAGGAAACCTTAGTTTAAGTCAATCACGTTGCCCTCAACATAATCAAAATTCTAATCAATCATCATCTGGCACACCAACAAGTACATCCATTTTAGCTACTGCTTTCACTAAATCACCAATAGCTGAAAGTGATGGAAATATAATAACAATTGATAACCAAAACTATCGAGGAACTTCATCACCAAAAAAGAAATCTATTCTTGTACCACCAAATACAAATGTTCATTTACGATTAAATGGTTTTAGTTATAATAATAATATGGATCTTAATATTAGCAATAATCATAGTAGCAATAATAATAATAATAATAATAATAATAATAATAATAATGAAAATAATCATGAATTGTGGAGTATGACACGATTATCATTTGATCGTCCATCTGCATATCAGATACCATTCTATCGGAATAATATTGTTAAACATTTTCAAGCATTCCGACATGGTGAAACATCACAAGCTGATGGTGTTGGCTGATAGTTAAATTTATTTTCAATTCAATGTTTTTTTTTTATTTTTTATTTAAGTAATAAAATATCGAAAAATTGTATTTAAAAATTTAACTAAATCATTTTCAATAGCATTGTATTTTTATGTCCTTTGAAAATATGTGCAATATAGGATTAAAATGAAAAAAAAAAAACAGAAAAAATTAAGTAGTCAAAAATGAATTTAGACAAAACGTTAATCATTCTTTTTATAGTCATGCATAAAATTTCCTACAAAACTCTGTTTTATAATCACTGTGATAATTCGAAAATATGACAAATATGAGACCTTTGTAGGTAAACTATAATTTTTTAATAGTGAATTTAGCAGTCTAATCCTTTTGTTTATTTTAAATTATTTCAAATTTTTCAGAAATTTTTCCATTTGAAATTTTAACTCTTCTGACATGAAATCGGATCAATTATTTTTTATTATTTACTTAAAAAAACAACAGATTTCTTTTAAAATTGGCGCAGAAGGATACTGCTAGTTTTATATATTCATACTATGTATGAATACTGTACTATTTATTATAACTTTTATTTGGCGCACTTAAACTATATGACATATTATTAAAAATCTTAGATTCCAAAATTAAGCAAGAATTTTAATATTGCAAAAATTTATATTCTATTCATTTTTTAAAAAAAATAAATTAGACGAATTAAAGAATATTACAACAAACTAGTCTATAAAAAATGTGGCGTAAAATCATCACATTCTAGTCCAACTAAAGTCAATCCAGCACAATTTGTTAGCTTATGGAGGGCCTCCTGTTTGTCAATAAAAAACTTTCAAAACCTACCACAGTGTAATTATTACCATTTAATAAAAAGTTCTATAAAAAATATAGTCAACAAAAAGTATTGTTGCAAGTAAATAATCAAATTAAAATTTTAACAAGTTTTTAGTTTAAAATATATTATTTAAATTTTTTTCAGATAGTTGGAAATATTTATAAAACTCTATTAATAATATTTCTTTAATGAAAGAAACAATTTAATTTTTACTAAATTAAATTCATATATTTTTTAGTCGTAATAAGTTTTGTTTTTTTCTTTTACCATTTTGAAAAATATAAATTATAAAATTTAACTGTTGATTCATTGACTTCATTACTAGGACTTTATATAAAAAAAAACTCAAACTAAATTATTGAGGTTATTGAATAAAAAGTTTAATTTATATTAAGTTAATCTTAATCTTTAATAAAAAATGAAAAAAAAAAAAAATGTTCATAACTAAATCGTTAGAATTTCAATTACCGTCCGTCTAAAAAAACATAGTTCTATGTCCTACAAATTCAATCATACTGGTGTAAGCTTGTAATACACAATGTGAAAAACTAAACTGAATCCCCATATTAATCTTAAGACTGTGCATATACATATATCCCTTGAAAGCAAAAAAAAAAAAAAAAACGAATGCGAAAACAGCTCTCTAGAGATTATATTATCCGCATTGTTGAAGCGATTAACTTAATTTTATTTTCATCCTTACTTTACTGGTTTTTTTTTCTTGTTGAGTATTTCTTTTGTTGATCCATAAAATTATATACCAGCTATACCTAGGACAAATAGATGAAATCAAAACGATAAAAAGAAAAAAGGGGAAAAATAAAATTCACAGATGCTGCTCCAGAGATTTGTAAGCTGGATCACCAAAATGATTAGTAATTCTGTCAAATATTGATTTTAATGTACTTTTCATTCATAGAATTTCAAAGTTTTTTCCTTGTGTAATCATCTATGATTGCACAGCAATTTCTTTTTTTTTTGCTTATAAAAACTTTAACTCATGATATACATAAATGTCTATAGGCTCTTTGTAGGATATAAATGTCAGAATTTTAAATGAATCTGAAATATAACGAAATGGTACTAACTTTAGAAATATTAATACAAATGAGAATTTTTTTAGTGCATATAAGTTTTTTTGATTAAATTTAATTAAAACAACCAAATTTGATATTCAAATGGTTTTTCACACCACCCAAGTGGTACCATTTTCGGTATTTTTATAGCCGTATTCTTCTATAGGCCGCCATAGTATTTAAGGGGTTAGGTGGGTTTCAAAATTTCAAAAAATCAACTTTCTTTTTTTACTGATTTATCAATACAATATGTGTAGAATACTCTTCCAGAATTTTTAAATGATCCGAGTAAAATTCTAAGTCTTTGGAAGTTCCGCCTTTTTCTTGAAACTCTATTTTTGAAATCGGTAGCCAAGATTTTTCAAAAAGTTATGAACCGACTCTTCTTCCAATTTTGCACACTTCTTCTGTATAATATTTTCTACTGCTTGAACGAAGAATTTTTTTATCTCTCTACTTTAAGTAATTTTTCAAGGTTATACAGGGTGCAAATTTTATTCAAAAAAGGGACTTTTAGTTCACAACTCCGTCAAAAATGCAAATTTCAATTTTTTTTACTTCGTTTAAGCACGAGCTATAACCTTCTACAAGAAGAAAATTTTTGGTTTCTTAATTTGTTTCAGATGAATCCGTCATGAGATATCCTGACTACGAGAAAACAACTTTTTTTTAAGGGGTAAGAGCAGGAAGCGAGGTGAAATAGTATTGACTCATTCCGTTGCGTACAGATGACGTACCGTCTCGCGACTCATACTTTGGAAACCCCTGCATTATACAATACAAATATATATTTGATATTAAAATATTAAAAAAATATGCAACATGAAAAGCAGATCATATCTAAACAAAGTGCGTGACTTTATTTTATTAATTTTTTAGTGTGTGGGTATATATCCTGTGACAATTATATTCATAACTCAAACGTATTAAAAAAACCAACTACTAATTAAACTTATAAATGCCAATAAAAGTCGTTTTCTGAACTACAGATTGATTGATTCCTGCACAATTCCTGCAGAAATGTAAACAAAAAACATCATTACATATAAGTGGAATGCTCAATGAAAATTTTTGTTTACACCTTTTTGAAAGTTGAACAAAAACCCTTAGAAGTTTTCATAGTTTTAGTTTTTGTATCCAACATTTTCAAACTAATTTCTTCAATATATAGGTTCCATTTTTTTATGTATACGGAAACTTCTCATTTAAAATGTATAAGGAATAGTCATCTTCTAAATCAAGATTTAGGCTAAATATGATGAAATATTTTTAAGTTCATCTGCAATTGAATTACAGTGCGACAATGAATGATATATTTATTAAAAGAAAAAGGGGCAATACTCAGCTTAACATATATCCTTAGTAGTTATAAATTAAATAATAATTAATGATCCAATGTAAAGAATATACTATTAAATAAAGGATAATGAAGTAGAGGTAAGAAAAAAATTTGAAAAATAACAATAAAATAAAACAATTAAACTATTTTATTAAGTCAATTATTGGTGTTTCCAAGAAAAGCTAGAACAAGTGAATACGATAATTGTAGAAGCTGATAATTTGCTTAACATTGACAAAATTTTTGGCCGATTAGGCAACGTAAAATATTTTTTAATTCTAGATTTTCTTTTACAGTTCCATCACATTTCAATGGATAAAGAATCAATCGAAAATACTTCCTTCTTATCAACACTGTGTGGATGTTTAGAAAAAAACTGTATGCATGTTATCCAGTGGCTCATGTAGTTCATTTTAGAAGCAAAAAGAAAATCACAAATTGTATTATATATGTTCATAATTAAAACAATCCTATTTAAAATTACAACTTTATTACGTTTTGAATTTTTTTCTTTTGGTTTCTGAAGAAAACAGGTATACAAGATGGTGAAAAACCAAGCCCAATTATAACATAAACAATTCTATTCGATACAAAGGATAAGAAGGTTTTCATGGGTATGATCCATCGAAAATTCATTATCCAGTATAGCTCAATAAAATACTATACTTATGTAAATAATTTTTTTTATGACAGGATGAACACCAAGAAATTTTCGATTAACCTATGCAGGATTTTGAAAATTTTATTGCTTTACAATAGCCCAAATCCAGGCAAGAGATTGGCTCAATTTCTATTAAACTTATAATTTTGTTTAACTAATAGAAAAGTCTTATTTTATTTTTACAATAATTCAATTCAAATTAGTAACCAGTTATGAAAAAATAATATTTTAATTATTTACAATTACATCAAACTGTAAAACAGAGGAACTTAGCTCGTAGCTTGTTTGACCTGTGACCTACTACAATTTTTTATTGTTACTTAAATTCAATAATAAAAAATACAATTAAAATTATTTGCCGCGAAAGTATAAATTCCATCATAACAACAAAATGGATGATAAATATCAGAATTAAAACTAGATTCATTACAGATAGGAAAAGATTTTAAAAAATTACAGCTAAAACAAGTTGAAGAAAAACATAAAATTTGAACAACCAACACATAATTATGATTCTCATAAGGAATAAAATAGCAAAAATTTGACATTCAGATTTAAGACTAAAGTAATTAAAATATTTGATAATTCTGTGTTGATGAAATTTCTTAATAAAAAACTTGTTCATTAAATCTTTAAAGATTTGCAATCCGTGCAGTTATTGAAAGCTTTCAAAATTCTTCAATCACTTGCAAAGAAAATTAAGATAGGAAAATCTTAAAAACTCGTATAATCCCAGCAGCTAATTTACTCATAAACTGGTAATTAAACTCTTTAAACTTTCCAAAGGGGGTGAAAATTCGTTCTCTATACGTGAAAAATAGAAATCAAGCGACCATGGCTATGTCAGCCTGAATGATTTCAATTTTGTCAATATAAGGAAACGAATCACAAAGTTGTGATTTACACGTATACAATCACAAGTATTTATAATATACATATATTTTATGCTTGTTGTCAACAATAGTGCGATAATTTTTATATATGTATATAAGTCAGGGATGTAAGCTCAGCAGATATAAATTGTAAATTTTTCACATAAATTCAAAGATATAGGCGGTTATTTTTAGTTGAATAAATTATCTTATTTAATATTATTTCAGTAATTATTAACACAAGTTTTTTAGCCTAAACATAAAAAAAGTTAAGGTTTGATTCATTTGCTATCAAAAAAATAAACGAATATTATTTACGAGGGTGAAATCAAATACATATTAATATTAGTTTTATTATAGTAATATTTTTTATACCACAAAAAAAAAACCACCTTTAATAACTTTATTTTTATTTTCCCTTAGCACGAACACAATTGTTCATTGAATTGAAAAGAATTTATTAACTGGACTTCATCAAAATCAATTGTTTTTATTGTACACATGTTAATAACTGATTCTGTGTCCTTTTTATTTCCTATATTATCAATAGTGATGCTCCTATATAAAATATTTTAATATGCATAGGAACAAAAGAATGCCTTTTGGGTATATCAATGCTTTTTTTCCCCTTTATAAAATAGTAAAGAATTCAATTATGTTCCTCACGCCTTCAAACCATTGATTCTGTTAACACCCATTTTTATTATTCATGTTCAAGGATTCATTTCATTATAGATTACTTTAATCACCATTTCTGTATTTAGAGTAATAAAATTTTTGGTTATTTTTTGTGCTGAAATCAAATAAACGTTGACCAAATATATAAATTAATAGATGTAATTTTAATAAATTGATGTACATTTATAGGTGATAAAAATTATATAAAAAAAAAAGCTGATCGGATTATAATTGGTGGAAGAAAATAGAAGTAAATTTCAATATACTATGTGCAAGCAAGTATGTGCTTTCTTCACAGACTAATACACGAAAAGAAATTTCATATTAAGAATAGAATAGAGCCTTAAAATTGGACATTTATTGTGAATTTAAAGGTTGTCCAACAAAACTAAAGTTAGATCCCATATTATTTTGCCTTTAAATTTTTTTATTTATTTAATTTATTTTAAATTATTATTTCTTTTTATTTTGTCTTTATATTATTTAATTAATTAATTTGAAAATTTATTTAAGCACAATTAGACATTTCAATACACCGTAATTGAGATTTTGTTTAACGTGTATATAAACGACAAACTCGCTTAACTAGTTAAAACTATTTCAACACAATTAGACGATTCAATGATTATTTTTATGACACTTTTTCCATAATAATTCCATAATACATTGTATTAGCTTATTGGAAAGCTTTTTTTTTTTTGTACAGGAAACAACTAATACAGTGTTGTATTAGATCTCTGCGGAGAAAGTGTAAGACATGTCTAACAAATACTCAACTAGCGTCTTATTAAGTTATATAATGATGGTTGTTAAAGGATTTAAACTTCAATTCAATGATGATGTTTGAGTAAAAAATTTTTTGGACCTTTAAATCAGTTAAAAAAGTCATTTTTGTAATACAAAATAAGGTAAAATTGTTCTCATTTGGATTTTAGAAATAAAATAATTTTTTTTTTTTAAAAACCAAGATTAATAGATTTTTTTAAATATTTTATTGAAATATTTTGCCAAAGATACTTTAAAATTATTTAATGAAAATTTTATTCAAAAAACAAAAATTATTTCATTGAAATTATATACATTAAAAATAACGATTTTTATTTTATTTTAAGAATAACGATAATTTTTAAGTTCCATGAATTAGTTATAAAAAAAAGACTAATATTAGGTCTCGAAGTTACTATCAACATTTTTTAAGAAAATTCAATTTTTTTTTTAATTTTTTTTTGTAGATAAGTATAATTCTTGTTATAACATATTAATTCATGGTTTTGATAGTATATTATTAATTTATTATTTTGATTTAATCTATTTATAGAGTAAAATGATATTTCTGACCTTTTTTACGAGAGCCACTTAAAAACTATTCTGAATAAACAAATTATAATTTTACATGTTTTTTTTTTAATAAGTAATACAAAATAGTAAAATTCTGAATATAATTAATTAAATGCATTTCTTTTATTACAAAATTTTGTTAAAAGAAAAATTAAATTGTAATTTCAATGATGTAACGGAAAATTTAATACAAACATTATAGAGCCCATTTATATATATATAAGTATTGTAAATTAAATTTAAGCAAAAAGTTAAATATAAAGGTCTCGTATGTCAAATATATTATATATAAAATAAGGAAAACATTTTGTTTATTTTGTAATAATAATTCTTAATTTAATACATTTTTATTTTCGTTAGACAACAAATGTGTTCTACATTAATCCGCTTTATTTTATTCCTACAAAGACTGAAAATTACAAAAGGCAAGAAAAAAAAACATAATATATAAATGTTATTTTTGGTAAATGAAAATAAATATTTTTCAATCATTAGTCTTTAGCTCAAATAAAATAGTATTTTATTAAATATATATATATATACATATATATATATATATATATATATATATATATATATAAATACGCAATTAAACAAATTAACCTTTTGCTACCATTCGAACTTTCTAAAATTTATTTTTTTAGTTGTTTTATAAATAACTAACAGTTTTACTGTTATTATTAATGTTTCATCATATTTTCGAATTTTTTTTCTTTTTTTATTTTTATCTCTTTTTTTAAAGAAGTAAAAATATAAATATACAAATTTTAATTTTGGCATACCAAAAAAAATCACACATACAAGTTAAAGAATTTTTTTTTTTTATAATTAAAGCGAAAGATGATACGAAATTCACAAAATTTGTTGTATTCTTTTTTTTTATGTATAAATTTATCTTGATTCAAACCTATATACTTTAATAGTTTTACTATTAAAAGGAAAAACAATAATTTTTGTTTAATATAATGTTTATAAAAATAATTGCAAGGATTTTTAATAATATATTTTCTTAAATTTTAGTAATCAAAAATCTTAAAGTAAGTTATCGGATTTATTTATTTATTCACAAGCCTAGTTTTTAACTAATTTAATACAAAACAAAATAAATAATTGAAAATGAAAATAAAAATTAATAAATAAAAATGAAAGAATGTATTTGAATAAGATTAAGTCTTTTTTTTTTAAATTAAAACTATCAACAGAAATTGCAAATATACGTATATATAAATAACAAAATCAATTCAAAAAATACTCATTCAATACTTTATTGTTTTTGTTTAATCATTAATTATTGTTTCAATTAAATTCAAATGCAGTCTTATTTAGTTTGATTGCACTGCTAGAAAGAACGTTTTATGAATCATATTTAGTGAAAAAATTGAAGAAAAATAAAAAAAAGAAAAAAAAAAAACGGGTAAAAATAAGCTGGCTTATAATGAACCCCTAATATCACTAGCCTTGTAATTCAATTTTTTGTATTTTGAAAATCTTTGTTTTGTTATTCTTTTAATTATATTAATCATTCGAGATCATGTATGGAACAAGTGTTCTTTGTTTCTTTTTTTTTTCTTTCTTTCAAATGTTATGTTAACATTTTCAGTTTTTGTGTTATATAAACGTGCAAATATACAAATTTTTGTATGATATTAATTCCATACTATTCAAATACTTAAAAAAAATTAATGCGAGTTTATGAAATTATCAATTCTTTTGTTTTTTTGATTAAAAAACAAATGTTCTTCATTTGATATTAAATAAAAACTATGTAACATACTAAAATAGCGTTTTGATTTAATGAAATGATATAAACCCTTTACGCTCTTTATTTTGACTCGAATAACGTTTTGAGAGACACCAACACTAATTATAATCCTATATATTTCTAATTGCGCGCACACATTGCTAATTTACATTTTACTGCATAAATATTCATATAAAATTTGTTTAACAGATAACAAATAAGAGAGTATAATGTGGTAAATTAATACCAGAAGAAAGGGAATTTGAATAGAAATAAATTATTTTGAATGAAAAACTACTGTCAGTTAGATGATTACAATGTTTGGATGCAAAGAGTTAAAATTAAAATATCATACTTAAATGATATTCTTATTATTAATAATAATTATAAACATGTAAGAGCTTGCGATTTTAAATATATTTCATTTGTTGTAATTATGTCTTATTTTGAAATTGTAGTCTCTTGAAGTTCATTTTTTCTTAGAATTCTATCATTTAAAATCCGTTTCAATATAACAAAAATATTAGCTTAAAAAGAATTTACAGTATGACTATTTCTCGTCTATTTAAAAGCTCGAAAACTTCATATTCCTACAAAATCTAAATGTTTAAGTATGACATTAGAATTTTAAAACTTTTTATTATATATAAAAATGTATATGATGAATCCCAGTCTTCTTTCATAATATTTTAATATACCTTAACTCGAAAGTACGAGAAACAATCATCATGCAAATTATACTCTAGTTTAAGAAATCTCTATTAAAAATAAAATTTTTAAGTTTAAATTAGTTTTTTAAAAGAAAATTTTTATAAAAAAAAAAAAATCAAAAATAAATAATATCAGTTAAAATATCATAATTCGAACAAACATTTAAATATTTTTCTTTTTCAGTAATTAGCTGTCAAACAACAAAAATTTAATTCAATGATTCGAAGAGCAATATACAAACAAAATATTTTTTTATCTATTGCTCGCTCTCTTAACCTTTAGAAAGTTTAAGATAATACACTATTGGAGACAAAAAAAAAATAATAACGTCATTTTCTTTTTTTACCTTGCATTAAATATAAAAATTAAACTGTTTACAATCACTAAATTCTAATTTCACGCATTTCGAAAACTTAATAAACAAAATAAAAAAAAAAAAAAAACAAAACAAAAATGTGCTTTTATTTTCTAATTATTTTTTTAAGCCGTAATATTTTCTTTGTTTTTAATTTTTGTTATTTATATTTTGTTTGTTTTTAAAACACTATCAAACAAATTCATCTAAATGTAATCACATTTAATGTTATGGTCACTTGGTTTTTATCACAGATAAATTCATATACATGTAAACTTTCGCTTCACTTCGTATAATAAGTTTAATCATTTGTTTCTTTGTTCATTTTTGAATTATTATATTTTGTGTAATTTGTTATCTGAAATAGGAATAGCCTATATCGTTCTCAGTATAAATATAGTTAACTTAAAATATCTAAATTTTCATTTTATTTTTGAATACTTATTTATGCGAAAACTAGAATCTTCGATTATCTATTGATGATATAAATATATATATATATATATATATCAAATGAATAAATATATATATACATGTATATATATTCATTTTATTTATTTTTTTTTTTTATATATTCATTTAAGACGTTTATTTTTTTAATAGTAGCAAAAAGTATTGACAAAATATACTTCATTAATATCAAGTTTAAATATAAAAATATTGCAATAAACTCAATTTGCAAGAATTTTAAAGCTGCAACTAATGCTTTCTTTTCCTTATGAATTTAATTTAATTTTATATTTATACTAGAATATTCATTAAAATATGTAGTTCCAGAAATATTTTCTATCTTTTTTCGTTTTATTTATTTGTAAAAATAACAAACAATTAACGAAGCTTATTTTGTTAGTAAAATTTTTAAATTCACTAATTTCGTTTATTGTTTTAAACTAAATTTTTCAAAATTATGAATTAGCAACAATTAAAAAATATTCTAAGCCAAAAAATATAAATTTTCTTGTTTTAAAGTTTATATAAAATTTAAAAATATTAATTTGAAAGTAAACTGAATTTAGTAACTCCTTCACTACCAGAATACATACGAGAGTATTATATTATCAAATATAATGTTCCTAACATTTTTAGCTAAATGTAGAAGCCGTATTGAACTGAGTTTTATTTATTTTTAGGTCTTAAAAGGGTTATATTATATATATATATATATATATATATCAAATGTTTTGATCTAGGGTATTTAATATGTACACAGCAGTGTCAGCAAAATTTCAACGAGGACAAATGCGCAACCAATCAGTATCATAATATAATCCCGAAAAAAAAACCATGGCTATATTGGACATTTCTCCTAGAAGATCTGATAGCGAATGAGTTAGTTCACATATCTAAACTATATTTAATTATTTATTTTTATCTTTAGAAAAAAAAAAAACAAAAACATTGCGCTAAAAACTTTAGTCGTACATCATTCTTTTCTTATAGTCTTTGTAAGATCATTAAACTAAATATAATTTTTCTACTCTTAAAATTTTATATTAAACCCATAATTTTTGCCCAAAAATTTATAAAGATACATACTTAATTTTAACACCTACCTATGAATATAAAGATAATACTTCAATTAAACAGCATACTTAATGGCAGGTTGTGGGTGTGGAGGGCGTACACATCCATTACGATGAACATTCCATTTAGGGTAGAATCGGTTCCCCCCTAAAATTAACTAAAAATATATAAAAAAATTTTTTTTAATTTAAATAAAAATATTATACCCATCATATTATGTGCTGGAGCTTCAATCATATATGGGGAACGAATATTTTGCATTGATATAGCAGTAGCATATACACCTGATTGAGATTGTGGTGCCGAATAATCATTTCCTTGTATATCATTATTAATTTGGGAACAGATATTACCACCTCCATCTTCAGTATAAGTTATCGGGACTGTATTATTAATATCATCATTAAGTTGTGGAGATTCACGATTTTGTTGTTGATCAGATATTGTATGTTCAATACTACCATCTGAGGAGATACGTGAAGTATCATCACGTTTATTATAATAATTATTTTGATAATGTTCTGGACGTTTTCTCATTGGATTAACACCATAGCGCATTGGTGATGGTATTGCCGGATTATATCCATTATATTGATTTATATTACCAGGTTGATTCTGGCGTATAAAAATATTTGGATTTGGACGATAATGTTGTGGTACATAGCTATTTTGTTGAATAGCATTGTTATATGTGACAAATCTTGGTCCACCAACATTATTTGGATCACGTCGTTGCTGTGGGCGATAACCTCTATCACCAGAATTTTCATCAAATATTTTATTACCATCATTTGAATTATTACGCCATTGTCTGGTATCTATATTACTAATATTATCTCTTTGTGGTGCATTCCATACACGATTTTGAAAAGTTTTTTTAATATTATTATCAACATGTTTCGAATTTCTATCATCTCCTCCTTCAATTGCTGGATATAATAAGCTATTATTTGGTCTTGTATTCCATCTTTTAGCTGGGGGATTTATAGTATTTCTTCCCTTACCATTACCAGATACACGGGCAATTTCGACTAAATTTGGTGGTGGTGCTTGTCCTGCCTCTTCAAGTACTGATATCAATTCTCTGGCCTGTTTGGCATTACCAGGAGTGAAAAATGTATATGATGTTCCAGTTTGTTGACAGCGTCCAGTACGTCCAATACGATGTATATAATCCTCAGATGAATTTGGATAATCATAGTTAATAACATATTTAACATCTTCAACATCAAGACCACGTGCTGCAACATCGGTTGCTACAAGTATCGATGATTTACCACTGCGAAATTCTTGTAAAACATAATCTCTTTCTGGTTGTGACTTATCCCCATGAATGGAAATTGCTGTATGACCTTCTTTTCTAATACACAGTAAAATATCTTCAACTTTCTTTTTAGTTTCAACAAATATTATTATTTTGTTATTATGATCTGAAATAACTTCTCGTAATAATTTTACAATTTTTTCTTCTTTTTCTTCCTCTTGGCATATATCAACAATTTGACGAATATTATGATTGGCTGCCAAATTTAATGATCCAATATTAATTTGAACGTAATCATTCAAAAAATCTTCAGCTAAAGTTTGAACTTCTTTTGGCCATGTTGCACTCCACATGAGTACTTGACGATCAGGACGAATCTGTTCAATAATTTTACGTATTTGAGGCTCAAATCCCATATCAAGCATTCTATCAGCTTCATCAAGTACTAAATATGTACAACGTAATAAGTTTGTAATACCCTTCTCAAGGAAATCTATTAATCTTCCGGGTGTAGCTATGACGACTTCTACTCCACGTTCTAAATCTCTAGCTTGTGGAATTTTTGGACTACCCCCAAATATGCATGTATGTCGAATTTGTGGATTCGATTGAATACCAAAATCACGTGTAACTGTCTGTATTTGTTGTGCCAATTCTCGTGTTGGGGCTAACACCAAAACTATTGGGCCATCACCACGCGCAATAGCATCTTGATGTGAAATATGAACCATAGCTGGTAGCATATATGCCAATGTCTTACCTGAACCGGTTTGTGCAATACCAACTAAATCACGTCCTGATAATGCTATGGGCCATCCCTGAGATTGAATTGCTGTTGGCTTTAAAAATCCTTGCTTTTTCATTTCAGTTATAATATAATCGGGAAAATAAGATTCCTCAAAGCATGAGTTAGGATGTGGAACTGCTTGCCCAACAACAGTTATTTGTAAGTTATTACGTAGATCTAAAACATCTTTTTCCGTTAAAGCAATTGAATTTGGATGTGGTACATAAAAATTCTTTTTAAATGGTTCAAGATTTTCCCAGACTGGTTTAACCAATGTTTTTCCAGGATTTTTAGCTTTTTCGCTCTGTAATTTTGCCCGTTCTTCTTTTGACATAAATTCATTTATATTTGGTTTCATTGTATTATTATTTCTTGTCATATAGATACCTGGAATGTTGAATTGTGATTGTGGATTATATTTATTGAATTGCTGTTTAGGTATAAAATTTTGTTTTCGTGTTGTTGGACATATCTGATAACCTCCTACATTAGATTTTCCTGGATTATTATAATAACTAGTCCCATTACGCATCATCGTTCCATATCGAACACCATTATTAGCATTTAATCCATTGTTTGCTACACCATTTATTGGTGCTGCTGTATTACCTCCAGCTCCTACATATCCGCCACGGGTATTCGTATAATCAGCATAATTATTATTTGTACCATTGTAATTCATTGGTGCTTGATATGCGGCAATTGACTGCCCTTCTCCATTATTATGTGGATATTGATTATGCCAGTCAGGTCTAGGTCCAAAACTAAAAACAATAATAAATTTTCATAACTATTTAGCCCAATTGATTTAAGCAAAAAATATCCAACATTTTTAGGGTTCGATCATTGAAGTGGTGATTTTCTAAAGTTAGTTGATTAGATTGGAATGGTTAAAAGCGGTACCTGAATTCTTTAACGCTGAATAACTAAATATTTGTTTATTAGACTACTACAAAATTGTTTGCAAGTTAGTAAACTTACTAATCAAGTTAAAAAGTAATCATTTGCATAATATTAAAATTAGCCAAATTTACCCATTGAAAATAATTTATAGCAAAATTAAATTTAATTTCTAAAGAAAGAGTAAAGAAAACACCAATAAAAATTCCTTTGAAAATTTTTTATTTAATAAGAAAGTTATTAAAAAAAAACTATGATACATTATTCAAATTTTTCCAAAATCAACAAATTGCAAGCGTACTTTTTTGCAATTTTTTCTTTTGAATTTTATGTTTAAATTATGTCCATAAGTATTTTGTAGTTTTTGTAAATAAGAAAATAAAATTTTAGCTGATATCACAGAGTTACATATAAAATTCAATAGAAAACATGTGTTTTTACAAGAGGGCAAGCAAGCCATTCTAGTTGAGATCCAAGGTGAAGAAAATATTAAAACTTTTACTACAAACAATAATTACATTGTTAAGATATGATTTCTTATGAAATCAAATTTCTTTTTATGGTAGTCCAAACGGGGTTTTTATATTTAATTATAATAAATAAAAATAATTGCAAAAAATGATGTTTTTATTATAAAATTTTTACATATTTCAATTTATTTTTAGTCAAAATACAAAAAATTTCTTTGACTACTAAATTAATAAAATATCAAACAATTTAAATTTAGAAAATTGAACTAGTTTCTTTTTTTTTATTTAAAATGCATAAAATAAATTTTTTTCTAAGATATTTGAAATAAATTACTTTTCAATTAAATAAATGAAAATAATTATTTCTAGAAAAGAACACCCCATAAAAATATTCTTCGCTATATTTTTTTTTGTCTTTCATAAAATTGAAATCTTTTCCATAAATTCTCCTTGAGTTTTTATAAAATTGCGATTTAATTATTTAACTAAATAGTATACATTTTCATATATTTAATTCCTAATGAAAAAAATTTTTTTTAGCCATTAGCATGAGTTACATAAAATGGCTACCATGTAAAAACTTTCATTTTTTTTTTATTAAATATTGTAAGTAAAATGCAAATAAAATAATAGAATTTAATAATGGCACCAAAAATAAAAATTATAATGATATTTATATGAGATAAATTTTAGAACTTACATTTGCTGTCCGTGACTATATGCTTGCGATGAATACATTATTTAAATAATTTCTGATTTGTATTGTTAAAAACTACTTCTATAACAGTGCTTCTTTTTTGAGACACAAAATTTATTTTAAAAAAAAAAATATATTGTTAATAGTTAAGGATTATGAATAGTTGTGTATCAACTAATTTTAATATTTAAATAGCCTAATGATACTTGACACACGTAATACTTAAAAGAATATCCAACCCAAAATGGCTGCTGCACAAATGAACTCTTTCATATTTCATATTCCAGCATGGTGTTAGTATGATAATTTGACACTATGAGCGCTAGTGTCAGTAAAATGCTATATTATTAAAATGATTATAATTATTAAAATTATTATAATTATTAATATTATTGAAATTATTAATATTATTATATAGCAAACAAATATATATTAATTATATTAAACATTTGATTTTGTTAAGTATAAAAAGATCAGTTATTAAAGTTTATTATTATTATTATTACATACAAATTATATTTAATCAAAATATAGCATTAATTTATGAGTATAAAAGTTTGTAAATTCAATTCTTTAGTCTCATTTGTATTACAGATAATTTGATATTATTAAGTCTTATGGCTTTGTTTTTGGTGTTTTGTCCTGAAGAGTTTGGAGTTTGTGAGTCTTGGAAGAAATCTTATTCAATTATTATTTTGTACAATCAAAAAAGCTATTAACTATGGAGTTTTATTATTTATTAGCACAAAATCATCCCTCCACCACATGCATAACTTTTCGAAGTTAGTGGCGAGACGTATAAAGAGCAGAGAGCTCTTGTTTTTTAATGTACTTTAAATTAAAATATTAAAATAATTAGAAAAATAACTCTCAAATAAATTCTTTCCTTTTTTAATTCTGAAATTATTTGAATTAATGATCAAAAATACTGGGATGAATATATTTTTGTGGTATATTCTAAATTTCTACTTTAAAAAATTGAAATTTTATTATTTATACCACCATCATAATTATAGAAAAAATTATTAGATTTCTTATTAGCTTTATGAACTTGAATTGGGATTTCTACCAAAATTCCCACAAACTGATGCAAACTGATGTAGTGTGTCAAGTGCCTTATTATATTTTTTGGATTAATAACTTTCTAGTCGCTCATTCAACTTAAAATATGAAACTCATTTACAGCTTTGGATTTCCCGGTCTTTTTCTAGTGACGCTTCTCTTTAATTTATTTTTGTAAAGTATTTTAAGAAAATTCCCGAATATTATAATTTAAAAGTGAACTCTTAATTGCGGTATAATTTATTTAATACCTTTGGACTTCAGCAAATTAGAAATACAGCAATTTTCTAAAAAATTAAACGTCAATGAAAGGTATAAAAACTTAAATAATTTTTTTTAAGTTTTCTAAATACCGAATTTTAATTTTTCTTTTCAGGCTTAGGACTTGATCAATATAAACGCTATGATCCTAAGGTAAAAATATAATTTCGTTTAGTAGATTTTTGTTTTGTATTATAAGACTTTTCTTAATTTAATTAATTTTATTAAACTAATCCGTTAGACTATAGAAAAGGTATTATGTTTTTTTTTTTTTTCATTTTATGTGAAGTGTGAAGTTTTTAACTTTCATAATTTTGCTGGTACTTTTACAAAGAAAAATTTGAATTTGATGAAGTTTGTTAAACAATTTTTCAATAGTTGGCTTATTTTCGTGTACAATATTATTTAAAATTAGTACATTTAAACTTTACCAAATTATATCAATAGTTACTAAATTCTTAAGAATAATTTAATGCAGAAGACTCGTATATAATGCGACTAATATGTTGAATCGCGTTTAACACAAAAAAAAATTGTATAACGCTAATGATGTTGAAAACCCCTATTACATTACAATGAGCGCTCTATTGATGAATCCATATTTATTAAATATGCCTGTTTTTTTTTTTTTTTATTGAGACTATTTGGTTCACAAGTTATACAAAAATGCCTTAGTGTCTAACTAGAGGGCACAATCCTATAATAAATTGAATTGGCCCGATATCGTGTATAAGCCATCTCGTGAGTACTAACTATACAGCTCTAACTACTTGAGCTTACTATGAACTAAAAGTGTTTGCAGCCTATAATATAAGACAGCTTGCTCCCGGCTGTCACTGTGACTTGTACTAAAGCTAATTAAGAACTAGAAAATATTATATACATTATATACAACTTAACCTAACTTAACCAAGTACGAACATAATTCTCATTACAAAATTTTCATGGATACTTATGTAGCGCCCATTAAATATGCCTGTGGGGAATATGAATACATATCTATTTGACATTTGAATGTCATATGCTAGAGCTTAGACTTACTTTCTAGATTTTAAACATATGTGTTGTCATTTTAGAATTTTCCTATATATTTAAGGAACAATTTGTTTTCCTGTATCGCTCACTCTATAATCCACATTTGTTGAATTTTTTCCCATACTGATATCTTTTTGTTTATTATTTAAAATGTCATTGACTTGTGTGACTATATGTAAAAAAGAAGAAAACAAGAAATTTTTTATTATTCAAAAGAGTTTATTTTAGAAAAAATGTTTAAATATTCATATATAATTTAAGAAAATATTTAGCAATTTTATCTTCATCTAAAATCAAAAAATCTTGAAGATAATGTTATTTTGAATAATTATTTAAAAATATATACATATATATATACAATAATTAATGATATAATTATTAATTGATAAACGCTGGCTGAACAATTTCTTTATATTTACTTATATTATAACCAAATAGCTCAATTCCAGAAGATATATTTTACTGATCTCTTCAAATGTTTTGTAATCAATACTTGAAAAATATCTAAAAATAAAATAAGAAAAAATTTAGTTAATTTAATTGACTCGCATGAACTCACAAAGGAGTTAATACACATGAAAAAAAGATTTTCTGTCTAATTTTATAGTAAAAACATGAATAAAAATTTATAAATATCTTTTTTATGATATGTTTTAGCCTACAAATTAAAATATTTTAAATTATTAACTAATCTTTAGTGCCCTGAAATGACAAAAGTAAAATTATACTATAACGGGGATAACAATTGAAAAAAGACACTTTACTTTCCAGAGATATGGATAAAGTGAATAAATAGAAATATATCAGATATTAAATATTTAGTAACTTCTCAGTAACATCCTGTAAAATATCAAGAATAAACAAGTCGTATTCCAAATAAATTGACAAGGAGCAACATATTTAAATCTTGAAATCACAAAACCAAATTTATTTATTTAAAAAATAAGTTTTTCAACCTCCCAACGATCTTTTTTTTCCTATATTTTTTTGAAGTCAAAACATCGGTTTTTTAAAAAAAAGGAAACCCATCATTTTTTCATTTAACAATCCCCTAAATGGTATGAAAACAAACTTCATTGGAAGGAAGTATTTTTATGTGTAGAAAGTAAATTGAAAATTATAAGTGAATTAGTACCGTAGTCTGCGAATGTTGATAATCTAGACGCGTTTAAAATTTTAACTCTGAAAAATATATAAGGAGTTGGAAGATTTAAATTTCAACAACTACGAGAGTTTTTTGATACGTTTAACTTGATATTTTGACACAAAATTCTTAAAAGACAGTACTACAGTAAGATTTTCTTCAAATTTTGTTGAATCTTCTCAATGAAGTTTTGAACTATGAAACCTATTCTCAACTATTTATTAAACTATTTTTTGAAATAATTATACTCAAAAATGATTATTTAGCGTGACTGAAAGCGGTTAAATCACAAATTAAACTTGTCAGTAGTCTTCAAATTTACAAAAAAAATTTTTGAATAAAAAACCTCTTCTATATTTTTTGTAAAGTTGATTGTTATATAATTATGCTTATAAATATCTATGGAATCACTACCAGCAATTTTATTAAAATCTGAATTTCAAATGAAGTTTTGAGCTTATAAACCTATTCTTAATTGTTTATTAAACTATTACCCGCTTAAATATTAATAATATTAAACGGAAAAATATAAAACTATTTGAAAACTTACACAAAAAATTTCAAATATAAGAAATTTTAAGAATTCAGTTGTAGAATTAGAAATAGTGCTTGGTAGTATGGAAAACAACTTTTTAAAATTAATATAAAAATATAAAATTGAAAAAATAAACAATATTTGAAAAATATCTTGTGAAAACCGTTAGGTTTTCTTAAAACCAAAAGTATACAAATACTTATTCTTTTATTAAAAAAACATATTATTTACTTACTCTTCAATTAAATTTTTTGTATTCACTGGTGATCGATTTGTTATCATTCCCATTTTATTATGTGGTATTTTATCCAAAAGTAATGATTTTAAACCAGCATGTCTTATTATATATTGTATATCTCTTTCAAATGTATCAATACTTGCAATCACAGAATAATTAATACTGCATGGTGTACAAAAACTATAAATTGGTGCCCAATGTTCATCAAACTTTTTACCATTTTTATTTGTTTCAATTAAATAAAGTAAAAATTCTTTAAATGTTGGGCCCATATTTAATTTTTCTTTCTTCTAATTCTATTTCAATTTGAAGTCCTTCAAAATATTCACAAATTGGATTCAATGTAGTTGACTTGTTTTTTTTTTGAATTTTTCGAGTTTTTTAATAACTGGAGACACATAGTTATGTATTTTAAGGCTATCTCGTTGAAGCTTTAATTTATTTGTTAAAATTTAAAAACGTATAAACTTTAAAACAAAAACAAAGAATTTTAAAAAATGTTATTTTTGGAACAAAAAAAAATTATCTTTTAGGATAGATCCTGATGTGTGATCAGGAATATCACACGATTAGTATTACAAAAATATAAAACGGCTTTATGAAATGAGAAGGCAAGATGAATTTGGACTTTTTTTTTTTTGAAAATTGAATAATAATATTCTTTTCTTAGAATTTTGAATAAAACTCAAACATAGTCTGTTCTTGCTATAAAGCATAAAACTTTTTAATACCAGCACAGCGTCCCAACAGCTGTTCGATCCAAATTTTGAAATAATCTTTTAGGGGTCGTAATAAAATTTTACTTTTAACATAAACATATTGTGATTATTGTTAGATATATTCAATAATGAGGTTATAGCTATCGTTTGGCTTCATGCGATGCATTTATAATAATTCTTTGCCTGCAACTAAAGCTATTCAAATAATTTTTACTCTCCTAAAACTTAGAAAAACGTTTTTCAAGATGCCCCAATAAAATCAAACTATCCTTTAAAAAAGAATTAACAGTAGCTAGGCTAGGCAAGAGTGCCACGTTTTACCCTATATATATATATGTATGATAAAAGAAATGTTTATACTAGGCCCTAGTATTCTTAAATTAGTACAATTTTTATCCAACAAAAATTTGTTATTATTTGCTCTGGTAAAAAGTTTTTTACATCATATTTCCAGTCGGATTTAACCTAACATTCACAATCAATCACTATCGAATAACTCTCGAAAGAAAGAATAAGAAAACGAAATGATTTTAAGTTAGATTTTTTGAGCACAATGCGTTTTATGCGATTTCTTACCTTTAAGCGGTTTTTTTAACGCAGTACATACCTAAAGCGTAAAAATAGATCTAGGCGAATTAGATAAACAAACGCATTCCTTCCAGTTCCGTTTTCAGTCGACACTATCAACGAAGCCTTACAGTAAGGGAACCAAAAAAAAGGGAAATTCTTTACACTTTACTGAAGTTAAATAAATGGTGTTATTTTGCAAAAGTTACCTAAAAACTAGGTAAATCCATACTAGGCAAAGATTAAACATCGCATAACTATCTGGCAAAATTGTACGGGAGAAACATCTCTATGCGTCCTTAGCCTTATGGTACCAATCATTGTGTCGCAATACTAAAAAGATGCACCCACTAGTACATTAAAAGCTTATTATTTCTTGTTTTTGAGAATCATATGTTTAAAAATTGTTGAGTTAAGTTCCTGTAATTTCAGTTTTACAATTTGATGACTTAGTTGGAATTGTTTTCGCAAACACATTTAACACATAGATTAATAAGTCTTAAAGCTAATGTATTTTACTTTTTTTTTATAGAGGGCAGATTTTTCACTATGTCGTTATTAAAACGCATCAATAGTACAAACATATAAAAGTACTTGACAAACAATAACATGGTAAATTTTCTGCGCAAAGTAAGTTTTTATATACACATTTTCTTTAGACTGGGGTTTTTGGTTATGGGAATATTTTCAAAATTATGGAATTTTAGGAACTGTTATTCATTTTGCAATACATGAGGCGTTTAATGAAGCAAAGTTTTGAATTAGTTTATGTAAGCTTAAGATTCTTTATCGTGCCTTTACTTAAACTTTTTTCCTTCACCTCACACCATAGCTTTCTTCAGGTTTCAGACTCTTCTTTTGACCAGATTTAAATAAAAAAACAAAAAAAGAGATGTGAATAAAAAAATAATATAAAATATAAACACAAGAAAACAAATTAACTTACAGCAGCACTTTTTAGTCCTACAATCTGTTTTACATCTACATTTATAGAAATCATTTATTCACGTGAATTATATAGGATTTTATATAAAAAACAATATTTAATTTCAATTATATATTTATTTATTATTTTATATAAAAAACATTATTTGATTTTATTTATATATTACACTATTACAAAACTATTATGATTATATATAAAAAACTAGTAAAAATACTTTCGGGTTTAAGTGCGGTCTTAAGACTGACTCGTAATTTTAAGTTGTAATTATTTATTTTAATCTATGCAATTTAATACTTTAAAAGTTGCATAGATTGTGTGGGAAGCTAATTCAGTTTATGAAGCATTTTTGATGAGAAAATTCTTAAGAATTTTGTCTGCATCAAAAATACTTCACAGACAAAAATATTATATTTCACGTTGGATTTTAGTCCAACGGAAATGGTATTTTGATTACAGATGATGTAACACGTGTGTCTTTTTGACATCTATCTCGCCTTTTTTTCTTCAAGTTGGTAGCGACTGTTTTGTTTAGTACTGCCTTATGCATCACATTTCGCAACATCCTGGGGTGTCTCAGAAAAGTGCTGAGTCTCCGGAATGGGAAGACGTAGCAGCTTGACAACTGGTCTTGAGTTGGGGTAGCTGGAATCAGAGGCTCAGGGATGGCTCTGTACGAATGACCAACTAATAAGTAAAATGGTGTGAGGGCATCAAATTCTGTATCAAGCATTCCAAACAGTGGTCTAGAATTCAGGAAGGCCTCTATTTGAGTCAACATGGTTTACAATTCTTTAAATGTTAAGGCATTGTCTCCGATCACTCATTTTAAATGAGTCTTGACTGACTTGACGCCAGCCTCCCACAGAATTTCGAAATGGGGTGATTTTGGCGGGTTAAACGACCATTGTATTCCTCGTGTACCATACTTTTGTGAAAAAAAGCCGATAAAAGTTTACCATACCTAGAAATCGTCTGAGATCTTTTACTGTTTTACTGACATTTTTTATTGTCTCCAATTTATCAGCGCGATGGTTAAATGCCATCAGAACTTATGAAGTGTGCAAGAAAATTTAAACTTGACCTCAAGAAACAATACTTGTTTAAATTAAGATCCAATCCGTGTTTTCAAAACGTAAGAGGATTTACTCAAGATGCTTCAGGGGTCTAGTGAAGAGTGATAAATTCGTAGTCGTAGTTGGCATAAAGAATTTAACGACGTAAGAGAATATATCAAAAACTTTTTTCCTCTTCACTGATGTATTCGGCATCTATATTTTGACATGTTTCAAACTAATGTTAGTTATCTAAATAGTTATTTTGTTATGTTTTATTTTTAATTAAAATTGTAAAATTTTTCTAGGAAACAGAAAATTTAAAAAGGAAAACACAAAAAAAAGCATGCAATTACTCCAGAAGATTCTTTAAAGATAGTAATTGCAAAAAAATGTAGCCACTGTTACCCTTGCAAATAATCCAACAAATAATTTTAAAATTTGAATGAATGTAAAATGAATAATATGTAAAAATTGTTTATTATAATTTTAATAGAGTTTCAATATGTTTTACTTACCACTATGAAGTTTTTCAAAACCTCGCAAATAGCTTTACAAGTTTCCATTATGATAGAGCAAAGTGCTTGTGGTGAAATGCCTGTTAAAAACCTTAAATCCTCAAAGGACTTACCACTTGCCAAAAACCGAAACGTTGAAGAAACTCTTTGTGTTACTGGGATGGATTCGCGCAGATGTATATTTTGTCTTTTTATGTAAGGTCTTAAAAGAACAACTAACTTCTCAAAACTTGAACTATCCATCCTTAAAAAATTTTTAAAATCTGCTTCTTCATTTAACTTGAGCTCTTTTAGCAAGACTTCATGAGAGTACTTATGCCTCTGCATAAACCATGTCTTGCTAAATCACCTCCGCTTTTTGCTCACGTTATTACACAAACCCAATATCATAAAAGCAGCCACTTTTTTCTCCTAGAAGGCATCTCTAATTTATAAATTTTATAATAAAATATATTTAAAAAAATCAATAAAACTTAATTGTGAAGCATATAAACATTTTACTATCATTAAAAAATACTATAAGCTAAATCCCATGAAACTAAATATGTATACGTTCTTCATCACGTCTGCTTATGATGTAAATGTCAACCGATAAATAATTTAGTAAAATAGTAAAGTCCGCTGATTTCTTGGCAATTATAATTTTTCCAAAGAAATATTCATACCTTCTTAGATACTAATTATTCCCTAAATTTCGTTACTTTCAAAATGGGTGAGGTCTGGCGGCCCTGGGATCTTTGATTATATTTTTTATATCCCATCATCGTTCACAGCCTCTTTCACCCATATATACTACATCCTCACACACTGACATTAAGTTAGTTATTTTTTTCTACTAAAATAATTCTAGGAATAATTTAAATTTGGCAAAACAACGTTTGCGCTAACCCAGCTAGTTTAAAATAAAAGTTGTTTATTATTTTTATTTTCAAGTGGTTTATTTAGTTTTGTATCTTAATTTAATTTATTACTTTTTTACTTAACTTGAAGTATTTTTGCCTTATTAGTGCACTAATTTGATATTTATATGACATATTATCTTTTTTATTTAATATTATATAATTTTTTTTTTATCTTTAAATCCACGTTGATTTAATTTTTGTTTTATATTTCTAGTTATTGTTCAAATTGTAAGCTCGCAACAATTAATTAATTTTGTTAATGAAATTATTAAGGAATTAAATTAAAATCTTCATAATAAAATTAGAGGCTTGGTAGCATTAAATTATGGAAAATTTTAAAAATATTTCCGTCAAATATTTTCTAAGTTTTCAGAAGAATAAAAATCTGTTTAACTCTACAACAGCACTTAGAGAGCCAGTATAATTTTTTATTGTTATGCAGAAATATATTAGAAAAGTTTTAATTTGAAAATCGGTTGCTTTTTGCTAACAAAAAAGTAGCTAATAAAACATTATAATTTATTAAATTATAAATTCTAAGGATTAATAATTTCAAAAAATATAAGTGGGACAATATATTGAATTAGACTTATGATAAAATATTTAAAGGTTTTCAGCTCAATATCTTTGACTTTGGAATCAAATATTGATTTTTAAGATTCAATATTATATACTAAAGATATGAGATCTTTATTAAAACTAATAAAAAACGTGTATTGCTAACTTAAAAGTTGTTCCTTAGAAAAGTTAAACAAAAAATTAAAACTTAAATATAAAAGTAAAAGTGAATAAAATTTATTATTGTGGAAATTGTAAGAAAAGAATATTAAATTATTTTAAATATTTTGTGTGCAAAGCCTTTATAAAACCATTAAAATTAAAAACTTTTCAAGAAGATAAATTAAAAATAAAGACATTATTTAGAATTTCTGGAAAAATTTTAGACAATAAATAATGTTATTTCTGTTAAAAGACTGATGAAATATCTTCCAGCCTACTCTTAGATTGCAGTTGAAGAAAATCCCTCTTATATCAGTTGTTGCCACCGAAAAAGGAGTAAAATGCAGTTTCATCCTGACTGTGGAATTATTGTGTGCTCTTGAGCTTGGTCAATCCAACTAGAAGTCTATAGCTGAATAAGAAAATGGCTTTCTTACAAAAATGTAAAATTGGCAATATAGTATGAGCTTGGGAAGCTTGTCTAATTAAAGGCGGTGCATGACATACGATCACAATTTAAGGAAAATAATAAAAATTCATTAAATTACAAATATGAAAATTTTATTATTAAAAAATCGTAACCCTTTTAATAATATCCAAGACTACAATAAAGTGTCACTGTCGTTTGACCAACAAGAAATATAATTAGCAATTTTTTAAATAAGTTTTTGAAGCTTTTATTAATAAACATTCGTTATAAATTAAACCTTGCTATATTTTTTTTTAATATTACAAATATTAATTTTGTTATAAAAAGTTTTCTTGTAATTGACAGTGTGCTAATATAAAGTAAACAACCACCGTGATCTTTTTCAGTGAATTAATATATTAAGAATTAAAACCCCAAAAACGCAAACTGCATTATAAACTATTCCAAAAGGAAGTTTCAACAATAAAAAATTATAAAGGAATAATGTCAATTTATTTTTTAACAGTGCAATTACAATTTCTTGAAATTTTTATCCTAAAATTAGTATAAAAGTAGTATAACACACAACTTCTGAAAACAAATAAGAAAATATTTGAAAAAACGATTTTAATATATTGAAGTTTAAAATTTGTTTTATTACTATTTTTAATAAAATTATAGAACAAAATGATCTTAATATTTTCATAATCAAAAAATCTAAATGTGTTTTGTTTAATTTTATAATTTCGAACAATATTGGTGAAATATAAAATACCTAATTTTGAAATGATTTTTTATTCTTACAAAAAAGAGAAAATGTGTCATTTGCTAATGATAAATGAAATCAAAATTTACAAAACTTACTAAACCAATATTATTTTTGGCTTAAAGATATTGAAAACTCTATGGTCAACCACATAATCCTTTTTAGTCTCTTAAAAATAATTTTAGCATTCATTTAAATCATTGCCATTGACCTGAAAGCTGGGTCACGACGGTAGCGACGTCTATAATTACGTATTTTTGGTTTAATTAATAAAATACTCAATTTTCGTTTAAGTTTTTTTATTCAAAAATACGGAGTATTCTTACTCGATGTAAGAATTAAAGAAAACTGAAACTTACAACTAAATGCTGCGCTTTTATACAAATCTAAATCTGGTTTTACTATTTATTTGTTTACACATCTATTCTGTAATATTTATCCTTGTTCCTTATTTTTGTGTCTTTAAAGAATTTTAACATCATAATTTAAAATTCTTTATCCTTATGAATTTTATTATGTTTGCTTAAAACTATCCTTAAATTTTATATTTGAACAATTTATTGAATAGTTTTATTACATATTTCCTATATAATAACAAAATTTGTATTTTGGGAGGTGTCTTGAATGTTATTAGATGTAACAATATTTTCTTCTTTTTCGGTATTGTTTTAAGAACTAATGAACAGCTTTTGTCGGATTACACTCAACTTTTGCTAAAGAAACTGAAGGTGAAGTTTAGCATGTCGGCGAAGGCTTGTGTGCAAAATTTAGCCTGGCCCAGGGTTATTCCTTGAAATTCGTGCAGAGCTGTAAGAAGTTCGTCAATTACAAAGTTGAACAAAACAGGAGAAAGGGGATCTCCTTGCTTTACTCCTCTGTGGACCTGAATTCCAGGGGTCTGTACCCCGTTACAAAAGATGGTAGTCCTTATACGCATTTTTTATGTAATCTTTAGTTGCTTGGTCGATGTTGAGTCTGGTGAGCGCTCTAATAATACTGTGACGTGATATAGTACCGAAGGCTTTGGCAATATCTAAATATATGATACATAAAGGTTGGTCATTCTTTCGTCATTCTTTAATCAGGGAATGAAGCATAGCAATATTAGTGAAGCATCCGTCTATTGGGGAAAAACCTCTTTGGCTCTTGTGTAGATTGACATTAGTAGATTGTTGTCTACATCAACTTGTTGAAGGTTACTAGTGCTAGGGATGCCATTAACGGTTGATAAATGAGGTAAGCCACTATCGGCTTGTATTGCATGTCGTCTTAGTTTGGTTATTTTTTCTATAAGCTGGAGTTTGTCTCCTTTTCTTAATTGCATCAAGGGTTCGTCTAGGAAAAATAGAATGTAAGTAGATATTAATGTTTTTACTAGTGTAGGAGAATTCTGTAAGGACGAGGCGATTTTCCTCATCCTCGGTCCTCGGTGTTTATTTTGTTGTGTCCATTTTTCTCTTTGTCTATGTCGTCTCTTTCATTTTTTTTTTCTAGACTTCTCTATCATAGTTATTTTTTTTCGTTCCAACTCTACAAATTCAGAGTGGAATCAGTTCTTCTGCTTCTATTGTAATATGATATTATTTTTACTTTTTATTTTTAGTTAAATTTTCTTTTGTTTTATAAATGAATTATTGTAATTATTGTAAACCTTTTATTACAGAGTGTTTTATGACATCTCGCTTTTTAGATAAGGGGCCATCCATAAATTACGTCACACGAATTTCATGATTTTTTGACCCCTCCTACCCCCTTGTCACACTTCGTCGACCCCCTCCCCCCCTTAAGGTGTGACGTAATTTATGGATGGCCCCTAAAGGGCCCCGTGTATTGCACTTTTTTAAGATTTCTTTTGGAAACTTTTTGCAAATATGTTCCGTTAAAATATCCTCGATGTTTGAAAATTCATTAAATTCTTCTAGTGTCATATTTAGGAACGTTGGCAGAATTTCTAAATTATAGTTATTTTGCTTATTACTTTCACTTTTAGTTTTATCAAAATTAGAACACATGATCACTTTTTTACTAAGATTAAATTGAATTTATAAAAACACAGTTTTACCTGACAGCTAGCCATTCCCATCACTGCCTTTATAATTTAGATTCGATACGTAAAACATTACATGGCGACCCTGCCAAATTGCGCGAAATTTAAAAAAAACCCTTCTTTCTCCTTCTCTCCTTCCTTCTCAAATAGATGAGCATTCAAACGGGACAAAAGCCTTACCACCTATTAACAGCTGAAGACAGGAAAGGACAGATAATTCCTTTAGAAGAGGCCTTTAAAGATCCAAAAGCGGGACCTCGACCAATAACAATAGAGGAATACCGACGAAGAAATACAAAAAAACCAGTACCACCAACACCATTAGCACAGCCTAAAAAGAACAAAAAAAAAGAGCAGGAAAACAAGTACATATTAGAAAGCAAATTGGAGAGCTGCATAGAGTATTGGCAATTACAACGGAGCCGTCGTTAAGAAGAAGTTTCATCCAGAAGATAAAACATTTTGAGAATTTAAAATTATTACATAAAAATAATAATAACAAAAATAAAATTTTTAACTGAAATATATAAAAAAAAAAAAAAAAAAAATTTTGAAATATGAATATGTACAAAAGTAAATTTTTAACTGAAATAAATAAAAATTAAGATCAAGAATTTGTCTTTTTCATTTTAAGAAATTTTTTTTAAATGGTGCTCATGTTATTCTTCCTGAAAACAAAAAGATATATATAGTTGAATTTGATGGAAGAATTGCAACAGATTATTAAAGAAATAAATGAAATAGGCTCTACAATATTTAAAAACCCATCAAGAACATTTTCTGCAAAAAATTTATTACACAAGCATAGTCAATTAAAAGAATTAAAAGTAAAGTCTTCTAAAGTACAAAAATTAATAGAAACTGATAGATCCATAGACAAAAATAAGCTTAAAGAGATAGTAGATAACTTTAATGCAAACTACTACAGAGTTTATGATGCCATAGAGAATCAAATAAAAAAATTTTGCAACGATTCAATTCTACAAGGAAATTTGGGCTCAGATTCTGAAGAAGAATTAAGTGGAGTAAAATCACCTAAAAAATTAATTATGGCAGCATCAAATTTTGAGCTGTTAACAGCCTTAAAAATAATACCCCAGTTTGATGGTGAATCTAAGGAAATAGATAGATTTCTGAAACTCATTGAATTATACAATGAGACTTTAAATGAAGAAGGCAAGAGAAAGTTGATAGATTTTATTTGGTACACCAAAATAAATGAAAAACCAAAAGCAAGATTAGCAGTGACTGTAACACCGACCTCTTTTGAGGAATTAAAAAATGCAATACAGTCAAAGTTTAAATCGACAAGAACTTCACAAGGAATACATTCACAACTATTAACACTCAAACAGCATAATTTAAGTGTAAAAGATTTTTCTGACAAAATAGCCACATTAATTTCTGAACTCAACACCCTTCAAATTAATGAGTTGGGGGTAACAAGTAGAGAAACCATCAACAAGTTGAATGATAGCTTAGCGTTAACAACATTTCAAAATGGAATTAATCCAACGCTTAAACCTACTGTTTTTGCAGCACAATGCAAAACCTTCGCGGAAGCAACGATTATAGCTGAGCAGATTGAAAAACAAATAAACAATGAGCAACAAATTTTCCAATATACCTATAACAACAAACAGAAACGAAACCGACACGAGACGATCTTGATCATCACAAAATATCTATTACAGGTACACTTTCCACTAAATTCCACTATATATAAATATAGTAGACAAACCATTTTATTAATAATACCCGTATTTTAATTGCAATATCAGTTAATTATACATAATCAAATTCTCAAAGTCATTCATAAAATAATCTCGAATACAGCAAGTACTTTATTACGTTTGGCAAATGTAAGAAAAGCAGTTTCCGTCTTTATCTAGTGATTTAACAAACTGTTTCATTATGCCCAGTTTCATATGTAATGGTCGAAGGATAATTTTGTCCCGAGCTACTAATGAATTCTGGACTATATTTTGCTTTTCGGGCTTCATATTTTTCTCAAAGGCCAGTTTCTTCTTACCCAATGCTCTTGTTTAGCTCTACTGTCCCAAAGACATATAAAACAGGGAAACTTTGTGTTTTTTTCTTTCAGTCTTGATGCTAACAATTCTGAAACTTGTTTAGAAAGATTTAAATCTCTTACAAGATCATCTAAGTCATGCTGGGTAAAGCATTTTGGCTCATTTGACATACCTTCAAAATCAGCATCATTTTGTGATGAGCTTGACCTTTCAATGTGTTGTTCAGATATATTTTTAGGCACTGAAGAATCAGATGAACGCTGCACTGGACGTTGAACACAACTAGTACTTGGGTACTGCCATTTAGCTCGATTTTTAGTGTTTAAACCGTTTACGTTTACGTTACAAAAATAACAGTCTTCGAGATGATTTTGCGGTTCCCGCCAAATAGTCGGTGTTTCAAATTTAAAGGCACTTCTTTTACCACTTTTCCATAATCTTATATATTCCATACACGATTTACACACACAATTGGGAGCCCAAGACTGCTCATTTTTATCTAAAGACATCCCAAAATACTCAAAATAGGTATTTTTCACCAACTCTTATATAACTTTTCTACAATTCTTAAGCACATATTCACCACATATATAGCAAAAATGATCTGGATTGTTTAAACAACGTCTCCTTGAACTACTCATGACGCAAAAATTTCGGATAGTAATCTTAACACAGTAAAATAAGCCAGTTATCGATTAATATATACGCTTAAATGAGAACATTAAAAAAAAAATTAACTCGAGCTGCACAAAAAATTTTGAGGGTATATTTGACAATAACAAGTCATAACTAAACATTATCAAACACAAAATTCGCGGAAACAGACAAAAAGTTAAATTTTGTAAACTAGTGTTATGAATATCAAGACTTTTATGAAAAATCATCAAAAGAAAGGAGTCAAAACTAACTTATTTTACCTTTGAATAGTTGATCAACGGTACTCCTAACCGCATTGTTGTATATATCTTCTTGAGATATTTCCTCAGAAAAGACATAATCAAATGTAAAAGTCTCTTTTTTATTAACACGAATTCGTGGTTTTCCTGAAATTTTCTCTACAATGCTTTGAAATCCTTTATCCTTCTCTGAAGCAATTAATGGACGGATTCTGATTGCAATGCGTACTCTATCAATTTCACTATTCATCTAAAACATATCAATATTTAGTTTTTCACAAATGAAACAAAGTCTTTAGAAACAAAGGATAACTATCGTTAGCAAAAATTTTTTCCCGTTAGTATTTTCAGAATCCGAAAAAGTTTTTTTTAATTAAAAATCTTAATTTTTGTTAATATAAAAAAATAAAACACGTGAAACAATACAAACTTATGTTTTTCACAAACAATCACAAGGTTAAACCTTGTGAAGTTGGCTGCAGGCCTGTACTGCAGAGTACTTAAAACCATCTAAATAAATGGTAGAGAAATAAGGAAAATAAGGAAAATGTCATTTTTTGTTCTAATTTAAATAGGCTTTTAATTTTTTTTAAAAAGAAGTGAAGTGTGTTACAGTTTGATTATGTTTTATATTATGTTAAATTAAATTTTTATTAAAGGAATAGTTAAAATAAGTTGCGACTTTGTTTAGGTTAAGTCTTGTACTAATTTAAGTTTTATTAAAGTTCAGAATTTGTGCAGTTTTGTTACTAAATATTACAGAATTTCTTTGTTGTACTATGCTGGATATACTTAGCAAGTTTTTTTTCATGTTTGGCACATAGTATACATTTTTTATATTTATTTTTATTTGTTTTTTTTTAATCTTTGTGTACATTACTATATTACCAATCCTTTTTGAATGAAGTGAGTAGCCATCTCCGACCTTAATGTTTACTGGATTTTTCAGAGTTTGATGCTCTATAAAGTATTTATCCAAATTTACTATATGATCAGAGCACCCGCTATCCAACAGCCATTTAATTTCATTTTTTTTAAATGTGTTATTTACGTTTGATTCTCTTTTTACGTTTTTTATAATTTCAGCGTTGAAATTGTTTTTAAAGACTTTATTTCCTAGGGTGTAGTTTCCAGCTACTTTTGATGATTCATTCTTTACATTTCTTTCCTGTCAGTTTGAATTATTACGGCAGAAGCGCATTATGTGTCCCTGCTTGCCACATTTGAAGCACTTTCTTTCAATATCATTTGTTTTATTAATATTTTTTGTAAATTTGCTTGTGTTTCTTTTTGGACGCTCGTATCCTGTATGATTCGTAGATGTGTCTGAAATAAATGCTTGAGTGTTAGTATTATCTTGTGTATCATTGTTTTGTTTTTTTTCCATAATTTAACAATAGTTTAGACTTCACATATTCAACAGTCTTTCCTTTTCTGGCAATGCATCAACAATATCAACTAAATGAGACATACTTTCTGGTAGTGCAAGCAACAGATAATTTAATTTGATGTCATTACTTACAATTTCTCCTGTCTTTTTCAGTTCATTTATTGATTTTTCAAATATATTTAAGAACTCTTTGGGATCTTCATTTTCATTTAATTTCAGACCAAGCAATTTTCTCTGGGATAGTATTTTCGACGTACTATCTTTAACTACGTATAATTTATCAAGTTTGTTTATCATTTTCCATGCAGTATTTTCAGAAATTATTAATTCTAGTTGGTTATTGGTAATACTGTTTACTATATAGTTTTTGGCTTTTATATCCTTTTTTTGCCAATCTGCTTCTTGTATGTCTTCAGGTTTTTACTCAGATGCAATTGCTTCACTGCACTCTTTCATCTGTAGAAATAGGTTTAGCCTGAATTTCCATTTGTCGTGACCTATTCCGTCAAATATTTGCAACATAAATTCGTCTTTTTTTATATCTGCCATTTTTATGTCTCCACGTGTTTATTTTTGGGTTAAGTTATTCACTTATAGTATTCTACAAATCATTTACCAACCACGGCGCTGCTACCATGTTAAATAAAAGGCACTTGTTTGTCTTATATGTATTCTATTATTAATTCTAATATAACTATTACATATGTTAACACTCCATATATGTTGCTGATTAGAAAGGTGCTGTCATCTTCTATATTTAAGTGTCAACTTCTGTTCCTATGTTCATAATACACTGCGTTCATAAAATCACATATTCTAACAGTAATAAAAAGTAATATTAGTACCTTGTAATTCTTTAATTAATATTTCTACTGTTCCCTTATTGATAATTTTATAAAAGTTTTTCTCTAATGATATAGAACACATGATCAATGTTTAGGCAGCTTTTTAACAACAAACGGTTTATATTTTTTGCCACGTCTGCTTCCTGTAAATTGATCTCCACGTCATCACTTATGGCAAATGTGCGCTGTTCCCACTGGCTATTACTACTATTACACTTGTGACATAGTAACTTAGTAGAGGTACCAGGTACTATACTAAAATATATATTCCTTATATACAAATAAATGTGTTGCTTTTCAAAGTTTTTTGAAAAATAATTCAAAATCGGATACTATCTAACAATATATATATAATTTAAATAAAACGAAATAAAGTAGGTAGTATAACACATCATCCAATAAATTTTGAGGTTGAAACAAAGGTGTCTCCACTAGTCATATACTTCCAACAAAATGATTTAACTTTTCATCAGAGTCTTGTAGAAGTTACAGTGATAGTAGTGATTTTACTTTTGTTATTTCCAAACTTGCAAATAGAAAAACTATTGTTGGAATGTGCCTAGAACAATAGTACGTCAATTTTTGAATTTTTTTTTTGATTTTTTGGGGACCATCCAATATATTAACAATAAATTAGAAAAAAAAAACTTATAATTAATTAATTTATTTGAAATTCAAGAATAAATTCAATAATAAGATTAACAATCAATAACTACTGGACTATAAATATAACTATAAAATAAATAAAAAAATTAAATTTTTGTATCTTCTTCCACATTATTTTTTCTGGAAGCTTTTTTATATATTTTCCCCTTGCTGTTGCGTATTCCTTTTCGCATGCTTTCTTCGAAATCTTTGTATCCGAAATCATATTTTTTCGACAGCCTCTAAAAAAGAAATATTAGGTGATATTGGTCAAGTTTAATACATAAAATTTTACCAAATAAGTGTTTGTTAAAAAGCTTCAATTTGTTCAATTGACTTTTTTTTTTATCTCCACTCAAATTCACTTTTAGCAGTAGATTTTCTTCCAACAGCAAATCTATACATTTATGGAGAGCAGTACTCCCAACTAATTCTTTTATATGGAGTACCGGATAATGTAAATTTAAACAAAATTTGCGTTTTATTAATTGTGTTGTTATAGTAATCTTAACACAGTAAAATAAGCCTGTTATCGATTAATATATACGCTTAAATGAAAACAATAAAAATAAAAGTAACTCGAGCTGCACAAAAAATTTTGAGGGTATATTTGACAATAACAAGTCATAACTAAACATTATCAAACACAAAATTCGCGGAAACAGACAAAAAGTTAAATTTTGTAAACTAGTGTTATGAATATCAAGACTTTTATGAAAAATCATCAAAAGAAAGAAGTCAAAACTAACTTAATTTTACCTTTGAATAGTTGATCAACGGTACTCCTCACCGCATTGTTGTATATATCTTCTTGAGATATTTCCTCAGAAAAGACATAATCAAATGTAAAAGTCTCTTTTTTATTAACACGAATTCGTGGTTTTCCTGAAATTTTCTCTACAATGCTTTGAAATCCTTTATCCTTCTCTGAAGCAATTAATGGACGGATTCTGATTGCAATGCGTACTCTATCAATTTCACTATTCATCTAAAACATATCAATATTTAGTTGTTCACAAATGAAACAAAGTCTTTAGAAACAAAGGATAACTACCGTTAGCAAAAATTTTTTCCCGTTAGTATTTTCAGAATGAACAAAGTCTTTAGAAACTGTTATTGTGTTATTTAATTACCACTTCATCTTCTGGAATCTCTTTGATTTTTTCGTCAATGTATTCCAATTTTTCAATCGTCTTAAAAGGAAAGATTTGCAATGTTTTTTTTGGAGAGTTGAATTTTTCTAAAATGTTTTGCATAATTATGTGCAGCTTAACTAGCTCTCTTTTATTTTCATCAAAGTGTTGTATAAATTCTCTTCTATTTATTCTGGCTTCATTCTTCAAGGTTTTTATTTCTGTTTCTATTTGCTCAAGTCTTTTATTTTGAGCTTTAGAACTACTTTCCTCAAAATCAGTGTCCTTAAAAGGCCTTTTAAATGCTTTGACCAAACTTTCGAATAAAATTAAAGAAGTTATTAATAGAATGATAATAATAATTAAATTCTTACCAATATTTACAGCGTCCATTTTTATTGACTTGGTGATATTGAAAACGATCCTTTTTCTAACCTGAAGAATGAAATTATTTTTGCCTTATAATTGTTGTGACTGAAAATGATGGATTATCGCGGTACAGACATATTTCGAATTATATGGTAAGTACATTATTTTGTATAATATTTGTTCTATTGCAAGTAGTTCATCCTTTTCAGAGAGACAATCAGCATAACAAATGCCCAAGGTGTTCTGTGACTGATATGGTTTATCAATATGTTTCCATATTGCACATGACTTGGGATAAATATTATTGATATCAGCTTTATCAATCTGATCCAAGTATTAATTATGTTGGTTGAAAGCAACGTGTATTGAAAACAATGCAGGTGTAAGTAAAACCATTAAAAACTAATTTTTTTAATATTTGATTTATTTATTTTATTTTTAAAGGTAGCTGTATCAATACTTAAACAGGAAATTAATGAAAATAACTCTGTTAGTCTCGATCAAGAACAGGATATAGCAGTTAAAGTTTTAAGTAAAACTTTACATATGATTAAATTAGCATCAGCAAAAATTGAAATGGTTCAATGAAAATGATTCAACTGTGATTAAAATATCGGAAAATGCAGAAGATGATAAACTCATAGGGAAATTTGTAAAAATTGAAGCCGAAGCAGAAGCGGCGAATAAAGCAAGGCTTACTCAAAAAATTCTTAATATAAAACCTCTTTATTTTATAAAAATTTAAAAAAAAATTTCACTAATTTTTAAAATAATTTTCCTAACAATATTACACTCACAAGGAAGGGTCGCGAACCCGATCTCACCGATTTTTTTGAAACTCGGATATGTTGAAGTACATCAAAAACCAAGATACCCGTGTTTTTTTTTATCGGCTAACTTTTAGTTTAAGGGGGTGAAATGTGCCCCCAAAGTTACTCCCAAAATCACATTAATATTGCATAACTATTTTATTTTTTTAATAAGAATGAATGAACCTAACCAGAATACTCCTAAAAAAAGGCAGTACACCATAATAACACCAGACCTTATAAACAGAGCGAATTATAAGACGAATTTAATTGTCAGATGTCATAGTTTTGGTGAAATCAGTGCAGGAAATTCTTAAATGTCAAGTAAGTAAATTATTAATTTTTAACTATAATAAGCATAACTATTTTATTTTTTTTAAATAAGAATGAATAAACAGTATAAAGAATATAAACAGGATGTTCCTAGAAAAAGCTGTCATAAAAAAAGAATATCAAACCTCAGATTTAAAAAAGAGGTAAGTATAAGTACATACATAAATAATAGAATTTTATAATATAAATAATAATATAATTTTAAATTTCAGGTTGAGGAACAGGAAGAAATTGTAAGTAAATATTTAATACTAATATGACATAAATACCAATTTAATTTTAAATTTCAGGTTAAGAAACAGAAAGGAATTGTAAGTAAATATTTAATGCTGTGTAGCTAATAACTGTTAAACATTAACTGAAGCCCAATGAACATTTTTCAATTTAAAATTATATCTTTGTAATTTACCTGGTAATCGTAATGTAAAATATACATTGTTTATAACATCAAAAGCAAAAAACAAAATTTTCCAAAGATAGGACTTTATAGCCTGCACTTAAATCAGAGTCTATAGGCAAACTAGGGCGGGTAGGAGTATACTTTACCAATAGAATTATAAGGATTAACTATTACTCAGAGAATATTATTTAAAAACAATAACCTGAAATTAAGAAACTGTAAAATTATTACTCTAAGTCAAAAAAAAAACATCAAATACAAAAAATAAATGTATTTCAAAAATTTTATAAAAGTATAAAAATATAAAATAAATAATTATTATTTTTCATTTTTCATTTTTTTAATATATATATATATTTATATACACACTGTGTAAGGCTAAACACATACCATTAAAAGCAACGCATATATGTGTTAGTATAGCCACATTACCACATACGTAGTTTTATTTTTTATGTGTTAGAGCATGCTGGTTGCTGCGGAGATGCCCATGTTAAAAACCGCTGTGGTTGCATGCATATATGCCTGGGGTTATGCTGGTCAAAACATCAAAGGCACTTGGATGTGTCTAGCAAGACATTTCCTACTGGGTATGGCTGTGTCTAGATTAGCGTTTTCAACAGCAGAATTATAGGCGATATTATATAAGTTCGAAGACGTGGTGATACTCAGAAGTATATTCTGCTATATTTGATGGTGCATCATGAGGCAGTCTCATTTTGGTTTTTAGGCTAGGGAGTCACCAGGTAAGGGGAAAATTCGCAATTTTTGGAAGTTAATTATGAGTCTGAAATTATAAGAAACTCACGGGTGCATTTTACCAATACACACACAGAAAGCAAGTTTTGTTTTGACATTTATCAATCAGCTGGGCGACACTTTGAAATGTTTTAAATAACTAATACATATGAAACACAAAATGAGACAAAACTCAACGTGATCACCCACTTTGAAATGGCCTTAGTTACCTGGCCTTATTTATCAGATAACTTTCACAGTTTTGCGTGGATCGACTTCAAATTTTGGGATTATATTTCTGAAATATTAAACTATAAGAAAAGATAACAAAAAATTCGATTTTACAAAAGTGCTAAACCATAGCCCCCCCCCACACCCTTTAAATAATTAAAAAATCGAAAGCGGAAAATTTTGAAGAGTAAACTTTTTTATTTAGGCAAACAGCTGTTTGATGGTATATTTAACGATTTAAAAAGGTAATAAAACGCTATACCTGAAACACATAAAGTCCTTAAAACTTGTTTAGGTAAGGTGCAACAGTCATTTATGAATTATCTTTGCACAATAAACTACACTACACTACAAATGGTAATGCAAGTTTTACGGATCAGAGAAAAAGCCGGACTTTTACAAACTGAAGCGACCAAGCCAGTTGAAGTTTAAGCATCAAGCTTAATACGAGCAGTTCCAGTGATTTTGATAACAATCCTTAACTATGAATATGAGCAGTTTGCTTCCTGCTGTGTTATTTGTTTATAGTAGGGATCCACATAGCTTTAAAGCACTTTTAGTTAAATTTTTTTGCTGTCGTTTGGCATTTATCAAGGTAAAACAAATTTTATAAACTTAGGTATACGTGTACTTTGTATTTATTTAAGAGTACATAAATAAAAGTTTTCATTGTGTCTAGCTTTATTGACAATTTTACAACTATTTACCGAAATACTATAGTATTAAAGAAGAAAAATTAAAATTAATAAGTAATACCATAACGTCATAGTTTCGAGCCATTTTTTTAATAAGTCATCTGCAAATAAAAGTTCTTAATAGATTCAGATCATGAGTCTTACTGGATTTTCCTTAAGGTACGAAGGTTTTGTTCATGTACATCCAAATATTTATAATTTGCTAATGCTTACCTATCACTCCAGGTATTTTAAATAATAATTGTTGGAGCTTTACATAGGCTGTAGTTCTTAGTAAAAATATATATTTTTCACAGTGTGCAAACGGGTTTTCTGGTTTTCATTTCATAACTATGAATTCTATCATCTACCTTGTATTTTATTTAATAAAATACTTCGAGTTTCCTACATGAAAAATTTGCATTTAGGTGAATCTCACAACAAATCGAGATGCAGTCATAATTCATCATCAATAGGGATGGGACATTGTGAAATTAAAGCAAATTATAAAATCAACGTTTTTTCTTATATCATATTTTGCTGTCGCTTCAATTTTATCCGATAAAATGTTACGTTTAGTGTACGAAAATCATAAAATATAGACAATTTATCACGTTTAGTTTGGTTTTTTTTTTTTTTTTTTGACTCAATATTCGCAACTAGTTAAAAACTTGATTTCATAAATAAATTATTGACACCGACTGTTAGAGCTTTGAGGGGAATAAACAACTGCAAAAATACATGAGTGTAGTGCAACTTATTTTTTCTACTTTTTTAAATTTTATCGAAAATTGTTAGCCTTTTAAAATTCAGAGGTCAAAAAGAAAGTTCAAAAAAGAAATATAATCTTCAAATTCTTATTTATTTATGCCTGAATATATTTTAAAAATATATAATGATGATATTATTGGGTACGTAAAGTTTTCAAAGGATCAAATTCAGTATAAAAAATTATATCAAAAGCAACAAAAAAAGCTTTATACATTACAGATTTATTAATCAGATAATTCCCAATAGTATAGTTAAAGATAGAATTGAATACCAAAAATTTGGTTAAATTAGATTTAACCGTATGTTTAGATATTCATTTAAATTGATTTATGGATATTTATTAAAAAATAGAAATACAATACCAAAATTTATAGGGTACTATCTGTTAATTAATTACAGACTATTATCTGTATCTTTATTTTATAATATCTTATTGTTGACGATGGTTTCAATGTTGGATATAACGCAAATTGCTAGTACTTAATTGCTAATTTTTTTAAAATCTTTTTAAGGGGTTATACGCAGTTAGAGTTTCAAAAAAATCAATTTTTTTTTTAATTTTCGGAGTGTGTTCCGAGTTATATCAATTTAAACGCTTTTTCATAGTCGGTGAGCACGATTTCTCAAAAACGCCTTAATCGATCGACCTTAAATTTTACCACAACATTTTCAGATGTATTTACAGGTATTGATTAAAGGAATTAGATTTGCGATAATTATTTCTATTTTTTATACAATTTTTGTCAAAAATTCGAATTTTATTTTACATAGCTACCATTTTCTCAAAAATTAAAATTTTGACTATTCCTTCGATCAATACATGAAGTCATCGATTCACTGACAGGTTTCTATATAGGTTTTTTGATTTCAGATATTTCAAAATAAAAATATGTTGCTCACCGCCCAACGTTTTCTTTTGGGGGACCTTCGGGAGATCATGTATAGGAGCAGTGTCCTTCAACATTTTTGTTCCATCTAAGTTCCATTTGCTAATTAAAAGTAGGCACTATTGTATTTATTCAATAAAACATGCAAAAAATTTTTAAAAAGAAGTCATTTTTCGACTTCGCAATTACGTAAAACCCCTTAAATATTGACATCATTTAATAAATTTACATAAAATCTCATTATTTAATATTAAAGAAATTTTTTTGTATTAATTAAAAATGAAAGAAGAAATAAGGCTTACATATATGTATACTCAAGAGATTAAAAGATTGCTAAACTTGACATAAGCGTAAATGAGAGAGAGAGAGATGAACCCTTTTTCAATAACATCAGCCTCCTTAGTAAAGAGATAAAAGAGGCTAAAAAATATACCCAGCGGTTAAAATTCGCTCCTTACGTGCTAGCTGGAAGCGTAAAGTTCACCATAAAACTTTATTCTCTGTATGCCTAGTATCCATGAATCCTAACATTGCGTTTGGATTGGAAATTCATGCATAGAGAAAAATTTTTTTTAAGAGCGCACTTCGCTCTGATTTTTATATGCAAAAGCTCTTTGAATAATGTATGGATGCAGAAGCTTTTCAGAGTAGGGAAATAAAATGTTTTGAATGAAAATAAATAGTTATTTTAATTTGTAATACTTAATTAAACAAAAATAAAAAATATAATACAGTTTAGTTCAGTTACTACAATTAACACAATATAACACACTGCACGTGTCCTAGACAACAAAAGACTGACTTTAACAAAATTTGAAAGAACAAAAGACAAAACGAAATTTCATATTTACAATTCTATACTTAGAAAATTTTTTGTACCTATAAAATGTGTGTGGTCACAATTGCCAAAATAATATATATAATATATATATACATATAGCACCGTTTTTAGCTTCTAGGATTCATGCCTACCAAAATAAGAGCATTTTAACCGCTGGGTATGGTCTAAAATTTCAACCCGAGTACTAATACTTATTTTAACAGAAAAAAAGGTATTTACAAAAAAGTAGTACACTTAAGAAAACTTGAAATGTTCTCTGTCCTCAGTTAGCGTCCTGTATAAAAACGCATAATTTTTACAATTTTTTCCAACAAAAAAGATATATATCACAATTTATTGAAGCTAAATTATATTGTGCAATAAATCCATAAAAGTTAAATAACTATTTAATGAAACTAACAATTCCTTATTAAATATAAAATTATGAAAATCAATATCAAATTACATTTAAAAAAAATGATCATTGTTTAATTTTATATAAAACAAATTAATTAGGCTTAATATTAAGTTTCAAAATAATGTAAATATAAATTTTCATGACGGATTTGAAGTTCATTGCTCTGCTAATTGACATTGGACTCCACAAAAAGCAAAAAAAAAAAAAAAAAACCGGAAGCGTAAAGAATACTAGCAGCAAGCCAAGTTATGTAAAGTAAACTAATTAACAACTATATGATGAAAATTTTGAAGTAAATTGACATCTTTAAAGATTGAACCAATGAATTATAGAAATTTTTTATAAAAATTGTCTATTTTGAAATATATAATGGTAGACTTTTGATGATTTTTCAACCTTGGTTAAAGTTAAATTTCTTATTTTAAATTCCAAAAAAAACAAAAAAAAAAGCACCGTAATCAATTAATGAATATCGGTAAAGAAGGCTGATATAATCTATATTTTTAACGCTTTTTTTCTTTTTTAGTTCAAGCTTAAATCAAATTTCAATTATAGCCTCTGACTTTAGTTTTGATTTTATTTGGTATTCCGGCTACAAACCCGATTTTGATTACAAATTTATTTTAATATACATAAATCCAGTTTTAAAATTAAATTTAGGTTTTTACTTCATATCCAACTTTGAATTTAGCACAATTTGAGCTCAAAATTGGACGAAAAAAGATTAAGTTATCCGAGTAGAAATATCTAAACTTTATTTCAATCTCTACAATTTAAAAAATCCGAACTTTTGATAACTTCCTTTAAGTTTTGATCAGGGCTTATGTAGGCTGAAAAGATTAAAAAGAGCATAAAGTTTTGCTATAAGCGTAATTGAAAGAGTTGAACCTATTTTCAACATCATCGTTCAACGTCGCCTCTAAAAAGAAGGCTAAAAATTTTAATTAAGGAATATTGATCAATGATTAATATTCCTTATAGAATATCCGAATTTTTCTAACAATGAAAAGCAAAGTTTATTTCAAGCAGATATGGATGCAGATATATCACTATTAAAATATAATCTTGTAAAATGCGGCTTAGATGAAACTGATAACTGTAAGATTCTTAAGAATAAATATAAGGTATGAAGAAACAAAACTCAATCACGGTTTTTATGTTGTAAATAAGAAGCTAACCTTGCTAATTGATTTTATAATGAGAAAAGAATTATTATTAGTAATTAAATCGACTGTGAAATATTTAGCCTTTAACAATAACAAGGAAAAGTTAAACATTTAGAATTGCCAACAGTGCTCATATGGAAAGAGTTTTTTTTTTCACATTTCATTTCTTGGGATGTAAATAAAAGGAAATCTTTAAAAAATGGCATTTGTTTTGTTACTAGAAGGCCATGCAGACATTTTTCTTACGTTGGACATTATTACAAAAGATCTTCATACAAAACCATGTTTTGGTTTTCTTTAAGAATTTGAAGAGAAATCTTCAAATAGGGATAAAAAAAAATGTCTCTTACAAAGGAATACATTTTACGGAGGTTTCTTCAATGCATATTTATTCAGATAAAATTTCCTTAGATTACTTGTGTCATTTGAAAATTCTGTAGACTTATTCTAATGAATAAAAAAGATAAATTTAGTATAATTAATCTAACTTTTGAATTGAATAGGTTTTTCGAATACTCAAATGCCACTAAATTTAAAATAAAAATAAATACTATAAATTGAAAATTGAGTAAATTTTCGAACATATTATATTTTAAATTTTATTTTAGTATTAAGTATTAAGGATTTTTTTAAATTTTTATTATAATAATTAAAAAAATATAATTTTCATACTCTATCATATCTTTTTGGATGTAATTTTGACCACTTTTTACTTACATTGAACTCTCAAGTTTACACACAAATCATCCTTTCTAAAAGCTTTAAGCTTTTGACTTATGCATAGATATGTATAAATATGGACAGGATTTAGATATTTATCTTCCCACTAATTTAAGTCTAACGACGTGGGTAGTAAAAGCTTTCCAGTTAGCTATTAAAGCAGCCTGAGTGTCCTTTAAAATCATTAAACAGCTCTGTTAAGTCAACAAGTGATTTTCTTAGATAAAAAAGAAATTTCAAAAAATATACATAACATAAATAATAAGAGTAAAAAATAAAATAAAAATTAAAAAATATTATTTATAAATATTTTATAAAGTAGGTTTTTATAGAAATTAAAGAAAATTTTAAGTGAGATTTTCAATTAAAGCAAGTTTTTAAATTTTTATAATTTGCCAAAACAAGAAAAATAAGTAAAAAAAAAAATCAAATAGACATTATGAAGTCCTCTTTTATTTTGATTGTGATAGTATTATTTTTTACTAATGTTCAATTTTATTGTATTGCTGACGAATTCTTTGAAAATGGTGAGTTATTTTTTAAACTAACGACTTTAAGTAATTTTTATTCTTTAAAACTCTTTAGCATAATTACTTTTTTTTATGAAAACTTTTTACTTTACTTTTTTAGCAGGATAAAAAGACATTAAACTTTTTAATAACATTAGTTTACATATTTCTAGTTATTTTATTTTGTTTAAAGCATTTTTCAAATATTTCAATAAAATTTTAAAAATATTTAAAAGGGCCTTTACAATAATAGTTAAAAAATAAATAATGATTTAATTGTTTAAACATATAAAAGAAAAACTCAATGTCATGTAAAGGAGAAGATTTTAACTGCTTATATTTCTTTTATGTGTGCCTTACAAAAATTAAAAATTTCGAAAGAATCACCTGCGGTTTAATTTTGATAGACTATCATAAGAGTTATTTAAAATTTTAATACTTAAACTAAAAAATTTTTATAAAGAAATTATTGTTGTTTTTATTGATAAAATTCCACAAGTAAAAAAAAAAAATCAAATATAACGAGTAGCTATAACTTTTAATAAAATTATTTTTTATACTGATAAAGCATTATTTCTATTTGCTATTAAAGTTTTCATTATTTTGATTTCAATATTTATTTCTCTTTAGAGTTTGCTGACTATGAATATATGGCAAAAAAATTTTCAAATCTATAATTTATCACCTACTTATAATTTAATTGAGTTATAAAAATAAAATTATATTCTATTTTTGAAAATAAATTAAAACTTTTTCATATGCAAGGTTAACCATATAATCGTATTTTAAAAGAGCAGATAACTAATATAAAAGTCATGCATAAATCTACATCAAAAATCAAACAGGAGTCTTTTATTAATTATAATAAATGAAAAAGTTGGCATATATCATTTAATAAATCTCTTGTCTGACTAAAAAAAATTTTTTTTTTCACAAAATTTTATTCACTGAAAAGTTTTAAAAATTTTTGTTGCTGAAAAATTTCCCTTTACTCCTAATATATAGACTTTAGTTTAAACAAGAACTTTTTCTCTGAAGCTAAATTTTTTCCTTAGAACTTCTTTTTGTTGCCTCTAAAAAGTCTTTTAGGCTTTTTGTTGAGACTCTGGAAGACGTAGTTAGTAATTCAATTTATCCAGCATATTTATTTGCTTGTATTTTGGTGGAATAGTACTCAAAGGTTCTATTTTTTACTGATATATTTAATATAATTTTTTTTGTAAACTTTTTTTGGTATCAATGTTTTACATTTTTCAATGTAGTCGAGAAGTAAAATTTAAAAAGTTCTTCCCCAAAACAGATGCTATAAATTTTAATTGACTTTTTATTATACTCAAAATGCTCTAAACAGCACTCAGAATTTTTAGGACTTTGATGTTGCTGATCATGAGCCAACTTTGAATGTAACTTTGAGAACTAGTAGCAGAATAATGTTTAATTTTAAGCTTGGTTTCATTTCTCAGATTATTATTCCTTTTAAATCGTAACATTTATTTAAAATATGGAATAAATTTATGAAAAACTTCCTAAAAACTACACTTGTCTTCTTTTTTTTTTGAACATAATTAAGATATAAACTCTTTATATTCAATTAAATTCAAAATTCTTTATGCTTTTTTCTTTAAATTAATAAAGAATATGAGCAGACTATAAGATTTTTTCTTAAAAAATTTGGAAATACTGGAAAAGAAAATTCCAATTTTGGCTACGAATCCCACTTTAACTATAATTTTGATCTCAACTTAAACTATAGTTTTATATTTCAATTTACTCACATGTATTATCTGTAAATATTTAGAGCTACACTTAAGTAAAATTTCTTATCTGAGCCGGATTAGGTTTGTCTTAAATCTTATCCTGCTCGGATATGATAAATCGGATCAAAGAAGAATATATGACATTTGTTATGTCCCGGCTGTAACCGGATGAAATCCATCCGGCTCTAATAGGATTTTATCTTGTACTCCTTATTACAGTACTTATTATAATGATATAACATTAATTTAATCAGCAGTTATAATAAAATTTTTGTTTAAGTTTAATTCTTTCATTAAATTATCCTAAATAAGTTCCGAAATCAATTGTCTCCTAATCATATCTGTACGTTATAAATGCAAAAATTTATTATGCAATTCAAGCAAAAAAGATTGCAAAAAAAAATTACATAATTTCATTATATTAAATTCATAGCGTGGGCAAAACCATGAGGAGACATAATAATTGGAAATATCAGATAAGGTACTCGAGGGAGTTTTTTTTGGATTGCAAAAAACTTTAACCTCACCATCAATATATATTTCTTTTAACTTATTGTTAGTGTCATTTCAGGAAATTTAAAACCACACTCGGAAGCCAAACTTGTTAAAGAAAGCAAAAAAGCATTAAAATACTTTTATATAGACGGAAAAATGAAGATGTGCTTATGTAATTCAGCGACCGGTTATTAAATCAATTTTGTTAGATCATAGTTCTTAATTGATTCACTTTATATATATATGTATATATATATTCCTTATTTTGAAATTTCAATCAAAGAATTAATAACATAAAGTATTTAGCAATATTATATCTTACTTTAATAAAAGGAAAAATAGACATTGGGCATGCTTATGGACTTTCCGTAACTCTACTACAATTCCAAGAGAAATAAGCTAAAGTTGTAAATTAAATCACAAGAAACTAATTCAAAATCATTACAGCTTACGTTTTTATTTAATAAAAAATTCATGTAAATTGAATTTTTGTAACTGTCTCGTTAAATAAATCTCCTTAGCTCTCGTTTTCCTTTAGGGGATTTAAATTTTTTTTGGTTAATTTTCAATTTTTGAGTTTTCCATTAATATTTCAAAAATTTAATTTTAATAGCCTCGGAACAGTTTTTGAGAATTATTGAAATTTATTGAACAAATCAATTTTTTACATTTTTACAATTTTAAAACGAAAACTTAAAATTCATTTAACCCGAGTTTATTTGACATCAAATTAAATAAACTTGTAGTACCAGTATATACGTTGGATTACATTTCTAAATTTTATGATACTATTCGAAATCAAAATAACCCAAAAAAAAGGACATTTAAAAACCTAATTTTTTTTATGTGTTATTGAAATGCTTTAAAATTGGGAAACTAACTGGCAATCTACATTCAAAAACATATAAAAAATAAAAGTATGAATTACTTGTGTGCTCACAAGAGAATGAAATTTTAAGCTTTGATTTTTAACCCCATTAACATATTCGAGTTTAATGAATACAAATCAGACTTGGAGACTTGGAAAAATTTTATCTTATATAATTAAAACATATTAAAATTAATGCATCCCATACCTGAATTTAGATAAAGATATTTATTTTAATAGTTTGATTAGATTGTCATAATAGTCAAAAAACTGGTTTATTTTTTCCAAAAGCTAAATATTTGCAGAATTACAGTTTTACATTATCTGATTATGTTTTTAGTGCCTGCTAACTAAATTTTGATATCATTAATTATTTTATCAATTCAGAAAAATCGTTAATTTCAGAAAAGGATGATAGAAAGCGGAATTTGGATTGATACAAATTCTATGAGGATAAAATAAAAATTTTTCTAAGCCCTTGACTTACAGGGGTCTTCTGGTTTAGACGCTTGAATTTTGGGTGTTTTTTTCGGACGCCATAAAAAAGAACGAATAAATATTTTAAACAAAAATTTTTTTGTTTTTTGTTTACTGATGTGTTGAGAATATAAAAAATTATAAATATTAATAAAAAATCAAAATTGAAAATACTACGGACCGGCAAAATGGGGGCTCCTGTTGAAAAAAGATTGTATCTTGGTGTGCACGATTCCAGCCTTTCCAGTAATCTGAAGAAAAAAATCATTCTTAATTATTCAACTAGAAGAATGTAGTTATGGCACTATAAAGAGTTTTTTTTCCCAAAATGGTGGTGGTTTGAAGAAAAAGCTACGTTTTCTTCCTGTTTTTTTCACCTTTCGTTTTTAAGACTGAACTGAACTAAGCACTAAATGCATCATAAAATGGGCTATATCTCCGAGAACAATTTGAATTTCAAAAAATTCTCTTAAAAACATTTTTCTAATGAAAATATGAAATAGAAAATTGATTTTTTCGAACAATTTACAAATTTACAAATGGTGAGAAATTTTGTATACCAAAAGTAAGAAAACAATAGAATTTCTTCCTTAATTTAAGTCATAGCTCTCCCAGTTCAAAATTAATATCACAATTTTAAGCATATTGCTTAGTAAATATTTAAATAAACAATTATAACAATAATAAATTAAATATTAAAATTGTTAATAATAATTAATAGCCTCTTGTCATTAAAAATAATTTATTATTAAAAAGATATCATCTACAAAATGAAAAAAACGTGACAGCAAATAATTTTTTTAAAATATCATATTCCATTTAACGAAACATCTAAGAAAAATTAATTATATAACCTTGTTAACAGAGGTAAACAGCTGTATATAAAAAGGTACATTTTGATTGTCATCACAAAATTTTTATGCTGATGATATTCAATAGGTTATACTTAAAATCATCATTTTTGTACTGAAAATTATTTTGACATAAGTTTTTCTTGTCTAACAACTAAAATAGATAAATCATTTATTAAACAAAATTTACAACAAAAAAAAAAACAAAAAATTATCTAATTATAAGTAATTATTTATTGATGCTGAACATTTAAATTTAAAGAACTCAAAGAAAATTTGTAGCAAAATAAAAAAATATGTCTCTGAATTCTGCTATTAATAAAAATATGAAGCTATTAAAAAATTTAGATCTAAAATAGGAGTAATTAGATAATTGAAAGATCATTTTTTTTATAATTTTTATTAGATTTTCAGACTCATGCCTTTTTATCTAACAATAAGCAAAATTTAGGATAAAACTAGTTCCAAATTTTTGTTAATAATATTTATGATAAAATTAAAGAAAATGTAATTTTGCTAATTATAATTTCATTGCCAATATTCTTTTTGATTTTTTTTGTTTTTGTTCAATGTAATTTTTTGTTTTTATGAAGCCGATATGTTAAGATTCTTCATCGATTGCGTAACTATACTTCATTTACTTTCACCTTGGGCCAAATTTAAAACAAATTTTTGCATTAAAATTTGTCTTTTTATTAATAAAACTTGGCATCAATCAGATAAAAAAACAAGGAAAAAAAAAATATCAAAACTAACAACAACAAAAATTATAGAAAAAAGATTATCCCAACTTTCGATTTTGCAAATTCATTAAGTACAATATTTTCTACCTGAGATTAGATAAATTTCAAAGACTTTCATTTTCATTTTAACAATTTGATAGGTAAGCTGGCATCACCTCTTTAAGTTTATACGATGTCTTCACATTTAATTTTACTTAATATTAATAATAAAACAAAACTTTTAAGAAAGAGTCTTATATAAAATGAAGTTATTTTGAAATATGTAATTTATATTTTGCTATATACATAAATGCGTTAAGAAGTTTGACTCCCAACTGAAACTAATCAGTTTGATAATTTTAATTGTTCTCTGTTAATTGAAAGTAAATATATTATTACAATTAAATACATTTCAAGATTTTGGCATCATTCAGAGTCTCTTAGAATTTCTTTTTTATGGGTTACCAAAAGTCTAGAATAAGCCGATCTTTGGTAATGGGTAAATAACAAAGTTATTAAATAAAAATTTAATAATAATAAAAAGAAACTCTTGCTTTTAGACATATGATAAGTATGTATGCTACCTTATGGCAAAATGAGGGCCTGTTTTCAAGCAGGTTTTTCGGAAATATAGGTAGTTCTATGGTACAACATTTGAAAAATATTGTTCTAAATTTTCATTTCAAAATATTAATAATTGAGCGAAGGGCAATTAATATCTGGAGGCGCCTTGAAAAAAAGTTCTTTTGCGATAATCATCATACTTCGCAACAGAATCATCTGAAAAATAATAATCAATATTTATTTATTAAAGGAGATGTTTTTTTTTTCGAGATAACAGCGAGAGGATTTTTTTTTTCAAGCCAAAACACCGATTTTCAACTGAAAAATTGACATATTTGTTATTGTGAAATTAATAATTCTTAAAATCATGTCTCGTTGATAACTGGTTAATATATTAAAAAGTACTGTGCAAAATTTCAAAACCATCGATCCAGTAGATTTTGAGTTATTATGAACCCCGACTTCGAAAATAACAAGTTTAAAGGAACTTTTTAAAGTTTTGGTCTTTAAGTGTGCAAGTTATTAGTTATTTTTAAAAAATCAAAAATTTAACTCGATAATTCCTTCACACAAAAACGACGATATGAGTTCTATAGAGCTAAGAGCTTTCATCAAGGAAATCTAGAGTATCTTTTTATTCTTATTTACCCAAAACTCATTTTTCTTTACTATCGTACGCCTCTTGTTCTACTAATTCGCAACTTGTTAGCTTGTCGCCGCCATTCGTGAGAACTTTCACACAAATGTTGTTAGGCAAAAAATTAAAAAAAAAGTTGATTTTTGGTAAAAAAAATATTTTTAGCCACATAAAGTTTTTTTCATCTAACAAAACTATATGAGCCACCGGTGATACACGCCGCCAGATTAAACATTCACGTGTGTACCACTAGTGGTTATAAGCCGTCATCAACGTGTTAAATATCCCAATAACGCAATATAATAGTCATTATTGATGATTATTTTTTTCTCAAGGCCCTATAGCTATGATTTTGGTCGCATTAATAAAATTTTAACAGTTACTATATCTTTATTCATTCAAACATAACGAAGCATAAAAGTCTTTTATTGTATCTAAATAGCTCTAAATATTTGATGTGATGTTGATTTTCTTCATGTATGTGCATACGTGTGGCACACATTTTGGAATCAATATTCTAATAGACAAAATTCTCTGGTTTTTGATTTATCTTTAAATACTTAAATGTTAATTTTGATTTTTTCTGTTTAACAATTTTTATCAACAAAACAATGTATGAATTCCTTCGTAAAAACTCTGATTACACAAATACATCATAAAAAATCAAAGTGCTATTTTTTGTTTTGTTCTCATACACAAGCCTTACAAAAAACTTAGATTGTAATTAATATTAGATAAAAACTTATATTTCTGCATAAATTTTCTAATTAAATTTTGGTTTAAAATTTAGTTTAATTTTGGGCATTAAAAATCTGTAGATTTTATGTTGAGCTTAAACGACAATGATCTGATTGTGAGTCTATATTTAAGGAACATATAAAAAGTGCTTGAATCATTTTTATTTCACTTTTAAGAAAGTGGTAAATAACTTCTGAAACTGACACCTAAAAATACAAGTTTTTGACTAAATTCAACTTTATTCCTTAATATTATCTTCTTCACATCTTTCTCTACTTTCATATTTTTGCAGTTTACTAAATATGTACATCTTTTTAGATATGTACAGAATCAGGAGTCACTAGAGCAGTAAATAAAATATAATTTGGATTTGTTTTCAATAAAAACTAGTATGTATTTTATTAACAAAACAGAACCGTTGTCACCTTATGGTGATGTTTTTCGTAGTTTTTTCCTTCAAATATCTTATTAAGCGAAAGTAGTAGTAGTCACTAAATGAAGATCTTTTAGCTTCTTTACAGTAAACAAACCAAAATACAAAAGTCATAACTTATCCAGCGGAATGCTAGGTTTTTGGTTTTTTCGAAACAGTCTCACGAAGACACACTTTCGGTTTTAAAGCTAGAGATTTATCAGATAAAAGGAAACTTCCATAATAAAAAAAATAGTTTTTGAAAATTGTTTGTAAGAACATAAGTCTACGTGAAATATAGCCCAATGATTCTCACTTGGCTGATCACTGCTTACTTTACTATAGATTAAAGTATATCAAGGATCCATGTTTCATCTATTCTCTTATACTTTTTCTCATGGAAAAGTTTTAATGCAAAATTGTGTATATTATTTTGCGGCATTTTTTTGTTAGTGCTTCTCTATCTAACTACCTCATTTTTTTTTTAGCAAACAGAGATGCTAAACGTCATCGATATTTGTATAACTCTTATGTTCAAGGTTAGTACAAAAAAACAAAAAAAAAACGTTTTATATCAATGAAAAAGATTACTCTCTAAGTATCTAATAAACTTGAAATAAAGTAATATATCCAGTAAAACTGCTTAAAAGAAACACAAAAGGAGACACTATATGTTATATACCAAATAGGGTTAATTTTATATATTTATCAGTGAAAACAAAATGATTAAAACCTGTATAAAAATTATAATTGTGATGATTATTGCATTCACATGATTGTTTTAGCAGTTATAACCTTGTATTAACATATGTTTTGTGCTTTTATCGATACGCAGTACCCTTCAAGGCTAATTTTGACGTTATCAATTCATATAATTTTTCATTTATCATGTTCTAACTCTCTAGACAACATTATCCAAAGCTGAGTTTATTAAATTTTTTTATATTTTTCACCTGATTTTTTGTTTTTTATTTTCAAAATTTGATTGAACGATTTCAGATGTTTCTATTAACAAAAAAAGAAGAAGAAAAAGCAAACAATTAACCAAATATCTAATTCTAACATTTTATACATTAAAAACTTTGTCTAGATCAAGAAGTTTATATTAATTCTTGTTTTTTTGTTTTGTTTTTATTATGTGAATAAATTCAGTGTAGAGTTTTTATGAATTTTACTTTGACACTTAAACATGAAATTTATGATAAAGTTAACAACTTCTTATTGTTTAAGTTTTAATTTGAAAAAGAAAAAAGGAAAAAAAAAAAAAATAAACACACCTTATGTTAACTAAAAAATGATCGAAAAAATCAAATAAATTAATTTGATTCAGGCTTTGAGCTTTGTATCGTTTGTGTTTTAAATTTTATTATTACCCGGAAATATTGATACAAGTAGATTTTGGTTATTAAGGAAGGTATTAAAGTACCATTATGTTCTTAAGAGACACAACTAGTGTAAAAAAGGTTGATTTTTGTGTAACTCTTCTATCGATTGTTTTAAATTTTGGCAGATATATTTTTGCCTAAATGAAAAATGCACCGGCGTAAGGACACTGGCTATTTGCGTCTTTTATGTAACGAAGTTGATCCATTTCAGTTTGGTGGGATTATAAAAAAGAATTTCGCCCTCTGAACTTTTAAGATGAAGTTGGGCGATTAATTCAAATATCGATCAAACTGAGTGATACAGCATAAGAATAGGGACCAAAATTTGAAAATCGTAAGGCTCTTGCTTTTGAAGATACTTCTTTGGTCACACAACAAAAATTATTGAATCTAAGTTGTAACATTCACCATTTAGTCTTTAGCCTTTAGATTAATATTTACTTTGTTTGATGCAGAATACCTTAAATTGTTATATTTTTTATGATCCCAATAACAAATAATTTAAGGCTTATTTTATATACATCCAAAAAAAAGTTTTGTTCATTGAGCCCAAATTCTTTTATTGTTGAAATTAACCTTTTCAATTCACAATCAATTGGTTTAAAGGTAAATTTAAAAAAAATAAATCTTTATTTAGGATCTTTCTTAGGAAGATTAAGAAGAAAAATCAACTCTTACCGAAAATATCCAAATCAGAGTAACGCACCCGAGCGTGACGGTAGAATTAAATTCATCCCCCAGAAAAGGTGCAAAGTGCACCTAAAGAAGTTTTCATTTCATTTGTTTTGAAACTGAACTAAAAATGTTTCCATCAGTTTGATATCTCTAGCACAACTGTTGGGTTTAATTCAATTGAAGAAAAATCCTCAGTTAGTTTTTTATGGTGTAATAAAGTCTGTTATTATTAGTTGTTGTTTTTTTGTCGTCTAAAGTTGCTTCTATAGTTCTTAACACAAAAATTAAGTTTATGTTTCAATGGACGCTCCATGTCAGGATCTTGAGTAAGAAAATATTATTCCATACCTGTAGTATTAAATCAAATGTTAATATCTGAACATCACCTTTGACTTCATCATCATTAGCTTTCTAATTATTCTAATCTATCATAAATTGATAAAATTTTCCTTATATTGGCAAAATTTTTATCTAAAAAGCATTTTGTATTAATAAATGAAAATATAATTGAAATTATTGAATGATCAAGAACTAGGTACCTGGGTTCCAAACTTTTTTGTTCAATATATTCCTAGACTTCTCAATTACAACAGTTTTTGAAGAATTTTGCAAAATGATCAACCATAATATATGTCCTTTTATTTCCCATCAATTGAAATGAAAGTTTTTTAATGTCACCTTTTAAGCCTCGTAAAATTAGGGATTTGTTGATAAACAGATGCTTTAATATTAAAGGAAGTATATATTACTACAAAACAAAATTTATCTTTCGTCATTTTGAATTTTATCAATTAATCTTTCTGTATCCGTTTTATCCCAGAATAATACTAAATATTCAATCGGGAATATAGATTTTTTGGTCATTCTTTCGGGATTCTTTATTTTGTTTAACAATTTTTAAATGTTCAAACTCCTTTGAGCCTATATATCAGAGGCTCCTAATCTTTTTATACCTGCGACGCCCTTCTTTAAAAAAAAACTATGCTTGCTCAAACATGCATTAAGATTACTTTATTTATTATTAAAGAAAACTCCAAAAATCATCTTATGACCTGTACGTACTGTTTCGCGACGCACACTTTGGGAGCCCCTGGCCTATATGAAACCCTTCCAACTTTAAACGGAGATTAGATTTTGGATTTTTTCTCAACAGTATAAATCATAGAAACTTTTTAATATTATTCCTGGTGTAAATGTATTATTTTTGCAAAATATCAACTTAATGGAAACCATTAAATTTGCTACTCATTTTTATTTTTTCTCAATTTTAATTGAATATATCAATTGTCTCCCAATTGAACATTAAATTAAAGCAATAAGTGGTAGTTTGTACATTTTCTGAACAAATATCTAAAGGTGAAATTTTAAAATCTCACAAATATTTAATAAAATAGAAGATTTTAGCTAAACCAAAAAAATCATAGCTGATCATAGCAAGTAGGATTTTTGTAATTTTATCAAAGTCATGGGATATTATATAATGGCTTTGAGTCATATAATAATTTAAAAATTTCAAAAACCTCTAAAAGTCAAAAAGAGAAAGAAAAAATGTTTCAATACAAAACAAAAAAAAATAGCTTATTAAGTTAGTTCCTCATTAATATCATTTACTATGTTCAAAAAACAATAATTTTTCCGTCATCTTGTTTGCATGATTTTATAAAACAGAATCTGCAATATAAGTTTGCTTTTTGGAAAGTTTTTTATACAACAATATTCAGTTATATCAACATATTTAATTATTAATATTAATAACAGACAAATCAATTTTATCTCTCGTTATTTTTTTAATTTCGCTAAAAAGAATGATTACAAAACTAACGATTATAGGTATACTATATGGCTCAAGGCAAAAATAACGAAAGCTTTAAAGTTTACAAAAATGGATTGACAATCGTCAATTGAAATTTTTGCTAGAAATCTTAATTTATTTATTTGTAATATAAAACAATTGAAGTCAGAATATAGGCACACCTTGTAAGCAATACAATTTATACTTTTTATTGACTTTGAAATGTTTTAAATATAAAATTACACTTAATTTTCCATTTCTGTTTTCATTTTAAGATGATTTCATTTAGGATTTATTAAATATTCAATGGTATTATTATATAAATAAGTAGAAATTTATTTATCTAAATATAGAAATATATTTACTTTGTTTCTCATATCTTCTTTTATAAATAAAAAAGAAATAAATTTTACATTCAGAATAGTTTAGAGGATTTAAATGAAATGATTGAAATATTTAAATTTACTTGTATTTTGGTAGTAAATCTCAGTACTACAATACTTTTATAAATATTTTTAGTTAAGGATATAATTTTATGAAAATTACATTGATACATACTACATATTACCTTAATAAGTATAGGTACTTAATATTCGATATTCTTAAAACAGAAATTCCTGCATAATCATGAGTTAATATTCTAGTATTTTTGAGTCTTATCTTATTTCTTCTGCTGTGTTTCACATTATTCCTAGGATTTTCTTATTTTCTTTTCTTCTATCCCAGTAGGGAAAGTAGAGCTACTTCATCAATGAAAGAGGCCTACTTTTCAGACATAACGACAACTTTCTCGGGGAAAACATCAGTGAATTTTGTTAGAAAAGGGGACGAAATTCAGACATTATGGCTACTTTCTGCCGACGAATTCGTCGACGAATTCTTGCGAGAATTTGGCATTGATATTTTCTCCGTGAATTTCTCTTTGAAGCATTATATAAATTGTTGTGAAATAAATTTTAAGGGCTAATTCAGAATAAAAAGCATTTCTTTTTTAATATTTACTAATTTTTTATTAACAATAATAATACATGAAAATAATTGCATATAAAAACTAAATAAAAATAATTATAATTCCTTTTTTTAGGGTTAAGTTTTATTTAGTTTTAAATATCAAAAACAAAATATAAATAATTTAATTCCCAATTGATATGTTATGTTATATTATTAAGTTTTAATTTGATTTATTTTTTGTCAAAATTACTGTCACAATTTATTAATCACAAGATCTTTTAAAACTTTGTTGTTAACTACTTGCAATATTTTTAATGAGCCTTAATTTTCACTACATTTTTCATTATATTTTTCACTATATATTTTTCAATATTATTTTCACTATATACTTTGCACTACATTTTTCACTACTTTTTTTCTAAGTTCAAATGACATTTGACATTTGAATTTCGTGTAGCGTCTTTTGATTGAATTTAAGAGCACGCGTGTGTGAAATTGTTGTTTTTTTACATGTAAAAACAACTATAACTATACTTTCTGCAGAAAAAATAGCTATGAGGGCGAATTTCTGCATGCTCTATCTGTGAATTTGGCACTTTTCCTTCATAGAGCACGCAAGAATCCGTCGAAGAGAAATCCACTGATGCGCGATTTCCCTACTGGGATCTGTTTTCAGTAGCTACATTTTATGTTGGGAATGTTGTCTTTTAAGTACACTAGTTTACAAGAAATATGCACCTCAAAATAGACTAATAGACTAGTTTGAATCGCTGAATCTGAAAATGATAATCGTTTTCGAGTTATTTCCAAAAAACCTGTTTTTTAGATGTATTTTCTTTTATTGGTCTATATCTCATGAAATATAAAACATGCAAATCAATGAATATTTGACATAGTTACAGGAGACCAAACTTTTAAAAAAGTGATTTTTTTCACATTTTTTAAAAATGCCCATTTTTGTTTGCTTTTTTTTTAGATCAAAAATCTTATTAACTAAAGTTTTCAAGACTTCAAATAAAAGAAAAAATTATTACAAAAATTTCAAAGTTAAAACCCTTAAGATCGAAAACAAAAACTAAAAAAGTTATAAATCCTTAAGTGGGGACATAATTTTTTTATTTTTCAGGTCTGTTACAGACACTCACAAAATTCTGCCAATATATTAAATGAAGTTAACTCATGGAAATTGAAAAATAAATTCAATTTTTAACTGTTATATAATTTTTGCAATTTATGTAAATGATTTAGGATTAAATCTTATAATCCTTTTCACTCTATATGAACCGTTTATTTTATAAGTGGCGTAAATCACTTTGCTTTTAATTTCTAATTTATTGTAAAAAATCTAAAGGATATGCATTTTAACACGTTTAAAAAAATATTGATAGGATCTTTAGTAAAAATTATTATTTAGAAATGTTATCTGAACATCTTAAAATTTTACTCAGTATTTATTATTTTCCTATAATAGTTAAAAAGTTAACATTTTATGCCACTTTCAAAATAAACAGTTAGAAACAATTTTCAACTTATGCCAGTTTTACTTACAGTTAGTTTATTTTAAAAAAGTTATATTTAATAGGATTATGATTTGAAAATTTTACTACGGGAGGTATAAATGGAAAAAAGTCAATCATATTTATTAAATTTTAAGGCATTTACTGAATTGTCGTTCATTTTTGACATTAAATCCAAAGTTAAAAAATCCTCTTTTTTATCTAAACTTAATTTATAAAATATTTTGTATAGTTTATTGTTATAAAACCATATTCTAATTGTTTTTGTTTTATTTAGCATTTACCACTCTTTTAAAGACAAAATTTTCAAGGCTAGCGTTAAAATGAAGTAACTATTAAGGTCCGACCGAGAACTCGGTCTCGGCCTACTCTCGGCCGAAATCCAGGCCGAGATCTCGGTTCTCGTTCTCGGCTTAAATTTGCCGAGATTCTCGGCCTTAGCCGAGACTGCACACATGCCAGTCTATCAGTAAGCTATCATAAGCCACCAAAGTTTTATCAGCTCCACTGACTAGCCTTGCGAATTTTTAGTAGAGCTGGGCAGCTATATGATGAGAGGCGGCACAGCTTAAAAGGCGAAAATCCAGAAAAATTACCGTTTTTGTGTCATAATATTAGCTTATTGAATTTTGAATATTAAAAATGTCCAATTTATTGCATTTTTTGCACTTTTGACTATCTTACCCATTTTAGCTGCTATGTTTTTAGTCTCGTTCTCGCTCTCGGTCTCGGCCGAGAATATATTTTTTCTCGTTCTCGGTCTCGGTCTCGGCCGAGAATAAAAAATCATTCTCGGTCGGACCTTACTAACTAGTTTCCATTTGGTGAACTTTAATGGCAATTTTTTCTGAAATTCTAAAGAAAAAATGTAATATTTATCTGGATTTTCAGCTACTTTATATTTATCATCCATTAAGATTTTTTTCTGCACTTTTGTTAATCTTAATTATTCCAGGTGTTTATCTTTAAACTGAATTTTTTTATATTCCCTCTCAAATCTTTGCTATAAAATAATCACATTTTTGATGTACATATGTCCTGTTCAGGTTAATGAAAGTGTAGATTAAGTTATCCTCATTGAATTTCATGTTTTTCATGGATATCCTTTCAAAGAATATATTTTTCTTCAGAGTATGGGGTAAGTGATCATCCAAAATATCAAAAGTGTCTCTGAAAAATTTTCAACAAACCAACACTATTGTTTTTAGTTGTCAAGTAATATTTTAAATGGAACTGACCTTGGTTGGGCTTTGCGGTTTCTTGGTCTTCATTTCTTAGCTTTTTCCCTCTTAACCAAACTTCTCTTAAGATAGTTCGTGAATCCAAAAAACTTATTTATCTTTACAGTATTTTAAGAAACAAGGCCTTTATTTAGTTTTTTTTAGGAAAAGCAATTTTGGAGTTTACTGTTACATATTTTTGCCGGCTGTTTCTTTTACGCTTAATTTCGTTTTCCCAAATGCATAACTTTTTTTTTGTCTAATGTTCCATTTTCTTCATCTATGGAAGAAATAGCTCTTTTCACCTGGAAGCTGTTCATTTATGCAACCAAACGAAATTTATTTTAATGTAAGCCTTTTTACGCATTCCCCTGAATAATTCTGTTTAATAAAATATATAGTAAAAATATAATAAACAAAACAGTTTCAAAATCTTTCTTAAAAAGCCCAGGCAAAATTTATATATCGCTGATCAAAAAAAATTCAATTGTTAAATCAATTTTCTCCAAAAAGTGACTTACGCCAATTTCAATATAAACGGTTTATATGATCAATTGACTGCAGAGAGCTTTTATGTTTATTTATTTACATGTTTTAATAATAAATACTTTGTGTTTTTAAAACAACAAAATATAGCTCTTTAATATTATCTAAACTTCTGCTTCGCTTTCTAGCTTAAAATATTTGGAATTTACATTGACATTCCTAGTGATCAATTTATGTCAAATATTAGGCATAAAGAGAATAAACTGTTGACAAAAATTAATGACATGTAGCATGATGATATTTAATACTATTATTTATGCCCTAAATGAAAAATTAAATACCAGAAATATGACCATCGAAATATTTGTAAATCTCCAGACAGATATAATTTATGGGCTTACTGATAGACACACATAGATCTATCCTTCAAGTTTGATGAGAGACTACAATTGTATGTTAACACTATAGCTTTTGATTTCCTCAAGTAGCATCTATCTTGATCAAGTATAAAAATGATAATCGACACTAAAGGTCAAGTTTTTTAATGTTAGATAAATTAAATGACAACAGATTATGTATATAATTTTTTTTTTTGTGGATGTGTAGGTTTTTGATCCTTTGCAATTAATTCCAACTTGCATATGGTACAAAAGTGTCCAGTTTTAGATTTTTCAATTCACAATTCACATCTTTTGTAATAAATGTTAAATGTTTGAATAATTTCATCAACAAAAAAAAAACGGGTACAAGGCTCATTTTAAAGGTGATTTCTTTAATATTTTTAAGGTAAGCAATTTATTATAAAAGTAAACTTTAATATGTAAAACAAAACAAGATGATGATTTAGTTTACATGACATATCTTTTGAAATTTCAATTTTTTTGAAAACTTAACTTAGACTTAGACTTAAGTGTAAAAAATTAATATAAAGCATGAGTTTTTTGTATAAATTTCTAAGTGAAACCATTTGAAATAAATATTAAAAACAAAAAGTTAATTTTGAGAAAAGAAAAAGTTATTATTTTAATATTTTTAGTATTGTTTTTTTAACAAAAAATATATCGAACATTTTATATCCTAATAAATGAAAACATTATTTTGAATTCTTTATAGCTGATGACTATGACAACCTCATAGAAAGTTACAATGATGTTCCTACAAAAAGAATTACTTTAAATGAAATGTGAGTATCTATATATATATATATATATATATATATATTTATAAATAAGGCTCATAGGGTAGGTATACCAAGATATATTAAATCGAAAATATTTTTTGTAGCTAAAAAGTAATTATAAGCACCGCTTTGGTGTCAATCTTATATTACTAAGCTTGTATTGAAAGTTTCCTATGGAATAAGCTTAGAACCATGCAATTCCAAAACTGTAAACTATGAACAAAAAATACAATGTTTTTTATACAGACATAATTATCTATTTTTTTGAATTAAAAAGTTTCTTAATGTAGAAAATATTAAAAATTTTATACTGGTGTCACTTTAATACATTCAGTCCTTGCTAAAATCTTTCTAAATTTAATAAAAGTCAACAAGTTTTTTCACTCTCAGTAATAGCTTTATAGTTATCTATAGTTTTTTTTTATCAAAATATAATATAATCTTGGTTGGCTAGATTTACATTTTAACTGAGCGTTCAATTAATTTTATGGGGCTTATGAAAAAAATAAAAATAAAAATGGAAAAAACTAAACCATTATAAGGATGCTTTGACCTTGTTTTTTCATATTTACCATCTTCTGGTGTAAAAATCTCTTTTAATAACTATTTAGCTCCATTTAAACTTTTTTTTAAAAAATACATTTACTCGTAAGTACTGCACTCAATTAATTTTAATATCAATTTTAATGAATTTTTTTAATAAAATACTTTTTATATACATATATAAGCCGTTTATTTTGAAAGTGGTTCAAGTCCAATTTTTGGTTATTTCAAGATATTTAAAAATTTGCATTTCAATAAATTTAAAAATATTGTCAAGTATGTAAACGGATATATTTTTTGTATTTTGTAGTATCAGATAATGTAAGTTTATAATCGAATAGTGTTCACAGTGCTAAATACAAAAAAGTAAGAGTTTAATTATATCTAATTGGACTTGCCTCACTTTCAAAATTATTGAATTATTGTAATTGTTCATTTAATTGGGAATTTTTTCAGTTGCATCAGCCTTTTTTTAATTATAGAAACAAAATACTATTCAAATTTTTATAAATATTTATTCATTTGATAAAAAGTGAAACAAAACAAAGAATATTCTAGTAGAAAATAACCAAATAACATACAATAAAAGAAAATATTTAGTTTTATTAAGAATTTCAATTAAATTAGACATTTTCAGTTTATACGTAAGTATAATTTTATTCAGGAAATTAATGGCTCATGTATAACTTTTTTAAATCTTATAATATTAAAATATTAAAAGATATTTATTGAATTTTATAATTTATTTTTAACATCTGATTTTTAAGGGTTTTGTATCAAACATTAAATTAGTAACGTTAATTGCTTTTGGTGATGGGAAATAACAAGATATGACCTACTTAAGCATCTTAGCTTTTTTTTCATTATTTTCATTAAAATAATTATTTGTCAAGGGAGTGAATTGATATGCTTGACCCACACACTCTTAGCTTATGTTATTGCCTTTAATTATAAAATTTTATTTTAGAAAATTATGAACCTACTTCAGTTTTTTTCTCCTAATTTATTGATTACTTTTAGTTAAATTAATTTTTATAATGAAATTCTATAATAACAATTAATTTTTGTTTGTTTGAATTATTTAATTTTTAGGAGAAGCTGTATCCATCGTGGAGGAAATTGTGAAGGAAGACCAAATGAATGTTGCTTTAATAGTTCATGTCGTTGTAATCTTTGGGGATCTAATTGTCGTTGTCAACGTGTTGGATTATTTCAAAAATGGGGTTAAAATATTTACTTATATTATTATTTAATATGCCATATGTAATATGGGTAAAACCAAAACTAAATATATCGAATACGTGTAAAATGTCTTTAAACAAATTTTTTTCAAGTTTTTTTATTAATGCCTTTGAAAATATCTGATATCGAATGGAAATAAAATTAAAGTTCAAAAATTCAAAAATTACTATATAACGGAATTATTCCTAAAATTATTTGAATTAACAATTAAAGGACCCTATGCTCTTCTTTTGGTTTTTTTATTTAAATTAAAAGTACAAAAACATTTATTATTGAAATTATAAAAATGATTTAGATGTTTTTCATTGGCAGTTCATTGTTTAAAATTTAAATATGCTAAGAATTATGTGCATAATTTGTAAATTTATTGCAATTTTTTTCTAAATATTATATATATATATATAAATAAATATTTGAATTTATTAATAATGAATAATTATAAATAAACTATAATATAAATTTTATCACTGGCTCTTCCATGGATATCTGACTATGGATAATATAATTCAACAATCTAAATATCTAAATACGTTAATTAATTACTCTAAAAATATTTAAAACTTATAAAAACATTATAAAAATATTGATATGAATGCATAGAAAAAGGAATAAACTTTCTAATTATATAATAAATAATAATTTTGTCTAATAATTATTTTATTAAAACTTATAATTGTAATGGCTAAATAAAATATATGTGTATGTAATTTATTTTATCAGATTTACAAAACAAAAAACATTATTAAAAATTTTCTTTTAACAATAAGAAATTTTTTTGTTATACATTTCGATGAAAATATTATTGAATTTTTTTTGCCAATAATTGACTTTGATGTCTTAGGATTTAAAATTGCCTAATTTGACCCTCATTTATTAAGGTAACTTATAACGAATTTTCAGTAGGAGTTTTATTAAATATGTTTAACCTTTAAGACTAGTATACAATGCCCCTGGCCCAAATTATATATTTTATTTTTAATTAATATTTTTTTATTTTGATAAATTATTACAAGACATATTTTATTTATATGATTTTAATTGTTAAAAAAAGATTATAAAATTACAAAAACCTACAAAATACTCAAATTGAGAATTTTATAGAACACAAATAAATAATTATTACAACGGTAACGGTAAAAATTAAACGAACACTAAGCAGCAAAAGGTAAAATAAAGGAAAAATTGACATGAATAATGGAAACCGACTGCCAAAAAATAAAATATCTTGTATACCCACTCACTCATCGCACATTCCTTAATATCAAGTTTTAAAAAATGTATGCACAAAAGATAAAATTATTAATTACAGACATTTTTGGAAATGATTTTTTTTAGCCTAGTTAAAACAAATGATTAGCTGATTAGTCATAGTTGGATGCTATTAAACTCAAGCCTGTTTTTTACTGTTTTGAAATCATTACAGGAAAATTTTCTTACAGGAATTCTATAAAAGTTTAGGTTTTCAAAGGAACAAAAATCATATTAAATGTTAACGGAAAATGTTCAAAATTTTAACAGCAATTTTATCTATTGATAAACATTCTCAAATAATAATTTCTATAAAAAAATAAGATTTTAAGTCAGCTCTTAATATGAAAATTTAAAAATATGTTACAGACATAAATATGAAAAGGAATACAACAACAAAAATATACCTGTTCTAAATAATTATATATTATGGGATCGTAAAAGTGATTTGTAAGCAATCATCAAATTACATTACAAAAAATATAAATACTAAGAATTTAAGTATGCATAACTATTGGAAATATAAAATAAAAGTAAAAATTTTAGGTCAATATAAGCAACTTTTAATTGTTTAATAAATTTTAGTTAACATATGAAAGACTTTGTTGATGTTTTATTCCATTGGAAAATCCCAACTTTTTCACTTATATAATTTTTTGAATGTCATATCCACAATAAATACATATTACTAGATATCATTTAGAAAAAAGTAAGTTTAAAAATTAAAACCAATTAAAAAAAGGGTTAAAATAATTATGAAAGTGATCTCTGTTAGTTTATTAAACAAATAAATAACAAATTTCTATTAGAAAGGTGCTGTTATCAATAGCCAAAATTATGACAATTTTTAACACATATTAAACAAAATCAATACATCGCTATTAACCTTCAAAGCTAAACTCCTCAATCCTTGTTAAGATCCTTTTAAGCTGTACTAACCAGCGCTAATATATTAATTGTAAATTCAACATATTTGGATAAACCTTGATATCCTAAAATAAGAATATTACCGCATTATAAAAGTACTGTATATATACATATATATATATATATATATATATATATATATATATATATATATATGAAATAATGATAGTAATTGTCTTATAGTTTGTTTTAAAATTGCTTTAAGGTCATTTAAAATCAAGCATGGAAATTAATTAGTTCGGTTTATATAATTAAATACTTAATTTCAGTATTGTTATTATAGGTATACATATACTTACAATCCTATTCTTTGTTTTAAATTGAATTTTTGTTGCTCTTGAAAATCAAAAAAAAAACAAAAAAGATGAATATCAATCTACTTTTCTATAAAAATATGAAAAATAGGCTCAATACAAATATCTATATGACATTGAATTTCTTGATCATCATCATTAATGATCACATCTCTATCTATCTCATGAAGTTTTCATATTTTCTATTTTCTTTAATTAAAAATTTTGACCCTCACAGCTTAGATATCATTAATAAAATTATAAATAGCATTTATCTGATACCATTTGTTAATAACTAAACTTTAATCAATTTGTAAAGTTTTATAAGCATATCCTAAATACAACAACAGCAAAATTCAAAAAGATATTCATTATAGCTTAAATAGTTCTCTTAAATTGCTTCAGATTATAGTTTAGAAAATAAATCTTAAAAAACTATTAAAACTAGATGTTCAAATGCAGTTTGAGTACAAAAAAAAAGTTATATAATGTTAAAATATAACCTAATTTATCAATTTCAACTTGAAAACGGTTTTTGTATTTAATAAAATGTAGAAAGAGGAATATAAATGAATATTTATTTAAACAGTTAATAAATAAAACTTATGTGACATACTACAGAAGAACTAACAAAACAAAAGCAACTCTAAACAAATACTATTGATGTTAAAATTTATTTTAACTTAATAAAAACACCCAATTAAGTGCTTAACTTAAGTATACAAACTTACTTAAAGCTCAGTACAAACAGTAGATTTGGTTAATTCAATGAAAAATACGCATGCTTTTAAAAATTCTTTTTGTTTTTAGCAATGCAGATAGTTTTCTGGTACAACATTTGAAACATATTCTTTTAAATTTTCATTTTAAAATATTTTTAATTGAGCGAATGGTAGTGAATATCTCGAATTAGTGGAATATCTCATAACTCGCAACAGAATCATCAACAGAATCAACAGAAAATTTATCTATTAAAAGAGATGTTTTTTCAATTTTTCAATTTTTGGTAGCCCTTGGAAGTCAAAATCCTGATTATTACTTAAAAATTCAACTTATTTGTGAAATATGTGAAGATAAAGTGTGCAAAATTTCAAAACAATCGGTCCAGAAGATTTTGAGTTATTGTCAACACCGACTTATGCCTGGGACTCACTAGCGCTTAGCGGCACAAAATTTAGTGCTAAATGCTAATGAGTCCATTAGTCTCCACTGATATTCCACTCCACTGGTATATAAAAAAGACTCTACATTTTTACTGTGCTAAGTCGTCTCCACACGCTAAGCGCTAGTGAGTCCCAGGCATTAGAAAATAATAAGTTTCAAAAAAACGCTTTAAAGTCTTGCTCACTAAAAACTTAAAAATAAAATTTATACTCACACAATAAGTCATCGATGCCAAGTCTATAGAACAAAGAACTTTCATCAAGGATATCTAAAAAGTATCTTTTTGTTCTTGCGTCTACTCAAAACTCTTTCTTTTTTACTATTATGCATCGCTTGTTACTCTGCCTCTACTAATTCGTCAGCTTGTCGAGCCTATTTATGAGAACATGACACCCCTTTATTGAAGTGAATCTCTTGCATAAAATTCAACAAAGCTTTATTGAAAGTACTTGCAGATCAATTAGCTGAAATTTAAACAATTCACATAGACTTTAAAGATATTTTCCAAACACTCTAGCTAGAGCAACGGACATTCAAATGCACATAACTTCGGTAATTTTTCTCCAATCCACTTGAAATTGTGACATATAATTTTTAAAATATTAATTTAACACAAAATCTAATAAAAAAGGCTTTGCTTAAGCAAAAAATTCATTGTGGAAGCTAAAAGGGACTAAAATAAATCATTTTACCTTGCCAGTAATGAAAAATTGGACAAACATTAAAACTTTTAACTTAACTTTCAACCTTAATTTGAAATAAATTATATTTTTTAACTGTTATAAAAATCAATTGAAACAAGAAATCATAAAAACTAACCTATATGAAAAAGGAAAGTACTTCTTTTTTTTTTTATCCAAAACGGTGTACAATGTCATAAAAACGTTGAAAACAATAAATATATTATATGATTAGGATATGCTAAATTGTGGTCACATGTAAATTACTGTTGAATAAAATTAAATTGTACTAAAGAAAAAAAAAGAAAAAATTGTCTTTCTATTTGTCAACATTGATACTTTCTAGACCAATGCGGATTATTCATCTGCTGATATTTATATAAACTTTACAGTGTCAGTCAAAATCACCATATTATAGCTTCTCATTTCTAATAAACTTTTATAGTTTCATAGAAAACTTTTAAAAAAAAATTCTTTCCCGGATAACTCTTGAAAAACATTAAATATTTAATTTTGAGGTTTCATATGCATATATAGAAAAAGCAAAAAATTATATTTGACGAGGACTTATTGAATTTATTTGTAATATCGATGGTAGTCATTTTTTTTGGGTAGTTAAATATTTTCTTTATAAAAAGAAAAAACACAATTTGTATAAATATAAAATAAAAACTTGAGATACTATATGTAAATTTTTTATGATTGATGCTCTCCTTACCTATACGACATATTTAAGCTGTGGGTGTTGTAAGTTTTGTCGTCTATTTAACTAAGTTTTTATCTTTGAAAAGTTATTCTATGGCTTAAGTTTTTTTTTTGGTTTTTTGACTTAGCAAAAATGAAGTACTATATTTTACTCTTAAGGCACTTTTTTGTTGTTGTATTTAATCATTTTCTTTTATTTTTTTTCAAATATGTTTATTATATTATAGTTTTCTCATTGAAGATTGATGACACTTCTGACTTGACTCTCATGTACATATACACAAATGATAATTGTTTTGAGTTTGATGTTTTTTTTTTTTGTCAATTTTAAGGTAAAACTTTCACCACTCTTGAAAATCTGCTAGCAAACTTAACTAGGTGAATATATTTTTCTTTTGAGTGGGCTAAAGCAAAAATCATTTTTTTTAATTTATTTCTTACACAAGGGGATATACAGAATATATATTGCGACCATACAATTATGTAATTTATTAATAAATTTTTAAAAATAAAAAAAAACGTCATATCTTACATATCAAAAATAATCGTATTTCGTATTTTTCTGATGCACTTATGGCTGAAGACATTTTGTTCTGTTTGGGTTTTGTCAATTTATTTAATTTTATTAATAATAAAAACAATTATTATAGTATAATATAGCTCAATATTAATCAAAATATTCAATAATTCTTTAATATATAAATTAATTATTCCCGGAAAAAAAATGCAATTAATCTCAAAGAAAAAAAGAATAACAAATATAAAGTCTAAAAATCTTTTGATTACTTTTCATGTAAAAGATTAGATTTAGCTGTTGCATTTTCTATTACAAAAGTTACTCTCACTTTCAGGCGTTAAATGAATCATCATTGTGCTATATGACCTTTTGAAACCGGTAAAATAAGCATACAAAAAGCAGATGACACTGGTCATACCAACAGATTCAATCCTTCTCTCTACAACTTAAAAATGGTAGAGGGACAAATTTATATTGATCCCACCACCTTAAAGCTTATTTGGCATTTATCTTGATTTTGTGAATTTGATTTTTTAGCAATATCGTAGACAATTGGTATATATATATATATATATATATATATATATATGTGCATTTTAGCTTGACCCTAAATATTCAAGAATAAATAAAGGTTCAGCATCACTGGACACTGTATAATTATTTGTTTTTTATTTTACATAGCACTCATCATAATCAAATTGTCAAGAATTATTTATATGTGTTATTTGATGAAAAGGCGATAGACGGACGATAGTTTTGTGCAAAAGATCAAATTTTGTTAGAAAATAGAGTTAGGTTAGACTTTTTTGATAAATTCTACTTCAATTTTTATTTAATGTTTTAGCATTGATAAGTCTTCAAGCTGTAATAGTGTAAACTCATAAGGAGATGTTATTTAAGGGAAACCAATTTTAGAGTTTTGTTTTATAATGTATTTACTCAAAAAAAAAAAAAAATATAAAGGTAGCTTCTAAAAACATACCATTATATATATGTAGATATATTAAATGATTAACGTGACAAATATATGTATTTGGTGGGGTAAATGGACCGTTAAAGAGGGAATATTATCTTTATATCAATCTATATGTAATACTTACAGTGGGGTAGACTCCTTGAGGGGATGAAAATTTGATGAAAAATTCATGTAAAAATATTTCTTCGTTTTATTGATTTTTATTTCTTTTATTTTATTGTCTGTCTAATTTATATATAAAAGTATTGGCATACTTCATTTAGCAATTTTATATTATAATTCTTGAAAAGACGTTATAAACATAAAAGTACATTGAGGAGAAACTTTTGCTTCTTTTTCTGTTTTTTTTGTTTTTTAAATATTTATTGAAATTTAAGAGAGGATGAGGTTATACTATATGTTTTTTCGTTTTTGTATTTAAGGCTATTTAAGCTAAGTTCCTAATAATTTTGATTTAGTTATATTCAAAAGTGAGGTTGATATACTGATTATTTGACTTATGTGGTTTTTATTTAATATTTATTTGTAAAGCGTGATAAATAATATTAAAAATTCTTTATTGAGATTAAATCATAGAAAGAGTTAAACATTTTGATATGATAAAATTTGAAATAATTATTTAGTTTTTTTTTGTTTTTGTTTGTTTTGTTCTCTTTTTTTTAATGACTGTTTTATATTGTGATATAAATTTTATTTATTTTTTAAATATTTTGAAAAACAATTTTGATCCTTTATTTAATTAAATACGGATAACTTTTTTATAAGATAGATATTTTTACTGTTGTCCTTGAAATTGAATAAGACCAATTAAAACCGAAAAACATTTATTTCAATTAAAGTTTTGTGTATTAAATACTAGATATAATAAATATCCTGAGTATAGTTTTTGTGATAATTCAAAATAAAAGTAAGTATATAAGTTTGAAACTAAATAAGTCTTTTTTTCTTTTAATAGATAAATTTTTAATTGAATTAAAAAAACAACACAGTTCTTAGTAAAGTTTTTTAAATTATAATATCCTTTTGAATAAATCAAATTATTTATTATGAGCAAATTATTTAAAATTTATTTTCTAATCTTAAAACTCATTTCTAAGAAGCTTTTTTATAAAATTATAAAAATATATACGGTTTTTCTTTTAAATAGAACTTTATAAGGACATCACTGTAATTTTCAAGTGAAAAATAAATATAAAGCAAACCTCAAAGTTTTCATATCATTTACCTGCGATTGAGTTCTATTTTTTGGATATATATATATATGAAAATCACTTGAAATTAGGATCTGTTTAAGTAGATTAAAAGTAGTGTTATTTCCTTTACTAGACAAGATAATAGACATAAAAATCCTTCTCTTTTATATTTTCAAAATTCAATTATAATTTGAAATAAATCAAGGTCAAGTTAAGGCAAATTTTCTTTAGAAATTTATTAGCCTAGTTTAAATTATTATTAAACACAACAAAACAAATTATTTGGGGCTCCCAATGAAAACAATTTTTCTTTATTAGTTCTGATTAGTTTTCTAGATCAATAAATCAGAATTTTTTGCTTAACTTTTATGGGATTTATATAAAAAAAAAACTGTTAGAAACTAGTAAATTTTTATATTTGTTCAAAGTTTATTTCTAAAAATCTGATAATTTGCAAAATAGGATTGCATACGTTTTATGGTACCATAATTTGCTTATCGTTGAGTTTTGATTTAACTAGTGCTCAGTTAATTAATTGCTATTTAATTATACCCAAACAAAAAATTATCATTTTTATTTGGTTGTATTAAATCAAAATATGGTAATAACTCAAAGAATTCAAAAGAGAAAATTAAATTTTTGTCTTTATTTAATAAATAATTTATTAATTTTAATTAATTAAATTCAAAAAAAAATTTCTATAAATTTTGAAGGATAAAGGATTTTAAGACCTTCGTTAAACACTATTGATAAAATTATTTTAATTAAAAAATAATTTCAGTTTAGCTTTTAAGTTTTAATAAAATCAAATTTTATTTTTTGTGTTACCATTAAGCTTCCTTATGACATCAAAAACAATTCAATATATATAACATAAAATTACTCATATTTTTGAGATTTTAGTGATAGGATTCAACAGTTGTTTTCTTTTAAATCCAAAGCACTTGTTAACATGTTATTATTATTTTTAATAACATAAAAAAAAGTGGGTAAATCCTTTACAATCACTTTTGAAAGAAAAATCAGTCTAGCTCGACAAGTTGTTTCTATTTAATGTGATTTTCTTCATTTTTTGTTCACATACTATTTACAAAGGTAGATAAAAGATGTTTTTTTCCTATTGTTATTAAAGTTGTTGTTGCTGTTAAGCTTCTTTTCATATATAACAAGTTAAATTTTAATATAGAATCCAAAATTGAATTTTCGATTGTTTCTTAGATATTTCTTGAAGTTAAAGTTTAAGGAAAATGCATCTGTGTAAGCTTTGTCCCTAGTAAACATCTATATATTCGTTTGTTTTATACTAATCTTAGAAGCTTTAGTGGTCTTTCAAAAGATAAAAAAACTTGTGAATAGAATTTTTATGTAATGGTGAAGTTTTCATTTCTATTCTATTGTCTCTTATTACTATAATCAATTAAAATAGTCTCCTAACTAAAATAAGAAATTTAATTCGGCTTCCCTTGTAGGCTTGCGATTTAATCACCGAAGCGTAAATGGCCAAGAATAAAAATATTTGCGAATTTCACTTAATCTAGAAATTTTGATATGGATAACTTAAAAATGAAAAATTTTAAAAGTAATTAAAAGTATGAAAATTATGTAAAATTAAGATTTAAAAAAAAAGCCATTCGAAAGTTAGGTGGAAACTGATTAAACTTAACCCACATCAGCTATTAATCTCTGAATTTTTATATTCCTTTGTAGTCAACAAAAATATTCTTCTTCATACTTTGATACTTTACAAACTTTACCCTAAATTATACAAAACCAAATTCTATTACTATTGTTTCAATTCAAAGTTAAATATATTTTTGGAATTCTGTTATAGAACACAAAATGAAATGAAGCATTTCTAACTTTTACAAGGAAACCTTGGTAAATACTTATTGTTAGAAGTTGAGTGTTTTCTGAAAAAAAATACATTTCATAACGTATTCTTAAAATATCGGTTGAAAGTTGCTGCATAACAAATAAATAAATAAGTAGAATTTATCAATTTTAAGGAAATGGATACTGATTTATAAAAAATTTAATTAAAATATCATCAAAATTAAAATTTAAGGCTTATTCTTTGATTTGCAAATCAAAAAAACTAAATTAAAGTTATCTAAGAGAAAAAGAAAAGCCCTATTGATCCTTTAAATCCACATCTACGAAATAGTTATTGTTTTTACTATGCAAAAATAATATTAGAACATTTTTTGGTAATTAATTATATTTGTCTAGATTTATTTTTTAAAAGTATTAAGTTAAGAAATTATTCCTTGAACTATTGACAAAAGAATAAAACTGTTGAAGGTAATTACAATTTTTGTAGTGATAATTATTTTGATGGAGCTTGGAATACTCCGTATTTAAACATACACTGGTATAAAAAAATTTAACACTGCGTACTCTTAGTTTGCACTTTCCTTCACTTCTAAAAAAATCCTCAAAAAAGACACCAGAAATTCAAATGCATTTTGCACAATTTGTTCAGCCCTCTTTTATAAGATCTTTGGTAAAAACCTGTTGAATATATTTTTTATTAGTTTCTTACTCTAAATATCACCTGAATCACCTACAATTAAAATAATTTTGTATGCTTATATCATAAGGCAAGCAAAAATTATCATTTTTAAGCCAAAAGAAAAAATAAATTTCATTAAACAAACTTCCATTTAGAACATATGTATGCTTAGCAGCCAATATTTACATAAACAAAATTTGTACTTTGTATTTAGAATCAACACTTTTCTATTCGCTTAGAATTGGAAAATTCCCCCAACTACATATATTTTCAGGTCGTATAGTGTTTCCATAAGTTTTCCATTCAATGTAAAAATCCAATTCAAGATATTCTAACGAATATTAAATGCATTAAAATCATAATTTTTATTATCAATGCTTTAAAATTTTCGAATAAATCAAAAATCACTTTTCACATTCGAATCAGCCTCCTTTTTGAGCTAAATTTTTAACAGGCCCTAGAGTTATAACTGCCATTTAACTAATCTTCAAGTTAATTGAATGCTCTGAAATCCATCGTATAGTTTTTATATTATTAATACTATTCAATTGCGCGAATGCAAATTAATTTATTCAAAAATCTTCAATTTTCGTTTATTTTATGCTTTTATGCTTTTGTGTTTGTTTCATACTACTTCCAGTTTTGCTATTTCCTATATTTACATTTTCTTTTCATCTTAAACTAACACGTTAATCGCCAAAGCAATTTCAACAATATTTCCCCCTGGGCCATGGTAACTTTATTAAATAATTTAGATACTTAACCTGAAAAAAATGATATGCTTTATTGCAAAAAAAAAAAATTTTTTCGGAGAAACGATATTTTTCTTATCAACCATAAATGACTTACATGGCCTAGCATAAATCATTATTTCTCCATAAGCCGTGTCAGTCATGTAGTGGAGACATGTTTTCTTCAACAACACTAAAAGAAGGGTAATTTGTACATAGCGTCGGACATACATAGATGACTGACTCGGCTTTCAATAAAATATCGAGTGTCAGACTGGCACAGGGAGAAACTGTTAGTGTCAGACATATATGACTGACATGGCGATTAACGTGCTAATAATAAATCTCATAAATATATCTTTAGATATTTTAACCATCCAATTCTTTAACTATTTTGATAGAATTTTTATTTATTTAGCAAACAATAAATCTTATGAAATTCATATAAAACATTTCCTTCATATTAAAAGATGGATATGTTCTGCTTGATTTTATGTAGTAAGCCCTAATACTACTTGAAATGTATTTTGTTACAAGTAAAAACTTAACTGATTCATGAAATCCTTCATTAAACCGATTTGGATATACGAAATCCAGTTATTGAGATGTAAAAAATAACCGAATTGCAATATTATCTAACAAAATCAAAATAATTTCTTGCGTATGATATCCTTTATATGAACAATAATATTAACAAATCAAAATGTTGTATATATTTATTTGAAAAACAAAAGTAAATGCCTGGAAAATAAATATAACATTCCTTTGACAAAAAATAAAATTAAAATAGTCTTTTTTTTCTTACAGTTTCACTGTCATTGAGCAACAATTAACAACAATTTCTAATGAAAGTAACAATAAAAATATTTAAATAAAATCTGATCATTTGGAATATATGAAAAATGTTGACGATATCCAAACTTCTTATATTACTACTACAGGTAATTGAAGTAAAAATTAATAATTTCTTTATATCTAATTGTAAGTAAGCAGGGAACTATTACTTTTAGTTATTTTTTTCTTTTTTGTAAAAAAAAAAGTCTTAGAAGTTTGTATATTTTTTAGTTTTTAAAGCATAATATTAATCACAGGAATGAAATTTTTGTGGATTTGCGAATTCTATTTATGACTTTTAGTTACAATATAATTTTCATACTTTAATCTACTTTTAATATATTATTTTTTAAGCTAAATAAATTTACATAAAGTAATAATAACAGTAATAAAAATTATAATTGTAACACAAGTTCTTTATAATTACTACTGTAGAAATACGTATAGTTATATTAAATTAAATTTATTCTAACTGATGGCTGATCCCTAATTTCATTTAATTTAGGTGTAAGAAATTCATTATACTTGTTTTTTTTTTATTTTTCCTCCACATATTTACATAATCTTATTAAACATATTTTTCTGCAAATATTATTAATAAAATAAGTACAAAAATTTAAATTTATATAACATTAAGTTATTATGAAATAACTTTGTGGCTTTATAAACCATACTTAATGATTTTTTATCCTTTTTCAAATATATTAGGTATAGTAAATATTTTTGCTATTATACCAAAAAAATATATTAAGAAAGAAAATTTTAAATACCACGATTGTTATTTATAGAAAAAAAACTATAAAGTTCAATATTATATTGTGAAAGTAAAATTACTTTCACTTGTTTAACTTTATAATTTGAAAATGTTGCGGAATCTTTACGGAAGTATTGCAAAACTTGCACATCACGACCTTTTAAAATATTAAAACAAGTTTTTTGTACTCTAAGTTCATGCATGATGCAAACTACAAATTAAAAGTTTTCTTAAAAAAAAAAAAAAAACTAAATCCTAATGATCATATTTGTATTAGCTTCCGTTGAAAAATACTATCTTAAATTATCAACAAGCTAAATTGTTAGTTCTTTTAAGCGATCAGCTTACTTTGATGATGATTTGTATGGATTTGGGCTACCAATCTCTGGGCTACTGTTACTTCTTATGATGATGACATAATGACAAGTCATGGGACAGAAAAAATAATAAAAAATTATTACTAATGGGGCTGTTTCTATTTAAAAATATTCAATCATCCCCTTACAACAAAATGCGGTGTGCTTAAATCTTCTTATCAAGATAGATTATTATAAAATGATTTTGCTTCGTAAGATCACAATATCAGATAAAACAAAATACGGATTTTTCAGTTATACTACAATATATTTGAGTTTTAAGAAATCCGGAGAATTCGTATTGGGAACGTTTTCTTATTAGACAGTGGTTACTTAGCTTTAGTGAAGCTAAAATTGATGGGCAAGTGAAAAATTTTTGTAAATATTAACCGATTCTGTTTTCTGTCTTAACCTTGTTTAGATAGTTCGTCTGGATAGCCTGATGTGATTTTTCCATATTCAACTGTTTAACTAAATTATTATATACAACGTATTATGTAAGGATTTTGTCCAACATTTTTACCAACTTAATCTGGTCTTCAATATTCTTGTGATAATCCTTTTTCCAATAATTATTTTCCCATATGGATAGAGAAGTAAAAGTTTTCATAAATATTTTATACATTGAACTAATTTAGAGACTTTTCAAGCTTTAACTGATTCACATTCAGTCTTAGAGAAAGCATGAAAGAGAATTAGGCTTTCGTTCATTTCTAAGGTTATTAAATTAAGCCCTATAGAGCTATAGGTTTGTCTCCTGTATAACATAAATATTTATTAAATTATTATTTAGTATTTTTACAAATAAAACATTGTAGGTAAGTTCATATATAAAAATGTCAAATTGACTGCAAAATTTTTTTGATATATTAGTTTAAAAAAAAGTTTTCTAATTCAATTAAATTAAATTAATTATATTTCGTCAAATTTATTACTTGCTTAACTTAAAAATAACAATTTTTTTTTCATTTTAAACTTTTGCCATCATTTCTGACATTTCTAGAAAACATAAGACCCGAAGTCATGGCACCATTTAGAAATTAAACAAAAAAGGTTACAAACTTTGAACGATGTTAATTAGTAATCACATAAATTCTATTCCATTGTAAAATTCATTTTATATTGTTAAAATATTTTTTAATTATGGAATTGATAGCTATATGGGACCATCATGAAAATGTTAATGTTGCAGTGGATTTATTGAAAGAAGCCTTTTTTTGAATTTTGAAATTAATTTGCAATTTAATTTGAAAAAAATTCAAACTAATTAAATATTTGACTTCTTTTATTGCTAACTAAAAGACCCTTTTCATGCATTTTATTAATTTTAAAATAAATTAAAAACCATAAGACGAATGCTATATAACCTTAGTTTGCCATTTTAGTAAACAAAGGGTCTAAAAAAGTAAAGCTTTATTCTTGATTAGATTTCTTATTGTACAGAAATTTTGTTTTTGCTTGTATATTTTTCAGCCTATAATAAATTTCCTAGCTGGTAAAAAAATGTTTTATGTATGCTTGAAATTGCTTGTGATGTTCTTTATTGTTTTCAGTTTATTTCTTTTTGTGAATTATCTCACAAAAATAAATAGATTTAATTTTTTGTATTACTAGACAACAAATTCTGATGGATTTTTTAAATAATAGAGATGAATCTAGTGATCCAATGTTGCAATTAACGTCTTTTACATTTTGTATTGAAATTTATTTGACATTGAACTGATGTGTGATATTTGAATATCACGAATTAGATTAAACTGACCCTCAATTTTTGAAAAATTTTGTATTATAAACGTGAAATATTCAAGTTTAACTATTAACATTGTTACAATTAAAAGTTGAAGGTTTATTTGACTTGTAATGCAAAATTTTATAAAATTGAAATTAAAATAATTTGAAAAAGATTTTTTAAACAACAATTTTAATCCTCTGGTATTAGTTTATAAGAAGTTTTTTCGAAAATTCTATACTTGGAAGCAGCTAAATTTGATATTAATATGTCTAATTTTATTAACAAGTATGGCAAAATAATTTGAAAGGATAGGAAGTCATCCCAAAATTATATCTTATACCAAAATCTTGCTGTGTTCAACATTTTCCATTCTCTTTAGCAACAATTGACAGAGAAAGGGCAAGTGGATAGATGTCTTTTCAATTTACTGGTAGGAAAATGTCTTTGTACAGTCAAGCAAATTGTTTTGATTAACAACAACAATACTAACTATTAAACAGTAAAATAAAAATTAAGAGCAGAAAAATCAGCCAAAAAAACACAAAAAATTAAAATTAATAATAAATATTCACGGAAAAGGTTGTACATATTTTCTTCTATTGCATTTTGTAGGAATTTATAATAAAATGAAAAATTGCTGCAATAATTGTACTCAAAAAAAAATATAAAACTTTTTAAGATTTAGCGGGGTATTGGAATATTTAATAAAACAAATTTATTTTAGTTAGAAAAAAATAGATTGTTAAACAAATCACAAAAAAAAAAAAAAGAATTACATATTTCTGATAATAATATTTTCAGGTTATATTCATTGTTTGCCAAAGTTCCAATAATGCCATAGTTCCAATATCCCATGGAATTATCAATAACTATGATAAAAAGAGCATTAGCCATGGTGGAATTTCAATGATTGATGTTAAATGTGAGACAAATTATGGAATGGTAGTAACTATTGATTTTGAAGAGCCATTTCATGGTATTATCTATAGTCAGGGATATTATAATGATCCAAAATGCAGGTAAAATATTAATTTATTTATTATATAAATGAACATGACTTTTTTTAACACCATTTTGATTTAACAGAATCTAAAAATTTGGTGATTTTTTTATGTAGAATTTGTTTTAAAATAATACGATCCAAATTAAAAATTTCCTGGAATCATTTTAATTAAATGCGGATAAGATTAGGGAGAATCATCCCGAGTTGAAATTTAATCCTCCTTTCATCTTATTTGATCCCCTTATGAGGTTCAATGTATACCAAAGTATACAAAAATTCGCCAAAGTCAAACGTACGTTTGGGCCTCATGAACCTCCAATACGTGAAAAGTTTGCATTTTAGAGGTTGAAGAGGATGAAAGGAAGTTCAAAATTTCATCTCGGGTTTTTTTGTTTTATGAATACAGTATCTTTTTTTTTGCGCGAATTACGTAAATCATATTGAAAAGTTTACTTATAAAACATTTTTTAATGTAGCATACAAAAAATAGCCATCATAGCTACTTTTTAGTCATATTTTCATACAGAAAGTCGTCATGACGGCGAATTTTACGGCCATTTGTTAACTAAATTCATTGATGTTTTCCCCAAGAAAGTAGATGTTATGTCGAAAATGTAGCTCTTTTTCATTGATGAAATAGAGCTCCTTTCCCTTCTTAGATAATTTCTAAATCTTTTAAATGGCTCTCTCATCCCATATAAAATATATGGGGATAGCGATTTGTGAATAAGTTTTTAAACATGTTAGAAAATTTGCTCACAAATCACCACTTTAATATTCTTTTTATAGGGATGAGAGAGCCATTTAAGAAAGAGTTGTCAAATATTTGTATTAATAGTCAATTTCAAATATATATAAAAATAGTTTTCTGTTTTAGATATGTGCAAAGTGGTAGCAGTGATTTTCGATTTACTTTCACTGTACCGTTTTCTGGATGTGGAAGTAAACCATCATGTAGGCTTTGTTCATCGGTCGATAATATTCTGATAATTCAATCAGATGAAGATATTCAAGTAATTTATGTCAAATAATTTTATTATTATTACTTCTTTTGTTAATTTGAAAACTGAAACCTTGCATCATTTTTTAGGAAGGTTGGGATATGGCAAGAAAAATTTCTTGTAGTCCAAATGATGAACAAGCCAAAACAATTATATTTAAACCATTTGTTGTTGATATGCTTGAAGTAGTCGCAGTGCCAACTTCAAGTGGTGGTGTTGAATGTTGGATGAATATACAAAGAGGAGAATATCCACAAATAAGTCCAATTGATGGTGCTATTAAAATAGGTGAACATCTATCAGTTTTAGTTTATTTGAAAGATCCTAAAGCTGAATACGACATTATGGTAAAAGATTGTTATGCTTTTGATAATGAAGATTATGATGCTAGAACAACTAGTAAGCTAAAACTTTCAGAAAAGAATGGATGCTCAAGGTAAAATTTTTCTATGAACTCGTTTTTTATTTAAATATTATTCTTTTCGTTTAAGTAAGAAGAATCTATTTGGTTTATGGCGTAAAACAGTAACGCAAGATAATACTGGAACAACACTTATTACATATAATACACTAAAGGCATTTAAATTTCCCGATAGAATGCAAGTTTTCCTTAAATGTGACGTAGAAATATGTCGTGATAAGTGTGATGAATACATTTGTGATGATACAAGAACTTTATTACCAGATAAAAGTGAAAAAATTCTACCATCCACATACTCAACGAAAAAAAAATTGGATTGTTTAATTGATCCTTCAGATCAACGTTGTTCTTTGAAAACAACTTTGAGTCCATTTACTATCTCATCTGCAGCTCCAAGATGCTATATAGGTTCAAAAGATCCTATGTGTAATTTGTTTTCAACAACTGATCAAAAGAATCTTTTAAATCATCGAAAAGATTGTTATCCTGGTAATAATGATATTAAATGTCAGACAATTGATAGCAGCGATAATTTCTACACAAAGAAACCAACATTCTTTGAAAATAGTTTAACAAGCACAATAAGCTCAAAAAATTGTCATCCCATGTCAAATGATAAACGTTGTCAACAAAACATAAATGCTGGAAATCCAACACAAGTAACATATCTTCCACCTCCATATCGAAAAGATGATTCAATATTTACAACTAACCAAAGGTTAAATACTGAGGCAAGTCCTGTGAGATGTTATCCTGGTATAACAGATAGACGTTGTCAGCAAATTGTATCATCTACCCTTCGACCAGACGCAAAAACATTAACAACTTTAAAAAATCAATGTTATCCTGGGTCCCAAGATTCAAGTTGTATACAAAATAAACCCAATCAAACGCCAGTGAAGCCTATAGATTTCTCAAGTGAATGCTTTCCAGGCTCAAATGACATTCGATGTCGTAGACCAACTATATCAAGTATACAAGATGTAAGTTCAACAACAGCTACGTTATTTAGAGGCTGTTATCCTGGGTCACAACATCCTCAATGCTTACAAAAAATAAAACCTGTAACGGAACCAGAAGCCATACCTAGACAATCAACTAATTGCAATCAGGGTGGAACTAATTTCCCTTGTGAACAAAAAAATACTATTTCTCAGGACAATAATAGCCCTACAACGTCTTCAATAAGAGACTGTTACCCTGGGTCAAAGGATTTAAAATGTAGCCAACAAAAAAGACCTACATCAGCAATCGAACCGCAACGGTGCTACCCAGGATCAACTGATATAAACTGTAAGCAGACAACACTCAAGCATGGTTCAAGCTATCTTCCACCTACTAAAAGCGTAACTATTGAAAGGCCTTTTAACTGTTTTCCGGGCTCAACAGATATACGATGTCAAAAAACAAGCAAACAGACCTCTTCAACTCAAAGAACGTTTTCTACTCAATTTGGAGAACGAATAGTTTTTAACAAAACACCATCATCGCTATCTTCAACAAAATGTTATCCAGGCAGCTTAGATCCATCTTGTGATCAGAAACAGGCTACTTATAATCAACCAAAAGCTACATCTCAGCCTTTCGGTTGCTATCCTGGATCATATGATATACGCTGTAAAGTAACCACACCCAAAACCTCTGCTCAAAGTGAATTCACCTCAGCATTTTCTAGACCACCAGATTGCTACTCCGGTTCAACCGATAGACGATGTAACTTTTCGAATCAGGATAGTACGTACCTTCCACCAGTAACGCAAATAGAAAATAAATTAGACATATCATCTAAGATAACCAGGCCAAGATGTTTCCCTGGATCAACTGATCTTTCATGTAACAAGCCAGAAAATAGTAGAAAACCAACCTCCACAACAATTGGGCCTTATAATTGTTCTCCTACTTCATCCGATTTGCGCTGCCAAAAAAGTACTGTAACAATACTATCAAAACAAAGAACAACTTATAGGCCTACAGTAGGTACAAACCAAATTACTGCGACAAAATGCTATCCAGGATCAACAGATCCTAAATGCAATCAAATTAAAATCTCAACAGAAGCTCCACGAAAAACGTATACATCACCGAATTGCTATCCTGGCTCAAAAGATATAAATTGTCAACAATACAAAAATTTTGCATCTTCAACATTGGATAATTATCCTTCAACACCAATCCTACCAAGGGAAGAAAATCTACAATGTTATTTAGGTTCTAAGAATCCTAAATGTGTTAAAAATGAGCCAACAAAAAGGCCCACAAGCTCACCAGGAAAACAAATCAACTGTTTTCCTGGCTCCAATGATGTTCGCTGTCAAGAATTTCGAACAACAAAATTACCGAAGGGGGGACCTTCCTACTTACCACCAGTGTCATCCGGACAACATCATTTTGGTTCTACTACATTACCAACAGTAAAGAAATGTTTACCTGGATCAAATGAATATCAATGTATTCAAACAGGATCAAGTTTGTCTTTACCAAAGGAAACTTATCGTCCAGCGTATACAACTAAATGTGAACTAAATTCAAAAGATCCCAACTGTTTACAGCTTCAGCTATCACAAGGACCCAAAACTACAATCTCTTCACTACCAAATTGTTATCCAGGCTCTAGAGATAAACGTTGTCAGCAGAGAAACATGCTTAATTATCAAACAACAAAATCAACTAACTACCCAGCAAAAACTACTAAAGCATATACCACCATTCCCACATTCACTACAACCAGTATACAGTGTTATCCTGGTTCAGTAAACCCCTTGTGTCAACAAGTCATCACTCCTATTCATTCCAAAGAAAAACCAACATATTTACCACCATCGTCTCCTAGTTTTACTACACTTTCTACTACAAGTAGATGTTATCCAGGCTCTACAGATCCGAAATGTTTTCAAAATAATATATCACAGCAAAGTTCGAAATATACGCCCAGTTTGCCATCACAGTATGAAACTATCAAACCAGCACGATTCCCCAACTGTTATCCTGGTTCTAAAGATCCCAGCTGTTTGAAAATTCAACCATCAAAAATACCATCATCGACACCTTTTTCAACATTAAATTGCTTTCCAGGATCTAGAGATAAAACTTGCCAACAGAGAAATGATTTTAGATATCAAACAACAAAACCAACATATTACCCGTCAAAAACTACAATAGAGCATACTACTCCTTCATTTTATACAACCAATAATGTTCGATGTACTCCAAGGTCAACAGATATCCATTGTCAAAACGCCACTTCACCTAATTCTTCTAAGCAAAAGCCAACTTATTTACCACCAATCTCATCTGGATCAAGTCAGTGCTATCCAGGCTCCTTAGATCCAAGTTGTTCTCAAGGAGAAATACTTAAGCAAAGTTCAAAAGCTGACAAATGTTATCCAGGCTCAAAAAATGCCAGCTGTTTGCAGTTGCAACCAACTCAAAAACCTAATATCCTATGTTTCCCTGGTTCAGCAGACATACGTTGTCTACAAGTCACAGAATCTACAACTAAAAAACAAAGCCCTATTTATTTTTTACCATCATCTGATTTCACAACCCTTTCAACAACAAGTAAATGCTATCCAGGCTCTACAGACCCGAAGTGCTTCCAAAGAGAAACATCGAAATATACCTCAATAACTACTCCAGTGCCATTCATACACAATTATTCACCACAACAGGAAACAAAAAGGTACCCAGGCCAACAAACTAGTACACAAACATCATTTAACTTAAGGAACACATATCTTCCACCAGCAAATGCTATTCAAAATACCTTTAATTCGAATCGACAAACAAATGAATTTAGTAATTCTATAACAACTTCAGCAGTTAGCCCACAAACATCTCGTATTCCTACTTTATCAACTTACTTACCATCATCATTTGGTTTCACAACTCTTTCAACAACAAGTAAATGCTATCCAGGCTCTACAGACCCGAAGTGCTTCCAAAGAGAAACATCGAAATATTCCTCAATAACTACTCCAGTGCCATTAATACACAATTATTCACCACAACAGGAAACTAAAAGATACCCAGACCAACAAACTAGTACACAAACATCATTTAAATTAAGGAATACATACTCCCCATCAGCAAATGCTATTCAAAATACCTTTAATTCGAATCGACAAACAAATGAATTTAGTAATTCTATAACAACTTCAGCAGTTAGCCCACAAGCATCTCGTATTCCTACTTTATCAACTTACTTACCATCATCATTTGGTTTCACGACTCTTTCAACAACAAGTAAATGCTATCCAGGCTCTACAGACCCCAAGTGCTTCCAAAGAGAAACATCGCAATATACCTCAATAACTACTCCAGTGCCATTAATACACAATTATTCACCACAACAAGAAACTAAACCATACCCAGGCCAACAAACTACTACACCAACATCATTTAAATATAGAAATACATATCTTCCACCAGCAAATGTTGTTGAAAATACTTTTAATTCTAATCTACAAATAAATCAACTTAGTACTTCTATTACAACTCCAGCTGTTAGCATAGAAGAATCTCGTATTCCTAGTTCTTATCAACAGCCGTTAAATTGTTTTCCAGGTTCAAGTGATCCTAAATGCAAGACAATCATTTCAACGACTCAAACATATTCGCAAGCCTTTTCGGATAATCAATTCAAAAATAAAACACAAAATTTTATAAGAACAACAACACCAAAATCAATTTACACTAAAGAATATCAAAAAGGATCAGAAGATCAGTGTTTTTATGGCTCTAAAAATCCTCAATGCCAAAAAATAATAAATTCATTAGCCAAAACTACATCAACACAACCTCTATCATCACCTAGCAAAACATCAATTAATTGTTATATTGGTTCAAATGATCCCAAATGTTCTCAATCAAATTTAAATGATGAAATAACAACATATCGTCCACCATTACCAGCAGAACAGTCTTCTTTATGCTTCTTAGGATCTACAGATGAAAACTGTAAAAATCTAAAAGATATTGAAAGGTTGAATTCATATATCCCATCATCCAACTGCTATCCTGGCTCTGCAGACCCTAGATGCCCGCAACCATTTTCTCTGAGGACAACTACAGTTAATATACCGTCAAGCACTTTAAGGACATTATGTTATCCTGGTTCAACTAATCCACGATGTCCATCACCATTTTCACCACGACCGACAGCTGTAACTCAATTAACAACAAGAACACCAGCAACAGACAAAATATTTAAATGTGAATTTGGGTCAACTGATCCTTTATGCAATTCAGCTTCTATTAAAGGAACATTAAACACAATAACTTCAGATCCATATTCAACTAATGTAACACCTAAAACTACACAAGCAATTTTTACAAAAGAAACACCTACATTGTCTAGCTATGATATATTTGAAAATGAAGAGTTACCTAATTGTGAATTTGAAACATCAGATCCTCGTTGCGAACATAAAACTAAGTCTTATTTTAATTTGCCTACTTCAACACCCGCCTTGAGTCCTTCTAGCACAGTATTACCTTTTGGGAAACCCAATTGCTATTTTGGTTCAACCGACATAAGATGTACGCAAACAACTGCTAGTTCAATTTCCCAAGAATTAACATCTGTGAATAATTTCAAATGTTATTATGGTTCTATGGAACCTGGCTGCCCAAAAACAGCTACAACTCCATCATATTGTCATCCAGGTTCAGTAGATCCAAGATGCCCTCAATCTCCAAAACGCTTAAGTTCTCGCCCCCCAGCAACATATTTACCACCATTAAGCGATCCTTTCCGAGGTCTAAGAAATGCCCGAAATACTCTACCAAATGAAATAAATAATTTAGCGGCACCTAAAAGTACTGTCATAAACAGTATGCCAGGACGAAAGAAAAAACGAGATCTATCTGAAACTAATACCTATAATGAGGTAATTTCAATAACACTAAATTTCAAAGGATATCAGTTTGAAACGCGCAAAAATTAAATAATGAGTTCATTCTTGTAAAATATGAGAGTAAAAAAACACAAAAAAAATAGGATTGCAGTATTATATTTTTATAAAAATAAAGAAAGCGTCCTAATTATTTTTCGTTTTTTACATATTTACATATATATAAGCAGCACAAAATTTTTTAACGACTTTTGTAACAAAAATTTTTTCAATAAAATAATGAAAACGAATTGAATTTTCAGCAGCTTTAGAGCATTTGATTATGTATGTGAATGAGCTTAAAGTCCTATGGACCTCAATAAAATAAAGTTTTGTATTTAAAACGAAGGTTGCAAGACTTAAAAGAATTTTTTTGGTATATAATAGTAGTGTCCTTTTTGTTGTTGTTATTTTCAAACATTTGTGAGCACTTTTAAAGAATTTGGCAGATAATTTTGTAATAAAAAGTTCCTTAAATAAAATTTTACAAGGAATTTTTGGCTGAAGTTTTACCTAGAAAGTCTGTAGATTTTTTTTGTATTATTTATTGTAATACATAAATTGTGCCAAAAATATTAACAAAATATAATACTAACTAATCCTTTTGCAATTTTCAGGACTTTTAATAAATTATTGTTAGTTTTTCCGTCAAGATTAATTTAAATTTCAGAATGAGAACAATTTTCTGCACAATTATAATCATCAAAAAATATAAATTGTTTTTTATAAATCTAAATCATTAATTCTATAAGTTAGTTTTGAAAAGGATATTGAATCAAGCAATTAGAAAACGCCTACAAATCCAAATGGTTGTTTGATAAGTTTTAACTATAGTTGATTATCTTTCACACCTGTAAAAAAGTGGAGTCTTCAAAAATAAGTACAATGACATTAGACCTTGTTAATAAGGATGATAATAATTATTTAGTCTCTTTAGACTTTTCGAATTTTTAGTTCATAATAAAATTGAACAGTTTTTTTAGTCCTTCGAATGATTTTATCAGGTATATGATTCATAATTGAGCCGCTCAGTGCACAAATCGACTAACTCCATTTTTTGAAAATTATTAAACTTTAATTTCAAAGCACTTGATTGCCTCCAAACTGTACATATTCAAAACAAATTTCTCTAGTAATAAGTAGTAATACCACTAAATGACAAAATCGTATTTTTGAATTTTTAATTTAAGAAGAATTTTAAAAAATATATATACTATTTCATTATTCTTCTCGACTTTTTGTTATATGGAGTTAATCGATTTGTGCACTGAACGACTCAATTATAGTTTATTTTGATCATTATTAAATTAAATATTATTTTTACTAAACTTTAAAGAACTGTTGTTTTATTTGCCAATTTAAATTATTACATGCATAAAGTATAGTTTACAAATACATATACAGACTTTTTACCACAATTTTGCTATAAAGAAATCACTATATTAATTTGAATTCTTTGTTGAAGTTTAAATATACATTTATAAATAATTTTATGACAGTGAATTTACTAACCTTAATTTATAAAAACTGAAATATTTTGGAAACAAAATAATTTCATAAAACAAGTACATATCAAAACAATAATCTGTATAAATTTAAGCAATCTATACAAATCTAAACAATCAGAATGAATATATATATTGAGAATATTGAAGATTAAGCGAAATCTGAATCTTCATCATCTTTTTCTTCTTGATGAAAAGTTTGATTAAATTTTCGTTGTTGTTCATCAAGAAAATCAATTCTTGAGACTTGAATTGCTTTAAGGACCATTTCATTTTCAGTTAATTGCCCAATACCTTGATAAATAAAAAATGATAATTATATTAAATTTCAATATATAATTGAAATATTTAGAAAATTACCATCATCAGCATAAGAAGATTCTAATAAAGATTGATAAAATTGCGATACAGGTATAGAGCTATCTGTATTCTCTTTTGATGTTCCTGGTATTTCCGATTGGCAGTAATTTTCATGCAATAAAATCGTTTGTTCATGTTTAAAACGTTTATTCAAGTAGAAATCATTCCCTGCAATACTCTTATTTGCACTATAGGAAATGAAAAAATAAGAAAAAACAATATTTTAACTTTGATTGAAAAGTGTAATTGCAGCCAATATGATATATTGATTGATAAAGACCATTTTCTACTAAATTATCTAAATTCAAGAATTATTCAAATTCAAAACCATTCTCACCTTTGGAGAACTTCATTTTTACGTCGACGTTTTTGTCGTCTTTTCGCTCCAGTAGTTTTAACTTTACTTTGATCTTCACTTTTCATACCAAGAAGATTAAATATATCAACAGAGCTTGTACTACTTCTATCTGTATCATCACTATCATATGGTGTAAAACTATCATGACTGATATTGTCCTTTGAACCTGTTTTTGATAGTAGTTTAGATTTTTCTAATATATTAGTATCATCATTTAATTTGTTATTATTATTTGTATTATTTTTAAGATATTGCACTGATTCTGGAATATTTTGTGTATCAGAATTATTAAAGCTTGACTGATTTGCTTCAGCTGATGTTACAGTAGAACTTGTAGAACTATTTGCTGAAACTTTCTGTACTTTTTGTACATTTTCACGACACCATTGAATATAAGATTCTCTTGCTATTTGTTCTTCTATTGCTTCATTAGTTGCTTCCCAGTCAGTGGTTTTTAACTTATCTTCAAACATTGTCTGTAATATATATAAATAATACATTAATGTGACGGAAGAGTTTTAAAAATTTATTTTAAATAAATTCAGAAGCATTAATTTTATGAATCAAAATTACATAACCAAAATAAAATTCCACGTGTTCGATAAAACTTTTAACTAAAAATATCAAACCAAAAGAGGTAAGCACTTGAAAGAAAAGATATTAATGTTTCAGTGTTAAAATTAGAATTAAGAACTTAAAATCTACTGAAATTTACAAAAAAAATCAGCGTAAAAAATTTTAACAACTGTACTAAATTATTAATATCGTTTCATTTCTATTTAATATGGTTCACAGTCTTAGTTGGAATTTTTTATTTATAAAAAATGATGAAATTAATAAATGAATAATAAAATTTAAATATTTGAGCCTTAAAAAACCCTTAGTAAAATGCATATCGTATCCACAGAGTTATCACAGGATGTACAAAAAAATATCATTATAAACACTAAACAAAGTAGTTACAAATTATATTATTATTATTTATTTAATTAAATGCATTATACTTTCTCTGTTTATTTAAAGACTACACAAATTATTAATATTTTATTCGGCATATATAAATATACATTTTTTTACCTCTGAGTGTGTTTCACTAATCGACCAAAGTGGTTAATGTGCTTAAAGTGCTGATTTGGTGAGAGAGATGAGAATAAAAGTAATGCGTTCATAAACTCTCAGCTAAGATTTTGTCAAATGTCAAGTTAGCTACCCTTTGTGCATTTAACGTTTCGGTCAAAAATTATTTTACAATTTAATAATGTTTTTATTATCTTTTATCATAAAAAAAACTTAATATTCAATATAAAGAAATGAAATATCCTCATACAGTTAATGCTAACTTGACATTTGACATAATTTTAGTTGAGTTTATGAACGTATTACTCTGATCTCTTATACCAAATTAGCGCTTTAAGCACTTTACTTGAATTGTGAAACACCTTCTCTAGTTAAAAAAAAAAGAACTTGATTAACTTAAATCCAAAATTTAATTTAGTCTAATAGAAGATTTTACATAAATATTAATTCCATAATGTAATTCACATAAAATATAATACTTCACACTCAAACTTTTACGAGATGTTGAAATTTCAAAATACATTGATTACAATCTCGATTTATTATACATAAAGAAACTTCAAGGAAAATTGAACTAAGAGATTTAAGGATTATGGAAAATCTTTCACTTTTGCTTATTTTAATGGTGCCATAAATTACTTTAATAATATTTGAAAATAAAAAAAAACGGTGCTCTTTCTATTAATTATTAAATAATTATCAGCTGTAAAAATAATTACCTTTTCTATTTCTAATTCCTCACTTAAACGAATTGCTTCACGTGTTTGAGATTCTGGTTTATAACCAGCTAAACCTAATCCAACACCAACAGAAGCATTATATGGATCCAATATTGCATTATAATGAGAACCTCTTTGATATGATAAACGTAATGGATCATAACCATTATGCACCTGTCGAGCGTTAAATATATTGATTGGTGCTTAAAAGATAGGTAAAAAATAAAATATTAATTCTTATAATTAATTTTATAAAATAATATTCACTTATTTGATAGCAATATAGTTCAACAGGCCTGTTATATATTTCAGATATTGCTTGAATTTCAATATGATTGCCATGAGATTCTTTATTACGTTTTCTTGATACATAATTCGTTATATCTTCCGTAACAAAATGGGCAAAATATTCCCGATTTTCCAACTACAATATATAAATTACAATAAATTATTATTATTATTTTTTTAATATTATTATTATTATTATTATTAACAATATAATCCATGGTTTGTTGTCTAACAACTTCATGCATTTCTTGATCTCCATAAATTTGCAATGATATGGCACGAAATAGACAAGCTCCATCCTCAATTATATCTTTAATTGTAAATCCACGTTCTGACATCATTTTAACAAATTTTTCATCACGTTTATTCCATTCATCTAAAGTTAAAGATGGTTCCTTAGATATTATATGCTCATCACCACTATTATATCCAGATATTGTTTCTGCTTCTAAATTAACTATACTGTTTGTTGTTTGATTTGATGGAGAACAGTTTCCTATTGAATTTTGTTTTGGAATTGCAGCTGATGATGTATGTGAAGTATTACATGGTGCTAAATTTTTAAATTGTGAACTTGTACATACTTTTTGTTCACGTTGTTCACGTTTAGAACGTCCACTATTTTTAAATAATATACATTATATTTAAATAACTAATTTAAATTATATTACCTTTTATTTGGACTACGACGATGTCTAACAATTTCATCATATTTATCACCTCGTCGTTGTGTACTCTAAAATAAATTTAATTACTCCTTGGATATAATTATTATCAAAAACTTTATGTATATATATATATTATATATATATATATCTATATAATTATAAATATAGCCTACCTGGCCTTCAATTTTATTTGCAATAACATTACGGTGATTGTTTCTAACATTTTGTCCTAAATTTTGAGTTTGTGCATCTTGATGGCCATGGTTTTCCTTTTTTTCACTAACTTTTTGACTGACCAATGGTTTAATTGTCATTGTAAAAGTCTAATCTTCAAATAAAGATTAAATTTATTATATTAAACAAGTTTTTCAGCTCAGCAGTTTTATTAATTACACTTTATATAAAATAAATGATGAAATATCCAAAAAAGATTTGAAAAATATAAATTGTCTTCATCAAGAATATGCAAAATTTCAGCTGTTTTTTTGTTTTCGTTGATCACGTATGACACTTGCTCTACTTGTCTCTGTCAACAGTACTGCCAACTAAAGTCTCGAAATTAGGTATTTCCAAATGCTCCTATGTTAATAATAAATTAATCAAAAATTTGATTACTTATTTTATTAAATAATTTTTTTGTCTTTTGGATTACTAACTGTTTTTCAAAATTTAATTATAGTCAGCGTTATTTTTAAAAGCAAATAGTGTAAATTATACTTGACCTGTTTACGTTTGGGGGAAGCACAGCAGCAATTGTATTTAGGTCAAAATATTACATTATATGTAAACAAAAGCTGGACGAAATCTCCTAGCATTCTAAAAAACTAAAAACGGAAATCACAAATCTCTGCTTGAAAATGTTTTTTAACTCTTGAAGATCAGCTGACTGAATTTTGAAATATTTTCTAGTTTTAAAGTGTTAAAATAATAAAACTTATTGAAATATATATTTTCGGATTCAAAAAAACATAGTGTGCTTTTTTCTGTACAAATGTAAATAGGCCTTTTAATGTGTGCTACTACCGAATATAGTCTTTGGATTTATTGACGAATGAATTAAAATGATTTATCAGCATTTTGGTTTGCAAATTAAAATGAATTATAATAGAAACTGTTTCTTTAATAAATAGTTTTCAAAACTTAGTTGCAAAATTATTCTATATTTCGCATTTAATGCTAAATGGAATTAATATACTGGAAAGATATATTGGCCCCTCTACACAATCGCCGTGGCACCAACGAACTCAAGTTTGCCGATTATGTGGACGAGGTATAGGCGTGAGTTTGGCGGTGAAACATGTAGTTTTTGAAAGTTCGCTTTGTAGGCGAACTTTCACGCAAATTTATAAGTTAAATATATACAATATTTTTCACTTTAATACTATTAAAATAACAATAAAACGTCAAACATGACTGATTGGACCACAGTAAATACATTAAGATTGATAAAAGATAAAAACACACTAAATAGTTATACATACATATATACATATTTATTTTATTTATTTAATTATAAATAGCCTGCGGCTAATCAAATAATCCAACTATACTAAACTTAATTGTTAAAAATAATTATAATTCTAGTTAATTCATTATATTTCTACTCTAATACTCCAATCTCAAAATAACAATGCACGAATGTGTGGACAGGTCCACGTAAGGGACCATAAAATGAAATGTTTTCATTTTGCAATTAATTTGACGGCACCTCAAGAACCTAACTCACTTTGGACAGCACTAGCCTAGGGAGATACCAGGTAAGGAGCAAATTCCAAATATATATTTAATCTAGAAACCAAAGTGACTCATGTTCTTGAGGCGCCGTCAAATATACCCCGATATACCCCAACTGTACAATAAGAAGTTTATTTGATATAAGAACGATCAAATATTTTTACTGAAATCCTTTGTAGAGCAAAATCAATTTCGCATTTCACTATATATTGCCTCCAGACTTAAATTGATTTTAGTTAAATACCAATAAAACAAAAAATTCCATTCTCTATACTCAAAATGCCACATGGGTGCGAAAATAAAATGAATTTAAATTTCTAGGATGGTCTTAACAGGTAGTTGATCATTGTATGTATTATTTACAAGCCAAAAGCACTGTAAATAATTAATTAGTGAGCATAAATATTTAGGGATCTTTTGTTTTTTTTTTTCTAGAATGTATTAAAACTTTGAAATTGAGATTATATGTTTTAATTGCTTAATACAAAATAAAATATTGTTATATAATTTTTAAAATAAAATTTTATAAAATTAAAAAGTAAAAAAAAAAGAAGAAAATCTTCACTTCAACAAAAACATATATTTTATAGAATTGTTAAAAATAGAACTTTTTCGTCTCGGGACTTTACTTAAAATTATAAACACTCTTAGACAAACGTCTGAAAAGCATCTGTCAAAAGTTTGGTAAGTAAAAGTTGTAAAAATAAAAATAAGAAAAAAAAAGAGAATCAAATATTTGTCTACGATTTTCTTAATTTATAATCTGGCTCGAGATCGTTTTTTTGTGGCAAGTTCATTAGATTTTCCTTGTATGTGTTATGTAAGTGAAAAGTGCCAATATATATAGTGTATATATAATAAGTATATTTATAAATAAGAATTAAGTTTAGTAGAGACATTAATTTAAAACCAAAATATATTTTTGTATATGTGATATGTGGAGTTTTAAAAATTTAGTGTGTGAATACAAGTGGGAAACAGAAAATGTTTAAAACACTGAATTGAAAATTTGTACACAGCAGATCGCTTTAGTAACAATTCAGCTTTCAGACAATACATTTCACATATTCAGCAAACTGAAAAATTTATTAATAAGTTTTTATTTAATATTGATAAATTAAAGAGAAATTTTTCATAAAAATAACAAATTTTAGTTTTTTTTTAAATTCTAAAAAGAAAATCAATTTGGCCATGCAATTGGGAAATTTTATAAAAAAAAAACATCAAAGTCACATATGAAAAATTACAATATAAATAGGACTTGTTTTTTTAAAAAAAATTCATTCTGTATTCTCTTCGATCTTTGGAATATATTGGAAGTCATAGATTATTAAGTAAGTATTTTTTTGAAATAATTTTTAATGTTTTTTTGAATAGTTTTTATAAATATTTTTTGACATTAATAGTTAAAAAAAATTTTTTTTAAAATTTAACCGGGTAAATTTAAGAATTAAATCGACAGTGATCTAGTTGTCATTTATAAAAAGTGTTATTTTTTAGTAATCATTACGTTTTTATTTTTTCTAAACAACTAATAAGCTCAGTGAATATAGATTAGTAAAACAATTGAAAAAAACTTCAGTTACTTTAATTTAAATATTATTTCCACGTTTTAGTTTTTGATTTAAAATTTAAAAAAATTTTCCAATACTAAAATAAAAATAAAAATAAAGTAAATATTTTAATAAACGATTGAATGCGGTAACTTTTTTGAAATGTGTTTCAAGGACACAATGACAAATGTAATCATTGGACGCATATTTAAATTTTAATCATATAATTTTTTACTGTTTTTTAAATTTCGGCTTGAAATTTACGATCAAAGTGCCGATTTTTAGATAGATTTTAGTTTATTCTAAAATTTTAAGTTACTTTTGTAGAAATTTCAAGTTGACTTTTAAGCATAATATTTCAAAATAAGTATTTTGTGAAAAAGAGAGTTATATCTAAAAATATAATCACATCTTTAGGTATTATTTATTTAATAAATAGGGCTATTATTTTGAATTTTAAGATAGTAAATATTTGAATAATAAAAAGCTGTTTATTGAATTCTTCGCCTTTATTCCAATAATTTGTTTGCTATTCTAGAGGAATATGTATTGGTTTATATTTCACATTAATTATAATGTTGAAAATATCGAAAACGAAATCCCTATAAAAAATAAGTGCCTCTTAGGATAACAGATTATTTGGCACTTTTATTATTATTTTTATTTTTTTGTTTAAAAAAAAAAAACAGTCATAATATAAATGGCTTATAAATATATATTGGCTTTAATTCAATGTTCTTGTTTAAGTAAACCCACGCTTCCTGCTAATTGAATTAACAACTTTTTTTTATTGTTTTTTTTTTTTTATTTTTATAACATAATTCTGCGCTAAATTTTTTTTGAGCCTATGATTAAATGTCGTAAATTAGAGTTGATTTTCTCAATCCTAAAATAGTATTTTAATGAAATATTATATTTTGCTTCAATTAATTATACTATTGACTTAATTGTACAAAAAGAATTCTATAGTTTTTAAGAATGCTGACACTTAGAATATGTTTACAATAAAAAATGAAAAAATTGAATTTTTAAATTATTTAAAGCTCAGAGTATCATTTTAGGCAATTGGGTAGATATTTTCAATAATTATTTATTGATTTAAATCAAAAACATTATCCAATTTACTTCCTTTTTTCTACCCTAATTCATTGAAAAAAAAATGATTCTTAGAAAATGTTTAAGATTTGTAGCAATTGTTTGGGTAAATTAATCAAAATACTGCAGTATAATGTTTTTTTAGAGTTAATCTTGATAAAAAACAAAAAAAAAAACAGAATATTTTTATTTTTATATATTGGAATTTGTGTGAACATGTTATAAATAAACAAAAATATATTTATTAATAATTCGCGGCATAGTTATATCATGGTTTTTTTTTTCTTAATTTAGGAAACATTTAAATTAATCAAACGAGAATTCTTTTGTATATTTTTGGGATTTATTGTTATGTTTACCATGGCAAAAATATAATAAATATATATTTATTTGAATTTTAGATAATTAAATATTAAAAATATATGAGAAAAATTATTTTTTTCATTTTTATTTTATTGGATAAGGATTACTTATGAAATCTTTATTTGCATTTTGTTTACTTTTTATGAGGACTAATTAAAAATATATGATGTGTCTTATTTTTATGTTTTTTTCTGTTTTGTATTTCTGGAAATGGTAATAGTTAAAATTAACTTTAGGCAATAGGATTGAAATTTAATGCTGCTATTTTTTTGTATTAAAAAACTTCAAACTGTTTACAATAAGATACAGAGCTATCAAAAACTTCTAAAGAATTTAATACTGTTTCATCATTTGATTAGAGCAATGGATAGACATTAACCATTATAGTTTTTTAAGGATATCATAATAGAATTTTATTAGCTAAAGTAGATACGTACTTAAGATTTATATATATAGATCTGGGCTTTAATATTTGCTTAAATGATTGTACTGTTTTTAGAAACATTTTTTTCTTATGAAGTTTAAAAGAAGTTTTTGTTTTTTACCACCATCAAAAATGATATGAACGCTTAATACCTTCTTTTTCTTTGGAGATGATATTTTTGTGACAAAAGTTACAAATGTGAAAAAACTTTAACTAAAAAATTGCATATTTAACAATAGAGGATCGGCGTTTGGTAGGCTGACTGGTAGATTTTTAATTATTTGTCATATAATCGAAATATTTTTAAAACACATGTTTTACTCAGAAAGACACATATTACCTTAAATTTTACATTACTTTTACATTATAGATGAAAATATACTCAACAAAACATATAATTTTTTATAAATTTAAAATCTTTTAATAATCATAAATTATATTAATACTTTCCCAATGTAGTTTAGCTCAGTAGCTTACATAAAATTCAATCTAAAAAAAATTTAAACATTAGAAACTATAACCTGAGTTTTCTACTACGAAATACTATAAAGAAGTATTCTTCATAGAATAATTACATTGTTTTGTATCTCATCTATGACTTCAAAAAAGAAGTTGAAGAATATCCGTCATTACCATATGTGCATATTTGATCGGACGGTAAAGTAGTTACACTGATGCATCTTCTGCAAACACCTTCAAAATATATATATATATATATATTTTTGTTGGGTAGTTATTGAAAAGATCTAGGAATATATTCTTAATATTTTTCCTTAATTTAGATTTCTTTCTTTCCTTTTTTGGCTTTGTATTTCAATTGTTAAGACTTCGGTTTTTATACTTTTAGCCTTAATATTTTTTCCAAACTTTCATTTCAAAACAATATTTTTGTTTGAAAATCAAAACTCACCGAATTAGATGGATCAATATTAATATCTGTTTTGGCTTTGTCTTGCTCTGATTTTCAAGGAAGCTTAATCAAGTTTATACTGTAAGCTCATATTCTAAAAGACCTAAAACAAAAAATTGAAATATTTGTTATTAAATTAATTTATATAAAATAAAACCCTCAAATATAAATTACCTTCCGACATTCTACACTAATTTTCCTGTTCATATCAAATACTAGTCTTAAATTTTTCTATTACGAATTTTTGACTGAAAAAATAATTTATTACGTATGATAAGAGCAAATCTAAAGTATAAAAAGTATAAAAGCTACAATGCTAACAAACACTGAGATCTGTTCTGCAGGGCAGTGTTTGTTACAACGAATTGGGAATAAAATCGAAAAAAATAATGTTCTAATAAAAAAATTAAATTAGAAAAGAATAATAATAATATGTTAATGAGATATTACTCAAACCAAAAATAGATTCAATTTTTACAATATTTTACCGGATTATACTAATCAAGTAGATTTTATAGAATTCGTAGGATCAAATAAAATTTTATTTATATTTAAAAGAAAAATATTATAATCAAAACTTGCATAACTTTGAAGGAAAAAATGTATTTAAATGCTTTTGAGTTATGCAAAAAATAAAAAAATTCATTACAAATTTAGCAGGAGTTTCTTCAATTTAGACTTCCTTTTATTTTTAGAACAAGCAATTTTAATAGATGGACAAAAGTCACAAGAATTTCAAGAAAATATATCGGAAAGACAGATATAATCACTCAAACTATATTCCATTTATCTAAAAAAAGATTTAATTATTTCTCATTTCCAGATTGGTAAAAATTAAAATTAAAATAGGAAATCTGGACGTCTTTGGTTAATTATTATAGATTTCAATTGTATTGGTAATTTAGTTTTTTGTTGAATGTTTTGTTCATCATTTCATCAGTGAAAGAGAATTAGGAAATTATTTCTTCTTTGAAATTCATGAATTATTATAGATTTACAATTTCATATAAATTCAATATTTTAGTTTTCTTTTTATGTAAAATTTAAATGTGTTTAATCAATGATTTTAAGTTATTTCTAATTAGTTATTTTGCTAAATTGTATTTTTAGAAAAAGAAAACTTTTATTAAGATCATTATTTTTTGAATATTACATTTTTGATAAAACTGTTTAGGGCAATTTTTGTTTATATTTTTAATCGAAATGCATACATATTTAATTAAAATTATGATATTGAGGTAAAAAAAAGAATGTTTCCAAGAATTTTTTTTGGCAATAGAAACGGTTTTATTTTATTTAATTTAATTTTATATCATAACACAACATTTTTTCCAAATTTTCATATCAAAATATTAATAAGTGAGGGAATGGAATGTCCGTAGGTGCTTCGTAAAAAAGTTGTTTTGCGGTAAATTTTCCAAAACCAAAAAATCAAAATTTATGTATTAGAGGAAATATTTTCCAAAGTAATGACAAGAGGATTTTTTTCTTTTTCAATTTTTGGTATTCTTTGTCAAGTCAAAATACCTATTAAATCGACTTTTTTGTTATTAAACCAAAAAGCAAAAATCTTTCGTCATAAAAACCTTGTCAAAATGATCGGTTTCGTTAATTTTGAGTTATCGTGAACACTGACTTTGAAAATAACAAGTTTCAAAAAAACGCTTTAAAGTTTTGCTTCTTCACTCTTGGCTCTAGAGCAAAGGACGCTCAAATGCTCATAACTTCGGTTATTTTATTCAGATCATTTTGAAATTATGACAAAAATTTTTTAAGATGTTATAAATTAATTAAAAACCGAATCGCCTCCTTAAATTGTAAAAAAAACAGCAAAAATATTAATCATACTAACTATTTAATAATATTATTTTTTTTTAATCTTTCAGATATTTCCTAAGTGATATCTCTGATAATAATTTATATTATGGATATCGCTCAAAAGAACAGCGATCCCACTGTAACAGATACACCACCACCAATCAGCTCAGATAAGGTATCTGCTCTAATAGTTTTATTTGAAATTCAATTTTACAATTTTTTTTGTTGTTGGAATTTTGTATTAATTACTAAAGAAAAGCTAAAAAAATTTCATATTTTAGATTCTATAAATTTTTGAAAATAAAATTCTCAAATTTTTGTTTTTTTGTGTGTCTTAAATTAAATTGTGATTAGGTGAATATGAATGAACCTACTACAACCGATGAGATAGGAGCTGTAATTAATTCAGAAAAACAATCTAAACAAGATATTGAAGATAAATCACCAATTGTAATGCAATCATCAATTTCGGTAAGTTAAATACAACCTAATATAGCTACAATAACCTCATTTATTAAAAGTATTAGTATTAAAATTGCTCAGTTTACTGATATTAATGATTCTGAATTTTTGATTAAATTATTTAATAAAAAGAAAAAAACACAAGAAATCAATTAATAGCTAAAAATGCAAATGTAATGTTAAATATCTGTGAAATGATTGTTTGATTAAAACTGGCTTTAATACAAAATATTTCAAGAAAAAAGAAAAAGCAAAACAATGAAAATGTCAACTAATGTTCCGGAAAAATGTAATGTTATGTATTATCTCTTTTTCACACTAAAAACTGAGTTAATTACAAACAAAGAAAGTCTTTGGTGTTTACAATTTTGCTTGAAAGCAAAATTCTATTTAGTATTAGAGACTCAGAGGCCATACAGACTTTTGACAAATATTTGTCATACAAAAACTCGTTTTGAATTTTTTGTTTAAAAATTTGGAATGGGTTTCTTGAAGTTTTGGATATATTCAAAACTTCACTAAAGTGGACTATTCACTATATTTTTCAAATCATCAAATATCAAATTGTGAGCAAGTTTCGAACATGTTTGAATACTTACTCACAAATTACTACCTCCATATACTTTATATGGGATGAGAGGAGCCATTTGATGAAATTATCCCAGTAGCTCTACTTCATAACCGTTTTTGTAGCCTTTAAAATAAAATTTTCAATGGAAATTTCAGCAAACTTACTTTGTTATATTGTTTTGTTGTTTCATGTAAAAAAAGAATAAATTTTGTAAGAAAATTTTGTTAAAACAAATTTTTGAGAAGAAAACAATTATGGAAAAAAAATATGTGAATTTCTCTAAGCGTTTTTTTAGTATTTCTATGCAATATAAAAACTGTAATATTTGTTGTCTATAACAAATTATGATAAAAAGAATATTTTGTATACTTGGATTGATCATTAAGAAATTTTCGCCCATTCGTGTCATAAATTTTGTCAATTATTTAGTTATTTACGAATAGCAAATAGATTTTCTGTGAAGTGAATGCTTGCTTACCCCAATGTAATATTTTTCAAAAGCTGACATACTAAAAATCTACTACTAAAACAATTTTCAAATAATTATAAAATTAATAATATTATGAATAAATTCATATCTAAAAATGTTATGCAACAAAAGCTGCTTCCCTGCTCTGGCAATTAATATAAGCTCGCCTGATGCAAAAAATAAAAAACAAAACATAAATCTAATAAAATCATCAAAAAATAGCATGATAATAAAATAAAAAGGAAAATTTTAAGACTCAAAAGAAACAATTTTGTAATTCAGGATGATGAACAGGATAAAAATGAAAATGAAAATAGTGAAAATTCAAGTGCATCTTTGAATAACAAATCGGAAGCCCTGGAAATAATTTCAACAGATAAAATTGAAGAAAATAATATAAAAAATGTATCAGATGAGGAGGAAGAAATTTCCTCAAATGAAAATGAAACAAATATTGATACTCAAAATGATAAAAATGTAAAAGAAAACGATGATGTTGAAGAAGATGAAGAAGAAATTGAAGAAATTATTGAAGAAATATCTGAAGATACTGTTGATGAAGAAAATCAAATTAATAAAAAAGATATAGATAAATTGGATACACGAAAGGAATCACTTAATGAAATTCTAAACGATACAATTGAAGAAAAACCAGATTTATCATTTAAAAATGAAATAAGTACCATAAATGTTGTTGAAAATGATTTAAATAATCAGTTACCTGAAGACAAAATTAACAGTACTGATGAAAGTATATCTAACGAATTTAAATCTAATATCGAAAATAATTTAAATGAAATAAAAATGACAACTGCATCGGTTAATCAACAAATCAACAAAGAAACCATTAAGGTAGCTCCAGTCACTGACAGCAATAATAAAATAGAAAATTCTAATCAATCTGAAATAGAATTAGAAAAACATAATAGGACATTTATCGATGAAAATATAGAAAAAGTTTATATTGAAAATAAAACACAAACTCAACATATCTTAGAACCAAATAGAATAATTAAAGAAAACTGTAATACTTTTAAGCAGGATAAATGGGATCAATTAAATGATCCTAGTCAAAAAATTCAAAATAAAACTACAATGGATCAACAACAACAACATTTACCAGCATCAGAAATCAATCAGGAAAATATTAAAACAACACTTAAAGAAATAATATCAGATATTGATCGCGTTATTGAACAAGAGGAACAGCATAAAAAATCAATGTCGTCCAAAATGATGCAAAATATAAATATTGGCCCATCTACACAATATACAACACTGGAAACATATTATAAAAGGAATGAATTTAAAGTATGTAAAACTTTTTTTTCTGTTCTTGTCCCTACAGAACCTTTTCCTTTATTAAAATTGAAATTTTAATAATAATAATTTTAATATTATGATAAATATTAAAAATAGAATACGAAAAATATCTAGAAAATTGATGAAACTTCTTTTATAAATTTGTTAAGTGTTAGATTTTTGATAACTTAAGAAAATTAAATACTTTCTTTTATACATAATGCCTATATGCTAGGTTATCCTGCTTGGCCATGGTGTCTCGATAAAAACTGCTTCTCTTTCCTCCGCTTGTAGAAGTAATAAGTGAAACCAGCAGCCTAAATGGGGTATATTTGACAGTACCTAAAGAATCTGACTTACTTTGGTCTTTAGGCTAAATATTTCGAATTTTCCCCTTACCTAGTGTCTCCCTAGCCCAAAAAACCAAAGTGAGTCAGGTTTTTGAGGTGCCGTCAAATATACCCCTATTAAACTATTTTTAAAATTCATGCGTTCCTATTACGATGACCAACTCGTAACAATACTGTTAACTTCTAGACAATGTTCCATATATTGTGGCAAAAGAGGTAGTTTTTTCTTCAGGTTTTAGATGATACCTCAAATACTTCTAATTGTTAAATATTGGCCTTAACCCTAACCCCTGCAACAAACTGCACCAATAAAAAATACGAATTTAAAGTTTTTCTTAATAGTGTTCGCTTTTCTCTATCATCATTTACTTGCAAAGTTCTTCCTTTTTGGTTTTTCCCATAGTTTTCTGGATTTTTCACATAATTATTCACTATAGTTTTGTTAATCTTATGTCATATTTTACAGTTTGAATAACCTTTATCTTTTAGAAAGTCCAAATACCGTATTTGTCAACGACCGTTAAAGATTTTCCTTTACTCATTATAAATTTCTTTTTGAAATTAAGCTGGAATTAAACAATTATTTAAAAACTAAAACAAAAACGTTTAAAAATCTACTAATGAACAATTTTTTTTTTATAGAGTCTTTGTATTAAGCCACATTTAAAGGACTACATACATCTTGGAGAGATCAGATTAGGTATATATATCCCAGTAGGGAAAGTAGAGCTGAAAGATCAATAAAAGAGAGCTACTTTTAACTTCCTCGGAGACAACATCAATGTTTTTTGTTAGAAAGGGGATGAAAAGTACCCTTTATGGCTACTTTCTGCATGGAAAAGTAGTCATGTGGGCTACTTCCTGCATGTTCTATCTGTGAATTTTCCACTTATGCAATTTTCCATCATTAAGCATGCAAAAATTGCTCGAAGAAAAATTCATTGATCTTCGATTTCCCTACTGGGATATTTACTTATGCTTAAACAGATTAAATACCCTTAGATTAACTTAGGTCATTTGAAAATTCTTTGAACCCATTTTAATGATTGGGAGTGTACTATATATTCAATGATATTCCAGAAAAATTTAAACCCTTGGCATATAAATATTTTTATTTTTCTAATTTACGAATTTATAAAAAAAAACTGAAAAGTCTTTGAGTATGTTTTTTATGTTCTAGGAAATTCTTGATATATTGCCCATATACATATCAAAATTAATTAAAGCACCTGCCACAAAACAGAAGCTAAAATTTGTTTCTGCGTTTCTAGAGATGTTCTCCAGATTCAGATATTTGTAAAAAAAAAAAAACAAAGACTTTAATTTTAGAATTATAAATAAAATTAAGGAAATATTTCCTTTTTAGTGTTGTTGTTTTTAAATACTTAGTACAGACCTAATTGGTATTGACTGTGCCCAATAGAATTGTGTGTTTTTGGATAATGCAAGATATTATCATCTTCAGGATAGTATTTTCTCTCATAAAAAAATGAATTACACTTTACTTTATTATACATACAATATTTCCAGGCTGATGCCGTTGAATAGTCCCGAATTATTTACACTATTTAAAAATTTTACTAAAGCAAAACTATAGAAGGTATTTCTGTTTTATTTTCATTGATCAATTGTTTTTTTTGTTTTTATTTCAATTTTTGTTTCCTATTTTCTAGAATTTCAATATAAATTTTTAATTTTAGTCAAAAAAATTCTTCTAAAATACAACATTGTCGAAACAAAAAATTAAAATCAATAAAATTAAGATGCATAAGATTATTTTTAAAATAGAATTTTCCTTAGCCTCAAAAAATTTGGTGCAGAGGTCAGTCGTAAAAATGCATTTAAGAGTAGCACAAAATAACTAAATATAAAAAAAGCGAAATTAAAAATTTATTCTAAATTTAGTTGACTTTAAATTAATTATACATATATATATATATATATATATATATAAGTAATGATTGAAAATAAAGTAAATAATTAATTAAATTTATTAAAAAAACACAAAAAAAAAACAGAAAGTTATATTTTAGTTCTCATTTATGCTGAAAAGTATTCAACATTTGCCGCACGGTCTTGGTGTAATCTATAATTATACATAAAAAGTTTTCACGTATTGAAAATTTATTATTAGTGTTTAGTTGTATTTGTAAATTTATTCAAAATAAACTAACAAAAATACTAAAGAGCGCTACTCGTTTTAAAGTTTTCGAACAGAAAGATAGGGAAAAATTAAGTTTTAGTAATTCATTAAAAATATTTATAAAATTTTTTTTTCAACAAAACAAAAAACGACACAGGAAAACTCTGTTTTTCTTCTTTTTTTGTTACTAAAATTTGATTTTGTACAAATTAATTAAGAATAATTTCCAAAAAAAAAATTGCTTCTATTTAATTTCAATTATTTTCTTTCGGTTTAATTGCAGTATAATATTATTTATTTTTTCACATAACTTTTTACATATTTTTATTTATTTTTTTTTTTTTTTTGATCATCGAAAAAAAAAAATTAATGAAGTTTTATTTTGCATAACAAAAAAACTTTTTTGTAATAATAAATTATTTAAATTCAATGTGATAAATTATAAATTTTTCATATTGATAAACTTTTTACATGTTTTACTATTTATGATAATTATTAAAATAATAAAACATTTTAGTTAAACTTTGTTAAAAGAAATAAAAACAAAAAGTGCCTCTAATATAATTTATAGATAGTGCTCGATAAATATAAACGAATGAAATGTATTCAGTTCAGCGAAGTATTACTTCGCAACAAATATCAAAAACAAGAGAAAATCATCATGATATTAATAAAAATAAAATAAATAATTTAAAAAAATCACAATCATTGGGTAATTGTACAATTGAAAAAACTCGTGGATTTAAGCCAAGCGATAGACATGATCCCACAAAAATGGAGTTTTTGGTTAATTTAAGTAAACAATTATGGCATATGGTAATTTAGTATTTTATCTAAAAATATACTGAAAATATATTTATATTTTTTTGTATAGGTTTTTTCATTTTTTATCAAATAATTCAAATTTTATTTATTTTACAGGAATCTGATGAAAATCCTAAATCGAAAAATATTAACTTAGAAAAAATATTTACTCCAGCCAACGATACAAAAGAAATTTTACCCAAAAATAGTAAGTTTAAAAGTAAAATTAAATAGAATCAGTTCTTCTAGTAACAAATTTAATGCCATTTATGATTTTATAATTTTTACTATTCGTGATATACGTGTAATAAAAAAGTGGATACCTTAATATTTAGCATCTGATACCTAGGACTCACTAGCGCTTAACGTATAGGATCACTTAGCACAGTAAAAATGGAAAGTTTTCCTAAATATCAATTGGAGTGGACCCACTAGCATATTACTGTTTTCATTGACAAAAAGCAAAATGCCAAAGTTACAGCTTTATTTGTGATTTATGTGTTGTTATTTGCTTTAAGTACAAAATCTTAAAATTCAATAACGGAATTCTTCCCGAATTAAAATATTTCTTTGATCTTCTTTGAAAAACCGACAAGCTAGCGATAGCGTTAATTCAGGCTCATTATAGCCTTTAGTGCTAAATTTTGTGCCTCTAAGCGCTAATGAGTCCTAGGTATGATAATAATTAATGGTTAATATTGTTTGTTATGGTATTAATTGTGCACAAATTAGAGGACTATATTTGATCAAAATCTACCAAATATTTAATTTAATTTATGATATTTTCAAATTAAAAAATTTACTAAAAATTAAAGTATACGTTTGTCCTGACCAATGTTTTTTTCTGACTAACATTTGCAAAAAAAAAGCATAATTTTAATTTTCCCCATTTTTTATATATATTATAAAAGAAATTTTTCATTCTCTTTAATATACAACTTAATATTTTTTTAAAATTAGGAAAGTTATATTCATCTTCTGCATTTTATTCACCATCACTACATCCAACTTTAGATGATCAAGTTGAATTGGCTAGAAAAATTTCGAGTTCTCTAAGTGATATAAGTAATCAACACTCAAAAGGGCAGACTATGTATGTAAACCGAAAGAAACGTTCAGTTAAATGGGCTCAAGAAGGAAAGGGTAAGATTTTGGATATATTTTATATAATTTAACATTAATTTTATGTGTTATGGTGGCACAACAAATACCTTAAGTTGGTTATATGTTCAATTACTATCGTATTATTATGATAAAATTGTGTCAAATCTCATTTTGCTTAAAAATAGATCAGAAATATTTACTTTATGTTATTTTTTAGTCAGGTATTTTATGTCAGTTTATTTGATATCCAATAAATATCTTTGTTTTCATTATAAAGAGATATATCAGGTACAATTGGTAACCTCAAAAGTTTCATATTCAATATTCCCAAAAACGAAAAGCCGATTGGATAAAATATAAACCTACTATCTACAAATATATTTCATATATAAAGGATGTGCTTTAATTCGTATATTGTATTGAAATTAACTTTAAAAATATCGAAATAAATTTCAAATCTAAAATACATATGTGATACACATATAATATACGTATCTACTACATACACAAAATAAATATTTACATGATTTTTTTAAAAAAAACTCTTTCATTAATAAAATAAAATAGGGAAAGCAGAAGTTGAAGAGTATAGCTCCTACTCTGAACAAACAAATGATGGAACTTATGAGACAATGTCCAAAACTCATGAAAAAACTCCATTAAAATTAATTATGAATCCACGTGGACATATTCAGGATGTCTCAACATCACCAAATCATGGTATAAATACTTCTGGGGGTCTTTTATCGCCTTTAAAATGTGCAGAATTAGTAAGTGCACTAAATGCTCCGCAAGGAAAAGGTATTTTATATTAATTTTTCTTTGTTTTAATTTATTAAACAAAATTTTAATAAAAACCAAGGAGCTGAATTATTTGCTAAGCGTCGTAAGAAGGCTGAAAATTGGATAGTTGAAGCACCAAATAAGGCAACTAATGATTCATTACCCGGAATAGCATATTTAAATATTGATCAACAATCAACTGATTATATGCAACAGTATAATCCAATTGAAGAAAAATATTCAGTACCAAAAGCTAAATTAGAGAAACAGCAATGGCTCAAAACTGGATCAGTTTATGATGAATATCCAAGTTATGGTATGATGGATACATTACAAAAATCGCACTATGATACAAAACAGGTTAGTAAAGGATGATAATATAAAAATAATGTGAATAAGAATAATTTTTCAATTATAAAAAAATATTATAGGTTCCATTGTTACATAGACAGCCACCAAATGAAGTAAATAGCCAACGGGATTTGGCTTATAAGCCAAGTATTCCGCAAGGATGGAATGCACCACCACCGAACTTACCAAAAGGTTTGTATTTTATTGAAAAATAATCATAAAAAAACTTTAATTTAAGCAGCAAAATAATAAATAATAAATGAAATAACCTAAATGCAATTTTAACACTTTTCTATTTTTCAATTTCGCTTAAAATATTATTATTGTTAACATAATTTTAGTTTTAATTTTGAATTACAGCAAAATCAAATAATATTAGTCATAGCACATACCTAATATGATTATTTATTTTTTGCTTTTTCTTTAAATAATTCCTTTTTTTCATATGGCACCTTAACCTAATATAGGTTGACACAGATTTCGCTTGGTTACATAAAACGACCATTTTTTTTGAAATTTAAAAAAGAATTAAGATTAATTGAAATTTACAATTTTTGTTGGTTCTCTTAAAAATTTTTTGATTGATGCTAAACAAATGATAAACGGAAGATCAACAGTTTTCCTCCTTTAAATTTTATTATATAATTTTTAAATAAAAAATACAAAATGTTTTGCTTTTAATTTTAATTTATTTTTTTTTATATTTTTAATACATAGATGATTTTTCTTTTATTAATAAATTTTACTAATTTACTAATTCCATTTATGCTATATATATATATAGAAGACCCTTCATTGCTATCATCTTCAAACTTATCTTTGACATGTGCTTCTAACAATTTGAAAAATGATAAAAATTTGGATGAAAAAACATTTAAAAATAAATTGCAATTATTTGAAAAAAATTTACAAAAAAATGATAAAAAATCTGAAGAAGTTGATATGAAAAAAGTTGGTATAGTTAGTCAAAAAAAAGATATATTAAAAGCAATTGAAGAAGATGCCAATACAGTAAAAACATCAGATTATTATGATCAGAGGACTGTAAAAACACCATTAGTACCAATGAGCATTTATACTCAATTAAAACTAGAACAGCTTGAAAAATCTAAAAATGATAATAAAGATATAATTAATATCAATGAGAAAAAGCATGATACAGTATCTAAATCATATAAAGAGGATGATGAAATTTTATTTGATATAACAAAAAGTATAATACATGAATTGGATTTAATTAATCAAAAAAAAACTAAAGAAAATGATAAAGCATATGTTCAAATTCCTGTTAAGGAATTAATATCAACATTTGAAAATCAAAAAAATCCAATTATCCGTTTCAAAACTATTGAAAATACTGATAATAAAAATAAAGAAAAATTAAATTTACAACAAATTGAAAATGATGATAAATTTGACTGTGATATAAAACAACAAAATGTTGTAAATAAATATAATGAAAATGATATAATAGAAGTATTAAAGGATGAAATTGATAAAAAGGAAGGTAACGAACTCCATATTGATGTTTGAAGTATATTACACCCTATCCCAAGTCCATCAAAAAGAAAAACATGGAAAAATTATATTTTAATTATTTTTAACATGATTTCAAAAAAAAAAAAAACAAACAAACACTCAAAAAAAAATATTACTTAATGTTTCCTAATGTTTTTAATTGTAAAAATCACCAAAAATTCATATATTAACATTTAATTTAATTTTATAACTATTTCATTTGGCATATTTAAAATAAATTAATTGTAAATAAATAAAAGTTTGAATAATTTAATTAATTGAATATATATTATTAAATTTTTTTTTTCATTTTATCAAAATAGGATTATATACACCACCGGAAATCCCATTAGAAAGTTATGCTCCACCACCACAAATTGTATCACAAGGTTATAAAACTTCAATGAATGGTAATAACAATTCTTCATATTTATCATCAATACCATATAATAATTATCCTGATTATATATCAACAAATGTATTTCCAATGCATGAAATATTTCAAATACAACAAGAACAACCCCAACGTTTTCCATTAAAAAAATCAAATATAAATACAAAAAATACATGGCAACAAAATAAAAACACTACTAAATATCAGGGAACTTCTCCTTTAATATTTAATCCATCACCATTACCCTCTGAAAAATTAGCTAAATTTGAACAAAGGACACAACAACAACAACATCCAATAAAACAATATAGACAAAAATCACCAATTGTACATAATATACGCAAACCTTTAGCTATACAGGGTACACAAATTCGTAATTTATCACCAATACCATATTTTCCTTCATCAATATCATCAGCAAAAGCATCTATTAAAAATGATATTTATGGTTTCAATAATTTTCCAGCTGATAAATATTTTAATGACAATATCGATAGTAATAATAATAATAATAATAATAATAATTATATACAAAATGGTTTAAAAACAATATCACCACAATCATCTCCAAATCAACAATATTACCAACAAAAGGAAAATTATAATTATAATAATAATTTTTGTGCACAACAATATAGTCCAAGATTATCATCAGTTGATTTATGTCAATGTCCTAATTACAACACAGCACCACGTGGCTGGAGTCAAACGAAAAACTTTTATCGTCCTGTAACATTTAGTAAGCCCTGTCTTGAGCTTCCATATTCAGATTTTTAAAAAGATTTTTTTTAAGCCATTTCAATTCAAATTGATTTGCCACAAGTTTAGCAAATTAAAATTTAATTAACTTATTTAAAACAAAACAAAAAAATAACATTTTTCTTATTATAAAATCGATTTTTGAGATTATAATTAACACTTTTTTATGTTTTTCGAGAGATTTTGTAGAGTGGAATTTGATGACATAAACCTTGTACACATCTATAATTTAATGGGGATATAAACAATTAAAAAATTGTTATGAATTTATATTGAATATGTTAAAAGTTAAAAATACTCCCCTAACTTTAAACTTTTTAATACAATCACAAAACACATTTGATGTGTCTTTAAGTCTTTAAATTCCATTTGAGATCAAAGCCAAAACAAATAATGTAAATAATTTAACTAATTTATTAATATTATTGATAATTTTTGAAAACAAAAGAGTTTACAGTCTACCTTTGGTTAAGTAAAAATCTTATGATGTGCTTTTATGAATTTTTGTTTTTTTGCAAAATAAATAAAAAAAACTTGAAAAAAAAACTAAACAAAAATATTTATTTATTAATGAGTAAGATAAAAAAGATATTAAAATTTTAAAATTCACATCCTAAAACATGTAACAAACATGAGAGCTGAATTTTTTTTTATTTTTTGCTATAAAGAATTTTATTATGTTCAGTTTAATTTTGAAACGAGCATTGCAGTCAAAACAGATATTGTTTTAAGGTAAAAACAATCCTTTAAAATAAATAGACCTGTTTAATATCTAATTCCTTGTCACCTTCGGGTAAGATAATCAAAACATTTCTTTTTTTTGAGATATCTCCAGTTAACCTAATCCTTTCCATTTAAATTATATTAAAAAAAAACTAATTAGGGTAGATTTTCATTGCATATTTTCAGCATATTTTAATATACATATTTGTCTTCTTCTTTAGATATTTTGCAATCTGTATAGTAAAAACTGTCTTCGAGGTCATTTCCGTCACCTGAAATAATTTTAAAAATTATTACTTAATTAATTAGATTGATCTTCATTTAAGTTAAAATGTTGTACCTATTGTTTTTTCTGTCGTTGAACTATTGTCTCCATTATTGGATAAGGAAACACTTTATCATTCTTTTTTTATTTATCGACTGTTATGAGGTGTAAGACATGTTAAGAAATTTAAATATTAAGTAAAAATAACTGTTCCACATGACGAAGACTAGTTTTGCCTATTTAGATAGTAAATAAGTAGTTTTTTTTTTTTTTATATCTAAATCGATATAAACCCTTTATTTGATTTTCATTTCTTATTGCTATGCGATTTCTAAAACTTCTGTTATATGTAGATTAACATTTACGCAATCCATCTGTGTCATATGTATAAGATATGATGCTAGTTTGTATTTCATGACTCTTTACACAAAATTGTTAAGACAATGGGCTGCTGCCTGGAAAAACATTTATTAGTTCTTATAACTCCCTCTTCCATTGTTTTAGTATTTCTTCATTTCCAAAAATGAGGTTTCTTCGTTTAATTTATTCAGTTCTGAAATTATGTCGGAAGATAAAAAAATATTTTCACATTAAAATGTAAAATTTGAAACTTTTAACTATTGATTAATTTGCTTTAATCAAACTATTACACAGAAATCAATTTACCAGTTTACCAATTTCCACAACAATAATTTATTTTGCTAATAAAGTATAAAAGTATAATATGAAATAAATTCAACTGCTTGAACAAAAGAAAAACAAAAAAATAGCTAGAAATTGATCCAGTTGGTCATCAAATATCAAAAAATACTTTTTGTGTATTTTTATTTCATCAAAAATTTATTGCACATTTTTTTAAGCGGAATTTTTTCATTGATTTTGTTACTTTATCAAGCTAAATACTTATATCAGCTGTTGTTGATAGTGTGTCCGTTAATGTAAGCACGCACCTAATGAGAATCAAAAAAGTTATATTTGGTAATTTTTCCACACAATTAGAATTCAACTTTGACAAACGACACTACTGAACCTGTAACGATTTTGATCTTTAACGTAAGTAATTTTCTACTTTTATAAATTTATAACTGTTACAGCTTTGTTTCATTGTAACTCTATAACCTGAAAAAAAAAAATATTTTCATATTATAGTTGTAAAAATGTAAAATCTAATTTAATTGCAACTGAAAAAAAACTGTCAAATAAAAATCACAATCGACAATTTTTGTAAAAAAAATTTTTCATCTTATCCATTCTGTTATTTAAAACACTTGTCACACTTACAATTAGAAAAAATAATTAAAATAATAGATGCAGTATGCTAACAGATAAATAAAAACATTTAATTTATAAATATATATATATATATATTTATTAATTTAAATCTATAGAATTATTAATCCATCCGTTTATTTTGTATAAAAGTTGTTTGTGCGGTTCACTTCGCGGTAGGTTATAAGTTACAATTGCTCCAATTAGCCTACAAAAAAAATGCACTTTCAACTATTTAAATAACAAGTTTTTGAATGCGATTATGTTAAATATATATATATATATATATCTAACATACTAATACATTAAAATTTTTCTTTTGGTATAGTTTTAATGTTAATCAAATTTAAAAATGATAAATTCACAATAGCCACGAAGTCAGGTACTTTGCACTGATGATAAGAATGTGAAACTACAACAATATATATGTATATACTATTGCAAACAAAATTTTTATATTCAAATATATATATATATAACTTTCCGCTTCCAAATTAAAGGTGTATATAAATTAATACATTGTACCTTTTAAATAGATAAAACACATATGCATAATATTTCCTCAAAAACAGGTAATATTACCATCCGATATATATATATATATACATATAGGTATATACAAAATAAAAGAATAATTTTTTGAAATAAAGTATATTGGATGTAGTCAAGAGTAAGAAAGATAGAATAAAATACTTATAAAAACAACAAAGTAAATAAAAAATAATTTTTAAGTTTGTCTAAAACCGTGTTGGATATTGTTTTCAGTTCATTGCAGAATTCTAAGAAGTTTGACAGTGATCTTGGTTTTTGTTTTATTATTTTAAATGTTTTTAACAACATTTATTTAATTTTAAATTAAAAATCATAAATTTTGTCGGTATAAATTGTGATTTAAAAGTTAATTTGTAGAGAAATGCATTTTTATTGGATTTCGAATTTTGTGGTTATTTAAATAAAATTTACGTGCAATTTTTTGTAAATTTATAAAGTGTGTTAATATTTTCAATCAACATATTTTAATAAATTATAATATTTAATTCTAATTTGTACTAAAAAAAAAAATAAAACAAAACGAGGGTGTTTGTCATATATTTTTTTTACACCTTAATATAAATACTAATCCATATCAAATATAATAAATATGTGTGTGCGGCTTGTGCAAATAATTTTAGTGTAAAAATATATAATATATAGAGGTAAAAAATAATTTATTTAATTTTTTTTTTGGTTTAGTTTAAAGCAAATTTTTGTTTGTGAATTGTTGTTTTATTATGAATGTGTGTGTTTTCAACTTGAATAAAATATAAAACATAATAATTTGAGAATTATAATAATTTTATTTCTAATATAATTTTATATAAAAATTATATATATATATATGTATGTATGTATTTTGTGTTTTAATGTAATTATAATATGTGAATAAGAAACAATTGTAGATAGAGAAAAGCAAATTTTTTATGCAAAAATATTTTTATATAAACTTTCAATTGTTTTATTTTTATTCTTTACAATATTTCAAATTCAATGATTTTTTTTTTGTTTCTTTTTTTTCTAATGTTAGTAACTTGAAGTACAGTTAGTTTAATTTTATTAAGCTATCCGTGCATGCGTAATACGCATTGAAAGTAAAATTTGTTTTGTTTTTTATTATTTTTATTGTTTGTATATAAATTTTTGTTTTTCTTATTTTTGTTACCTAAAAGAGAATAGTTTCATGGGTATTGTATTTTAAAAACCTGAAAAAGTTCACAAGATTGTGTCATCCTTATTGTTAAATTTAGTTGTACTAATTAAAAAAAAAAAAAAAGAAGGAAGGAAAATGCCAAATGGGTCTATAATACAAGTATTTTGTAAAGTGCGATTACAATAATTATCACAGTATATTAGGTAAATTGAATCGTTAAAACTGAAAAAAGGATAGTAATAACGTCTAAGGCTGCCTGCAGAGTGCCGGCCTACAGCCGAGCTTACAGCCGAGCTGACACCGAATCCCATTGTGATAGTCTAATCTTTGGTAGGCTTGCACTCTGAACACTTTGAGCATATTCCTATTGATTTACCCATAACGACTTTATAGTCTTCGGTATCGGAATCGGCGTCAGCTCGGCTGTAAGCCAGCACTCAGCAGACAGCCTAAGAGTACATTAAATCTGATGCAAATAATACGTAGTTTTGACAGTACTGCTGAATGTTTGATTGTTGCATTTAAAATGATTTTAATTCGTCAGCTCAAGCTGACAGTCTTCACAGAAAAAATTCTATTTAATGCTACTGCATTCTAATCAATTTGAGTTAATATTTCTTTTCTTTCGGTATTATCCCTAAACACCCTTTAGTTGAAATTTGGATCATATTTGGTTTTTTTCCCCCTAAAAGCAGGGTTTTCACTATAACAAAAGCCAATATGTCGTCGAACCCTACGCGGACCCGTCCACACATTCATTTGCTGACACTTCGAAACAAAAAACTACTTAAGAGGTTATAAATTCGTGTGAAAGTTCGCCTACAAAGCGAGCTTTCAAAAACTACACGTATCACCATGCCGATACCCCGTCCAAACAATCGGCAAACTTGAGTCCGCCATTGCTACGGCAATTGGGTATAGGATCTAAATGTGCCAAATCGTTGGAAGACCTAAATGTGCCTAATGTGAGGATCTAGAGTGCCAAATTGTTGATTCCAAAACATATAGTAAATAATCTCATTTATAATTTGAGAATACCTTTAATTAGGCTTAGACTCTTATAAAAGCTGTTATAAGACCGCTGTCCAAAACACTTATCTAGACACCAAGTTACATTAATACAACTTATTCGGCAATTTTGGCATTAGTATTAGTGATTCATTTTATCAATGAAATTAATTTATTAAATAATATTATATCATGGACATATATTTTAGTTTCTAAAAGATATTCAAAAGTTCTACCAAAGCTATAAATGATTTGATATTTTGCTTGGAAAAAGGAAACAAATTTTGTATCCCTTAAGAGTATTTAACATTTAGTTCTAATGATATCGTTGTTTTTATTTTTCACCCTTTCTCCAGCAACTTCTAATACATTGTATTAGCCTCCCGTACATAAGATAAAACAAGCTTCTTCACAGAATAATATAAACTGTACTAGAACATATGATGAAGATGTCAAAGCAATAATGCTATAAAAATAAAAATTGAATTCTGCTTAAATATATTTTTCAATTAACTAATTAAATAATATAAAGACAAAATGAAAAGGAATAATAATTTAAAATAAGTTAAATAATAACATATTTAAAAGCAAAATTGTGTAGGACCTAAATTTTATTTTATTGGACAACCTGTAAATTTACAATAAATGACCAAATTTTTCTGTTTACAGGCTTCTAAGGACTTTATTAGTATAGACACTATTTTTCATAATTATATACAATTATTTTTAAATATTCAAATATTTAATTATTTCTCCAAACAATACAAGTTTTTTGTTCTTTAAATAAAAATCAAGAAAACATTTTTATGCTTTTCTTGTCTGTTGTAATAAATTTTTTTAACAAAAAACAAAAAAAAAAAAAAAAAACATTAGAATTCAGACCTAGATCTTTATCAAAAAGCATTAAATTTGTGTAGCTTTAAAAATTTCTCATATGAAATGATCTGTGACATATTTTAATATAACTGCATATCATTTTACATAGAAATGTCACATGAAAAATTTTTGTTTAAAGTGTAAAAATAAAAATTTAATGAAAAAACAACAGATCTTTATGTATAAATTTTATATGCATATCAATTTATAAACAGAGTTAGAAAATTTCTGAAATTTATAAACATATTTTTAATATCAAAACCAGTTTTCAACAAAATTTGATATTTTATTTTTAATTAATTTAAAACAAAAAAATACATAAACTAAAAGAAAATTTACCCACAATCAGGTATTGCAGGCTTATGTTGTAATCTGACTTTGAAATTTGCTATTAACATGAAAGAAATCATTTAAATTAGTATTTAGATTCTTATTTAGAGATAAATTCAGTTAGATACTGATATGGGTTATTTCAAATGAAATCTTAAGACATAATATCAGCTAATATTTCATTAATAGCGGATCAAAAACTAGTTTTTTTTTTTTTTTTGTATTTTGAAGAAATATAAAATGCTGACCTATTTCCGTTTTTTTTTTTTGTTCTTGTTTTTTTTTTTTTATTGAAATATTTAAAACAATAGCTACACCCAAAATATGATTTTATTTTAATAAAAAATGTTTCTTGGGTGTTTTAATATCCAGTTGTATGGGAAGTAATATAATTTTTTTTTAATAGCCTGGAAATAGAACATTTTAGTTTAAAAAAATTAATGCGTCAAAATTCAAAAGCAAAAAAATATAAGGTTTTGTCAAGCTTCATGATTTTGTTTAGCCTACTTTATCAGGTCCGTACTTTATTAGGTCGTGCGCATTTTTGGTAAATTTTAAAAAGCTTAAACAAAACACAATTTAACAGGTTAATCATATATTTTCCTCCACTATCTATAAATTCTTGCATATCGTATAGATAGCTTTTAAATTTCATTGCTGGAGAAATATTCTGATTTTAATACAAAAAAACTTTTGCACATCCTGTTTAGAATTGCATTTTTTCCTAATAAGAAAAAGACGGGGGAAAAAAAAAATGCCAAATGGGTCAATAATACAAATATTTTATAATGATTTTTAGTGCAATTACAATAATTATTACAGTATCTTAGGTAAAATGATTCATTAAAACCGAAAAAGGGAGAGTAATAACGTCTAAGAGTACATTAAATCTGATGCAAATAATACATAGTTTTGACAGTACTGTTGCATGTTTGAAATGAGTTTAATTCGTTATCCCAAGCTGACAGTGTTTAGAATTTCATTTTTTTTCCTAAGTAAAATATTTTGTAAAGTATGAAATAAGTAAAAATCACTTGCAACAATATTATTAGGGGACTAAAAAGGATACGGCAAAAACTCTCAATTAAATTCACTAAATTTTATGAAAGGGTTGTTTGAACCGTATATGTTGTCTAGCGTTATTATTATCAAACAACACTAATCGCGGGAGTTTTTTTTAAAAAAAGTTGTTCGATGTAATGTAAATATTTACAGTAATTATTTGATTTCATTCAAATAGTTCATAATAAATCACATCTATATATGAAAACTTAAAGGTATCTTTTTAGGATGTAAAGAAACTTTGACTGTTGGAATTGGCTGCTTATCTTTATCTGTCTAATGTGTTTTCCTTCTGACGTTATGATAAATAATACATTTTTTTGACATTTGATATAAACGGTCTAAAAATGGGTCTCCTTCGAAACGCAATAAAAAGAAAGTGTTTAATCGCTACTGGCATATGGCTTCGGATAGCTTATACGGTAATCACTTTCCAAGCTTGGGTATTCTCCTAATATCTTAAAAATGAGGAAAAACTCTTCCATGAGATGATCGACAATCTGATCTACTACTAATTGTGGTTCTAACTCCAAAAGATTTTTAAGAATCAGAAAATTATATGGACTGATCAGTAAAGACAGTATTTCATTTTGCTGAATGAAAAATCTTTTGATTTTGATTCAAATGATGGAAAGCGCATATAAATGCATGCAATCGATGCTATTTGAAAGAAATGAGAACCTATTTACATTAATAATTTACTCTGTGTTCTATTTCTATGACCACCATTGGTGAAAACTTTAAATAAAGCCATTAATTTTATATATTCATGAAGATAAAGTTGGATAAATATTTGTATATTTATACCAGGGATTGACTAAAAAAATGTGTTAAGCACATTTTTAATGAAATATCAAAATATCTTCATTCAAACACACCCAAAAAATTAACTAATGCGCAAATTCAACTGAAATTTTGACATTATTTATTATTTTATAGGAAAATTGTTGCATGCTCATGTCGTATTCGCAATGGGGACCGCGTTTTGTTACACCCGACTATAAACAGAGAGATGACGACACTTCAGCGCGGTATTTAAAGGTGTTTAAGTTAGATTGGATGAATGGATAAAAATAACTGTACAAAAGTACAAAAAACTCAAAATTCAGTCGGGATGATCACGATATTCTGCTTATCGACTGTTAAAAGTGTTCAGAGAGAAAGACTATTAAAAGGGATCTTAGACAAAAAAAAAACCCTTAAAAAGACGATAATGTTCTACTTTACAAAAACAACATAACATGTCACAATTTTTAGAAAACGGTGACTAAAAACTCCTGAAATTGAGCATTGATCTGGTACCGTATTCACTCCGTATACACCAGATTTGGCCCTTCCCGACTACTGACTGTTCACAGATCTTGGAAAAGTGTTCAACGAAAAATATTTGGCACAATTCATTGTTGAAAATTAGGGCTATTTCAAAGCCAAAAATAAATCGTTCTTAACGAGTGATACAGAAATCTTTAAAGAGATTTGGAATTAATTTATCTCATCGTGGGGAAGACCATATTGTTACCAATAACATAGACTTTTTTCTTTTGCTAAACATTTACCATTTCTAATACAACTTTACGCATGTATTTTGTTTTCTTATTGCTATTCGAAGGGTATTTATGTTACCTACGACAACGTCGATATTTATTTTGTGGACAGAATGTGGCCACCAGTTTAATTATAGTTTCTTTGTTTTTAATTTTAAGATAGAATCGTTTAGAAATAATTCTTTTTATTCATAATTCAGCTTTTCTCAATCTGCACAAAATTTTATGAAAAAAAATTATACTTTTACCTAATTAATAAATTATTTAAAAATAATATCTGTTAATATAAAATAATAAAAAAAAGTGATTTCAAATAATGATACAGAAATTTTGGGAATAAACCTAAAAATGATCTTAAACCAAATACAATATTATTTTTTTTAAAATATTTTAGTATTGTGATTGAATTTAAAAGAAAAATAATTTGAAATATTTAAAAAAACAAAAAACTTAAACACAGTCTAAACAGATAAACTGTGTCTGATTTGTCATTATGACGTGTTACGATCGCTGGAGTCTTTCACTAGGATGAGTGATTTTAAAGACCCACATTTTATAAAGGCTCTTTGCTGTGAACCAGAAAAGAGGACATTACAAGTAAGTTGGAAATAAAAATCAATTTTATTATTTAAGGAATTTTTTTAGAATGTAAATATATTATTTGAGGTTGAGAACGAAATTTACGATTTTATAACACTATTTTTTGAACAAAAGTGAAATATTTATATTTTTGGATGCTGTTCTTTTTCTCTACATACCTGCTTGAATTTACGATAAAAATCCTGAGCCTTAATAGATCTCACTAATAATAGCCCATTTAGTAACCAAATATGAACTGAAAGGAAATGAAAATAGGCACAGCAATACTGCCAATATCAAATGACGATGGAAATGATGACCAGGAAAGTGTGATCTTTTAAAAATAAATAAACTTCTTAACATTTTTGACAACTTTAGCCTGTGAGCAAGCTTGTGCTTTAAAGGACTAATGATAGTTTCGAAATATATTGGGCTACATTCATGAAATCCGGCAATCAAGAATATGCTGAAATTGAAATAATATTGTTTATGTGGATCAGGTTGAGTTTTGTTTTCAGTTAGGAATTCATATTTTATCTGAAGCATAAAATTTTAGGTATTTTACAGGTAAACTTTCTTTTTGGAATGAAGTCCCTTATCGCGGATTTCTACATGACAGCTAGGTCAAAATTTTTGATGGCATCTAAGGAATGCTAATTTATTGTTGCTAACTGTTTTTTTTTTTGGATATTTTGTTAACAATAGTTTATTTCTGTTAATTTTTTTTTCTTTTGATTTATTGTTGTTTTTTTTGTAATATTAATTATTGCTTTTAGTTGTTAATTATTTGTTATTATTGTTAATTGTTGTAAACCCTTAGAGCGCTGAGTTGTATAAAGTTAAACGTGTGCTTTCCATTTAGCTACTTACTTTTTACGGTGAAGCGCCTCCTAGGCTAATAAAAATTTCATTGCAAAATATGTGGATTGTAGTTGTTGAAATAATTTGCGTAGTGACTGCTAAAATCTTTAGGGGCAGGTTCGTTTAATTCGTTGAAAAAAAAGCCAGAACTTTTAAGAATTTTTCTTGGCCATATAGGTAGTTCTAGTTTATTTAATTAATTTCTATATACAGTGCAAACTCGATATAACAAGCCTCAATATAACGATTTCCTTGATATAACAAATTTTTAGAAATCCCCTAGAACTTTCCATATGAGTTAATGCTAAATAAAGCTTAATATTACGAATATATTTGTCAAAAAACCTCTTAATAACGAATTTTCAATCATTGCATAATGTAAATAAAAAGCATAATTCACCTCTATTAAATGAATTTTGTCAAATTGTAACCTTTAACTAACGCATTCCACCAAATAATTACACACAAGTGTCGACAGATATAGACTGTTTAAATTTTCGTTCATGAAAATGTGTGTTTACACAAATTTTCTTACTTTGATATAACGAACCGTAGACGAACCTCAATGTAACAAATTACTTGGTATAACGAATATTTTCTTTATCCCCTTTAGCTTCGTTATATCGAGGTTGCACTGTATATAGCACAACATCTGAATAATGTTTTTTCAAATTTTCATTTCATTCTATATTAACCCCTTGAACTGCAATTTATTTTTAGTTTAGGTACTGCTCAGGTAGACAATTTAATTGGTTACTAGAAGCATGCACACAAGTGTATTAAAGTAATAGACTCGATATGACTTACATATACTTCTCTTATAAACAGCATCAACCCTCATAATTTTTGGCGAGTGTTACGAGATGGCACTGAGGTAAGCGGTGTACATGAGGCAGTACAAAAAAAAGTGAACCGTGTGGTGAACTGACAGAAAAGAAGAAAGCAAAAACACAAAATCGAAATCGTAATCTAAATCAATCTTCATAATCTGGAATTTTATTGTATTTGAATTAAGTATAATTAAATCATTGAGTGCAAAGCTTAACTTGTGCTATAAAAACAATTACCTATTATGAGAAAAACAATACATTTTGACTAATAACTTGTGCTGTAAAAAACAATTATCTATTAGGAGAAAAATAATACATTTAGAATAATAAAGTTCATCATCTAGTGTGCAACTAACTTGTGTAATTAGAATTATAAATAAAGTAAATTTATACATGTTCTTGTTTTAATTATAACGAGGTTAAAGCAGGAACAAAAGATATTTGTTCCCAAACTATAAAGGCGAAACAGCGAGTGCAGCTCGTCATTATCATTTTGCTTAAGAAAAGTCATGACGGGCTAGACTCGTCATTTCAGTTCAAGGGGTTAATAAGTGAGCGAATGGCAACGAATTTCTGAATATTCTTTGAAAAAAAGTTATTTTGTGATTTTCATCAGAATTCGCAACAGAATCATCGAAAATCCAAAAATCAATATTTATTTATCAAACAAGATGTTTTTCGAGGTAATGACGAGGGGTTTTTTTATTTTTCAATTTTTGGTAGCCTTTAGAAATCAAAGTACCGATTTTCGCTTAAAAATTTGACATATTTGCTATTGTAAAATTAATAATAATTATTAAAACGAAAAACAAAAACCTCTCGTCATATTACATTTTCTGCACTCATAGCAAAAATCAGTGTGATTATATTTAGACAGTGCAACTTCGCCATGATTGATTAATTTTTGAGTTTATTATATTTCGTAAACAAAACGAGCAAATTTTAATTTTATGTTTTTATTATAATCACCAACTAAAAATTTGCTAACTTTGTTTTTTTTTTTTGTGTTTTGTTTTTTTAGGAGCTACAAATAATTTACTATGGACTGCATGCCCTTGAACCCTTATCAAATTATCGAGATTCAATATTGCGTGCACTTTGTAAATTAGTAAGATATGAAAAACACAAAGTCAATGAAGTCTTATTTTGGTAATTTTAAAATGTTAATTTCAATTCTAACACTTAATAAAAAATTTTTTTATTTGTTTTATTGTATAGCACCGGTGAATTGGTACAATGCTGGTATATTCTATTATCGGGAGCAGTTTTTATTGGGGGTTCAATGTTCCTACCTGGTTCAAGGTAAGTCATTAACTTCTGATTGATTTTTGTAGCTAAACTTAGGACTAAACTTGAAAATTAGTTATAGACAAAAACAAAAATAGAAAATATAATTAATTACTTTTAATGAATTCTTATGATATTCAGAGCCTGCTAACATACTAAAAACAAAATTTTCTGAATTGATTTATTTTTGCTTTTTGATGGGAAAAATGCCTGCCTAGCAGAAGATTATAGCTTGATAAGTTTTATGCGGATTTTGCTTTATTAAAGGATTCATCATTTTACCTCTGGTAAGCCACTGCCAGTGTTGGAAAAATTTGTGCAAATTGATCAAAAATTTTAACGAAGATATAGCTTCAGCGTTTAAGATTGTTTGTGAAAGTAAACAATATAAAACCTTCTCTTTTAGACATTTTTTTATTAATGAGTTTAAAGAATGAAATTCTAAAAAAACGGCTTCGTATGTTTTTAGAATTTCAATACACCGTGTTATTAATTTATTGAAAATAATTCTCAAATTACATGAATTTAAATTTCGTATTCACTAAATTTGTAAGATTTAGCCCACAGCGACTACGGGCTGTATGGAAATCTAAAAAAGATGCTCCAGATAACTCTAATCGGGTTTGAAATGAAATTTTGAACTGGATTCCATTAGAGTTTGGTAAAACGTCCACTATAGCTGATCATTGTATCCACTTTCTTCACCGATAAAAGGTGAAGGCTATTTGTCGACCAATGAAAAATTTAAAGTGCCAAAATTTCAAAATAAAAGACATGTTTCTACATCCTCAATCCTTAAAAATGCATGTCATACGTGACAAAAATGAGGTAATCTTTTCTGGAAAGAAGCGTGTGACGTCCTTTTTTATTTAAAGGGCAAAATTTATGAAGAAAACTTGTTTAAAGTAAGCTGGCTATGCCATTTGAAGGATTCTATGACGTAGACTACGAAAATAATGAAGATTTACTACTGGATATGAATCAGTCATACAGTATTTTTCTCATTTATCGAAACTTTATTTATATTTATGGTGGCAGCTATTCAAGAAGCCATCTGGTTCATGGAATTGAGATAAAAATTTTCCCAAACTCATCAAAAGATATCAACCTTACATTGTGACAGCAAAAATGCAATGCAACTAATCCTAAACAATAACTACTCAGCACGTAAAACATGTTTTGATGTTAAGGAAAAATTTTTACGTGAAATGTTGGAAAAAAAAAATAAACTTAAAATATTTGCAACAAATGCAATGCCTAAAGAGATTTTGACAAAACCTAGTGCAAGACCAAAAATAATTAACTTGACAAAAGCATTTATTGTTTAAAGTAGGATTTACTTTAGAAACAGTAATTTGTGTGGCTCCAAATTCAGAGCATGTGTTTATTTGAAATCGAACACCCTAGCACTAGTGTTAGATGCCAAATTTATTTCTTTATCAGTTGTCAAAATTAAGGTTAGAACTATGATTATTCTCTCCTAATTGAAAACGTGTATGATTCTATTTATAATTAATAAATCATTAAATTTCTAACATGGAGTAACGGATTTAAACTATATAAAATAAATTTGATATAATTTAAGAATTTTTTAATTTTGCATACGACAATGACCCGACACAATCTAAAGCTTATATCATCAAAGTAAAAATAACTCAGAAAGGGGTTCAATCTCCAAAGAATTGGTCATAATCGTAAAGGTCAATCATTACGACAATAGGTAGTGAACAATAAAAGAAAATATCATTATTAGCTTGAGGATAAATAGGGGTATGATATATTGAACTCATTACTAATTTATGCAGAATTGAAAAAAATGACAACTTTGCATTTTTTATACTTGGTAATGAACATTGATCCCTCATTAATCGAGGTAAAATTGCTTTAATCAAATTCAATAAGGAAAATAATTTTTCTATAAATTATAAATTACTTTTGAAGATTTCTTTAAAAAGTATCCATTTTTTGTAGTTTTTAATTGTTTTCGTTATATTTGAGTACACGCCCGTAAGGGTTAAACCACACATCCTCTTTTATAGTTACAGAAAATGGAATTGAGGAGTTGATCTGGTACACAAGAAATCAGAGAAGTTATATTGACTCAAATCAATTTTTGTTTTATCTCTAATCCTATGACTGAGTGTCTAAATATTTCTCCAGGAATGTTTGTAGTATATATATACAAATGGAATTATAGGATGTTTTATTATTAGTTCTTTTTATTGCTAACTGAAACGTGAATCAATTTACTTGTGTGAAAACAGATGTTGTGTTTGTTTTTGGTCGTATATCTGAAAAACTATTGGTTTAGCGAATAAATTTTCTATAAATAGAATTAACGTCAATCCAATAGTTTATAATAATATTATGACATTTGACCGTTCTAACTTTTTCTTTTGGTTTTATTGACTTTTGAGAATGGATTTGAACCGCAAAATTATTTCAAAAGAAAAAGTTTTTTGTTGGAATTTTTTAGACGTTAAAAATAAACACTTTTAATCTACATGATAAAGAAATTTTTTAACGGAATCAGAAAATAAATAGTTGAATAAATAGTCAAAACTATGGGAAAATGGTGTTTTTGTTGTTGAATATATTGTTTGTTAGATTAACGGAATTAGCCATCAGATCAGATCGGTCCCTTTATCAGTTTCATAGTAATTAATTAACTAATTTTGCAATAATTTTTGATTCTATTGAAATTTTCATTTTTTCATGGCATGAATATATTTAACTATTAGCTCGACAAATTTTTTTAACAGGTCCTGATAAAATAATGCTAACATGAAGTTGTATTTGCTGGTTTTTGTTAGCAAACCTTAGAATTTACCATTGAATTTATCAGTAATTTAGAAGTGTTACAATATTATCCAGAAAACATTTTGATCCGTGTACGCTCCACCGACAGACTGACCAAGTCCGTGAATTTTCTGTATTTGGATCTGTAATAGCCACACTGTCTCGGATATCAAAACGGATTTAATGGCATCCGAATTTGTAACGTTTAAATGAAATATTCTAATTTAAGGGATACTTGCGTAATATTTTATTTGATCAAATTTAAGCTTCAAAAATCAAAGAATAATCCATTTTATATTTGAAAAAGTTTCTCTAAAAACTAGACACTTCCCCTTGAGTAGGGGAATCATATTAAAAGGGATATATACAAGTCATAAAACGAAAATCCTATTTGGAAAATTCGAATTAGTGGCAAAAAAAAAAGAAAAACAAATCAACAATTCATGGTTTTATTGTTTAAATTACACAGGCCGACGAAAAAAGTACTTTTAAAAACTTTTTAAACCAATTTACCTCTTTCTTATGTATTTTTTGGTGCTAAGACTAAATTTGATATCAGTTTTTTTTTATCACCCACAGATTTCTCACAATATGGCATTAATTGTATATTTTAAGGCATAAGAAAAATTTGGAAAAAAATTCATTTTATTTTTAATTAAGCGACAATTTTTACTTACAGTAATATTAAATTGGAAAAATGCGAATATTAGGTGTTTATTTTTTTGTATTTTCTCTCCCTTTTCTCTGTATAATTTCTTGTAAAGCTTTTTTTCCGATGTGATGCATTTTTATTTTCCCATTGGAACTCATCAGTACTCGTTTCGGAACTGGAATGTAAAACGTGATCAATGGACTCAGGCGGCAAAGGGATAGGGAGTCTCGGTCCATGTACTACTGGCCGATCAACTGAAGTAAGGTCAGGATAGACAATTACTTTTTTATTTTTCGAGTTATATCCAGCAGCATCTATGATGCAAAAATAACAGTCATTTAAATGATTTTTTTGCTCTCTCCATATCATGGGTATAGCAAATTTAAAAGCAATCTTCTCTTTCTTAGACCATTTTCTAAGATCTTCAACACAAACGTAACACACTTTGTGAGGAGCCCAAGATTACCGATTTCTATATCAAAATAAGCACAGTACACTTCTTTCACAAAGTCGGTTATGTTCCTTTGATGTTTTTTAATTGTAAAGTCACCACATATATAACAGAAATTGTTAGGAGAATTTTTACAACCACGATTAGGCATATTAAAGTCTAAATAAAACGCACATGTGTCAAACACTGCAAAGCAAGTTTATATTAACTGGAAAAAAAACAAAAAAGTTTTTTAATACATAATTTTTTGTCTGCTGCTGCTGTTATATCAATTTTATTTCTGATGAATTACAATTTTTTGGAATTTTTTTTTCTGATCTATAGCTATTACGGTGTTCCGTTGCTGTTAAAGTAAAAGTACAAGTGGGGGTTGGTGCGCGAAGCGAGCAGGAGGCTTCCCTCCTAGCTTCGAATAATAACATTTTAACTTATTCTATATTAAAATGTGAGATATTGGGGGGTTTTTTTTCGTCGGCCTGTGTTATAGAGAATAAATATATCAAACAATCATATTGCCCTTCGTCATGGATATAATCTGTAGAGAAAGTGGTTTTACTTCATCAACGAAATAAATCTACCTTTTAGTCATAACAGCTACTTTCTCGGGAAAAATATCAATAAATATTGTTAACAAATGATCACAAAAGTCGCCGTAATGGGCGAATTGTAGAAAATATGTTTTACTAGTGAACGTTTTAATCTTATTCACGTATGAGTTCATGAGCATGAGAAACTCACTAATGAATAATTTTCCCTGTTGGAATAAAAACAAAATTGACAACTGATGGATATAATGGAAAGAATCATCCAGCTATATAGAATATTTGACACCAATAGATACACGTATCCTTATTCATCTTTTTCTTGCTAACATTTTATTTATGATAAATTTGATGAATTTTGTTCAAAGAAGGTCTATAAAATTGCTTTTTTGGTCAAAATTACATTGGTTACCATATGAGTCGTTTAGAAGCCAATGTGATTAAGTCCAAAAAATCAAAATTGAGAAAAATAAATGTTTTTTAACTCATTCGAGACCAATTGCACGCCGTGTGTACAATGATCTTGAATTGAATTTATCAGTCAGTATGGAAGAAGCGGCTGTTAGAACAAAAATTATCCTTGAAGTGTGAAAAAATTATATAAGATTTTGGTTTCAATTTATCGCCTAAAATGAGTGACTCAAAGCCAGGAACATCAGGATTACAGAAAATGAGTAATAATAGTGAAAATGATGATGGATTCTAGGGATAGTCTCCAAAAATATGTACTGTCTCGAATGGGTTAATACATTCATAACACATAACATATTCAGAGGCTATAAAAAAAAGGGTTGTTTGACCTACAAGAAATGAAATAATGAGTAAATCCTTTTAAGACTAATAAGTAATATATTATTTATTCTATTCAAATTTGCAAAAATCAGAAAATATAAAAAAATTGACTTAACCACATTGGCCTTATCCAAAAGTCAAATTGGATTCCAAATTGAACAATGTTTGACTTAATGTACCTGTTTACATTTAGGGGGAGGTACGCAAACAGCTGGTATATATATTTAGGTCAGAGATGTATAACAACTCTGAACATTCGGACTAAAAAAGCATTGATTGAACAGAAAGTGTTTTTTTTTGTTTTTTTTTTTTGACATTTAATGATCGTTGAATACTTTTAGTGAAATATTAATATTTCAAATTAAAAACTATAATTATTGTTAGGTTTTAATGATTAATTAAGTTTTTTTAGTTTCAATTGGCATGGACTAACATAATGAAAGTCATTAAAGCAATTTTCTATATTTGATAGGTGTAATTAAACCTCTAGAAGACTTCTTTTGTGATTCTCTATTCATTTGTTAGTGAAGTCACTAGCGAAGATTTTTCACTTGAAATTAACACTTAATTATTCCTTATGCCACACAAGGAATAAGAAAATTCGGATTTAACAAAAAACCAAAAAACACCGTAAATTTTTTCTTTGACATTTTTAATAAATCAACTGGCAACTATTTTCATGTTTTCCAGTGATTATAAATTGATTAAAATTTATATTTTTTAATCAAAAAAAAAGTAAACAGAATAAATTTTTCAATAAGTGAAATTAACAAATCCAAAAATGGTGGACATAGAAATGTAAACAGAAAATATATGTAACTACGATAGGGTCCAATGTCGCCTATGTACACTGGATACAAAATTATATATATTAAAAAAAAGAAAAACTTATATATGGTAGCACTTATTTGTTATTCCATTCATAAACTCGCAGTAGATTTCCCTGAAACCTGAAGTATAATTACAACTACTACTTGTATAATTTATAAAATAAAAACAAAACTATACATTTGTATATACATATATACGCGAATGCGGGAATTTCATAGAGAACAATAAATGGCTGAAAAATACCAAAGCAAACCCATCAAACAAATACCAACAAAAAAATTGTAATTTTAAAATGGTGTGGCAGCCATATCTCCCTCATGTATATAGAAAATTACGTGTCATTTTCTCCCTCTTCCTCAAAGAGGAAAGCTATATAGTAAAATATTTTTTTTCTTTTGCTTTCATTTTAAAAACCAACAGCACTAAATAGAAAAATATATATTTTCTTCTTTTTCTAACAGCCAGAAATTCTATTTAGTGGCTGATTGTATTTGTAATGAAAATGCTGAGAAAACTGTATTTTTATATTCCTCTCATGGACTATACAATATCCCATGTTTGATATTTATAAAAGTGAAATAGTCCATATTTGAACTGTATAGTTATATATATTTGATTTTTGTACCGGCGGTGGGATTGACTGTTTTTCCGCGAAAAAAAAATTTAAAAATTCAATTAACCAAAAATATATTTTAATAAAATATTCTACTTATTATTTATGTGCATTATTTGTGTTTAAAGTTTGAATAATTTTGAAATTGTGATCAGAGTTTATTAATTATATAAAAATGCCATAAAAATGACTTGATTTTCTGCTGTTGTTTTTATTTTTTTTTGAAGGTTTTATTTTATTTGACATGTATAGTGTAGTAGTTCAAGAGTACACTTAACCCACGAGTAAAGTAGTAGAATAAAAAACAATTTCAAATAAAATAATAACAATACTAATTAAAAAATTTTTGTTTTCTTTATTAAAAAAAAAAAAAATAAAAATTTAAAACGTAAATATTAAATAATTCTAATATAAAAACAAAATAAACAAGATGGGGTAATTTAATGTGAAATTTTTTTACTATCCACATTAATCTAATTAGTCGTTAATGAGAAAAAACAATTTGTATTCAAAAAAAAAAAAAAGAAAGTTTAGTAGAATTATTTGTGTTGTGTTTAAATTTTATTTGTTTTTGTGCTCTTGTGAAACTATAAAATCACAAAATAAAACATAATTTCAGTGATTTTTGTTTTTTTGTATAAAGCAAACAAATATATTTAAAGTATGTAATACTCTTAAAATTATTGTTCCTTTTTTTTGTTTTTTTTTTTTTTTGAATTTGAAATCAATTGAATTAATTTTACTACTACTTATTTGTCCTTTATTGCTTCAAAATATGATAATTAGAGAATGGTACAGATTATATATATGTATATATATATATATATATCCATTCCACATGCCCTATACATGCTATACGCGCATATGTATTTATATAAATATATGTGCTCCTAAGGTTTAGAGTCTAAACTTTAGACGAAAATTATGACTACATAGTTTTGATAAGCCCTTAAATATATTTATAATATTTGACGTTGTTTTATTTTCTTTTTTAAGTTTTGCTTTTAGCCAAAGTAAAGTGTAGCTGCAGAGATATTTAAAAAATTTACTAAGACTGCAGTTATATACTAATAAGTTGATTGATTAAAATTTAAAAAAAAAAGGAAAAATTATTCAAATACTTAAGAAGACTTAAATTAAGTTTTCATGTTGTTTTTCATGTACATTGGAATTTTTGTTTAGAAATGCTTGTCTTTACACAAATAAATTAACTACTAAAAATATTATATTTAATATAAAGTCACTACTAGGATTGTTACTTAGATAACCACCAAGGCCAAAAATTATTACAAAGTAATTCTTAAAAATTTACTATAAGAGAATATTTACAAGCATTATACACGAAGCGAAAATTTAAATTATTATTCAAAAAAGGCTCATTCTGAATATTAATTACCTTTGTAATTTTTTTTTTTAGTATCATTCTGACGCCCAGTTTCACAGGATCGCCTTTAAGTTTCGGCCTTTAAACTATTATAGTTCATTTATTGGCCATATTTGTATTTTCTTTTGTATTTATTTTGAAATTAAATATTGTTCTTTTTTCTTTTTTGTAATTTCACAATAAATTTTTTATTATAAAATAAATAAAATCTAAAATTTTTGTTTCAATTTATTAAAATAAGGATATTCGTATGTAGGCAGCATAACAGAAATGGGATTCTCTGTCTCGGTGGGAAATCAACTTGAGATAGAGAAATCCGGGTTTTGACGCTACACCGAGAAAGATTCCCATGTCAGGATTATATATATGTATATTTGTGTATTTTCAAACTTGAATTAACTGAAATTTTAGTGCAAATTAAAATGTATTCATAAATTAAGGATTTTGACAGGGTTTAGAAATTTGAAAAAATCGATTTTTTTTTTCCATATTTTCAAAGTATAAGCCTTTAAGAAAACGCTCCTAAAAGGATTTTTCAAAATAATTATTTTTGGAGATATAGCTGTTTTAGTGCCCGTATGGCTCATACTGCGCCTAACTTTATCCGAAACTTTGAAGGCGTTTTTCTCGAAACTACTTTTTTCGAAACGGTGTGCATGATATCTCAAGTTCAACCGAACCGATTCACTTCAAAATTTGTATGAGTCCTTTGTATACATTTCTCTATCGCATGAACTAGGATTATTAAAAAACACTTCTCTTGGATTCAAACAGCTACAACTTCGCGAAACTTTTCAATTATCCTAGTTCATAGGATAGCAAAATTTAGCTAAAAATATTTATTGATTCTTTTTTATGGCGTCCGAAAAAACACCCAAAATTCAAGCGTCTAAACCAGTATTAAGAAGCTAAATCGAATAAATTTTCGTAAATATCTACCTATTATTATTTTTTAACATTTAAGTGATTACCGTTTTAAATTCATTTGATTCTATAGAAATTTCACTCTCTTTTAAAGTAAAATTAATTAAAAATTAATTTCATGGGTAAATTACGAAATGGCGAACATAAAAAAGGTATAAAAATTGGTGTTTTCGCTTCGTTTTTTTTTTTTTGTTGAAAATCTAAAAATACAATAGTGCTTTATTTGGAGTTTGTTAATTACTATTGTTTTGTTTTTGTTGGTCCAGAAGAAGTCGTTTTTCAATTTTCAACATGAATAATATCTTGTCATATAAAACTAGAAAGAAAAATACAAGACACCTTCGTCGTTTTGGATAATTTAACACCATTAGAAGTTTATTCAAAGTTAATCTAAGGATTTTGCTCCATTATTTCCTAACGGAAAGAAAATAAATGACTGCTTGACCTTCCCTGAAGTCCTTCCATTAGAAGTTCATTCAAAGTTTATCTAAGGATTTTGCTCTATTATTTCCTAACAGATAGAAAATGAATGACTGAATTTAAACGTGCTTGACCTTCCCCTGAAGAGTATCCGCTGGAAAGAACGGTCAAAATCTATTAACACAAATGTGGTAAAAAAAGTAAATAACATTGTGTTAGTTAGACGATCACCGATTTGAGGTTTATGAGACAATTAGGTATATCCAAAGGAAAAATAAAATACATCTTATATATAAGATTTATACAATTTCAATGTTTGTTTATGGCCGACCTAAAGGGAATTTCACAAGAATCTCACAAATAACTTCAGAAAGGATCGGATTGTTTTGGTCTGAAGCTTTGGTATCATGGATAAAACACTTTACTTCAGTCATCAAACAACAGTTACATCAGTTGCTGGAAGCTGGAAATTTTCTATCAGGAAAGGCGAAATTTATTTCCTCTGATTTTAAAGTTAAATAGTTATTGTTTTTTTCTTAGAATACCAAAGGAATTCTTTTAATTGTATATCTTGAAAGGAGCAAAAGAGAAAAATACCGCTTAAATATTATTCCAGACTTCTAGATTAACTGGATTACAAGATTTAAGGACGTCAAAAATCTGAAACATGAACAGTATGAAATCAGTATCAACTTTTAGAAATAAAAGTTAACGATGAATTCATACTGATCATTCTGACACATGAAAATTTCAACATTTTCAGGACATTCAGTATGAAATCATACCCAATTCAGATCGAACAGTATAAAATCATTATCAAATTTTTCGACTCGGGAATGCTTATAAAGTTGTTTTATCTGTGATAAAATTGACATTTTTCAAATTTAATAACCCCCTCTGACTTTAATTTATTCTCAAGGTTAAAAAATGTTTTTTTTTTTGTTTGGGAAAACTTTTTAGTTCTTTTTATGCTGTGATAGCGGCCGTAATTAACTTTTAATTTGCAATTTCAATTATTTAAGAAACATTGAACAAAATGTATTGCAATAATTTTGAAAGTATTTTTAAAATAGTAAAAACTGTTTCTCCACTACTAAAAGCCGTGAATTTTTAACACAATTGTTCTCACAGTAGCCTGCCAAAATAATACGATTACCCTTGAAAACTGAAAATTTTGAATATTTTTTTAAAATAAACCAAATTATAATTTAATAATAATTATATTTTTAATAACAACTTAAGTATTTGAAATGACTAAAAGGTAAATTTTCGTTTACGTAGGGACCACATCGTCCCCTTAAAGAATTTAACTTCTTAAGAAATTTTTTTTATTTAGTATTTACATTTATAACTGAATTACATGACGATGTCTCGATAATAATGTCGTCTCTTCCTTGGACGTGAACAAATAATCTTGTGTAAAATTTAACTGTTGAAACGTTTAGCGCGCTTCTTCTCTTACAAATGTCATGGTGCAAAATTTTTTAAATAAAACATGTTGATTAATTGATTATTTGGTTTGTTATTTTTTTTTTTTTTTTTCTTAGTCTGAAATTTTCTCCTTTTCAAAATATAATTCGAAAAGCTTTTTTATTATCTTCTATGCGCTTGCTCTGAAATTAGTCGTAAATCAAACATATATATATATATATATATATTTGTATTTTTTAGTAGAATAATCCAAATTTTTTAAACATTTTTAACACAGTTAAATTTGATAATAACCAAATTTTAATTTTTAGTTAAATTTAAAAAAGAATATCAACGATTTTGAATTTCTTGGATAGATATTTACCTTACATCAATTTCGATTCCTTTTTTTTTTTGGGGTATATAGAAGTAGCTTTAAGTATATCAAGTGAACATCCCCCAAAAAATATTTCCAAGGAAAAGAGCTCAGAAAGCTTCCGGTTTTGAATGTGTTCAAACGTTTTAAGTTTATATTTGACGTGAATTTTAACTTTTTGTTTTATTTTATAATATTTTTAATAACTTCAATAGAATTTTAAATATTATATTTTTGTTGTCTGAATAAATGAGTGAAAAACAAATAAATAAAGTTCTTCAAATTGTAACCTAGATGAGAAAGTCAATCATTGTTTGCCATTTACTATAAAGTTATTTTAATTTAAGATTATCTTTATAGAAAAAAAAACAAATAAAATAATTTTTAAGATAAAGAACTACTTAAGCAAAAAAGAGAATATTACATTTAGTTGTGATGTTAGTTAATTAACCTACTATCAAAAATTCTGTTCGTGTTTGTATTTTTTTGTGTATTTGCTAAGTATTTGTCCTTGAGATTTATTAATAGTTAAATCAAATTAAAAATAAAATTTTGTTAAAAAAAAACCAAAAATATTTCTTAACATTTATTAAAATATTTTCTTAAATAATAAAAATTATAAAAGAACAAAATGCAAAATGCTTAAGCATAGATTAACACCAGGACGTCGAAGATATAATTCTCAAGGATCAGATATATCATATGATGATTTATTAATTAATACAATTGATAAATATCATTCAACAACATTATCACCAGTATCAGTTTTATCATCAGCATCATCATTAGCTATTGCTACTGTCTCAAATCCAATTTTGGTACCATTTAATAATAGATGGTCAACATCAATAACGGCATCATCTAATAAAAATATATCAAATGTTGGTTTAAAAATTTCTGATGATTTGAATAATAGAAAAACTGAATTAAGATTATCAAATCGACATCACCTTTCATCAAATACAACATTAAATTATGATATTAAAAATATTGATTATGATGTTATTCAACGATGTAATTCTTTTCATTCAACACGTGGTGAATGCCATCCAAATCGTTTTCGTAAAAATCGTAAATTAATATCACCATCAATTGATATAAATCGATCAAGAGGTGGATTTCTTTCATTAAGTGGTGGTGGATGTTATACAAATGTTTATGGTAGACATTCATTACATGAAGATCCACAAATTTTAAGAAAAAATTTATTATTAAAACATAAAAAATCTTTGGTTGATGTTAACACAGTAAATGAATCCTCAAAATTAACACCATGGTAAATATAGAATAACAAAGAATTGTTTTCTATTTTTTTTGTTATGAAATATATATACATATATATATATAAAGGATATGATTTCATAAATTGTTTCGACATTTTTTGTTTACTGTTCTTTAAGAATTGTCTCAATTAGTCCCAAAGCTGACACCTAAGAATAACATTCTTTTTTCTTTTGACATAATTCTCGACTTTATACATACATCAATATACAATAATATCCTTCAAATTTAATATATTTATTCCTATGCTTCTCTAACCTTTCTACTGATTTATTTAGTTTTTTGTATCTTATAATATCTCTCAGTTTTAATGATTTGAACTGAAATCTCATTTTCTATAAAGCTTTTCAACATCTTGTGAACAGCTAGTAGTAGATAAAATTTGACATTAGTGGTTGAAATATAAATTATATACTATACTGCTGCTAGAATATTTTATTTCATAATCAAACACGAAGATATATCAACTCAAAGCTAACACAAATTTAAACAGGTGTATCATAAGTGAGTGTCCTAGAAAAAATATTAAAATTTCTCTACACTTATGATGACCTACAAATTTCAAATCAAAAATGCTGTTGCTAAATTTGCCGATGACAATATAAATTCTGGCTGAGGGTTGAGCCAATTAAAAAACTACAAATAGCAGCTATTATTGAAATACTAGAAATGGTGAATTAAACTCAATGAAAATAAATTTGTACGCATAGATTTTAAAAATAAAAAACTTAGTAACTCACCTCTCAGCTACATAAATATCTTGGTATAGCCCTTTTAATGCAAATTTCACGCGGAAACCGCATGTCAAAATAAAAAATTAAAACAAAAAAAATATTTACTTGCTACTAATTCTGACGACATTCAACAAACTTTTATTTTATTGACCAGCTATATACCAATTTGGATGTTTAGTATTCAACTCTGGGATATTATTTCAGCCAATGCAATTAGAACATCATTTTCAATGCAGCAATCCGACATCAATCTCAAACAATTTACTATGTTGTATAACTAAATATCCATTTTAAAGCAGGCTACTATTTCTTTTTATGTAACAAATTGCGTTTTATAATTTATAAGTTATAATTACTGACGTAATTCTGACATAATTTGCCACAATAAATGCTCATTAATGAGGAAGCGTTTGTCAACAAAATAACTTTAATTAATTTTACATGGAGAGAAAAATTGTAGCAGATTTTTTTTACAAGAAAACTATTTTATTGCCAGAACAAAAAATGATTTTTGTTTTTTTGTTTATTTTAGTTATTCAAAAAGGATGTTAAGATGTAAGACTTTTCAAAAATCACTTGTTTTTTGTTTTGTGTCTTAGGAATATTGTATCAAGATTTCAATGCAATTGGGGTCTGAAAGTATCATAGTTATTAATAATTAAAACTTCTCACCTTTTGTACCATTTAAAGAGTTTCAATTTGAAACACGTTTTTCAAGGAAATCTGTGATCATAAGCATTAAAAATCATGTGAACTTTTACAATTTTTTAAACAAACAAAATGACGGATTTTTTTTTAACAGCGTTTTGAACGACCAAAGACAAATTGACAAAATCAATTAAAAAGAGATCGTTGGAGGGGAGGAAAAAGTAAATAAATTGCGGTTATTTGATTTTTGATAGTTCTGAGTTCTGAGATAAGATGATTACTAGATATTACTATACATTTCTAAAAGACAATTTAGGAAATGCTTAGTTCTAAATATTTTTTATTCAAAAATTTTATTAAACGTTCTCAAAAAGTTTTTCAATAATTTGCAAATATTCGTATTAGGTTAAGTGTTAAGATTATGAGTATTCACTGATGTTTTCATGCAGAAAGGCTTTTGCGGCCATTTGCTAAAAAAAAATTCATTGTGTTTTCCCCGAAAAGGTAGGAGTTATGACCAAAAAGTAGCTCTCTTTTATTTATGAAGTAAACTATTTTTCCCACTGTGTATATTTAAATATTGTTCATTGTTCAAGATCTTAGTTACAGGTGCCTACGATCAGCTGAAAAATAAAATTTTTCAGTTCTGATTTTGTAGGCAAGTGAAATCTCGAAAGCAGACTAACTCTCAATGAAAAAACGTGTAAATGACTTTAATATATAGAATTTTACGATATATAAGTTAATTATATCTTGTACTTGTCTTCAAGTTAAGTAAAACCTAACGCAGACCAAAGTGATAGATGCCATAACAAGATTTTCGGCCTAGTAAAAGTCGCTGATTCAATAATTTTTGCTGCTAGAAAGATGGTTTATCAAAATATGCTTTAACAATTTGTTTTTGAATTGTTGAAATATTGTTGTCATCCAGATTGCTGCTGCTGCTACAGTAGCTGCAGCTGTCATTTTGGTCTGTGTTACGGTTGAGACAGAAAATTAAACACCGGGATAGTAAGTCTTTCCTTATTATGGAAAATAATCCAATTATTAATTGAGATTTAAATAAAAATATTTGTAGCGGGATTCGACTTAGAAATGAATGAAAAACCAGCAACCTGCTTAAAGGAATTTACAGCTGGAAAACGCAGCGACAAAAGAAAAAAAAGAATAATTTGTTTGTTTCAGTTTCAGATTAGTTTAAAAGAAAATGTTGGTCTTTTTTACCCAATTTTTAATTCTTGTTGTTTATGGAATAATAATTTTGCTAGCAATTCCTACTGGAATTCACATATATAGTTAAAGAATATTGTCTCGAATACAATTTAACGTTATAATTTGAGGAGGCAATTCAATTGGTTCCAAATATTTTGAAAAATTTAACTATTCAATTATTTTTTGTTTTATTTCTTTTAAGTTTAAAAATTTAAACAGGTCATTTAACTAAAATTTCAAAAAAATAATTTCAGCTTTGGCAAGAGAAATGGTGGCAGTGTTAGAAGGCCCAGTGAATGTTTTGTTCTTGAAGCATCTGAGATGATAGTGGTAAGTTTAATTTTATTTTTTAAAAAAATAGCTTCTTTCCGCCTTTTTTGTTACCTCTCACAGTCCTTACATTTAAGGATGGATATATTATGCTGTAGAATAGACCTTATCATACTATATCTACGTCATAATATGTTAATTGGGAAATATGTCAGTTTTATAGTGTCAGCGGCAAATCTTATAGATGGTCAATAACAATTTTTTTATAGCCTTTTAAACTAGGCTCTCATCAATGCAAAAATACTTTTAATGTGCTAAAATAATAATAAACAATTTAGACAAAAATAGTATCGCTATTGATTGCTTGGGAAGTATTTATATATGTTTAGTTAGTGCATATCTACAGCTGAGATATGAAACTTCAACGGATTGCCGGATTTCTCAAGAAAGATGTTAAATTTAATAAAGTTGAACGTATCGAATTCGATACACGACATCATCGGTGTTGAATTTGTACTCAAAAAGTAAATCAAAAATCAATCAACAACAGGTTTTTTTTGGGCGTGCCATCGCCCTGTTTGCCAAATTCTCAACCACAGTACATGTGTATCGATTCTTTAAAAACATAACTGTTTGTTATTTTATTATATTGACATTATTAATGGAATACTTCTCTATAATTTTAACTCTTAATATTAACAAAAACAAAAAATTATGAATTTTTTTGTGAAACTACTTAGTTTTTAATTTTCTAATCCTATTGATAATCCTTATCTTTTGAAATGAAATTTTAAATGTTGTAAACAAATTTTTAAGTTAAAGATTTTTAATAGTTTATTTTTTATAACAATTTTTGTCGCTGGGGTCCTACGATCCACTCCAGTGTGCCAGTGTGCCATTGTTAGTAAGAGATTCTAGAGAAGTATACCAAGTAAGAGTGGGTCTTCATAGGCCAACTCACCTGTGAGTTTTGTATGGAAAAAACCGGTTTCGCTGTGAGTTGACCTGTGTAGACCCACTCTAAGCGTTATTAATATTTGTCTTAAGTATCTTTCCACGTTACATAGCTAGATAATTCTGTTGACCAAAAATGTAAACTATAATGAATAAATGATCAATTCGAATTTCGAAGTCATATAATTTTACCTTCGAAATCATTGACAAATGACATATTGTAATGTCTTCGAAAAGAATTATATTATATTTTCATTTTCAGTTTGTTTTCTCTTAAATTTGTCCTTTTAATGGTCCAGTAATGCATTAATTTTTACCAAAAGATTAGAATTTTAACAATTTACTTGAGAAAGATTTATTTTTTTCATACAAAGTGAGAAACTTTGAGGCTGAATATCTATTAAACGCCCAACAAATTAGATGACAAAATATAAAAAAAAAAATAAATAATAATAAATAATAGAATAAAAAAATACTTTAGTACCTATATAAAAATTTTATGATCCTACAAAATTTCAGGCTTTTACAAGTAATTTTTCTTGTTCACGAACATACCAAAAAAAAATTTAGTTGGTAGCCATTACATCCGCTCATAATCAGAAATAGTGTAAATTATCAGCCTTAACAAACAATCTTCTCAAAAAAGTCCACTAGCTCTGGGACTTTTAATATATCTTTAGCCGATTTGACTAATAATAAAATCGATTAATACAAAAACTCGTTAATTAGAAAAAAATCTCATAAAGCGATTATAATTCGAAAATATCATTTTAGATAATATTCAAACGATTCTAAGATTTAATTGACCTGAAAAACTCTTTTTAATTATTTATATCTAGATTTCTTAACAAAATATTTCTATAGTAAAAAACTATTAATCCTATTAGGACAATATTCTAGCCTCTTTTTTTAAGCGATATTTATAAATAAAACAATAATTAATCCAATATAAACGACGTAGATTTTAGAAAAACGCATCAAATTTTTAATAGTAATATTTTTCTATTTTTATTTTAATGTAGTATTTTATTTATAAATGTGACACTCTAACAAAACAATGAATTATTTAAAATCGATTCTTAAATGGTCCAATTATGAATTTTCACAACCAAAACAAAGAATTATTAAAATTGATGGCCATTATAATTTTTGTTTTTCACTTTTTATTTCCACAGGAGTTCATTTTATGAATAAACTTGTGGATTCAGTTTTTCTTTTTTTTTTGTTTTCTTGTTTGTTTTGTGTAAATTTGTAACATGCTCGTATAATTAAAAGCACATTGATGGGAAAAAACAAATTATGTATATCTAAACTTGACGGTTAGCATAACTACTATTTCCTGCTACTTTTAATGTTTTTTTATTTTTCTTTTTCTTCTTCTGTTTTTTGTATCCCTTTCTTTAGATAACCAAACCATAATTTTATAATATATATATATATAGTATATAGTGGGAATTTGTTTTTTTATATTTTTGCGGCTATGTCGTATGCCTTTCAAATATATATCCCCAGATATGTAGGGCATTGGTTTATACCTGTTTGAAGGTATTTGTTGATCAATAAAAAAATAAACAACAAAGAAAATCAACTGAAAATTGTGAAAATGTTAGCTTTTCATTATTTTATTAAATGTGTGAAAGCTGTTTTCTCATATTATTATTTACCATTTTTGAAACATTTTCGTTTTTTTTTTTTTTTCTTATATTTTATTTTATTTTAATATAAAGTGGATAACCTTTAATAAATTAAAACTTTTGCTATTTGATTTTAAATATTCATAAGTTTCGTAACAAATTAATTTTATTTAATATTTTTTATAATATTTAGTGTCCATATTCTGTATCTAATTTGTAGATATTAAACTTTTAATCGTTGTGTGTGTTTGTGTAGAAAAAATTATTAACCAGTCATTTTTGTTTAAAATAATATTTTAGTAGAGAGTAATGACCGAAAAATTTATTTAATGGCTTATAGTGCGTTTACAGTAGCAAAGATACTAGACAAATGTACTACCATTTGTCCATACATGAAAATAAGTATTTATACTGAGAACTAGTACATTTTGATTAGTACATATTTAAATTTGCTTATCTTTGTTATTGTAAAAAACCTTTTACGTCATATTCACAATCAAACTTATAACCTAACTTCCATAATTATTCACCGTAAAACTATTTCCTTAAGAGAAAATCATTGAGCAATGAACTAGAAAAGCAAACTAGATTTAGATTAGTTTATTTAAGAAATATACTAAAGATTTTCCATACAAATTCTAAAATCGTAGTACATTTCTCTAATATCTTTGGCTACTATAAACCTCCCCATTACCGAGTCTAAAAATTGAACTTTTGATAAATCTACTCACAAAATTACAAAACTTTTATTAGCCTCTGAGACTATCTTACATTTAAGGGGGTAGTAGTGTTAATTCGGCCGAAAAAAGCATATTTTCTAGAAGTTTTTGTAAGGATACAATTAATATTTATTTATTTCTATAATTATTGTATAATTATGCAATATTTAAAGAATATTCTGGGAAAGTTTCATTAATAAATGTTAAAAAATGAGCCGATGACAGCGAATCTCTGCAGACGTCTCAAAAAAAAAGTTGATTCGCGGTGAACATCATAACTCATTACTGGGTCAACTGAAATCTAAAAACCAAATTGATGTGATTAGTTGATAAGTTTCCTCAGGTAACGCTGTCGAGTTTTTTTTTTTTTTGTTTTTTTATATTGATTTTACAAGGCTTGGAGGTCAAAATACTGATTTTTCATCAAAAACATCAGAAATTTTGTTGTTTTAAAATAAGTTAAAATTTAATAAAGAAAGAGTGTGCCAAATTTCAAAAGGATCGGTTCAGTAGATTTTGAGTTACTAAGTTCACCGTTTTGAAAAAGCTAAGTGTGAGAAAAACGCGTTTGAAAGTTTGAATTTTATTTTATAAAGTACATAAAATAAAAGACTTGCAAGTGTATATCTCCGTTAGTTTTACTGCAATTGCTTTCAAATTTTCACAGAATAATCTTAAGATGTTGTACATCAATAAAAAATAAAAACATGCAAAGAATAAAAAAAAATACCCTACTACCCCCTTAAACTTATTCTCACAATTTATTCTATTATGAAAATAATGAATCTACAAAATAAGAAATTTTATTCAACGGAGGCTGTAAATATAGAAACTTTTATAAAATATCGCTATTAAATGAAACCAAGAGGATGGATTTTTTTATTAAAAATTATACATTTCTATTTTACTTTTTTTTTCATGACAAATCTTGCATTTAAAAATGTTAATCCTTATTGGGCTCTTTGAGATTGTCAAATATCACAATAAGAAATATTACTATTCATAGTAGTAGTGGTAGTAGTAGTGCCGCGTAAAATGCATTGCGACCATAAGTGGAATTCTATCTCGGTAAATTTTTTGAAATATTGCAAGGCAAATATGTCAAAATCCGACTTTCTCATTCTCACGCTGACGTTTTATCGATTTTCATCGAAGCAGAATTCCATTTAAGGATCAGTCTATTTTGTTTCTCGTTAGATATACTATGATGGAAAACATGCTTCTAGTGCTCTCTTTCCAGAACCTGAACGATCTATAAGAACGTAGTGCATATTTGATCCAATTTTTATATGATCCTACTAATTAAATTCTTTTAATTACAGTACAAGTTGTGTAGAAATTATCCTTGAATTTTGCTTTGTATTTCTTAGTAGAAACTTATATAGAGAAATTATAATTTTTATCGATCGAAAATTATCCCTTTCTATTTTCTGTGTAATAGATGACAATAGATCTTGTCCAAGAAAATTTTGGAATTGGAATTGGATTAAAGGTTTAGTTTAGAAAATGTGGTTCAGGCTAAAAATTGGCCCTAAATGCATCTCCCCATGTAAGGTATTTTTTTTTTTTGCTTGACCTTGAAGTATATTCAAATTTGGTTAAGGATATTATAGCTTTCACAATATTTTAATTTCTTATTTTTAATAATTTGTCTGAATTAAGCCAATTGGGATTTAAATTTATTAAAAATAAAATAAAGTAAATTTGACTGAAATTTTTTCTGATCTGAATTACTCTTTTATATATTTACATAAATCTATAAAAAAATTTTATAGGCCAATTAAATATTCCGATTAAATTTTGTCACTGTATTAGCTCCCAATTACTTGAGTTCTTATATTTAATTTTACATATTATTTAGTTTTCTTTTCACTTCATTCTTATTTTTGCATATATTGATAAAAAAAATATAAATTATTGTTTTTTTATCAAAAATTCTTGTGTTAATCATCTTTTTTCTAAGCTGTTTTAAAGTTTGCGCAAGAAAAAAACTTTGGAATTAACTGATTAGAATTTCTTATATAGTACCAAACAAAATGAAACTTTAAATATTATTTTTCTTTGATAAAATAGCAGGAAATTCGTGTTGAAATTTCCTTTATTCAAAACAGAATTTAATTTAATCTTAGTTTTTTTCTGACTACTTTAATTTGTCATGCTTATATACATATTTATCCAAATTAAATTTTTAACAGAATCAATGTATAAAAAAAAGAATAAATATTGTTTTTTTTTTCAAATTTTTAATTAATTTTGTGTTTTTAATGCTGTTTTTAAATGTATATAATATGAGAAATAAGTTTTGTAGTCTCTTATGTCCAGCTGTAATATTAGTAAGATTAATTGTATGGGTATTTACTTTTATTAGGTTTTATGACCAGTAGAGCTATTCTTGGAAATAAACATAAACCCACTTCAATTTTTGTAATAATTTTATTTAATAATTAGTACATTTACTGTTATTTTTAAGTAATTGTATAAGCCTGTTCGGTATACTTTTAATTAAATTCCCGAAAACATCTGTAGCTAAATTTTCCCATACATTTGTAATAATGCTTTTCAATTTGCTGACAATATATATTTCCAAGAGTTCTGGTGTATAAACTTTAGAGCTTAATAAAATTGGGCTTAAATCAGGGTATAATGATTGTTAATCCACAACAGAAATTCCTTTTTCTGAAAACCATCCTTTTATTTGTGGAGCATAATTTATAAGGAGCATTTTTCTGCTATAATAGACTATTTTCATCACAGTAATATTTTATAAAATGGTAACAATTGGTTGCCTAATATGGCTTTGTTCACTTTCTCTGTTAATTTTGCTCCTATGAAAACCATTTTAGATTTGCCGTCACTCGTGCAAAGCCTCCTCCTAAAACTCTTCTAGAAAGAATCGTTTTTTCTTTTCTAAAATCATGCCAATAGTGTTTTAAACAGTCGAGAACATCAAGATTAAATTTTTTTTTGTCACTTAAAATAGTAACTCTTACCCACAATAAGTTTTTTTTATTGCATTTGTATACGAATTGCAGCTGATCCAGGATATGGTGATGTTTGGAGCTCGATAAATTTTTATATATATTTATGTCATTTGCTCATTTTTGAAGATGATGCTCCAGTTTTACTGATTTTCCGCAAAACTGCTCGGTTCATTCGGAGAGATCTTTTCTATTTTCAGTTTCATAATTTCCTAATCTCAAAAAAAAAATTTTGGAAATGGTTCACCTTTGTAGCAATCCCAATATAGAATTTACTCATCAATGAGTTTCTTATGAATGAACTCATGCGTGAATTATGCCAGAGAGCTCATTTGTGAAACATTCATGCAGAAAGTAGCCATTAGAGATACTTTTAACTTATATTATAGGCCGATATTCAGCAAAACAATGTTATGCTCTCTGTGGGACAGGAAGACCTTTACTTTAAATCAGGACGTCAAATTTCACTTGGACTAGTTTCTTGCCAACAAATCTCAGAAGTTTTATGGGCACGAAATCAATCTCCTGTCTTTAAAGATATTGTTTCTACATTCTTAAAGAAACGTGTTTAATTTTCACCAAAAAAAAAAAACGAAATAACTTTCCGAATGATGCAATATTTTGGTTCATAACGATCAAAGTCTAAGACTTCAAGCAAAAATAGTTATCTAGTATTTAGAGAGTTTTTGAATCAAAAAAAACAAAGAACAATATATTCCTTCCGTAGTAAAAAAAAAAACAAATACATTTTATTTAATTTAAAAAAACTTTTTCTTATTTATAGATTGATTATCCAGAGGCTACACAAAATTTAAATTCAGTAAACTCTTTACTTTATCAAATACCACCACCTCTTGGAAGCGGTGGAGGAGGAGGAGAAAGTTTTTCTTGTGATGTTGGATTATCCGGAAATTTAGTACAAAATGCAGTAACTAGTTGCAGTAATAGTACAACTAGTTCTTTATATAGTAATAGTGGAAATAGTGGAACTTTAGGTAAAAATTTTATTTCTTGACAATGAAATGTCTTAATTATAATTTTATTATAATTTCTCTTTAAAGGATATCATTATACGTCTGCTGGAACTGGTCATAATAATAATAATAATAATAATAATAATAATATTAATTGTAATACGCCGACTAGTCTGGCTATTAGCACACCTCAAATTGTTGTTAATTATCGTCAACAATTAGCAACAAGTGGCGGATGTGGAACTACAGCTACTTCAACCATCATGGACCATCACCATTTACGACATACAGCAGGAGTAAGAAGATAGTTAAATTTAATAATATAGTTTTATCTTTTAAACAAATTTAAGTTAAACCTCAAATCTAGTAAAATAATATATTATTATTCACAATGAAAAACATTTTTGAAACAATGTGCATATCCTCGCTAATATTTGAGGTGGAATTTGAAACAAAAATAGGTTTTCTCAAATATGAGAAACATGAGAAACCATTTAAAGAAAAAAAACATTCTATCTTGTGTATTTATCGAGGTATTTTAATTCTTTTTATTCTAAGAGCTTAAGAGATTGGTTTGTCAATATTTTTAACCAAAATAATTTAAATTAAACCCAAATGAACAAGCGTATATTTTAAAACAATATAATCAGAGTAGGTCGACGGCTTTTTAAGAAATTAAATGCTTTATTTTCAGAACGAGAAAATGTGCATAATTAATATCGTTTTATTGGAATTTATAAAAAATTTACAGTAATACTAAGGGGTATATGAAGTGAAAATTTCAAAAAAATAATTGAAGTTGAAATAAACAAATAGATGCGTGTGGATTTAGTACTTTTCCCAACATTCTCCTATATAAAGACCAAGTTCTTTAGTACAAGTATGACAATAATTACGTGTTACTTGTACTTGGTCCTATTCTTTTTCATATTTTATAAGGCTTAAATTGTGAATACAAAAAATAAAAATAGCAAGCATGTATGTACGCAAGACTCCTTCTCTCTTTCTATCTTCACAGATAGTACACTGAAAATGACGATAACAAACTTTATTGACCGATTATTATTTATTATTATTGTTAGGCCGAACCTAACAGACTTAATAACATGCGGCATGTATAGCGGCTTTTATTTCTTTTGGTTAATTATAACGTCGCTAGTATCTCGACATTCGTTTCTTAAGAGCTAAAACACACTATATCATGGAATGCAAAGAATTCAATAAAATTTTTTAGAGAATTCGAATTTTTCACATTTTTGTATAAGTTTCTCTTTTCCAAATTAATTATTTTAATTTAAATAATTGTTTTCACATGCAGTTACACCACAATTACCTTTAATTATGAAATTTATTTGTTAATTTTACAATAGTTTTTAATTTTACTTCATTGAAAGACTAACAAGCGAAGTAAAATTATAAAAAGAGTATTTATTTGCTAAAATTTCTATCTTTCCTAGCAGTTGCTAGGATAAATGTAAAATCTTATTTCATACACTACAATAGTAGTGTTTCCGATCTCGAAAATATGAGATACAAAAGTTTTAAATTAATACACAATCTTTATATCTAAAAGTTTGCCAGAAAAATAATTGTTGAGCTACATCCATATGGTACATTTAGTAAAAAGTGATCCTCAATCCATGTCATACTAAGATGAAAATGTGTTTGTAGAGGGCTTCCGCTATTCCCTGCTTTATATTATATTTTTCATTATTTTATTTCAAAGACGTATAAACACACATCCTTTTACTGTTAATCATGTAGAAGTACTTGGTTAAAATCTGAAATTTTTACTGTAAACAACACAAGAAATTAGTGTTAAATAAAGAGTTCTTATTAATGATTGGTACATTGTGTGTGTGTGTTTTCCGATAACTAATCCATTTTGTTTGCTGTATATCCTTAATTTTATACAAAATTCTTATATGTAAAACCGTATCAACATTTACATATATGTAAGTAACAATAAAAACTTAGGTCAATGTTTATATGTAAACAATATTTTTCTTATATGAAACAGCGAAGTATTCGAACAGTTAAAGGATCTTATTACCAGCTTTACTTATGATTACCCTTATATTTCTTGCATCAAACATACTTCACAGGGCCCTATGAATTAAAATACGATGTTCTAAATTAGAGTATTTCTCAGATAACACTTATGATTATATATTTTTTTTAAATTAAAATCTAGTAATATTTATTGCATTGAGTTCGGAACAGTTATTTTCTGTTATTAGCAAAAAGTCCTAAAAAATTTACTTAACTACATTCAGTTAAGTACTGCAGATTTTATCTTGGATAAGAACTATTCATAAATATTTTATTCATTAATTTAATTTCGTAATAAAACTCCACTTAAACTAATCACTCCACAGAACTAATAAAAGGAATAAACAATTTTTTTAATCTCACACCAAAACTTTATAATTTATTCAAAAACTATTTTAGTTTCCTGGTAATCGTCCTGAACTATATCAAAAGTGCAATCGAGGTTCACATTCAAGTGATACTAGTTCAGCATATAGTGGAAGTGATACAATGACATCAGTTCATAGTTCATCACTTGATGCTGATGAGGTCGATCTTAGTGGCCTTGTCGAATCAGTTGTCGATTCTGATGAAGAAGATTTAGCCGAAAGTATGGATGTAAGTTATTTATTTTAACTTAAATCTTGAGATAAATGTAAATGTTGAAAAAACCAAATTTAACATTTTTTTTATTTTTTTATTTTTATAGAGTCTTAATGTTCGTGATGCAGTTCGTGATTGCCTTGAAAAAGATCCCTCAGATCGTGCTGAAGATGATATTGAAACATTATTAGATTTTACACAAACATTAAAAGCATTTACAAATATGACATTACCTGTTAGACGGGCTCTCTGTTCTGTGATGGTATTTGCTGTTGTTGATAAAGCTGGTACAATGGTAATGAGTGATGGTGAAGAATTAGATTCATGGAGTGTCCTTATTAATGGCCATGTAGAAATCGAACATTGTAATGGTGATAAAGAAGAATTACAAGTAGGTGATAGTTTTGGTATATTACCAACAATGGACAAATTATATCATCGTGGTATAATGCGTACTAAATGTGATGATTGTCAATTTGTATGTATAACACAAAATGATTATTATCGTATACAACATCAAGGTGAAGATAATATTAAAAAACATGAAGAAGATGGTCATATTGTTATGGTAACTGAATTAAGACAAAATGGTTCAGATGCTGGTACAACACCACGACGTGGCTATGTTGTTATACGTGGTACTAATGATCGTCTTATGTTACAATTAATTGAAGAAAATTCAATGACTGATCCAACATATGTTGAAGATTTTTTATTAACATATCGTACATTTATAAATGATCCACAAAAAATTACTAAACAATTATTAAAATGGTTTAACAATGAAAATATATTGCCATATCAAACAAATTTAACATCATCTGAAATACGTGATCGTGTTACACGTGTTGTATTATTATGGGTTAATAATCATTTTACTGATTTTGAAACTGATTCAGAAATGATGGAATTTTTAGAAATTTTTGAAAATGGTTTAGAAAGTAAAAATATGTCTGGACAATTAAATTTATTACATATAGCATGTGCTGCTAAAGCACGTATACGTAATGTTACATTAACTAGATCTTCACGTGATGAAAATTTAAATTTTTCAATAATTGGTGGATATGAAAATGGTGGATATGGTATATTTATTACATTAGTTGATAAAAATACAAAACCAGATGATGTTGGCCTAAAACGTGGTGATCAAATATTAGAAGTTAATGGACAAAGTTTTGAACATGTTACATTAAATCGTGCTATGGAAATATTAATGAGTACAACACATTTAAGTATAACTGTTAAAAGTAATTTATTAACATTTAAAGAAATGTTAAAACAACCAGATAATACATCATCACCTAGGCCAAGAAATCATCATCGTAGACATATATGTACAAATGATATTAATAAATTACAAGTATCAACATCAATTGATTCAAAGACTACATCACGTTTATCAAGTGTTGATTTAATACCAAGTGATCAAGTTGATAATTGTAATATAACTACAACAAAAGCATTAGATATATTGAGTATGTTAACTGGAACAAATAAAAAAGATACATATTTAAATAATACATCATCATCAACAAATTCAACATCATCATCTTCACATAAAAGTGGATTTATGACATTAGGACCAAAACGTCGTATACAAAAAGCACTTATCAAAATGAATTTATTACCAAAGAATATTGTTATTGATTCACATAATGATGATGATATATTAACAAATTCATCAATATCATCATCATCATCAGCAACAGTAACAACAGCAACAATAGTACAACAGCATCAACAATTAAGTGGTAGCTGTAATAATAATAATATAATTAGTAATAATATTAATCATTCACATCAACAATTATATCATTCACGTAGTAATCCAGATTTATCAAATATTTATTATGATGATAATAGAACAAGTGATTATCCAGAACATGTATTAAAAGTATATAAATCAGATCAAACATGTAAATATTTATTAATTAATAAAGAGACAACAGCACATGAAGTTGTTATGTTAGCATTACAAGAATTTGGTATACATGAGACTAGTTCAAATTTTTCATTATGTGAAGTAACTGTTGGTGATGGTGGTATGATTAAACAACGCCGTCTACCAGAACAATTACAAAATTTAGCTGAACGTATTGATTTATGTTCACGTTATTATTTAAAAACAAATGGTGTTACTGAAACATTAGTACCAGATGATATGGCACCAGAATTAATACGTGAATCAACTGTTAATTTTTTACAATTAAATGCTAATGAATTATCAATACAATTAACATTTCAAGATTTTGCAATATTTCGTCAAATTGAATCAACAGAATATGTTGATGATTTATTTGAATTAAAATCTAAATATGGTATACCAATGTTGAAAAAATTTTCAGAATTAGTTAATAGAGAAATGTTTTGGGTTGTTACTGAAGTATGTAGTGAACATAATATGGTTAGACGAATGAAAATTGTTAAGCAATTTATTAAAATAGCAAGTAAGTAATTTTATAATTTTTTTTATTTTTATTTATTTTTTTTTGTTCATTAAAAATTATATATAATTTAGGACACTGTAAGGAATGTCGTAATTTTAATTCAATGTTTGCTATTATATCGGGTCTTGGACATGCAGCTGTATCACGTTTAAGACAAACATGGGAAAAATTACCAACAAAATATCAAAAATTATTTACTGATTTACAAGATTTAATGGATCCATCAAGAAATATGTCAAAATATCGTCAATTAGTATCAGCTGAATTATTAGTACAACATCCAATAATACCATTTTATCCAGTTGTTAAAAAAGATTTAACATTTATACATTTGGGTAATGATACATATGTTGAAGGATTAATTAATTTTGAAAAATTACGTATGATTGCTAAAGAAGTTAGAATATTAACACATATGTGTAGTACAACATATGATCTCTTAACAATGTTAGAATTTAAAGGACAAGCACCAAGTTCAGCAATGGTTGCATTAAATCAAATGTCTGTATCATCTGGTTCACATAATTTATATGGTCAAGCAACAGTTAAACGTAGAAAAAAATCAACAGTTGCACCAAATCCAAAAAAAATGTTTGAAGAAGCACAAATGGTACGACGTGTTAAAGCTTATTTAAATAATATGAAGGTAATTTTATATTTATTAATAAAAATACATATTATAATTAAATTTTTATAATAATAGGTTATAACTGATGAAGATGCCTTACATACTCTATCACTTGAATGCGAACCTAGTTTAGGTGGTAGTGGTGGTAATAGTGGTGGTGGTGGTAATAATAGTGGTAATGGTAGTGGTAGCGGTTCAGCACCTAGTTCTGTTACAATACGTAAACGGCATCCATCACCGACATTATCAACAACAAGTAGTACTAGTTCAACAAGTGAAGGTAAAAAGAGTGGTATATCTGGTGGACCCAAATTTGGTACAGCATCACCACAAGCAGTTAAGAAAATTTTATCATTATCTGAACAAACAAAAACAAGACCACATCAACCAAGGCATCCAGGTATAGGATTACCATTAGTAGCACATACACATGGTCTTCATCATACATTAAATCATCCTACAATAAGTCCATCACCATCACCAGGAGCACATCGTCGTATGGGTTCAAGTAGTAGTGCCGGTAATTATTTTGATTTTTTTGAAAATTCAATAATTTTATAAAACCTAATAATAAATTTTTAGGGAGCACTGGAAGAGTTATTGCAATCCATGAACGTTCACATTCTGATACACCTACACCACTTCCATCAGTAGATCTTTCTGTTGAGAGCAGTAGTGTTACATCATTAAGTAATTTACCATTACGAAAAACAATAACTTCAGGTAATTTTTATGTTTCTTTTATGTAAAATGAAGACAAACATAACATTTAAGCATATCTAGTTAATGTTTAACGTGATAATTTTTTGTATAAAAAGATAAGCATTTATGGACAACACCACACTAACTAAATATCCTTAAATGGTATGTATGCCTGCTATTTAACGAGTTTATTATTATTTTTTTAATTATTTGCATAGATTTCTGATTTTATAAATATTGATTTGAAATTTAAATGCATTTTTAATATGTAAAATTAGGGCATCCTCTAATTAACTGTTGTATTTTCCAAATTTTCCACTATACTACTATTTCATTATATTATTTTATTTTTATATTGTATTTTTGAAATGCATTTATCAAATATAAGCATGCAAGTTAAAAATTTAGAGATTATTTAATTTTAAACGTCAAATCATGCAAAAATTCTAAATCAAGATTCAAATTAATATTCTAAAATTCATTTCTCTTTTGAAAAAAATTAACTATACAATTACCAATCGGTTAATAAGTCCTAAAACTGATTCATAAAAATAATTCTTTTGGCAAAATTTGACTTTATTAATCTACATAAATTTCATGTTTAATACCCTGCTTCAATTTTTTAACTTTTCTATACTGGCTATTTCAAATCTTTTATTTTGACAAAATGAAAAATGGACAAAATGGTTTTGTGACTATGGATTGAATCCAGTCCAGGCAAGAGATACAAAAAGTAAAGAATGAAAATAAAGAAATTCAAAGAGAAAAAATTTGCGATCGAAAAATTGTCTATTTCACAAGTTTCTTTCGCTAAAATATTTAAAGCAAGTTATTTTTGTTTTTAAGGGGTCATAAATATTTTTGAAAAATCAAAATACACACATTTATAGTTCTTATTTGTATAGAACAAAATTTTATGGCTAAGTGTGAAACGAGAAATATAACATTAGGCTGTGTCTGATTTAGGCCTGTGAATACCTTAAGCTACACCTTCCTTTCATACCTTTAACTCTTTTTAAAATGAAAACTCAATTATATGCTTAATATGCGTCTATCTGCCTTTCTTGGAGATTTCTATTTAACTTCATATATGAATATAGAATATTGTGAAGCGCATAGGATATATTTGGGATAATTGTCTACTTATTTGATTGTTTACAATGATACATATTAAAACAAAAGCGTTATAATCAATTATATCGGTTATAATCAAAAATAAAAAAAAAAAATACAACTAAAAAAATTATTTAGGATCTGTTACATCAAGTGATAGCGGTAATGGATCTTGTATACAAGCTGATACCAATTCAAATTGTTCCGAAAGTAGTAGTGGCCTTTATCATGTTGCTTCATCTATTGTTCATAATACTCCCTCACCAACATTACAACAGAGAAGACATTCAGCCATTCATGGTATGTAATTATTGTTAATAATATTTTATATAATTTTTTATTAATATAAATTTTGTTGTATATATTTTATAATCTATTTGAAAATACTTAAAATAATGTAAATTTAATATAAATAATATGATAAATATTTGTTAGGAATCATATTAATAGCTTCTTTTGTGTAATTTTATTTAAAACTACAAAGAATTTAATTAACTGCATTTATCCTCATAATAGAAAATTAAAAACTATTAAAATTATTTTAATTTTTGAATAAAAGTTAACTTTATTACTTCTTTTTTTTTATTTTAATAGTTCAAATAACCAAATTTAATTTTTTAAGAATGAAAAGAAAATTCTTATTTAGCTCTCATGTAGTTTTTCTTTTATTTGGGTCTTGGGAATTACAGAAGATATCCATAATTTTCTTATTAGTTTAATATTTAACTGAGCTATATACATAACTCATTCAAAAGTATAATCTTAAATTTCTAAAAGTATTTAGAGTTTTCGGTTTTTTGTTTTTGTAGTAGTAGTTTTTGGACTCTCATTTTTCCCTTGTTCTATGTTGAAAACAAAATAAAGCACTGTTATATTATAGAAAATGTAACAAAAGCAATCTCTTAAGAAATTAAAATACGTAAATAGTTTTGTGGTTCTTCGTTTTTCATAGAATTTGTAATAGGACATTCGTTGTATATATACGTCATCGTTTGACTTTAATTCCGTACACTATAAGAGATTTTTAAAATTAAATTCGACAGTTAACTGATTAAGAATTCACATGTATCCAAATTTGCAGTGCCAAATTTGAAAAACTTACGCCCGGTTTCACAGTACCGGCTTAAACCGCGTTAAACCTCATCTGCCCTTTTAAACACGCTCAACTTAGCAAGCGCATTTTACAGTGCTACTTTTAGAGCTTAAATCCGATTAATTTTTCTTATTTTAGTTTATTGTCTTATAATTTCCTGAATTTCTAGGTTCATTTTAATTCATTGCACTGTTTCGCAATTGTACGTTTTTATTTTTCTTTTGCTTAAAATTATTCTCACAACTCTCTCTTAAACCTTGCGCACACCCAAGCGCTACAGTAGCAGCGAAATCACTTTAGTGTTTTCAAGGCTTTATTCGTTCTTGAAAAATTCTTTCGGTAGAATGCTATAATTCTTGACCTTAAATATTTGCGGGGTTTATATTTCATTGACACAGAAAAATATTTGTATGGATTTTTTGACAAGAGAAAATTATAAACCATTAACACTCACACACTTTAAAATATCACTATTCTTCATAACAAAATAAACAATTTTTAGAAGCGATTATTCATATTTTTCTTTTGTTGAAATTTACTATTATCCTGGTTGGTGGATCAACTACATATGAATATATAGAAAAACTTCCAAATCACACGATAATTGAACAATACTAAAGAAATCGATAGCAATTTGGTTATTTTAGATACTCAAACTCACCAATTTTCTTGAAAATGCACACATGACATGAAACTTGTTTAAATAGTAATCTTATAGGTCCTTTGAAACATTCAATTTCGTTCTTGTTTCGTATTTTTAAAATTTAACTGGAAAGTTACTAAAATTGAAAATTTAAGTAGCAGGCAAGCGAATGTTGTAAAAAATTTTAATAGACGTCTGGCTGCTTTGTTTGCTTTCAATTTTATTTAATTTGAATATACATAAGTCTTAAAAGTTAGTTAATATTGTTCTAGCAAATTAATATAATTTTAATTTACTTTTTTCTTCTTTATTTTAATGTTAACATAAAAGGGTTGTTGGAGTTTTTGATAGTAGTTTTTCTTTTTTTAATTTTCCTTTAGTTAATAATTATAATAATATTATAAAATGTATCTAAGAAGAAACTGTTACTTCTAAATCATTAAAAATAAAACAAAAAACGTACATTTTCTTCAATATACAAACAAATATCAATCAAAATCAACAGTACCAATGCAATCACCAAATTCAACGTCACATCATATAATCCATCAACAAGGTGATGGACTACAAACTTCATCAACTTTATCAAATTTGAATAATATAAATTTATCAACATCTCAAAAAATGTTGGCAACATTGATACAACCAACTATTCATAATAAATTGAATTTTAATACAGGTGCTGGTGGTAATATATCATGTACTTTAAATAATAATTGTGGTGTAGGTAATAGTAATTTAGTTATAAATACTATGCAACGTTTGAATCCAGTTAATAATTTACCATCAGCCACTACAATTATTCAGTATCCACATAATTTACAAACAAATCATTTAACAACAGCCCAAAATTCTCATGCACAATTACCACAACATTCTGGAAATTTATATCTACAACAGGGGAATGTTTCGTATCATATACAACGTTCAACTGGTAAGTATATATATATATTTATATACACCAATTATTATTAATAATTTAATTTATAAACTATCATTATTTAAGTAAATTTTTATATTTTTTCTTTAAATAAAATTGGGGGATAAATGAAGAGAAATTTATGTAATTAATAATACTTTAATGCAAATTAAAGAAGCTAAGAAACTAACAAGTATTATTTAATTTATATATTATTTATATTTATGCAGTATATTTTTTGTAAGAAATTTAAAAAAAATTCTAGATTAAATGTGAATACACTAACCCATCGGTTAATAAGTCCCAAACCTGACAAATAAATGCGCCACTATGGACTATTATTCTTTCTAGTCGATTGCCATTATACAATTCTCTCATTTAGATGACCAAATTGTTCGGCACTTTTTTTTCTGTGTTTTTATTGTATGTAAATTCCACAAAACAACATTCTACAGTTCGTATGTAAAACAATCAAGAGAATATTATGATGTTTTGACATTATTTTTCAATTCAGTACTTTAAAAATATCTAAACTTAGTATCATTAAACCTATTCTTAACTTCTCAAGTAAACTTTCGATGATTATGATTTACTTCGTAAATATAATATCGGCAAAGCACTTATTGCTTGATTATAAGTGAAATTTTGTTGTTGTTTTTTTTTGCGTTTTGTGTTATATGCAATCAATCATCAATCCTATACAACAATATATTTTTAAATAACTTTTATGACATTTAAGGGTATGTAAAGCTCGTTTTGTTTGACATTTAACTTATTTGAGTACCATCTCTAGACAAACAAAGTAATTGTAATTATTTATGGATAATTTTCAATATATAAAAAAATATCAGTTAAACGTTAAACAATTAAATGACTTTTTAGTTTTAATTAAATTTCACTTTGCAGACCAATCGAACTTAACAGTTTGCCTTAATAAAATACAGTGAATGTTTAAAATTATTGTTGCTTTAAAATTCATAAAACAATTATTGTTGCATGTTTTTTTGACCGTAAATTTTTTGTTATTGACTTTAGTATTAGAAAATGTATTCCAAATGCTTAGCATGTTTCTTATATTTATTAATATATATACATATATGTATATAAACATAATCTTAAGATTAAATTTAATTACTTTAAGGAACAACTAAATCAATTCTTTTAGGGCATGTATTAATGGCACCACCACCCCCAAAAGGACCACGGCATCCGCCTTCATATAGTGTTGCTGCACAAATGGCACGTTTACAACGTATCGGTAGAGCTCATAGTCATGAAGGTGTTATAACTTCATCACAATCATCAGGTACAAATATTCAAACATCAGGTGTTTGTAGCTATTACAGACCAGAGCCGGGTGAAGATGGTATGCCTTTAAACATTAATTACTCTTATCTTTTTATACCAATTTAATATAAGTCGGGATTTGAGATAAAACAAAATTGATATTAATTAATGTAATCATTAGTAAATTTATTTGATCTCCTATAATGTTATTTTGAAATGATAACTAAAAAATTAGTGCAAAATAGTGTATGCCCCTGTGCACATGGAAGATTATATACATTTTTATAATTCAGAGACATGAAGTCATGAAAGAGCCACGAAGTCTTGAAACAGTACTATGAAGCTGATCATTAGCTGCCTCCAGTTTAACTTTTGTGCACTTATTAGGCTGTTTTTGTTCCATTTATCGTTAGAAATCGTTTTCCTAAGGATAACAGTCTTAATCTTAAGCTAGGATTTAATTATTGTTACTTATTAACTATCTATTAATCTCATAATAACATAAAACCGTGAAAAGTTTCTAATCAGTTGAAGTCGCGTAAATGTATGATTTCGCAGAAAGTCGTTTTAATAAGGACCACCACCAGAAGCCTAGCGAACAACACCGAAAATGTAGCCATACCCAACCGTTTTTTTTTTAATCGTATATTTCTTAGTTAGTCCAAAGTTGCTACTAGCAATATAATATATTTTTGACACATTCATTGCAAAGTTGAATTTTTTGAATCTTGCTTCTCCAAGTGAGTTTCTAATGAATTATCTGAGAAGTTTAATACCCAGTAGTAAAAGTAGTTCTACTTCATCAATGAAAGAAATCTACGTTTTCGTCATAACATCTACTTAACTTTAACATGAATTTAGTTAACAAATGGCCGTAAAACTTACCGTAATGACGACTTTCTGTATGAAAATATGACTGAAAAGTAGCTATGATGGCTACGATTATTTTACAAGTGAACTTTCCGACATGATTCACACATCAGAACTTCCGACATGATTCACGCATGAGAAACTAACTGATGAGTAATTTCCCTATTGGAATAGTAATAAAATTGCAATAGGGGAAGCAACTCATAGTGATTACTTTTTAATAAAATTTTTCATTATTTTTTAAAATTTACTGGTACTGGTTCCCCGAGCAAATAGCCGTTGTAATTACTCATTTAAAAATACTAATAATAATAATAATAATCAATAAATTTTTTCAAAGGGAATAATTACAAAATTATTAACATGAAAGTACGTGACGTAAAATAAAGTGGGTTCAATCTTAGTTAGAAGCATTATATGTGCACGCGTGATGAATTTTTCTTTTTGTTCTGCGCTAAAAATTTTCTTTTTAAGAATATTAAAATTAATTAATTTTGTGTGTATACATTACAAATCTTTCCGACCGAGATTTGAATTGGATTAAAAGTTATTATTTATAAGTCTCTAAAATATGGTTTAATTTTTTTGGTTGCATTTGCATTTTTTTTCAATTTCGCACAGTAATAAAAACCAAAATATATATCTATTGGGTACATAAGATGAACGTTTTTTAATTTAATTTCCGTTTATTTTCTGTCTGTTGAAGTAGAAGTACATTTTTAGGGAGAAGCTCAAAAAATAATATACATAAATACAGATATTTTTTTAAAACAACAGTTTTATCTCTTAGAATATAAGATACTTTTACACTTGAACACATTTATAGAAATTTAAGTTTTATAACATGGGAATACAGTACAATGATATATAACAACCAAACCATGTTTCTTTATACTTTAATTGGCACACTTCAAAATAATCACTTACTTGGTATATGTAGTCCAAATTTTGGGCATTACTGTAGAGAGATTAACTAGAAAAACGTCATCCCAATACCGCCAAAAGGTAGAGTGATCTATTCTTTATAGACACATATTGCTAAAGATCACCTTACCTTATGTTAAAATACTTTAAATTGATGGATAAAAAAGGCTGGGGTTTCGGACACTTTAGTGTGCTAAGTAACGGTTAAAAACGATTAGTAGAATATCACCGAAATAAAAAAAGTATATTGGCTTAAAAAATTATAGCTTCTGTTTTTTGGTTTTATTAATTTCCTTTATTTTAAAAAAATTAAAGGCCATTTTAAAAAATACATCTATTTAATAAAAAAATCTATAAAATAAAATATAAATAATATTTATTTATCTTGCAGATGATGAAGATGCGCAAGTATCAGCTGTCTAAATAATTAATAGATTAGCCTTTAGTTAATATTTTTTTATATAAATATTTGTAAAATATTATGTGCATTATTATTATTACTATTATTATATAAAATTTATATATCAAAGACAAAAGCGACTATTTACCTGTTTTGCCAATAATGTTTATTAAATGAAATTAAAATTAAGTAAATAAAATTTAATAATGAAAAAAATATATCATTTTTATGAATCTACGTAATACATATAAAAGGAGCTGATTTATATTAATAATTAGTCTTTATATAAAAATATACAAACACATTCTCCAAAAAAAAAAATAAATGATTCCATTTCAAGTAATTTTAATAAATTCTAATAAAAAAAAATAAGAAAAAGACATTTATATATTTGTTGTAAGTCTACTTATTCCAAAGTTAGTAACTAAAAAATTTTCATATTTTAGTTAAATAAAGGCTTGAAACAGGCCCATACTATTTTAATTCTAATATTAAATTTATATTGTTTTACTGACGTAAATATATATATATTAAGGTTTAATGTATTCTAAATGTTAAGATTTTTATTTCATGAAAAATTTTATCATCAATATAAAAAAGGAGATATCAATATTTAATGTAAGCATAGCAAAGGCATTAACAGTAATGGACTCCGTCCATTTCAATGTAAATCTACAAAAGTAAATGATTCTTCTGTGATTTTTTATATGCATATATATATATATAATAAATAATCAAAATTTCTAGCATAAGCGTAAAAATTTATTTATTATTTTTTTTTTTTTAAAAATCATTTATATTTTTGAATACATATGTGAAAAAAAAGGAAAAATAGGAAAACTTTCATGATTTAAAGAATTTTTTTGTTTTGCTTTTTAGTTCAATATAAACGATATCTCCAAAATAGTTTCTTATTTGAAAATTTACAAATTCAGGGTTTCAATATATATGCTGTTCATTTTAAATATCTTTAAATGACATTGTAAAAGCGACAAAAAAAGCACCTAAATAACTTGAATCCTAACTTTGTATTGTTTATTAAATTGAGAGATTAAATGTATTAAAAGAATTTTACAAAAAAGAATATTTAAGATTAAATGTTGATTAAAAAAAATATCTTTCGTAATTTGCTGAAAAATGTATGGGGAGTTTTTTTTTTTTTTGTTTCTTTTATAGCGGAAACTGAATTCCATATCATGTCTATATAATTTAGATTATTTATTCCTAAGTTTAGAGTCTGATAAACACAGTTAATTTGCTTTAGAATTTTTTGCAAACGAATAAACTCTTGAGCTATGTAAAATTATCCTTTGTATATTTAAACGACGCACTTTTGTTAATCAGGGATGACGTTTTCTTAACATTTTTGAATTGTAGAAGCTATAGACTTTGTATACAAAGCCAGGGAATTCTTAGTTATAAAATCTAACTTATATAGAAACTTGTAGTTTTGCGTGTAAGTCATCATGCTCATATTTTTGTGTTGCACAAAAAATGCTAATATTTATATGATCAAAATTTGAGTCGATAATAAAAACATTTACGAGAAACGAAGTTCAATGCTTTCTATCGAGAATATTCTAAGAAATTTGTGTGTGAGCAACATGTATAAATTCCTGACTGACCTTGGATATTGGTTTAAAAATAAAGTTAGTTGATTTTCTATTTTAGCGGAAAAGGTAGCGGAGTAAGATTTCCCCCCAGATTTCAATCTGACAAATTTTTTTTCAATTGCTCTTGTCACCTACTTTTAAAAAATTGTATTCGAATTTTTACAATCTGCTTATTTATAGAAATGCTAGCAAATTTGTCAATAAGTCCCAATGTAGACACATTATTGATTTACATTGGGATTTTAATGTTAACGTTGTATTGGCGAAGCACGATGTTTTATTTCCCATTTTTAAGTTAAACTCGTATTGGTTTTACCTATTAGGGCAGAGCTAAAGGGGTTAAAAAACAGATTTAAATGGAACACAAAATTTTAATGATAACATATCATTGCCAATTGTGGCTATCAAGTTTTTCCACATTATATCGAGAGACAGAAAGAACTTACGAGTCCAAAAAATTTCAAGCACTATAATTAGGCAATTTTTCAATTTCTAGTCAGTTGTGATAGGATTTTAGAAACAACAAACTTTACTTTTTAACAAAATAAACATTCTTCTCTAAAAATCAATGTTTACTTCTTTTATTCATTTGAATACTTTTCAGGTGATTTACTCACTTCATTGAAATAAAAAGAACGCCTTTGAAGAAAAAGAGCAAACAGGGCCGTTAGAAATTTTTCTGTTTTTGACATAATTGACATATTTTCTGTTTGTCAATGAACAAATGATTGGAAGTTTGAATGCTGTTTTCCCTTTCTATCACAGAGGTTCTTCAAATTTTATTATTTTATCGCATGAATTTACCTTTTGAGGCAAAAGATTTTGAAACTACATTGACAATAAAATTAATTCTTTACTTTTAGCACTAAATGTTTCGACGTATCTCAATATCATTTCCATTATAAAATCTATCTCCATCTTCCTTGCTGAACCTTCATAATTTCCGGATCATGATTCTTATTTATCCTCCTTTTTAATTCTAAATTATGTATTTTTCAACGTGAACTTTCCTACTTTAATAAATTGAATTTAGTTTCTTAATTCTAGAATGTTGAGGACGTTGAGGAAATTATACAATCATCTCGACAAAAAATTCATGGAATCAAAGATCAGGTGGGTTATTGTCTATCAAGAGCAGAAAATACAAAAAATATGTTGCTCTCTTCCCCATATTCTAGAGATATTTTTAAAAAGGTTTGTGACTCGTGATCAACTCGTCAATTTTAGTTATCATCATTTTTACTACTAGTTTTTGTTGCTATTCTACTCTTGGATAAAAAATTAACACAGTTGATTTCAATTTAATAGATTTTTATTAACAATTAAGGAATGCATACATATGTAAAAAAAATCTTTAGAAAATGAAAAAAAAAAACTTCAATGCTCAAATTAAAAATAAAATTACAGCAAAAAAATTGAATCACATATAAAATCTTTGAAATTCAAAATTTTGATTGTTAATGACAAAATGGTAAAAAAAAATATTTAATTTATTTTGAAAATATCATCTGAAATTTTAGTGTTTTGGAGCTTTGAAAATCAAAATAAAAAATTTTTTTTTTAATTTCGTCTTTTTCTCCAATGCCTCATTGAATGAAATTCGGATCTGAAATGGAAAAATTAATTATTAATCAAATATCAGGAAATTTTATATTTGAAATATTGAAAATCAAAATAAAAAAAAATTTATTTTCGTTTTCGTCTCAAACAAATTTTTATTTGTCTTTATTTTAACTACCTAGAGTGGCGTTTACACTGAGTTTATCCGGCAATGAGAAATTTATTAGGAGAAAATTGCAAAAATCTATTTATGGACGCCACCTTGTTACGAACAATACAGTACCAATTAAATCACAAAAAGTGAAGTTAAAGCTATTTGCATGCAATTAATGCCAAATAAAAAATACACTTTCTGAAATTAAATCGTCTTTGATGGTTGTCATTTTGATATATATATTTATTTACCTCAAGCGAATCAAATTTGAACATAAAAAGGACATTTAAGCACAAGTTATTATTTTCCAGGCAACTGGAAACTCGAATGCAGGGGGAGAAATTTAACATGTTTTGTTTTCGGGGCATATACACTTACAATTAGAAATTTCAAGAAATTGATTGTTCTTGCTTCATTTTCCGAAAGTAGAATATTTTAAAAATGTTGTCCTCAAATTTTATCAAAATGTCAGGGTAATTTCTAAATATATGCGACTTAAATCGATTTGATGCCGAGCGACTTTGTACTTTACCCACAATTTTAAACGCATTTTTCTCAAAATGATGCTTTCAAAGTGATTGAACACTGTAGCTTCGGAACGGCTTAACCGATCATCAATAAATTTTAACTAGTTATTGATACCATAAATCTGGTGTGATTGGGCGAACAATATTTAAGCGTTGTTTTGAATACAAAATTCATGATTCATTATGCATGCTTAAAATTATTTTTAAAATTTTACTTATTTTCACCAATTATATAATAACCATAACGACAATTTACCAAAAACGGATTTCTTTATTCAATAAAAATGAATTGATTAAGTATAATTTATTGAAACAAAAATTGCAGTAAATCACGTTCCACTTTTCCATAAACAAAAAAAAAACATTATTATTATAATTTATATTACTAAAATAAGGAATACCTTAATTTTGGTGGTAAACATGAAGAATCCAATCCGTTTTCCTCAATTGCGATAGTAGCTAATGTTTTGAGCGAAGGATTAAAATCCAAGACATGTATCGTTCTATAGGGTATATCCATTTCACTAAAGAAGACATAATTATTAAATTTGGTGAAGTAACTAAATAATAAGTAAATTAATATAATAGTAATATATCTTAAACTTTTTACTGACATTGGTTGAAAAAAAATTAATAATTTGATTGATTTTATTACTTAAAGAAATCAGAAATATACACTTCGCGAAAATCTTGGCTTTTTCACTCGAAACAGCACTTTTTTGTTTGTAACTAAAATCATCCCAATCACCTACAGATAATAATTTAACTAGAAAAAGCTGAGCATATTAAACCTGACGACAATAAAGTAAATACATGTTTCTTGAAAGTATTTCGTTTATGGAAATACACTTTATGCCGTCTAACATACTATGAGCCAGTTTTATAAATTTTGTTACTGTATCAACAGAGATGCAGTTGACATTAAATTTGATACCTGCTATATTAGATATAAAAAAAAGCCAAAAAGAGAAAACAGGCACATCGAAAGAACCATTTTAGAATCTGGTATATTACCAGTTGTTTCTGGACGATGCCATTGATTTAATTCTAAATCTAAATACATAGTAAAAAATCTATCCTTATGTTCTTCCAATATATACATGCGATTATTAACAATAGCTGCTGATTGATATTGTCCAGGTGATGGTATTTCACCAGTAGTTATTATATTACTCCAATTCATTGTTTTTAAATCCAGGCAATATACATCACGGAACTTTTGTTCACTCTCAACAGCTTCACCACCACAAATATACATTATATGCGATGAAATACATGCTGAATGACCAAAACGACTACTCGGTATTGTTCCAGTTACTTTTGGTCTTGACCAAATTATTGTTTTAGTATCAAAACAATATAAAATATTAGTTTGTTCGCATTTACAAAATCCTCCACATAATCCACCCCATAAATAGATTTTTTTTTCATAAGCCACAACGGTATGATAAGCTCTGTAGACTGGTGGTTTTAATCGTTCACCATTTATATCATTAGGTAAGAATGACCATATTAATGTTCTTGTATCTAATACATGAGTTTGAATTCGATCATAAATATTCACAACACCACCAAATGCATATATGAAATTATCAACAGCAACAGCAACAGTAAATGGTTCAAAACAGTCACTTAAGTCACTTATTTCAAACGTTGTCCAATACATTTTTATTAAGTAATAAATTCAATTTTTTTATTGATATAAATTTATATTGCATTAGTTATTATTAGTTTGAAGTTGGAAGTTTTCCGCCAAAATGGTTTGCTTTCATTTGAAGGAACTAAAAGATCATAATAATTATAATTATTTAATAAATTTTTCTTTTCATTAAACTTTTTAATAATAAATCAAATAATATCAAGATTATTATAAATGCCTTAGTTTATTTGTATTTTATAAAAAAAGATGGAATTCAATTCATTTACAAATATAAAATTAAATTACTCAGCACTATTTTCGCTCTCTCAATTTTATCATACAAATTTTCCGAATCTTAAAATTTATATTTAAAAACTACAAAAAAATTTAATGAAAAATAAATTTAGTTGTAATGAAAAAGCATTTAATTAAACAAAAACTTTGAGTTTATATTGCGCATTGACGAATGGTTTAAAAGGCCCAAACACAATGCACGTGGTTCGAGGCAGCGTCGCACAAACGGCAAAGTAGAATCACCCAGCAGGAAATCTGTCATCATGATGACATGTCAACATATTTTAAACAGCTATTCATCGTAATCATGTCATCTAGGTTTTAGATTTTATAAGTTTATACTAATATTGTTAAATTCATCAGCGTAAATATATTTGTGCTATGCGTGGTTTTTATATGCCGGTAAGTAAAATTTTGGTTAGTGTATGTTTTAAGTTAAAATGACAGATGGAATGAAAAGTGCTTTGGAATTTTTGTGAGTTATACATAAGTAGATAAATAACAGATTAATGTACAAAGAAATGTTTAACTGTAAAACAATTTAGGGAATTAGCAAACACAGAAAGGTAATAAAAAAATGCATTAAACGTTAAAAAGAATTAATTATTATTGAAATTTCAGATATGCACCTCCAAAAAATTTCGATTTTGAAAACTTAGAGCCAAAATACTGGAAGAATATTACATAAATTGCACCGATTTATGGAGCTGATGTAAGCGGTACCCCAACTGATCCTGATGTTGATATATTGATAGTTTTTATTAAATAATATAAAATTCATTAATTTAATTTATATTTAGGAATGGAATTTAAATCGTTTAGGAAAAATATTATATTTAATTAAAGTTTAAGTCAGGCATATTTTCGACATAAAATGACATATTGTATTAAAATAACAGGATGTACCATTTAATAAAATAAATAAATATATTAATTTTTAAAAATTATATTGGCATTTTTACTAAATATAATAAGTTAAATATTCAATAGTATTTAGCTATATATATATACTATAGCAGACTCACTCACACATAAAAGTAATGTGTATGTGTTGAAAGGTGATATTTTTAGCGGCTGTCGCTATATTAATGTCATCAAACTTTATATCTAAGTTTATATCATAGACAGTTGACAGAAAGACTATGATATATCAGATTTATCATCGTACGGATTTCCTGCTGGGCAAATACAAACAAATAGGAGGTGACACAATGCGCGCCGTGCTGGAAGAAAACCCGCGTTAAAAAAGTAGACCTATATAATTTCTACTTTGACACGCGGTTTTTTTAGCAAAATTTAAATAGATGGCTCTGCTTGTGTAGCTTTGAAAATTTTCTAACAGGATCGTTCATCGTTGAAAGATAATTACTTTTATGCTGACATATTTGTTGTTTACTTTTCATGTTGTGTTCAAGAAAATATTTTCGATGCTTTTTTTTTATTAAAAAGTTTAATACAGTATTTTAAGTGGACTAATTAGATGTTTATTGAAAAGCGATCTTAAGGCCATCTGTTCGCTTTTGCTAGATAACAGAGTCATCTCTTTTTTGCTATAAAAGTCGGTAATATATGTATATATGTCAACCGCGCCACGTGCATTTGTTAAGGTGGCTATACATTTAAAAAAAAAATCAATGATTTCTGTTTTCTAGAACTTTTCTGGCTGATATTAAACATTTTTGATATTTTTCAGATTTTTATATATGCTCTGCACTAATACACTCACAGAAAAATTCATTTTTAAATTTTTCTTCGAGTAGTGCACATCGGGCTCTGCCATGTGATATTTAAAGAGATGGGATTGCAGTACGTGTGGGTTTGTACTACAAAGTTTTTTTTTTCAGGTTAAATAATAAGCAAATCTATTTTCTATTTTTTCTAATTAAGTTAGTATGCAAGTAATTATTCAATTATTTAATTAAGGATTTAAAAAGAAATAAATTTTGAATTCATTTTCAATGGTTTACTAGTAGAAATATTTTAACAACCTTTTTGATCTACAAAATTGTTGTAAATATTAACAAATTTTCCTTTTTGCATTTACAAAAATTTTATTAATTACAATTCTACAGAACAAAAAACATAAAAATTTTTGATAATCTTTGTCGATAGCCCCAACCTACAAAACATAAAATTACACACAAAAATTGTGCTACACCAATAAAACAATTTATGATAAATGATACAATTCTGGCTTGAAAAGAATCATACTGTGAGAGAACCTTGGAATACCAGCGCATAAACAAAAGAAAACTGAAAGGATTGTACCTGAAATATTAAAAAATAAATAAGTTATATAAGAATTTAGAATAGAATTAGAAAAATTGAAGTTTTTGTGTAAAATATTGTGATATAAATTTAGCAGGGTCAGGACTAATCAAGCAGTGAGTTTACTATATAAAGGGAACAGATGTCAGAATTGAAGGAACAGTTAGAGATCCAGTATGGAACTAAATTTCTATTTATAATAATTTCATCCTGATTGCAAATTATTATTTTGTATAATAAAGTAGCATTAAAAATTTCCTTTATTCTATTGAAAGTTTTAGAACTAACGTTAATCAAAAAAAAAAAACAAACAGAAATCTCCAAATATCCAAACCTCAGTCAACTACTACAGGTGGAATCTAATCGAATGAAACACTTTCAGAAATCATGCCCAACCTTAGTATTTTCAATCATCTCTATTGGCAGTAAATATCTAAGCAAGGATTGTCATCAGTTTTAAAATAATCTAATAAAGTAACAAGTCAATGTTAAATAAAAATTATCGAATTTCCTAGGTGAGTTCCTATATAAGTACGTTACAGATTCGAGAATAAGAAGTGTCCTTGTCTAAGAATTACTCTAAATAAAAATTATTTTATGTTTTGTTGATTTACTAAAGTGTAGCCGCAGATATATTTAACAAATAGTAATCAAAGTTTAATTAAACACAAATTGTTTTATTTGAAATGTCTTAGTCCTCTTTTTGCCCTAATTCAATTTAGTTTTTAAGTCGGTCTGCCTAACTCTTAGATAGACAGATATAAATGCTTAACCTCTTTGCATAAAATTGCACTTTTTGTCACTTTTTGTTTGACCAATAATTACACTCCCTCCTATTTTTGGGGTTTAATAATCCTTTTCTTTGAAATATTTAATTATAACAACCAGAATTCATCTAGTGTTGCAAAAACCAAAAATATACCGCAGTACCTGCGCATAGCGTGCACGTTACGATGGCACACATATTACACCTGGGAAATCATGTTTTCTTTCTTAAGCGGTATGGATCCTTATAGAAACATTTAAGAAAATACTCACTTTTTTTAAGTGATAAAAAATATTCAAGATTAATATTATTTATCCTTTTTGTTCGAGACTTAAAACATTTTGATATGAACTTATGTTAAGAAGGATTTTTATTGTTTACTTGATGTCTACACTAGCGTTTTGAGACAAGTTTACACTCAGAAGTATCTAAACACAGCCTTAATATTAAATTTAACTAACCCAATTCTGTATTTAAAAATGCACAAAGCGAAGCAATCCAAAGTGGCATAATAAGAATAGCTCCTTTCATTTTTGAATTAAATTCAACTAATTCGATATGTAGTTTTGGACGATTATCCTTAAAGATAGAAACAAGTAAAATATTTTTAGCTTATTCTAAATCAATTCTTTTAAATTAAAAATTGAATTCATACTTCAATTTGTACCAAAGATTGTTTTTTACTGATCGTACAGCAGCTCTAGTTTAAATGAGTACCTTTTTCAGTACTTATGTTGCTAGTTTATTCTCAAGAAAGCTTATGATAGAGTCCCCTTTTTCTCAAAAGAATTTCATTTTTCCTGGTTTCAGACTGTGTGTCAGTAAACACTTGCTATCTGCATTTGTAGCAGAGTCAAATTAATTTCGGTGTCTTAAAATCTCAAAATCTCCTGTAGTCATCCTTGTACATCCGTCATTGAAGGCAAATTTTACACACTCTATCACTTAAGGAATTAAGGAGTCATCATCCTCTTCATATATTTCCCACTACATTAGAGCATACTAAACAAAAATCAGCTTTTATATTTTCAAATTTTAACACATTAACATTTACCAATAAATACGCTGAATAAATGTATAAGAAATTCGGGACAGAAAAAAAATGAAACTTAATGAAATACAACAAATAATTTTTTTTCTCAAAAAAAGAACGAACTTTATTCATTTAACTTAATTTGGACAATAGTGGTATATATTGTTTTTTCTTCTTTTTTTTTCAAGATTATACAGAACTAACGGTTACATTGAAATACGTCTTAAAATTATTTGAGTTTTTCCTCAATTTTAATTTTTTTTTTTTTTTTGTTTTTCTTCACAAAATGTTCAACTATTTTTAAAAGAAAATTTTTTTTTGTTTTTCTACACAATCATTATTGAAAATTTTTATCCCAAAAATGTAATAAAGGATTGAAATTATTTTATATTTCAAAAAAGTAATTTTCATTTGTTAAAAATAGTTTTAATTTTATTTCATATTTTTTTATGAACCAAAATAATTTCACAAGGTTTTTTTTTTTTTTTGTAATGTTTTCTGAATTGGACTTTTAAGATTAATTTTTTGTTTTTTTTTTTTGCGTTCACTAATACTTTTAATGATTTTAATATATTTGTTTTAACTATTTACTATTTTTGCATAAGGACATATAATTTTTTTTGAGGTAGTTTTCATTTGTTACTTAAGTTTTTATTGAACTTTTCAAATTAGAATCAAAAGCTTTTAAAATTATCAAAAAAAAAAAAAAAAGATATATTAATTTTTGTAGTTTTAAAAATGATAAAACAGTATTTGTTAAATATCTTAAATTGCTTTTTCGATATTAATTTCCTTTCATTTCTAAATTAGCATAAAACAGAAAACAAAATTTTAAGAAATTTATTTTCAAATAAAATACACATTTGAAAAACATTACATTGTAAACGTTTTTTTTTTGTGATTTCCAAAATCAATTTAGACGAAAATACCTCAATATTCAAACCCTTTTTTTTTACAGCAAACAAGCAAATAAATTTTCGGTTTTTTTAAATTAATTATAATTGAAATTGATTTTTTTGATAAATATTTTTTTTCCTTTTTTTTTTTTTACATTTTAATATCTTACTATATATGAGTTAGTTTGGCAAATAACATGTTATATTTTGTTTTTAAATCATTAAAAGAAAATTTATAAAATTTTGTTTTTAACTTAATTAAAAACAACGGCTAGAAAATAAACTATTATCACACAGGCAAGCCGTTTAATATAATATGTTAAGTGCCAAAATTAGTTCTTTTTTAAAATAAAAGAAATATTATGTAATATATTTTTAAATTATTTTATATAAACATAATTCTGTATTAATTTACAATTTTTTTTTTTAAAAAAAAAAAAAAGAAGCTTTTTAAAAACTAAAAAAATAACAAAAAAATTTAAAATTAATTCAAAATTAAAAATATTTCCTAAATATTTGGAATTATTTTGTGTTTTACCTCCATAATATGTATACTATTTATTTTACACATAAAAACGATTTATTTTTCATTTTAGTAGTAGTTTACTGCAATGCACACGACAAATATAATTCTGATTTTTTGTTTTCTTCTATTTCTTATTAATAAGGAATTATTGAATATAACTTGAATAAAATAAGAACAACTGTTTTCTTAAGTTTTGTTTTTTCCTTTTCGACTTCAATTTTAATAAAACGGACTCAATGTGTAGTACTGGCCATTTAACTATATAATTTTTAATTTCTATTCTTTTTCTTATTTTTGCTTTCAAATAGAATTTATTTATTATTTAGAATCTATATATATTTTGTTTTGGACTGTTTAAATATTCAATACTGAATTTTATGTTTTCTTAAATACTAAAATTTTGTTTTTTTTTTTGTTTTTTTTATGTTTTTGTGTCCAAGTAAAATATGAATAAAACACAAAATTCTAGAAAGATCAAAAATTAAATTATTCTTAATTTATTTGTTTGCCTTTTTGAATAGAATATATATATTCAGAATTTAAATTTTAGTGTTTGTTGGTTAGACCCCAATTATTTTTTGTTAGAATTTATGTTAAAAAGATACGAAGTAATGAATTATTATAAAAATTAATTAATATTAAAAATAAATCATTAAATTATTAAGGGGGGTTGATTACTTACAAAATTTGTTAATACAGATATTCATATCTAAATCTAGATTTTTGTGCCTTTTAAAAATTCAATTTTTGATAAACAAAGATATTCTGAATATTATTATATCTAAAATATTGTTTGCGAAATTTCCGACAAAAATAAATAAAAAAAAAAATTAATTTAAAAAGGCAGTAACATTATTTTTCTTTTGTGTTTTATTATTTTTCAAAACTAAGATCTGAACGTAATTATATTTTCCTTTCATTTAAAAAATCAAACTTTTATTGATTTTGTTCTTTTCTCTTCGAAATCTTTTATTTTATTGAATTAATTAATTTTGCTTCAGAAAAAAATTGTGAATTACATATATTTAATTATTTATACAAATTTGTCATTTTAATGACGTTTCACTTTTTAATTGTTAATATTATTTTGATATTATAAGCAGTCCACAAAACAAAAAATTAGTTTTTTCAAATCGTATTTTATAGTATTTGTGTTCTAATCAATTGGTAAAGTGTTTTATATCATTTTTTTATACTTTTTTTGCGTTTATTTTTTGCTTTAGGTATTTTAAAAATTTTTGTGTTAACCTTAATTACTATTTAATTTAATTTAGTATTCGTTTTTCTTTTTATTATTATTATTATTATTTTACTACAAATTTATTTTGGAAAAATTATGACATATTCTTTTGATTTGTTAGATTAGATTAACAAAATTAGACACATATTTTAAATAATTGAGACTATTTTATATTTTAATTCGTTTTTGTTAAAAACAATATTATATAAATCAAACTGAATTTATAAATATTTAATTGCTTTCATGGAACTTGTTATGACTAATATTATAATGTAAAATATCAATTTTATTTTTAAGGTGGTAATGAATATTTTTTTATTTAATTCTTTTCTTTTTACCTATTAGTATTCATTTTTTGTTATCTTGAAAACAGTTGTATATGATCTTAAATCAAATATGTTTTTTGTTTTTTGAGTTTTTTTGTTTAAATAACATTTTTTAACATACAGTTTTCTTGTAATTCTTTTTATTTGATTTGTACTTTCATTTGTACGAATATTTCATTTTTCTTTTTCTTGCTTTAATCTTATCATTTTTATGAGCGGTAAGGGGGATGGCTAATTAAATTATTTTTCATTTATGTATACTACCAAATGCAACATTTTCATTTATCTATTTTCGGAAAACAGAAAAAAATAAAACAAATTATAGTTTTAGATTGAAGTCCAAAAAAAGAAAGAATATAAAAAAAGAAAATTATAATTTAAAAATGCAAATTACATAAAATATGAAGCTTGCTTAAAGGCTAAATTTTAAAGTTAGCAATTAATTACAAAAATAATTTTCTATATAATGAAAAATGAAAAAACTTAAAATTTTGGGATAAAAATGTTAATATTAAAGAATTTTAAAAAAAATAAAATTACAGTATGTGCTTTTCCTGTATTTTATTTTATTTTTCTTTAAATTTTTCCAAAAAAAAAAATTATATACTTCTTCAATTCCCACATAATTTATCAAAAATTCAGAAACATCTAATTTAAACTTAAATTTATCTAAAAGCAAATTTAAAATTACAATTTTTAAACATTTTACATAAAAAAAAAAATTTATTTTACTTTGATTTTAAATAAAGTAAAATCTTATTTTTGCCAAGTAAATAAATAACTTTAGAAAGCAAATTACTTTTGAAAATTTAAACAAAAGTAACTTTCCCAAATCAATTTCAATTCTATATAGAAACTAAGCTAATTATTTAACGAAAAACAATATTAAATATTTAGTGATATTTCTGAATAGTAATATTATGTGAAAAATGTTATTGTAATTGTAAGCTATCGATTTTTTGTTATTTTTTTTTCAAAAAAGTTTGAATGTATGTTTTATCCTTTTGTGAATTTATTACTTTATTTCAATTATAGATATTAAATTATTGAACATGAGAATAAATTTTGATTATTATTTAATTAATGAGAAACAAAAAAAAAGCTAAAAAAAAATTATAAACAAAACAATAAAATTTACAAACTAAGCTTTGGTGTTTTGTAAATTTATTATTAAAAAAAATAAACATAATTTTAATTTTATAAATAATTAATGCCAAAATTTTTCTTTTTTTTTTTATATTTAATATTTTTTAAAAAAATATTCATCTTGATCTTCTTAATTATCGCTTAGCTTTTATCACAAAATAACATTTTTTTTTTTCTCTTCTTCTCTTCTTCATCATTTTTCAGTACTTGGCACAGTTAATTTTATTTCTTTTCTTTAAGAAAATAATTTAAAAAAAACAACTTCTTTTGAAATTTTTTGTTGCAACTTTAAATTTACTGACAAAAAAACTCTCCTCCCCTTTATACACTTATTCGAAATATTTAACGATATATAGCCTCTATATATAATATTTCTTTTAGCTTTTCAATTTTTTTATATTCAAAATAATAAACAATATATTTGTTCTATTTTGATCAAATTTTTTTTTTTTGAAGTTACGTAATAACTTTTTTATGCATTCAGCTTTTTTAATAATTAAAATCACCTCTTTATAAAAGCAAAATTAATCTTTTTTTTTAACAAAATAATGAGATTTAGTTTCATGCGACCAGTTTTATTCATTTATTTTACAAAAATCAGATAAATTCATTTAGTTCTCAAAATTATCTAAAATATCCTTTAGAGGCAGGCAATATTTTCAAAACTTATTTTAGCTCGGTAAATTAATTAATTAGAATTGTTATTAGCACATAAATAAATCATATAATTTTGTTCAATGTAAAAATAAAACCATTAAATGATTTATATTTAGTTATACCCATGGACCTTTTAGATAGTTGTTAAAAATAAACAAAAAACTGGATTGGAGCATACATTACTTTAGTTTTAGCTAAATATGCTCATACTGATCAAAATTGATGCCATTAAGCATGAAAAGCATGTGTTAAATATGAAAATACACCAAAAGTTAAAAAATAACGAGAAGGCCGTTTTCTATTTAATATTATCTAAACTTAAGAAGTGGTTTAAGGCCAGTGAGCTACAAAAAGTGAGGCCAAAAATTCTATTATGACAATTTCATAGCTTTGTCATATTTAATTAAACTGTATATGATGTATATTTTTATTAATATGAATAATTTTAAAATATTTTGGAGACGAAGGGATGACGTAGACTCAATTTAATAGCAAAGCTTCTAAAAATTCAGTAAAAGCCCTCGATAAATTTTTAATATTAATAGAAAATTTTATGCAGTAGGTCGCAAAAAAAATTCGAAGTAGTTAAAAACAATGAATCATAAAATTATAAAACTGGTATTTTAATTTATAATCAAAAAAGTAGTTATTGCTTTAGTTTTATTAACAAAATAACTATCAAAATTAATGTGAAAAAAGAGTTTTTTTTTTGTATTTTTTCAAATTCAATCAAAAGCTTCAACAAAACAAAAAAAACGTCTAATTCATTTCGCCATCGGTTGTGAAATATTATGCCTCTTATTTTGAGCAATTTCGATCATCTAAAATATTCAAATAAGAAAAAGAGAAGATTGTTATTTTTTTAAAACAATAAATACATTACAGCAGTTGTTAGAACTTGTTCCTTAGCTTTTCTCACATGTATGATTTATAAACTATAAATGGCCAATGTGGATGTATTAATATTAATTAATTTTTATTTTATTTGTAGAATTATTTAGATTTTTCCATGGTTTCTTTTACTAAAAACGTTTTTTTAAGTTAAAACTTGTTCACATTGACCTATCTTATTTACACCTTAATTATTATTTTGTAAATAACAATTTTCAACATAAAAGAAAATAATTAAAAACTTATTTTGACCTTTCGTTTTTGCTTCTTTTGGTATAATTATATACACATAACAATTATTACTTTTGATAAGTAATCTAATTTAGTTTTGATAACTGCTAAATGCTCTCTTAGAAATCTATTTCAATTTTTAAATTTAATGATATTTGTTTTCTTAATTTCAAGTTCTTTTTTTTATCAATAATACATTATGCTAAATAACATAACAATAATTGATTGATTTTAAGTAAAATTCTTAACAAACTTAATAGTTGTATTTGAAACTAATAACTAAGTTTATTATTTTTTCTTGAGCATATTTAATTTAGAAAATTGTAACACAAATTATTTTTCGAAGAATATTTATTAATTTTGACTTTTCCTTGAAAATAAATTAAAAATATTCAGCTCTATGCAATAAATTAGGATGACATAAAATTAATTTGTTGATTATCCAAAAGTTGTACAGTTCAATATTATATTCAAAAATGCAATAAATGTTAGTTCAATATTTTTAATTTGAAAAATATTGAAATTAATTACCAAAATTATATTCTCTAAGGAATTAAATAATATCATTTAATGCCATCCTAAAATTTTTAAAATAAAATATTTTATCTCATTTTTCTTATAATTTTGAAACTGTTTCTTATTTTTATTAACTTTATCAATTCTCTAATTGCAAAATTTTTATATACACTTAAAACTAATTTCTATATTTATTATACTTACTAAATTCATTTATACAATACGCGAGATCCTTAATATCTAACTCCCACTAAAATACATACTTTAAAAGAATTTTTGAACAAAATTTGTTATAAAGTAATTAACTGCAAAAATATAGTTTTTATTTTCAATTTTTTGTTTTTAAAAATATTTTAAACTAAACAAAAAAAAAAGAAAAAACATTAGGATTCTGCACAATATTTTCATCGGTAATAATGCTAGGAATTATATTTTTAAAAACTAGTCTTAAATTGAAGTTCATAATAATATAAAAAAAAAACAATAATTATTAGTGCTATTTGCTTTTAATATAAATAATTAACTGGCTATTGTAACTATTATTTTGATTTATTAAGGTACAAAGTTGTTACTATATGTCTATTAGTTGAGATTTGGCATAAAAAAATTTCAACAATGTGATATAAAATATAAAATGTAATATATACATGTATATGTATATATATTTATATACATTCTTTTTTTTTTAAATTTTATATTTGTGTAATTATTTTAATGACATCCGGCTTAAATTATTGATTTGCAATAACAATAAATTGTATTTAAAATATTGTATGTAAATAGATAAAGACATTAAACAAATCTATCGAAAACAACAAAAGTTGTTAAAGAAAAGTATTTTAGAAATGACATCTTGAATTTACTCATAGAAAATTATTTAAAATAAACATTATTAAAATTTTTGTTTTTATTTTCTACTTATTGAATTTAATATTTAAATATTTATGTAATAATACACAAATATTAATATTTTCTTGGTATGGTTCATACATATATATGTAGTTCTGTAATTTCTAATCAAAATAAATAAAAGCACAACAGATATTGAAGAAAAATAAACAAAAAAAAAAGAACAAATACACCTGAGGTATTGAACTTATTTCGATGCTAGTATATCTGTCTATTTTTATTTCATGTAACTTGATTTTTTATTTATTCTTTAAGTAAATAAAGACTTTAAATGCACATTGTAGTTTAATATATAAGATAATGCACTTTCTATGAGGTATATTCAATATTTTAATTATATGTTTTTTGTTTTTGTTATTTTATCTAAGAATACTTTAATCTTGCGTCTTTTATTTTTGCTTTGGAAACTATTTTATTATAAATGTTTAACAAAAGTAACAGTTTCAAAAACAAATAAGAACTAAGCAGAAAACAACTGGAAGCCTTCCTAAACTAAATTTCTTTTGATTTGTTTCGCAATATCAATAAACATCATTATTTCTAAATAAATATTTTGTTTGATTAAATATAATACAACTATTTATCATATATTAATTGAAATATATCGCAGTATACATAATGATTGAAATTACTAAAATATTTACTTATATTAAAAAAAATAAAAAGGAATGAGATTTAAAAATTTGTTTAACTTAATTTATTGTAGCTTATGCATGTCTTCCAGATGTCACATTTATAATTCCTTAAAGAAAATATTATTCGTTCAAATTCTTTTTAAAACATGTATATCCTCCATGAAATTCTAATGTATGAAATTTAAATAAAAGTTAAGGCTTTAAACAATTTTCTTATTAATATTTGTCATAAACATAAATTATGGCTACATAGATGCATAAAAAAATTTTTTTATTAGTTTTTTTAAAAATATATCAAAATAATTTTTGAAAAAATATATCAAATATAAAAATTATTTCATTGTTTTTTTTTTTTTTTGTTTTTGGTGTTCTTTCATACTCTTCTTTTCTTTCTTTCGTTCCTTTTTTTTAAAATTTAACTGTAATTTTACTTAAATATTAAAACCACTAAGTATAATATTATATATTAATTTATTCTTAAACAAGAAAATTCTAGCTTAAATATTTAAGCACCGTTTTAAGGCAATATAATATGTATTTTGTTTGAATTGATGAAAAAAATAAAAATTTAAAATTAATAAGAATAAACGTTGTGGTAAAAGGAATAGTGACAAATTGTAATATAATTTGTTCAATATTTTAATCTTTAAGCCCTAAAGACGAGACTGCATATTTCAATAATATGTAGTTGAAATGTAATTAATTTTTTTGTTTTTAAATTTGATTTTCTATAAATAATATCCAAACGAATATAAAGAAAGTTTCTTTCTATGATTTAATTAATTAAATAAATGATACCAAAAGCATTGCTTTAAAAAATAAATCCAAATCTTGATATATTCATAAATATCAATAATTTATATCATGAAGCAAATTGATCGTTTCCTTTACAAATCCTTATTCTTTACTCTTTTTTTTATATAAATTTTCAAATCAAATAGATAATGCTTTCGTTTTTTCTTTTCAAATCAAACACACAAAACTATTAAATAAACTAATTAAAAAACTACTTTTTTTTTTCCTTTAAATTTTTCCAAATTTTTCTTATTTTAAATAACAATAAATTAATATTAGACGCCAATGTTTTTTTGAACGTGAGAAAAAAATAAAAAACCAATTTAAATATTTGTAAGAAGCAAGCATTATAAAAAGAAATTTTCTTGTGCTTTTTTATACTTATCCAATGTTTCAATAAAAATATTATACCTTATAAAGCAAATAATTGATTTTTACCTTTTATGTATGTATGTCCATCTTTTTCTAATAAACATTATTATTATGTATTTTAGTTGAAAACAATCAAGCAATATTTTATTTTTAAAGTTTTGAAAACAATGCATTCGTTTCATGTTTTAAAAATTTTTCCAAAAACCAAAATTCACTCACACTGTATATAAATCTATATTAAATTTTATTTTTGTTTAAAAATGTACTTAAAAAGTTCTGTTTTTTTTTTTGTTTTTTGCTTATTTCCAAATGTTTTTTTTTTACATATTTTTATAAATGTATTACAAAATTTTATTTGTTATTATTTATTTGAATTCAAGAAAAAATCTTGCATGTAAATTATATTTTCAAAAAAATTTGTAACAAACAAATATATATTTTTTATTGAAAGAAGCTTTTTTTCACTTAAATTTTTTTCGTTCAGAAACTTATATGAAAAAATAGAAATATGTTTGTGTTTTTAAAAAAAAAAGCCACTTTTGATTAAAATTACGATTTTTTATACAACACAACGTTTTCATTTTTGTGTTATTGTTTGCTTTTAAACAATAAGTATTTTTTTTTTTTAACTAGATACAAATCTATCTATCTTATTAAAAAAAATGATTGAAGACTTGCATTTTGAATTGACAAAAAAATTAAATATCAAAATAGAAATGCAATAATTTCCTTTTATATTTTCAAAATGTTTTACAAAAAAGAAATTTAAAAAAAAATAAAATGAGGAAGAAAAAATAATAAAAAGATAACTTGTCTGTTTTACTTTTTATTGCCCTGTACTTGATGGCTGATGAACTTGTTGCTGATGTTGCGTTTGCTGATGTTGCGTTTGTTGATGATGTGGAATTTGATGTTGTAATAATTGTTGCTGGGTTGAACTGGAAGCAACTGATGAAGACGATTGTTCTTTGGATGCTTTTTGTTTTTTGGTAACTGGTGGTGGATTAGTTGATACCATCATAGCTCTAATCCGTCTTTGAGCTGACTTTAAAATGTTATATAACAAATAAATACTAGTTCAATTTTTTCTTTAAATAAAAATGGAGTAAATAATCTAATAAATTCGAAGATTAGTCAATATTAAAATGTAAAACCAAAAAATTGATGTTATTTTAAACGAAAAATTGAGGGCAAAATATTCCTATTATTAATTTTATATAAGAGAAATTTAACAATTTATTTCTGCAAAAATTCTGAAATAATAATAAAAAAAATTTTCATAATCAATAGTAACGATGACGAGTATACACGTCGAACGCACCGTAATAGAGATTTGGTTTGACACGGATGGGTGTCAAATTGCCATGCATTGTCCACTATACAATGTATGAAGTGTTGTCACAAAAATATTCATTTTTATTCATTTCTCAAAAATATTCAAAGTCCTAATATCTTAGCAGAAATTTCTATGTATTTAAAATTGTTAATGGTTTATTGGCTTTAGGCGCGAGTGATTGTTCTAAATTGCGTAGTGTTTCCCGTTGGTTAATATATATATATATATATATATATATATATATATATATATATATATATATATATATATATATATATATTTATGTATTGCTAGAGTACTTTAATTAAACTTACTTGTACACCGAAAAATGGACCTATGATATGAACAGTTGTTTCCTCTTCAGCTGGTGGTGCCGAACCATGTTCTGGAAGTTTAATAATACTTCCTGTCACCCTTTGTAGTTCTCTAACATTTTGTCCTCCTTTTCCAATAATACGGCCAACCTAATAATTAAGTTAAGAGTAATTTTTTTTTTTTTTTGTTACTAAAAAAATTAAGAAAAATAATACCTGAGAGCTAGCTACCATAATTTCTACTGTTAATCGAACATCATCAGACCCACATAGAAAACCTTCTTCACGCATTTTATCAAAAATCATATATTGGGCCTTCCATTGCCCTTCTGGTGTACCAACAATTGTTACTTTTCTTTCCATTTGTTGTTCAACTGGTTTATCAGCTTCTAATGGTGCTATTTTAACTGAAGCACTTGAAAATCTCATTATACTTCTTATATATGATCCTTTTGTACCAATTATAGCACCGACAGCATTATTTGGTATATATAAATATGTTGTTTCTTGTTGATCATTTTGAAATGTTGGTGGTATAATAGCTGGTGATTTAGCCATTGGATAACCCGGATATGACATATTTGGTGGAAATACCATACCATTACCAGGTGTTGACATCATTGCCATTGGATGTAATCCAGGAAACATAAGACTTTGTGGTGCTATAGCTTGTAAATCATTTTCAAAACTTTGACGTAATTTTGCAGTTATTAAACTTTCAGCTCTAGACATATTATCTATTGTACCTTTAACTGTTATAGTACGTTCTAAATTAAAATTATTTATATCATTTATAGAACTAACAGTTATTTTTGTATCTGTCTCTTGCATAATACGTTTAATAGTATTACCATTTTTACCAATTATTCGTCCTATTAGATTATTATGTGCAAGAATTTTAAGAGGTATTTCACTGAAATTTAAAAGAAAACAATGAAAACATAAAAATGTACAAAAATTTTTTTAGCATTATATTTAAAATTAAAGTCAAAAAAATATTTAATTTATAAGCTAGATATTTTTTAATCGGTGGTACTATAAGGGGAGATATTTTAAAATTTTGATATTTTTTTCTTTGTTTTGGTTGTTTTGAAAAAATTAAATATTTTTCTAATGTAATAATATAATTAGTTCTGAGCAAACGTGAGAAAACATCAAAACATAAACGCCGTGTGGTATGTAATTAATTAATTTTTAAAATTGATATATTGCATACCATTTGCATAAGTTGAGGCTAAATGAAATGTTTTAATCCTATATGAAAATTTTTTTATAAATTATAAGCTCAAATTTATGTAAATATTTTGCTTTATTTTACACAAAGAAAGATTTTAATACTTTTTAGAAGTCTACAAAATTGCTGACAGAAAGTGTTAAAAAGTGTTAGATACATTGGGATCAAGGTTCTTGATTTTAAAATCATTCAACAATCAGACGACTAACTCATTAGCAATTTGTCTACTTATAATTCGACTGATCTGATGACTTTGATTACTTAATTACTTGACGACGTAAATATTATACCAAACCAAAAAATTAAAAACGAAAATCAGATCTAGAATTCTAATATGTGATATTTAAAAATATCTTAAATTTATGACAGCTGACGCTGTACATTTAAATGCATTAATTTTTTCCTTTACACTGATATGAATTAACTCTTTTGATTCCCAATATTTTCAGTATACTTACTGAAAATATAATAAAATAGCAAAAATATTTATCGAATTCATGTTTTAGAGTTTGATTTCCTATTTATAACCGAAAAATTTATGTCCCTCGGTAAAATTTACTATGGAATAGATATAAAATTCAAAACAAAATGAATTATCAAAAGAATTTCAGTTTCTACAACTATATTTTCTTTTTGTTTTTTAATTTTTAAATTTACCAATTTTATCATAAATTGACTCACCTTTTAGTTGTAATATTTGCTTCTTGTTGCATAACTTCTAAAATTCGTTTACATGCATTTGTACAATTTTCTGGATTTCCATAAATTGTTATCGCTTTATCTGAAGCATTAAGATTATCCTTACGATGAACATCAACACGAGCTCTGCTTTGTTGTGTTATTGTGCGTATAGTACTACCTTGGCGTCCAATTATAGCACCAACCATATCACTTTGAACTAATAATCTTAATGGAAAATCAGCTTGTCGTCCTGGTCCTGGCATACCAGCATATTGTGTCCTAGTACGATTAACACGACGCTGTTTATCAAATTGTTCAACATGTAATTTACTACCATCAAAATCGACACCATTTAAAGCATTGGCAGCTCTGAAAAAACAAAATAAATTTTTTAAAAAACGTTAAATAAAAATTAATTAGAATAAATTAATAAATCACTTTTTTGATCATAAATTTTTTCAATGTTAAAGTTGATTGTATTAAATATTTATTTAAAATCATAGAACTAGCACTGCGGCTAGAAGATCTTTTCCATTCTTTTGAATGAAGCGTTAATAATTTTGATTTAGAAGTTTATTAAGGAAAAAAAGCCTTAAGATACTCAATTTATTAGACACAACAGAACAAATTTAGAATGAGTGCTATCAGGGCTAACGAACAATTTTTACTGATAATCATGAGTTTTACAAGGATAAAACCAAAGAGGATGCATAAGCAAAACTATATTCTGTTTGTTATAGTAATCTATTTCATATTGAACAGAATTTGACGACCCCACAATGTCATTCCTAAACCTTTTACGTTAGATTCACTAAAATAAATTGCCACTCTTAGTTTTCTTGACAGCAAACTTAAAAGAGGTGATGTACCTCTCTATATCATAGTAATATTTATAAAATGATTCGTGATCTGTTATAAACCATCTGAGAATGATAAGAAATTTATAATCAAAAATCGTCAAAAAATTTCATCTTATTTATGAAGAATATCTTTCCTTGAACTAAATTTATCAGACTCAAACATGACCTCGGCTATAGTTCCTAGCAGGGTAAATTCATTCATATATATTTGAGTAACAAATGTAACTAAATTCCAAGTAAATGGGAAAAGTTGTTCCATTAGGACCACAGTCTAAAGGATCTTTCACATCGAAGCATTTTTTTCGTTGCTGCGTTTACAAACTGTTGAATTTTTAAGACACGGTATCGTATTTTCTTTATAAGAATATTTGAAGGAGAATATTCTCCTTAGTATCAAACATTTAGCCTAAAAACAAATAAAAAGACGGCACCCTGTTTCAAAAAACTTACAGATGGAAAACGAAACGACAAAAAAAAACGCTTCAGTATAAAGAGTCCTTAAGTATTATTCCTCTTAAAATTTATTCGTGTTTTATGTTATTTTCCTCGTTTATAAAAATTTTCTAATATGTTTGATAATAAAAATAATTTTGATTTTACGTACTCAACGGTTTTATCTTTTTCTGGTAATCCATCGACAATGTCCACCAGATGAGACATAATTTTTGGCAGTGCCAGCAACAGATAATTTAATTTAATGTCATTACTTACAATTTCTCTTGTATTTTTCAATTCAGTTATAATAGCGGGATCACACATGCCAACGCCCAGCAGAAACTCACAGCGATTCCATGAGTTTTGTATGAAAAATAACCGGTTTCGCTGTGAGTTTCTGCTGGGAGTTGGCCTGTGTAAACCCGCTATTATCAATTTTTCAAATGTATTTAAGAACTCTTTAGGATCTTCATTTTCTTTCAGTTTTAGACCAAGTAGTTTCTCTGTTATAATATTTTTAACGTGCTATTTTTAACTAAGTATAATTGATCAAGTTTATTTTAAATTTTCCAAGCAGTAGTCTCTGATATTATTAATTCAATCATCGTGTTAGTGATACTATTGACCATATAATTTTTTGCTTTAATTTCCTTTTTGGTCCAGTCTGTTTCTGGAATTTCTTCTGGTCTCTGTTCATTTATAATTACCTCGTTGCATTCCTTCATTTGTAAGAACAGATTTAGTCTGAATTTCCATTTATCGTATCCTATACCATCAAAAATTTGCAGGATAAATTTTTCCTTTTTTATGTCAGCCATTTTGCTTTGCATGTGTTTCTGAGTATTTTTAGGTTACTCACTGATTTAGATTATTTTTCACTTTTCCTTTAAGTTTTATTTATTATTAAAACCACGGACTTCTGTTACCATGTTAAATGTAAATGAAATAATTTGATTTTTGGGAATGCTTCTAATTATACTTTAATTAAGGGTTTATATACACTTAGAAGCCTCTAAAATAGGAATTTTTCAAGAATTTTTCCTGAGAAGACCTTTAGAATTATTTATGTAAAAATTAATACACATATTATAGCAACTCTTAACTGGATTTTAACAATGTTTTATATTTAAAAATAATAATATTGAAAGCTAATATAGCTGATCTTCTGGAGCTCCACTCAAAAAAGGCGTTCTGCGGTGACCACGATATCTCTGGATAGGATCATCTAAATTTAAAAAGCTAAATAAATTTCGTTAAAGTAATATATTATTTAGAGTTTGGTGGAAAGGAATTAGCAAAATTAACTTTTTTGACAAAATGGCGGCTATTTTTTTAACAAAAAATTTGATCTTAAACAGTTTGTATAAAAAAAAAAATTACTTTTTCAAAAAAAAATGCTGCCGCCAACCCTGAAAAATATACCCAAAAAGATTGTGTTGAAATTTGAGGCTGATCGGTTCAGCCGTTTCCGAGCAATCGTGGTCACCGATTTTGAAAACACAGTTTTGAGAAAAACGTACTTTAAGTTCCAAAAACACCTTCAATCGGTCTGATACGTCTTTACAAATATGTGTGTAACTTCTAGAAGAATTGTCAGATCAAGTTGAAACTTTCCGTGTGTGTACTTAAATATATGGAAAATACAAAAATGAAAATTTTTTTTTGAAAAGTCTAAGTGTATACAACCCCTTAATCTAATTTACAACATACTAAGCACATGCCACAATTTAATTCTATTTGAATCATTACTATCCAGCTACTGTCATTCATTCTATCCATTTCTTTAATAATAATCTAAAGGTTTGAAAAAGTAAAATCACATTTTACTTAAACACTTCTATTAGAATAGTGTAGTATGAAATTATCTTTAATTGTTGACCAAACTAAGAGCGTAATATATGCTAAAAAAAATAACAAAACTTTAAAATAATGAAAAGTTGAAGAAATTTCATGTGTATTGCGGTTTTGAAAGAATTTTTGCTTACTTACTATAAATTTTTCTAATAATTTTAGTTTTGTTTATTTAATTCTGGTTACCCTTAGTAAGAAATTTCAAAATAAAGTAAGAAATGTTGATGAACATGAAGAATTCATTTTCTATATTTGCCATAATTGCCATAATTCGCTCAAAGCAATTATGGCAAATATAGAAAATGAATTTCATGTAAATGTAAATCTTATATATGTAAATGGATTTCTTTATCCAATAATAAAAGTGATATATATATATAATATATATATATAGTATTTTATTTTTGCATGACGTACGAACACCTTACTTTTTTTTACTGTACCCTGTGTATTCCAATTATCTATTTTTTTTATATTCTCAACGAAAAAACAGTAAAATATGATGATTTTAATATTTATTGTTTTTGTGATTTTATATTTTCTCCTATATAATATTGATTTAATTTTTATTTAAAATATTATAATTTTAATAATTAGAATTGAAATTAATTTTAATCATTGATTAATCACGTTTTTTTTTACTTGATATAAGTGTAGATATTGACGTAGATAATGATAAAGGAGTAAATGATGATATTATTACAATTATATTAGATGAAATGATTGTTGATTGATTTGATTTGATTTGTTGATTGTTGATTGAATATATTTATTCCCCAGTGAGGAAATTACTCATCAGTGAGTTTCTCACTGATTCAGCCAACAACAATCCCAGTAGGGAAAATAGTCATCAGCATTTTTCTAATGCATGAATCATATCGTAAGGTTCACTTGTGAAATATTCATTAATGCACCATGCAGAAAGTAGCCATCATAACTATACTTATTTTCAGTCATATTTTCATGTAGAAAGTCATCATGACAATGAGTTTTACGGCCATTTGTTAACAAAATTCATTGATGTTTTCCTTGAGAAAATAAGTGTTGACTGAAAAGTAGCTTCATTGATGAAGTAGAGCTACTATCCCTACTGGGCTTGCTACTTTTGAAAATTCACAGTTTTTTATTTGAAAAAAAAAATAGGTACCAAACTATTGTGTATGTTTATTAAACTACAATGTTGGTTACTTAATTTGTATTTGGTTTGAACAAATATTTATCTGTAGTTTCTCCAGCAATTAGTAACTCTTAAACGATTTTTTCATTGTTTTTCAAATTTTATCAAGTATTTTAAATATATGTTTTTTTTAAATAAATATAAGATATTTTTAAAGTATCAAAATTTAAAAAAAAAAAAATAATTTAACTGTCAAATATAATAAATAAAAAATTAATAGTAAATAAAATACCTTTGTGCTTGTTCAGGATTTTCAAATGTAATATGTACAGTTTGTGTACGTACATCCTTACTAGTGACAGCGTCACATTGTTCAACTTTGCCATAGGGTTTTAGTAGTGGTTCGATGTCATCGAAATTTACATGTGGCGGTATACAACTAATCACAATTTTTGATGATGCACTGTAAACAAAATAATACAAAATACTTTTATAAAACAGAAGAAAAAAAATTAATATAAATTAAATTTTTTAAAGAAAAAGTGGTGAATCATCACTACCAGAGCTTAATTAAATTTTCTATACATTTCTGATTTAAAAGTGCAAAAATTGTAACAGTAAATTTATATATAAACTATTTTAGTGGTTTATCTTAGTGGTGGAGACGCGCTAAGCAGGTGAGTAAGTTTTTTATATGTATATTTCTTGGGCAAAACCTATTTTATTTTTTTAAATAAAATAAATTGTGTAAGAAAATTTAGCACACGTTTTTTATTGAGTTAAATATTTCCTTAAAACTAAGGGTCAAGCTCATGTAAATCGAATTACCGTATCTGAGCTTACGGAAAACGGTACATATCCTAACAGATATTTGAATTAGTTTCTTTTTTGAATTTTGTTTTATAATTTCAATGGAGTCAAAATATTTCCTTCTGGCAACTTGATTCGATTAAACTAAAAAAAAAGTCCCAAAAAACAAGATTATCCTGAATGAGCTATGGGACATTCAGATTCACTACTTTTTAAAATTTAAGTCAGAAAGTATAAAGAGCAGGGATGTCAGGAGACTCCAGCTCCTAGCATCGAAGTCCGCACTGGATAAAGAAGCGGCCGCTTAGTTCGAGCTGCCAAGATGGCCCGAACTAAGAGAGAGTTGGGTTTAGGTTTAGTGGGTGCAAGCCCCACACTTACCTCGGATGAGGTGTACGATAGGCATTCCCCCCAACTATAAAAAAATTAAAAAAAATCCCATAACATACTAAATTTTTGGGCAGCTTTACTAAAAAGGACCAAAATTTTTTGACATAATTTCCATTTATATTGAAATTACCTACAAATAGGCTCATGCATCTTCAAATCATGTACTCAAAAGGGTAGAAAAACTTCTTCCGAGAAGTTATGAATGCCATGTCATTAGCAAAAATTTCGCATTTTCACCTGCTTCGCTTTTAGCTTGCAATATGTACGCTGCATTGTTATAAAAAGTTAAAATAATAAAAAAACAAAAACAAAAACAAGACCTTTTTCTAATACTCAATATTATTTTTTTCATGAAATAAGAGAATAAAAAATAAAATAAATTTTCATCCTTAAATATTCGATAATATTAAAACTTGTAAAAATGTTATGCCCGATATTCTGGTTAAACCTTGAATTTTGTTTTATTTATTCAAATTGTGTAATGAAAAATTCTAAATCTCAATCTGTGCAACACATTAATTGTCGTTTTCTCTTTTGTTGTTTGTTTATTTATTTTTATCTAAATTTTATATCATTTTATTTTTTAATAATAGTTATTTCATGGACATTAAAATAAATTCATTGTTTACATTATTTGATATCTTAATAAAATGAAATTGCGTAACAAGATTATTATCTAAAATAGTTTTTAATATTATAATGCCTAAATTTAAAAAATATTTAATTTGATTTTTTTGTTAATGTTTAAAGTGTTGATAATAGTACTTTTTTTTAAGCCATTTTTATCAAAAACTGTCACACTACATTGACAAAAATAATAGTAGTACTCCATATTTTCGATAGAGACTATTTAGGCAATTAATTAATAAAAAAAAAAACGCATTTTCTCTTTTCTGGTAGCCGATTACTGTTAAAGAGCCTTGGTGTACTGGTACGATGGATATAGATATCTAGATATTTCCAAGGTCCTGATTGCTGCGATTAGCAGCTTATACGATGCGGATTATCTAACAAATGAAAGGACAAAATTTTCGCAAGTCATAAAAAGAAACCAATTAATAATTACGAAAAAAATGACGTGTCCTGGTGTTCAGGATTTTAGCCTTTCAAGTGATCTGATTGAAAAAATTTTTTTAATTCGTTAAGAAAAAGGATGTAGTTTGAAAAAGAAATTACGTTTTTCGGCTTTATCGGAAAAAGTAGTTTCGAGAAAAGAGCGTTTAAAATTTTAAAGACGTACTGATCGTACGTTTTAGAAGGATTCTCTTAATGGGTTGAACAATAAAAATATGCACAATAAAATATCAATTTTTTTTCGAATTTTTAAACCAGAATGCCCCCTTAAGAAAAATTTATCCTAAGCTTTTTTGCCATAGCCAGGACAATCTTTCAAACTTAACTTCATTTCCCCTTTGTAGAAAACGTAATGATTAATAAGATACATCACTCTTCCCGATATCAATTTCATACAATCAAACAGTACATATTTAGGCATCTCCTCCAACTCGTGGCAGAATCTACAAACTCAGGGTCATTGACTTCTCTAATTTATAGAGAAAAGACCGTGTTCCATAATGAACCATGTCAACATTCTTACGAAAATTCTTTTTCAAAACAAAATAATAAGTCATAAATTGATCACATTTAGTATAAAATTTATAAATGCTTTTTTTGAACAATTAATAGTAGGTAATTATTTAGAAAAGAAGCGAAAAATGTAATATTTTTCATATATGCCTGGTTTTATAGTATAAATTTAAGCTTTAACTTAGTATAAATTGATCGAAATGCAGATAATGGTATATGAGGTGGACGAGACAACTACCAAAGGAGACTAATTCTAAAAACGGGCACGAAACACTGGTCAGAGGGATAAAGATTAATTTTTGAATGTTTTTCTAGTATTTGCAAAAAATCTTGGAATAAGTTTTCAATATAAACAGCCAAGTTATCTTTGTTACGGTACATCAAGTTCCTTAAACAACAACTACTACTACTGCTACTACTACTACTACTACTACTTAGGCATAAAATGTATTCAACATGTCTCAAAGTTTGTTTTTGCATCAATATTTAAAAAAACGTTCATGATTTACACAATTTCTGGAATTTTTAACCAAAATACCCCCTTAAAATATAGTTTTTTTTTATGGTTTTATTAAAAAACTGCTGTTATTTAACTATTGAAAAACAAATAATATGACCAAATAATATTGAATAAAAATTGGGCTTCCATAAGAAGAAATTCTGCTGCAATAAAAATAAATTCAACTAAATAAAATTCAAATAAATATTGAAAATTCTTTTGTTTCATTTATTTTACTAACAAACATTATAACCAACAAATTTTTTGCTTTATTTTAAATGAAAAAAAAAAAAAAAAAAACACACACACGCACTAAATGGAAATGTTAAACAACGGTGGCGGTAAAATTTCTAACTCTTAAAGATCAATTTTAAACTCTTTATAGTTTGGCGCATATATATATAATAAAGAAAAACGGACAATATATATATATTATCAGCAATGGTAAAAAAGAAGTTAGTAGAGAAATGCAAGTAGGAATAAAACAGAACTACCAACAAGAACAGGAATATATATATAAGAACAAGAACAACATAAACAAAAAATAATAATAATAAAACTGAATGGAATGTTGAATTGACATGAAAAGAAGTGAGTATGAAAATCAAAATTTCTTAGTTTAGAAATAAAGAAATAAAAATAAAAACGACTTGTATAAATGTTAAACTATATAAAAACATAAAAACATAAAATTTAAACGGATAATAAGAATAAGAATGCAAACATAAAAATAAGTAATTAAAATTAATTAATTTGTTTTTTTTCTTTTTGCCATTAGTAATGAATGACTTCACGTAACTTTTATTTAACACAAAAGTTGGACAATTTAACTCTTGCTCTCTCTATGTTTTCTTTTGATACATATTTCAACTATGACGTAATCATATTTATGTATTTTTGCCACCTCCATGTAATATAAAAGTAATTTAGTGCTTTTTTAAAGAGAATCTACATAAATGATAAATAATATTATTTATTTTACTGCTACCTTGTTTTAATTCCTATTTTTTAGTTTTTGTTTAATTTAATTTGATCCTGTTGCACTTTGGCTACTTTTTTATTTCGAACAAAAAACAAAAAAAAACAAAAAAAATGTTTTGGACATCCAAAAAAGATACACTTATTACACTAGAGGTTAAAATCGTAGTCCTTAAGAGTAGATCTGGATTCATCTTTTTGCCGCCCTAGGCCTAGTTCTCTGTATATGTTCTGCTTATGAGAACGGACTTATAGTACATTAACCGTGGTGGCCCTATAATGCCTAAGTACTAGAATTTTAAAATTTGTATGGGAAATCTCGAATTTATTTCTCAAATAAACTAATTTAAATTTCGTTTGTTTTTCTAGTTCATTGCTAGAACTCATCGCAGTACCTAGAGGAAATTTTAAGTACAATTTTTCGGATTTTCCTCTCTCGGAAATAGTTTGACAATGAATATAGGTTATATCAATAATAATTATTGAGTAAAAAATTGGCTACTTGTTGAAAGTAAAGAAGAATCCCGATATTAGAATGTTTTTACTATTAAAAATTTAACCGTTAAAGTTGAATTTTATTTTTATATTTTAAATATTATAAATAAAAAAAACTTAATGAAAGATCCACAATATCGTCGGTGTTTCGTAAATTAGAAACTTTTACAAAGAAAAGTACTCTTGATGGAAATACAATAACAACAACAACAAAATCAAAGGAAAAAAAAAAAAGAAACAAACAACAAATTTAAAATGAACATCAAGAAAATTACTAAAAAAAATTTTTATTCCAGTTCTCTTGATGCTTCACAAAAACAAAAACTTAAAATGAAAAATACACTCTCCAAAAATGAGAATGCTAACATTGCAATTTTTCCATTGAACTTATAACAGTACATTATGTTAATTTTGTTGTTGTTATTGTTATTTTCATTTCGGCATTTTATATATTTTGCAGTTGTTGTAATATTTGTTCGTCTCTGTATTTAAAATATTTCTTATTTGTTTTGATTTTAATTTATTTCTTTCATTTTTTTTTTTTCTATTTCTTTTGTTGTTGTTATTCTACTTGTTATATTTTTGTTTATATAGTTACAGTCTCCCTTATTCATTATTGTACTTAGGGCATTTAATGCTGTGCGCGTTTTGTTTATGTCGCCGCTGTATTATGCTATTTTAATCATTTGGCTAGACAAGAGATTCTAAATGTTACTCGTCACGTACTTATAATTATAATTATATTTTGTTTTTGTTTTTGCGAACATTTGAAGATACAAAATTTTTTAAATACTTAAAGCCAAATAAAGCTGTACCATTTAAATCATAATTGATATTTTGGAGTTGTTCTTCTTTTTAACTATAGTTTTAATATTTAAAGTAAATTTTTGAAAAGAAAAAAGAAAAAATTAATTTAAAATCAATTTTGACAATATTTTATGATTTGTGAATATTATTTGCTTTATTGATGTTTAAATGATACAATTTTATTTGTTTTTTTTTTGGTTCTTTCTGAATATTGTTTTGAAAATAATTTGAAAAGGAATGCCCATTGAATTACTATTTTAGGAACAAGACCTTATAAAAATAGATTTAAAAAAAAAAACCGGAAGTTACTATTGAAACTTATTTAAGGGGGAGGGCATATGTCAAAGAAAATGTAATTTTTTAAACGATAGAAAAAAAAAGATTTTAGTATATTTTCCAAAGATATCTTAGTAATAATTAATTCAATCATTCAAACCTATTTTTATTATTTTTCATTACTATTCATTTGGACGATCGATTATTTTCTTGAATTCAGCAAGAAATAAAAGTTTTACTTAATAATTTTTAACATGTATATTTAGTAGTTTTGTTTTTTTTTCTAAAAGAAAATGCAAACAAGGAATATTCATAGGTATTTTTATTGTAATTGCTTAAATATTAAAAATAATTTTCTATTGAATGATTTCCTACTTTAATCGATCTAATGACATAATAATGATGTACATTTGAAAGGTCAGCAATGTGGAAGGTAAGACAGAGCTACGCAAAATTCAAAACAGTTCGGTGAGACAGCCTTTAGTTTAATATATTGTCTAATATGTTTATAATGTCTTTTTTATCATAAAAAAATGTTTCATATTGTATATTTTGTCTTAATGATGTCGACCACTAAAAAATCTGATCAAGCAGCGAATAAAATGATGCTAAATGCAATCAATACAAAACGAAAATACAAATGCTGCAAAATAAAAATACTTGCCAAAATTTCGACAGTGATGAGGACAATTAAATTAACTAAATTTTTTTTTTTTTTGATTTTTTGATAAATTTGATAATTTTTCATAAATAATTTAGGGTTTTTACTCAAAAATTTAGGATTAACAATAACCTAACAACAAATTTGTCCCACAACCGGGCACAAATTTCTTTTGCAATTTGAATATATTTAATAATTTGACCATAACTTTTGTTTTTTTAACCAACTTAATCAAGCTAATTTTTTGCAGGAATAGAAGTCTTAATAATACCTACTTAAGGGTGTATATATGACGCAATAATATTGATCGAGTGAAAATCTGTGCATAAAAATCAAAACATGTCCCATAACTAGCTACTCCTTTCTACTAATACCAAGCACCAATACGAATATTATATGTAATTATGTGTAATTATTATACTTATATTATATTATATTATTATAGTTTGAATTTTGTGATTATCAGATAAAAATTTGATGCAAAAATAGTTGTAATATCAGGCTCAAATAAAACAATTTTAATATTAAAATTTAAAAAGAAATTGGATTTAATCAATTTGGCTTTAGACGTAAATAAAAACAGATTACAGAGTAATTAATTATTGTGTACTAAATTTAATATATATATTTAATAATTGTCTTTAATATTAAGAAGTTTCTGGTGGATGTACAGTCATACCAGGTCAAATTTACTGCGGCCTACCCATAGCACAAAGTCTAAAAAATTTTCTTTTTTTTTTGTTCTTCTATATAATCAAAACTATAAGGGGGCAATTCTGGAAATTTATGACATTCTCCATTGATAACACACCAAAACGCAAAAAAGTAAAACATCAAGAATAAATAATAAAAAAAAAAAAAACATAAAAAAAATAAAATATGTATATAAGATTTTACGAGAAATATAGTTATTGGTGATATGATACTATTTAAAAATGTGTTAGTTTTATGCAAATAACTCTTTAAATTTAGTGATATTTTTTTAAAATTTTTATTTTTGTCCTGTCTATATTAAACTATGAGACTAAATATATAATTTTCTATTTTGTATTACTCTCAAATTATATATTGTGTGTAATCATATCAATTTTTCGATAACTTCCTTTCGCTAAAGGGCAACATTTCATTCATTGGTATATCAGTTGCATTTAACTATCTCAAACACATTGGATTAAAAGAGAGAAAAAATTTAAAAGCTCATTCACGCTATCATTTTTTTTCTTTTTTTTTTGTTGTTCTTCTTTTTATTATGAAGAGAATATTTATATTATTTGTACAACTTAAAAATTTTTATGAATGACTTTTTTAAATGAGTAAAAATAATAGTTATATTAAAAATTAAAGCTTACCAATAGCTTGACATATTTGTTTAGTTTTTATTAATATGAAATTATGAATAATTTAATTATAAAAATATTGTATATATTTATATATAATTCAAACAAAACTAGAAAACAACTAAACTTCATGTAAATATATATGTATATAATTTTTTGTAAAAGTTAAGAGAATTTTAAGCAATATAAAAAGTTTATTCTCTTTTTTTCTTTTGTTTTGAAATTTATAAGTAACAAAAATTTATTTAATTTTTTAAAATGTCACCAAAATAGAAAAATAATATAGTAATTAGTTTTTAAAACACATTTTAATTGTTATTAACGTGGCGATGAAATAAATAATAAAAAAAAAAAAAATAAATAAAAAACAAAAATAAAAAATAATTAATTCATAATTAATACAAAGTTCACATTATTAACTGTAATATATATATATATATATATATATATGTATATTATAAAAATTTTATATGAAAGTAATACACAAAATATTTATAAATTTCTACAATTTTATCCATTCTTTTTTTAAATTTGACATACAAAATGTCAAACAGACGAATAAACAATTGTATAACAAACCGACCGAACAGCCAACAAACGTCTAACTACACAAAATGGTAAGCTCCGAATGGCACGAGTAATCAACAGCAAGCAAAATATGCAATTGCCACTGTATATATATATATATATATATATATATATATATATATACTATTTTTTTTGTTTGGTTTATTAAATTTATATTTATATAATATATATATATATATATATTGGCAATCGTTTTCTATGATATAGTATTTGTGATGTGTATATATGAATTTGGTATATTTTCTTCAATTGGGAATGTATTGAAATTAGAGGTTACATTTTTCTGTTTTGAGTTTTCAACTTGTTGATCTGCAACTTGTTTTTATTAATTAATTAATTATTTATAATTATAATAATTTCTTTTTTGTTTTGGTTTAGTAAACTTAACTTTGTATACTAATATTTTACATATTTTAATTTATGATAGGAAAAATTTTAAAACGATATAAGAAATAAATTTAAATAAATTAATTTTTGTTAAGTATGACACAAATTTTATAAATATTTTTAATATAACTTTTAGTATCTTAAGGTAATTTTTCTGTAATATAAATACAAAAAGTCTTAAGTCTTAAAAGAAAAACAAATTGGTTGACAATAAAGAATTTATACAAAGTTCACTTACATTACATGTTATAAATATTCTTTTTTTAAATCTAAAACCCGTTACTGCTAAATACAAAGAGCAATTGGTACATGGTACATATGATTCACTTTTAGTTCATAATTCATTTTAAGTATTTAATATTTCTATATTGAGTCAAGCATGTTTTCAGTTTTAGTACCAAAATATTTTTTCAGATTTAGTACTCGATCTTCTGAATTTGTTTTCAGATTTAGTACTTCCCTTGTTGTTTAATTTTTAAATTAAAAGAAGAGTTTTTATAAAATTTTTTACAAAATGTTTCAAACATTTTAAATTTATATAAAATTTAGATTATTACAAGATCATTAGATAGAATTTTAGAAGATTTATTGGTAAATTAATTTTAAAAAAATCGAAAAATGATTATAAGGAATATTATATAATATTATTATTATAAGGAAAAATTCGAAAATATTAAAAAATGCAATGAATGAAAAAAATATTAATGTGTCTAAAGGCAATATTGAAAAATTTCAAGAAATATTAAAATATTGAATGAAATATTAAGAAAAATATAAAATTATTTAGGCATCAATTTAATTTTTTGAGTTACCCTTAATTGAATTTGTTGAATTTTTTCTAAAGATTTCATAAGATCCCCGTATAAAATAATTAAAATAATTTAAGAAAAGGATTAGTTTGAAAATAATTGAATAAAGGTGGCCTTTTGGTGCAACACATAGGTGGCATAAATCTTTATCCGGTAAGCTATTATTTTTACTGTTGGAAAGTCACTGGATCTCCTACTAAATAAAATAAATCCCATTTCAATTCCCTACAGGGGCGGATTTAGGATTTTGGCGCCCTAGGCTTTGGAGCTCATACCGCCTTTATCACAAAATAAAACTGCGTAAGAATCAAGAATACTTAGGATATTATAGAAACGATTTTTCATTTATTATAATAGCATGTAATATTTATTATAGAATAAAATTGTAAATTGAAAATTGAGAGATACTACGGTATTCATCGAATCATAATTTTTGTTTTATTATTAAATATTCTTTTTTTTAAAAACTTTCCGACCTCATAAGTCGCCCAAAATTTGGCGAGAGTGCCGGATTACAATCGAACTGACACCGATTTCCATTGTGATTGGTAGGCTTGCACTCTGAACACTTTGAGCATATTCCTATTGATTTACCCATAACGACTTAATAGTCTTCGGTATCGGAATCGGCGTCAACTCGGCTGTAAGCCGGCACTCCTAGGCTGTAGCCTACTTAGCCCATACAAAAATCCACCCCTGATTCCCATATATATAGATTTTTGACTGCGCAGGTATATTCATCCGTGTGCATTGTCTTGATAAAAGAGAATATCGTTCTCTTTCAATTGGGATATTTTCTTTTTCGAACATATTAATTTTCTATTTTTATGTTTTCGATGGAATTTAGAAATCTTTATTTCGTTCACAAGTGCAGAAAATTGTCAGGATTGTAATGGAAAATGATTTAAACAGTTTAAAAATTGACCAGACGATCAAAAGTTATGACAATTTTATTTGTCGTTCACTTAAAACTGTATCTGCATTTTGTTAATTCCGAACAATATTTATCTTTTTATTTATTTACGGCCATATTTAAAATTATTTTTACAGTTGTAAAAATATAAAAAGATATAAACCGATTTACCATCTCTTCTACTGTTAAGGCTTTTGAATATAAAGTATTAAATTACGGTTCGAAACTCAATCTTTTTAATTTTTCGAAATAAATAAAAGTTTGTTGTTTCAGCCAACAATAAAAATCAAACTATGTGACGGGTATAACTGATACTTTAACAGGTGTCTAGTGACTAAAAAACTAAAAATTAAAACAAACATGAGATAGGCTAAAAAAAAAGCTACTTTGATAAATACTTTAAAATTGAAAAGTTTATTTTGATAACTTTTCCAGCAATAACATAAATTTACATTTTTTGAACACAAAAAAAAAATATATATATATAAAAATTTTAATTTATTAACATTACTCCATCGTTTTTTAAATGTATTATAACTAAAAAACTAAACTAACTAAAATTTTAACCTATTGTAATATTCCAAAAAACGAAGAATATTGTAACCCCTTAATATGAGGGACCTTGGCCTTGGATTCTACAATTTTTACACCTTGCATTCTTACGTAAGCAAAATTAAATAACAATTTTACCTTACACTAAAAACAAAAATTATATACAAAGGAAACATAAAAGAAAAGAAAAAATTTAACCAATGTGAAACAAAAAACGAAATTAAAATTCTTAAAAGGAATAAAAAATAATAATAAAGGGGGAATAACTTTTGTGTTGAGCCGAATAGCCGAAAAGAAATTAAATCAAAGAAAATTTATGGAAAATAAATAAAAAATAAAATAAAATGCAGACAAATATCAAAATTATAATTATACAAAATGAATAATTATTTGTAGCAAAGGTTTTAAATATTTCTTGGTAAATAATAAAAAAAAAAAAAAACAACAGTTAAATATCAAGAATACTTCTATGTATTTGGATTTTTACACCACGAATTCTAAATATGTAGAATTTCATGCCACAGGTTCTATATGGTGATTTTAAGATTAGAGTTCGATTGCTTTATTTTAATCAGTATAATATGTCAGTGTGTTTGTTTTCTAATGTAAATACATCCCGAGTCAAAATTTTGAGCCGGCTCGACCTGCAACAGGAATTAAGTAGGCTCAGCAGATTCATAGCAGGCTCAACTTTTGACATAAGCGTAAATGTAGGCAGGTCGAGCAGGTTTAAAGCAGACTCAAAAATTTCGACTCGGGATATTATATGCATGCATGTGTATATTTTAATTAAAAAAAAAAAAATAAAAAAACTGAAATTAAATAAAAACAAAAAACGGGTTTATTAAGGATAAAAAAATAAAATAATTTATCTGAATAACACGGACATACACACTATTTTAATAGTGTTTTTTCCTAGTGAATTCTGCTTCCGCTCCGTACGTGCATTGAGCCTTAACTTCTTACAAAATTAATTAAAAAAAGTTTTAATTTTTTACTTTACAGTTATTCTCTTAAATTTATTAGTTAAAACACTTTCAAAACCATATTTCAGCACATTTGACACTTGGCATTTCAACCATAATTTATGTATGTTTTCAGATGGCGTCATATATGTATACACACTTTGCCAGTCAAGAAACGATTTTTTTTTTGTATGGGAGGCCTACAAGTGTGTACTATGTATATAATATCAGTCAAGAAAGGGTATAACAGGATGTTTTAACTCTTAATGCTAAAATTTTGTAGGTTAAGTTAACCCTTTGCATTCGAGAGGTGAGTCTCATTCACCACATATGATTTAATGCCGCAACTCGAGAGTTTATTCTCGCTCACCACTTTGTTAGGTGGGGAGAAAATTCGATGCGCTGTATAACTATATGTATTCCTTATGTGGTGATTGATATCTTTTGTTTATGCTTATATGATATTTGCTCAATAGATTCATATATACCCTATAAAATCACTAAACAACAGAAAGGAGAACAGCCGCCTAACCACCACTTACAGTATGTGAAAACCTTAGTTTAAAAAAAAAAAAAAAAAAACTGAAAATTTTCGTTAGTTGTTGTCCCGACAAGCCGGGCACGCATATCGGCAGTTTTATTCCGTTTAAAATAATTAAATTATTGTTTTGTCATCATTTTTCGCATTAAATTTAAAAATTTGATGACGTGCTAAAATTTCATTTAAATTGGTGGTCACAAGACCACCCCTCATTTCTATGTGTTGATTAAATCTATATATTTACCTTTAACATATATATTAACATTGTTTACTCTCTACTGTTATATTATTTTTATTATTTTTTCTTTTATTTTAATTTCAAAAAATGTTCTGTAGCTATTTTTTAGACATGTTTTAAAAATCTACTTTTAATTTTAATGGAATTATGAAACATTTTGGTTAATAAAATTAAATATATAGTATATATATATAAAATCAAGGTAGTATATTTTTATGTGATTTTAACAACAACACAATATGTTAATTGTGATATTTGTAATTCTTTCTAGTACACCTGTTGCTTTGACTTACATTGTAATTCTTTATACCTGATATAACAAGGGTTAAAGTGTGCTTCGAATTGTTAAATAACAAATAAAACTTCTATTCAATTTTTAAATTTATTCGTTCGTATTTAAATTGGTCCAAATTTGATAGATTAATTAATTATTTATCCGGTTACTAGTACTGAATAAATGATGTAGTATTTACGAAATTTTGTGAATTACATTTAATGATTTTAAAATGTATTCTAGTAAATTAAAGAAAAAAATCACAGGTTATAAAGTTTAGCAAATAACAAAATATGGACCTTAATAAAAGATTTTGTTTATTTTTCTCACTAAAGTTCACTATTTTGTTTGAGTAGTGAAAATTATAGTACATCCCAGTCATTAATATTTTTTTATTAAACTTCCTTTTTAAAAGGTTTATATGAAGAATTATTTAAAATCTATTAATTTCTTGATTGCATTGTTTTTAACAGTATAAAAGCAAGGAGTATAGAATCAAAAAGAGAATTAATTTTCTGTATACTTTTTATAAATATTATATGAGTATGAAAAAGAAAAAAACACAATTTTTCACAGTTTTATAAAATTTATAAAAATCATAATTTAAAAAACTGTCAAACAATTTAAAAATATTTAAGATATATATGAGTTCTAATTGACTTAAAAAATGAAACCAGATGAAGGCAGTACGTTTAAAATGACCAAAATACTATCCTTTGCTTAATATATAAAAATTAGTGTTTATACTGAACTTAAGTATACTTTTAGATTAGTAATCTACATTTGTGAAAAATTTGTTTTTGTAAAAAAATATTTTACATCATATTCAAAGTCAGATTAAATCTAACTTTCACAATTAATTCCATACCAAATGATATTTAAAAGAGAGATAGAGTTGAAAAAATTACTTAAAATTTCCCCTCCATACAACAGTTATGAATTCTTTAGTATTCTTTACAAAATACTGAAACAAGAAAATTAAATTTTAGCTTGGATTTTTAGATTTAGCCAAAATATCACATAGTAAATATGATACAAAAGAAAATCCATAACTATTTGATAAAAAGTCAATGCTAAACACTGAATAATTTCCTTTGACACAATTTAAATTAGTTTTTGTATGAAATTTAATAAGCCTGTAGGCACATTGAAAACAAATTAAAACAACTTCAGAAATCTAGTGAAATATCTAAAGTTTTATGGTATCGATAGATTCTTGTCACACAAATGAATAATGTCATGGATAAGTCAAACGATCAGAAATTGATTCCACTATGCCCACAGGCTAATAATTTTGAATCCTCTGAAGTGACTTTTAAATAACTTCATATTTATATAGAGTTTATCGAAGGCACTTATCATTCAAATAAATTTCACAATCAGGGGCCGGATTCTGTCTCAGGGAAAAGTGATAATGAAAAGAACTATTTTCATTATCACTTTTCACCAAAATGCGATTCTGTCTTGTTAAAATCTGCTAAGTGATAAAAACAAGTGCTGAATTGCTGAGTGATAAATTCTTGATGTCAAATGTGACAAAAATATTTGTAATTTAAAGTATTCTGTATTACATATTTATTTAAATCATTTTAAATTAAGGTAAGTTGTTTATTTTCTAACAGTAAACAATAACTCTCGTTATATTACAGAAAATTGACAGGATTCATAATTTTGAAAAATATAAACCATGAGTTTGGCAAAGGTATGTATAAAATAATTTGATTTGCTCTTTTTCAATATATTTTTCATTTCAGTAAAATAATTAAGCTATTAAGAAGGAGATTGCGGGAATGCAGAGAATCCATTTGATTCAACTTCACAAAAACACTTCATCGTTATTGTATCGGTTTCCAAAAAGCATGTGTCAGGAGTTATGTAATGAATTAGAGCCCTTTTTATCTAAAAGAATTTATGCACATGGTACTCCTTTTCAGACATGGGTACTATGTACATAACGATTCTTTGCAAGTGGCTGTTTTCAACGCTCTCACAAACTGTTGTGAGCCGGTGTATTTGTGAAGTGGCTAATGCTTTAAACAGAATTGCACCGAAATACATATATTTTCCTAAAGAAAATGAAGCGGGGCAAATAAAAAGGCAGTTTTCTCAAATCGCTGGTTTCCCTGGAATTGTAGGGGCAATCGATGGCATCCACATTAAAATTGTGGCCCCTGCAAGGGAAATTGAGCACTTATACTATTGAATGGAAAGGAGGGCATTCTAAAAATGTCCAAATCGTGTGCGATGCTAATTTAATTATTTAAGAATATAATGTGATTTTGAAATAAATGTGAAGGATTAATAAATAATCTTTAGAATGTAACTTTTAATAATAAAATTAACCTAATCTGCTAATCCCATAATTTTTTCTCAAATTTTAGTTGATTTTCATAATTTTAAATATTGATTTCAAAATTTATATTCGTTTTTAATAATTTATCATTTCGTTTTCATTATAAAAAATTTCGATGATAAAATATTTATCAAAATGAAAACTTTTTAGCAATAGTTTTCATTATTAGAGCAACTTAGAATCGCTCAAGTGATAAAATACGTCAAAATGGCTATTTATCATTATCATTCTTACTTTTCCTTTTGAAACAAAATCCGGCCCTAGATACCCTGAAAATCTTTGTAAACTACCAAATATAAAGGCCTCACCTATTATTCATTTGAATTGAATTCAGTAGTGAATGACATTTTTCTTTACCCCTGGTAGAGCTGGTGATTCATTAATGATTCCGGGATGAATTCATTAGTGAAGACGCTTCACCTACAGATGATTCTCTAGTGAATTCATTAGAGAATCATTTTATTTGCTGGGATGTTATTTGTAATTTCTATGACTGTATAAAAATTTCTTAATTAAAATACCCAAAAATCATACACAATACTTTTAAGGATGCTGAGATAGTCTTCAATTTAATGAAATTTCTATGTCAAATACTTTGAGGAGAGTGTAATAAAAGAACGTTCATTGCATCCAGAAAGTAAGATAAAATAAGGCTTTGCAAAATGATTATATTTTACGATAGGCTTCTTCTATCGTTTAGTGAAAATAGAATTAATTTATTTTTTGCTAAATTAAATGAGAAAACAATTTTTACTTATTTTTAATAAATATAAATTTACATCGTTTTCCAAATCAATAATTTTTTATAACGTTAATAAAAATAAATAACTTAAATCCGGTTTCATTTCATGACTCAGGATGTATTTGATACAATATCCTACTTTATAAAATGAATACGAAAAAATTACTTTAATATTCTTAATATCCAGAAATATTTGGGATCTAATCACTGGATTTCCCAATAAATTTTGGTATTAAAATTTTGAAAGTGCTAGACATTAATACAATGTATCCTTTATACATTTACGTATTCAGACTCTATTAACCACTTCTAATGATGACCTATTTTAATTTTTTCTTACCACAGTTAATTTTTACCTTTTTTTTTTTTTTTGAAGAATTTAAATTAAATTTTAATATGTAAAATTGTATAAGTAGGAACATATTTTTGAAATTGAATAAACCACAATACTAACAACAATATCAATAATAAAAAAAATCTCAAATAGAAAACAAAAATTACAACTATAAAATAATAATAAAAACTAGCAAAAGTAACAAAATCAAAAATATAATTTTTTTTTTTTAATATCTTGATTGCTTCCTTTTATCCAAAGAATTTTAAAATTTTTCTAAAGTTTACGTTCATCGTCATCTTCTCTTGTCTTCTTTTTCGTTCTTATTTTTCGCTCATTTCTTATTTTACAACTTTTTCTTTTATTTGTTCCTAACATTGATCCTTCCAGGAAATTAAATTCATTCATTTTGCCGCCGCCAATGACATGGGGCCCTCTGGGTCTTTAAAAATTTTTGTGTACAGGTCAGGGCAGGTAATAGGAAACGTAGCAAAAACAACAACAACAAGAAACAAACAAACAAAAAAAAGACCAACAACAACATAACTAAACAAAATCTATAAAAACAAGAATGAGTGAAACACATGAAACTACCACATTTTATTTTGGTATTTTTCTTTCAAACGGTATCACGATATTAGAAAATATATATATATATATATATATTTAAGTTAAAACCGAAATAAGTGAGATGAGTATATACTATATATATATATATATATATAACAAAAAAAAACAACAAAAAGCTAAAATAAATACACAGAAAACAGAAAGAATGATGATAACAACATAGAAGTAAAGGAAATAGGGAGATCAACAAAAATTCTAAAGTAAAATAAAACAACTGCTAACACTACCAGAGAAATAATAACCGAAAGACTGGTTGAACTGCATCCATCCATCCATGCATGTTAAAAATAAAAACAAAACAACAAAACACATTCTCTTTCTTTTATTCCCTTAATTTGGTATTTTTTTTACAATCGCATCGTTCGGTGGTGTGCTCCAGTCGCTTTCATCAGTTTTTATTTTATTGTGTGTTGTAACCGTTCTCAGGGTTTTTGTTTTATTTTATTTTATCAGCTTAAGTTGAAGTTTTCTTCTTTTTTTTGTTATTGTTGTTGTTTTTAAATCAAATGGAATGCAGGCGAATAGTGCCCCAATAGATTATTCTTGACTCTTTTTTGTGCTTTTTGTCTTTCCGATTTTGTTGTTTACCGTTTTGGATTTTATAATAAATTTTTAAGTAAAGAACTATTAGGAAAAAAAATAATGATGGAATTTTGTTAATTGGCTTAGGGTAATTTGATACATTTGCATATGAAATAAATTGTTAAGGCGCCTATTATAAATGATAGTAATAAATTAATAAAAATACAACAACAACAACACAACAACAAAAACAAGAAACGATATGGTATTAATATTAATATACCTTTTAAGGTGATGATGTTTTCTAATTTAAACTTTTGCAATCTATAATTAATAATATTTTAACTATACGAACAAATAATTTTGGTGTTTGGTGAAATTAGTTAGAATTTCTTCAAAAGTATAAGTAAACTTGTAAAGAATTCATTATTCAAATATTTTCGATAAAATGTAATCTTATACTAGGGCTGTACTAAAAGTTTCTAGCCTGGTCACCCTTAAACAATATCTTGAAACTAACTTCAGTGTTATCGTAAAGCTTAACACTTTTCCAATCAAACTTATTTTACCGCTTAAAAATATCATATGTCACTTAGTTTTTAAAAGCATTTAAAGTTTTTGTGTTTTTGAAAAAAAAAAATGAATTTAACGAAAGAAATTGTTAAGAGGCATAATTTGGTATAATTTTAAACGTGGTTTAACTCCTCAACTACGCAGAGATGAAATGTTTTCTATTTGTGGTAACGATAGGCCGTCTCTGCCAACAATAAAATCATCACCAAATCACACTGGACTCATACGTGGACGCAATTTTCAACAGCATGAATTTCTTGAAGGTCATCCAAAAACAGCTATAACTGAACAAAACATCGCTACAATTCCAAAACTTATTGAAGAAGACAATCAAATTACTGTGCGTTTTATTCGTGCTTCTTTAGGCATTGGCATTTCCCAAATTCAACACATTTGAACAATAATTTGAATGTTAAAAAAATTTGTCCACTTTGGATACCCCATAATTTAACACCGACCCAAAAAGAAGTACGTGTGAAATTGTGTAAAAAACAAGTAGACGATTTATCCGAGGACTCTCAAATGATATTTGCTTATCTGTTACTGGTGAAGAGAGTTGGATATATGCATTTGACCCAGAAAAGAAAGCACAATCTCGTCAGTGAATGTTTTGAAAATGAAGCAAATCCAACGAAAGTGTAACATGCACGTAGCATAAATAAGAAAATGGTGGGTTCATTTTTTTCGATTAATGGTCATGTAGCTACTATTGCTCAGAATGGTATACCACAAATTTTTTGCCAGTTATTTTAAACAAAATGCATAAAAACCATCCAAGAAAGACCATACTGTTACATCATGATAATGCACGTCTACATTCTGCTGTTGCAACAAATGCATTTTTAATTGGAAAAAAGTAGAATTATTGGATTATCCACCTTATAATCCTGATCTGACACCTTGTGACTTCTTTTTGCTCCCGAATATAAAGGCTAAATTACGTAGAATACGATTCAGCACAGCAAAAGAAGCAGTTCTGTGTCTTCAAGAAGTTTTTTCTTTACAGCCAAGGATAAGCCATTAAAAATTTTCTATAATGTATTTTTCTATAAAATTAATAAATGATTGTTTGTCACTTTACTTTGAAAACTTGCACATATTACACATAATTTATTTAAATTGAAGTATTTTTTATATAAAATTGTGTACAGGTCGTGGTAATTTTATTTTTAAAATATTCAAAACAACTTAAACTAATAGAAAATAATGTTGTTTTTTTTAGTTTCTTGTTATTTTATTTCATTAAAAAAAAATTTTCTATTGAATATTTCCGTTTCCCTTTCAATAATAATTAATACTCTAAAATTAAGAAGTAAATATAGGAAATTTTGACAGTATAAAATTTTCTCCAAATTTAATGTAGAAATTAAAAATAAAACTCAATCAATATAAATTTACATATAGTATAAAACACAAAATAGAAGGCATTGGTTTGGAACAGAAAGCAATGCAGAGCTACTACTTATGGGGTGCTAACATTTCTATTACTTCAAATTATTAATCTCGAAATTGTTAAATATTATCAGAATCTTAGATTATGTTAAAAGTTAAAAATGGTATGCAAAGATTACCATAAATATTAGTAATAGAATAACGGGTAATACATTCAATGACGTTAGTAAAAAGATTAAAAATATTGAATGGATTAATAGTGAAAGTAAAGTTAAAAATGAAATTAAGTTACTTGTATGCAAAAAAGGATAGAAAACAAATTATACATTTGACAAAAATAATACCACTGTGTTTGCTATATGGGATCAAGAAGTTACTTACAATCAATTTCATTTCGTCACTAGATTCAGTCCATGACTTAAATTCAAGTCAGTCTAATAATTTGTGCGCATTTATGGAAAAATTTTAAAAAGTTTAATTAAACACAATTTAAAATTTTACTTAATAATATATTTTCCTCCACTATTTCCAATTTCTCACCATCTTACCGATAGGTTTTTTAATCATACATACACATATACATAACGCTAGCATTATCATGATGAAACAACTGATCGAAGGTATTTTTAAATCAATTCTCAGTTAAAAAGGACAAAATTATTCAGTATAAATATCTGCATTAATAGTTTGATTTGATTTTTATCTATCCATTCACTGTCTTTTCTTTTAGATGTTATGAAAAATAATCCATTTTTCGTCACTTGTTTCCAAATGTGACTATTTCTGATAATTGTTTTCGGTTAGCTCACTTTCCAACCATGAATACTTTCCCAATCTCCTTAAAATGACGAAAGACTTTTCCATGAGATAAATCCATTCTTACTGCCATCTTATCCACTGTTAATTGTGTTTCTGATTCCATATGTTTTTAAGAATTTTTAATTTAAAATGCACACAAAGTTATGGACTGATCTGATAGCACGTTGACAATACAGAACAATTTAGGTTCTATATCCAAATTGGAGATTTTGTTACGAGGTGGAGGAAACGCCTACTCACCTGCTGTTTGACTGTTGGAGGGTGGTATCAAAGAGAGTAAAGCTCTCGACAAGTGACCTGCATGGGGGGGGGGGGGGGGGGGGGGGTCGGAATTGGTTTGAGAGATATCCTAGCTCTGACAAGGGAACTGGATATTAAGTTCCAATCATAGCATGTCCGGCGGAGGGCACAATAGACCAAGTTTTGTCGCAGTGCATTTGTCCCCTTTCTACCACTACTACTACTAGGTTTCTATATGCATTTTTCCTTGAATCTAAGCCTATCAACCACGGTTTACTTATAACGATATATGAATTATAACACTTGTATAGAAATACATTTTTTTCAAAAATAAGTTTATATTATATACAATAAAGGATTTAAAAAAATTTATTTGCTGCAATCCTTTTATAAATTACATTACTCAGTTTGACTAAAAAGCATCAAACCAAATAATATTTTAACTTTGTCAAGAGATCGTTTAACAACAAAAAAAAAATGTCCTTTTGTCCCCCAACCTATCATTACTATTTTATATAGTTTGAAAATTTATAATATTTCAATATTGAGGCATAATTTACATATTAAATTTTAATTATCCTTTAACAAAAGAATTTTAAAGGCTTATTCATTCTTTTTTCTTGTTTTGGATTTAGTTTAATATATATAAAGAAGGGCGTCCTAATGTGAATTTTATTTGGATTTTAATCCTTAGTAAAGGGTTAAATTATCTTAAGGACTGAGTTTTTTCCTTTTTTTTATCAATATATATAAATATACATGTTACATTTTTTGTTATTATTATTTTCTAACTAAAGTTCACACGCGAAAGGTCTTTTAGTTATGGATTCATATTTTCTTTTCTATTTTTAACAAATTTCTGGGGTTTACTTAACATTTAAAAAAATTTTATGTAAAGGGCAAGTCAAATATAATATAGTTTTATTATTATTAATATTATCCTTGTTGTCCTCTAATACACAAAAGTGATGCTATCTAAATTATAAGTAGAAATTTTTTTTTGGACACGAGCTTAATTCCAGTTTTCGATGAATGATGAGCAAAATAAATATTTTTATTGAAAACAAATTCCACTAATTAAGCTGACGAATATTAATCAGTTAAGTGTCAAATTAAATTTTAAAAACTCCTTACAATGTGGGAAATTAAAATCAAACGATGACGTTTATACATGACAAACGCACGGCAAAATGTTCTTATTATAAGTTTTATGAAAAACGACCAACTACATTTTTATTTAAGAAAATCTTAACAATTTATTTCTGCAAAAGTTATTTTTAATATAAACATAAAAATCCTTAAATAATAATAAAATAGTTTTCATAGTCAAGCAAACACGTCGAATGCGCACAGCAATATAGAGGCTCATTTTGACGTGTATACACGATAAACGCGCTTAACTGATTAAATTGATATAATATAAAAATAAAAAGTATTTATTCCTTTATTTACTATATAAGACAAAATAAAACCTATCAATTCATGACTGATTATTTAAATCTTCTATATACAAAAAAAAAACAAAAAAAGATTTGTGTTAGGATTTCCTAATCTCACTTCCGGCTTCACAGAGGAAACATATATATAATAAATATGGTTTTGCGCATCTTCTACTTAAAGAAATTTAACCTGTTGACGGGCAGTTGTGTCTATAGCCATCAAAGCGACGTTCACTATGTGACATGACGGCAATAGCCGTTCAAAGCAAAACGGTCCTTTTTAGACATATACTGGTCTAAATACTGGTAAGTATTTGTTTATTATTTTTTGATTGGGAAAATTAAACTTCATATAATTCGCGATTTTGCAATGAAAGAAGGATATAAATACTTTTGAATACTTATATATAACCATATAATTATACTTCTAATATTATAAAAATGACAGATTATGGTCATCTTATATAAAAATCACTTACAAAGTAGATGAATTAAATCAATTATATAAATTAACTACGAAATACTTCTATAGTTCTTAAGTAAAACTTAAGTTTTAAGGAATCATAATTGAGTTGAAGTTTAAGTCTATAATTGTGATTTGGTGTCTACAGTACGTCAGTAAAACAGCAGAATTATAAGCGATCTGAGGCGCGGTTACACTCAAAAGACTGCAATAAGAATATTACAAGTCTTTTCGAAGAATATAATTTGTACCTTTAAACTAATTTTATTGCATTTATAATACATTATTATTTAAGGTTTAATAGAATCAAACTAGTTAGAAACCATAACTTAATAATATTTTCAATCAAAAAGTCAAGCTCAGAAAAACTATTGAGTATAACCACACCTCAGAATTACTATAATATCGCCTATAATTCTGCTGTTCAAATCGCTAATCGGGGGGTGACACACGAGTCGTCATGACATGCACAACTTTTCGACGTTACGGGCGAGAGGTATAAAGAACAGTGAGTTTGCAGGGAGCTCTTGACGACTCGTATGTCACCCCCCATCTAGACACAGCCCACAGCCTGAAAACGGGCGTCAGATACGAAATGGTGTTTTAATTACTAATTAAAATCTCCATTCATATAAAATGCAAGTGGAATGGAATTAATGAGGTTTTTTAATTACTAAAAAATCTTTTTCCGTACCATTTAGCTGGACAAAAAGTTTACAAACTTTTAAGCTTATTAAATTTATATTTGGATTAATTCCTGATATTCCTTCTGATATTTTTGATATTCATGTTTGGATCAAAATCCTCATCACGAATTAGGGTGCCTACAAAGTGCCGGCTTACAGCCGAGCTGACACCGATTCCGATACCGAAGACTATAAATTTATTATTGGTAAATCAATAGAAATCTGCTCATGAAAGGGGAAACCTTTTTTCTACACAATTTCAGACAAGTAAAAAATAATAATAATAATAATAATCAATATAACATAAATTAAATAAAATAAAAAAATACTTTTTATTCAAAGGATAAGTTTTACTAAAAAGTAAAACAACTAAAAATTTTTTTGAAGCATAAATTCTTGTTTATTCCTTTTTGACTTAACTGACTAGTTTAGTCAGTTTTAAGAGATCATATAATCATATATATATATATATATGAAAAAACATAGATGTGTGTTAGTGTGTAGAAAAATTTATATAATAGAACGGACATTACCTAGCAAGGTGCGTTATGATTATAGAAAATATATAAAATCAAATATTATCGGATATTGGCTGCACCCAAAATTATTTACACATAAGCTAAGTTTTTTTTCTTCTATATTTTTTTTAACAATCTTATCTGTTATAGCCCCCCGTATTGCACTTCCGTTAACAAAATTTATTTATTTGTGTTGTTCTTTTTTTTTCATATTCTAATCTAAAAAATTTTTTATTTCATTTATGTACTTTTTTGTTAACAACATTAGAAATAAATTTGAATAGTATAAGCACATCTGTTTTCTATTCTGATGTCAAGTTTTAGTACACATATCGTAGTGTACGTCTAATATCATTTATTAATTTTTATGAGTCAAGAAAAAGTGTTTAGCGAATGGATAAAAAACAAAAAACTATTGTGTTAAGAATTTATTTAGAAGTTAGCAAATAGATTTTTTTGGTAAAAGCTGAATTACTAGAAAATTATTACAAAAATATTACGTTATAATAATGCTATTTAAAGTTGGTATAATAGAATGAAAATGGTTGAATTTTTTCCTCTGATAGACAATATCCTCAAACTGAAGAAAATATTTAAAAAATGACAAGATTTTCATATCCAGGTCCTTCAAATAATTTTCAGTTTTTCTAATGGAAATTCATTCTTTTAAATTGGTATAAAAATTTTAAAAAGTTCTATACCTTCAATTTATGAGGTTTTTAGTGTTTAAATTTACCCTGATATTCCTTAGAGTGGGTTCACACAGGCCAACTTACAGCAGAAACTCACAGCGATTATATGAGTTTTGTATGAAAAAAAACCGGTTTCGCTGTGAGTTGGCCTGTGTGAACCCACTCTTAGAAAATATATTTAAAAAAAAAGTTCTTCTTCTTACAACTCAAATATACCTCCTCTACCTTGTTACTTTCTAAAAGTAACATCAGGATAACTTTAAACACAAAAAAAACACCATTAACAGAAGGCTTAGAATTTCGCTATCTACACCAGCGTTGTGCGGCGTAATCTACATCATGTAGATTATCAACTAATAAGTTATGCTTTTCATTAACAAATTAATAGGAAATTTCATAAATTATAACAAATAAGGGATTACACAGGCCTGTCATATTTTGACTTTTGAAAAAACTGAGTAGTAATTTTGGTAGGTATTATTAAAAAAAATATCTTGTAAATTTTCAGAGCAAAAAAAAAACAATTTACACCGTTTTGGTATGTTTAAGCCTTAAATATTCATTTTTATTCTTAGGTATTCGTTATTTATCGTGCTTATGAGCTCCGTTGTCTTTAAACGGACTTTTATAGATAACAAAATAGAGGAAAGAATTTATTTTATTTTGTAAAACAAAAAAAAAACTAATTTTAATAAAGAAAAATTAAAGTAATTCTGGCAATTATCATTAAAACAGTTTAAATTTCATATTATCCGCTTAAATGATATACCAGAGATGTAGAGAAATGTTTCTAACTATATTTTGTTTACTTAATTAAATAACGTTGAGATAAATTTTTAAGTGTATGTATTTGGATAAAATTAATTACTATCTATAATTTACACGATTATCGATTCTAGCAGAATTTAAGTTATAATATCTGTCCATGTTTTCTTACGTAGAACTATAGCATTACACATCTCATAGAATATTAGTGTCATAGAAGCCGATATGGAAGCTACTTTTAAATTTTGTGACTTTTAAGTGTCATAAATTTCATTTACAAATAGAGGAAAAGTCTGCTTATATAAAGACCATAGCCTAGTTTTATATTTTTAACTTTAAGCTATATATGATTCTTAGAAGAATAAAATAAATCCTAAAATCGTACAGAAATAAATATAGGATTGGATAAATTACAATAAAAACAGTGTCTTGATCAACTTGATCTTTTGTGGATGTGTATAGAAAGTCAAATCCAATCATAATTGGGGGCTAAGCACTAAAACGCTCACATAACACATTAAAAAACTAACCTATATAGTAAAAAAAAGTCTTGAGACTGGCAGAAAAAATTACAAATTTCTGCTTAAACTTTAAATTATTATTAGACCTTTAAAAATTTTCTTATTTTCGACTTGAAATAGTAACAATCATGGGAGCTTAGATCCTATATTCTTATAAAAATCATTCCCTAGCCTATAGACTTAAATTGCTAAATGAAGTTTTTTGTTCTATTGCTTGAAACCAGAAATTTAGAATAGAATGTAAATTTCTAAAAATTCTACAATCAACCAATTTATCCTGTTAATGATAAAGAGGTGCCTTATATTTTCACGATAGCAGTAAATAAATTTCTTGTATATTTATAGCTATAAATTTAGCACTTTTTGAACATGGAATATCAAAAACAAATGCATTAAATAAAAGTTTTCAATTCTGTACACAATCTAACTATCCGAGATACATCCTTAAAATGTTAACACGGTAAATATAGATGCTTTAATTCATAAATATGAGTATGTATTTCTTGTTCTTTGGTGTTCAAATATATTTTTTAAAAGGTTGTATAAGATTTAATTACAGTTATTCCCAGCCGATGAGATTCTCAAGCAAAATAATAACTAAAACTAAAACTTTTACAAAATTTAAATACTTTTTCAATACAAAAAATTGTTAATTGAAATTGCACATCACAAAAACACACAAACATATACACCAAGACTCAATTATTATTAATATTTTTGGTTTTGCACTATTTAATTTTTATAAATTCCAAAACAAAAAATATTAAATATTAAATTTCTCACATATTTATGCAAACTTAAATAAAAAATGATTCCTTAAATATTTTTTAATTTATTTATAAAAAAAAAAAAAACGGCCATTTAGTTTAAAAACTTAACTTAAAATTAAAAAAATTTTATTTTTTGTGTTTATAGTTTTAAAACAAATTAAAAACTGATGAGGACACAGATAAAAATTCTAAATAAAATTAAATAGACAAAAATAGCTTTAATTAAATTTTTTTGACATGAAAATTGACTTTAAAATCGATGCCAGATGTGGAATAACTATTGCGTTCAAATGAGCAATAGTTTTTTTTTTTTTTTTGTCAAACTTTAAAATAATAATTTGCCTTAAAAACAGAACAAAAATAAGATATAGATAGCCCTCTATCATTTTATTTCTACTTAAAATGAAATTATAATATAATTTTTGCTATTACCGTTTTGATATGAAAGTTAATTATAAAAAAAATTCGTTGTAACTGAAAAGGGAAAAGTGACTTTATCACTTTTCAATTTTATCCACCAAATTTCTGTCAATTGCACATTTTACACACAAAAAATTGCCAGAATTGACATTATACCGATGTTAGAGGTTTGTGTAAATAAACCTCAAATGTGTCTTGAAGAGAGATTCTGTCTCGTTGAGAAGTCAGCATGATGCTTGGGACTCACTAGCGCTTAGCAGCACAAAATTTAGTGCTAAATTCTAATGTGGTCCATTAGTCTCAACTGATGTTCCACTCCCCTGGTATATAAAAAATACTCTAAAATAAATTTTAGCATATAATGTATGGCAAATGTGAAGACACATTTAAAATCCTTTTATTAAAAGTAATAATACATTAAAACATAACATTCGAAGAATATTATATGAAATTTTAATAAAGAAATATTTAAAAAATACGGTAACCGCAGCAATTATTTAGAAGCATCTCGGAAAAAAGTAGAATTATGGTGTCAAATAAAAAATACTAACAAATTTGGAAAAAAAAAACAACTTTCCCGCGTTACCTCATAAATTATGTACAAAAATAATGTACAAAATTTCAAAAGGATCGGTAAAGTAGTTTTGAAGTTATGAGGTGCACTCCCGAGTCGAAATTTTTGAGCCTGCTTTAAACCTGCTCGACCTGCTTACATTTACGCTTATGTCAAAAGTTGAGCCTGCTATGAATCTGTTGAGCCTACATAATTCCCGTCGCAGGTCAAGCAGGCTCAAAATTTCTACTCGGGCTGACTTTGAAAACGTGAGTTGTAGGAAAAACGTTTTAAATTTTGCTCGATAGCCAGGCAGGTAGCAGAACTTACCGCTGTAACTTTATTAGTTTTGCTCCAATTCCTAAAACATTTTTATCATAATGATAGACTGATATATTTAGCTTCTTTTAATCCATATATTATATGAAATTATGGATTTAATTTATTAATTTTTTTATATGCAAACAAATACAGATCAACTATTGAATGAATAATTTAATTAAACCTCTTTTTTTCATGCCTTCTATGAATGAATTTTATAGCATTATCGTCAATCTTAGCTGAAAAATTTAATCTATACCGTCGTAGATGTTATATATGATATTCTGTCTACTTTCTTACATACATACATGTCTAATCAGATTTTGGATAGTACAACTATAGTTAAAAAAAACAAAAAAATTACATGTTTATATTCTGCAGTAGAATGAAATTTTTACTGTCTGTGTTCATTCAAAACTAAATCCATTATTCATTAAAAAAATCAAATTAAATGATTATCAAAAAAATAGAATGTCAAAAACGTCAATTAAAACAGTTCTCCAGGTAAAGTTTATAATTACACACTGTCAGCCAGACTTTAAAGCTTACAGTTTAGAGTTACCCCATCGGGAAGACAATCTTTTTTGGGATATCTTGAAACAAGGAACTAATTTAGTTTTTTTTGTTTTTAATAAAATAATATAATAATTTAATTAAATCAATGGGATATTTAATATTTAAATAAATAATAGGCAACATTTCTATATCATTGTCCCTCAAATAATTTTTATGTTTTCTTATTGAGACCGGACCCTTTAAATTCGTTAAAAATATATATCGTTTATATATCGGTATAAATTTTAGACGTCAAAATTGAGAATTTTTCTAAATATTTTTTTATTTATGTGATCGGTCTCCATACGACAAAGTAAAAATTATTTAGGGGGTGGGGTAATGATATAGAAATCTTGCCAAATACTAGATTTATTTAATTTAATTTAGTTCTATAAAAATTGTTTATTATTTATCTAAAAAATTTGTTTGTTAGTTTTTTTGTTTTATATTTAATCACCTTGAACTTGTGCTTGCTTCTGGATTTTGTCGATGTTCAATCTCTAAATTATCAAAAATTTGTTCACGATCTTCTTTTGATAATTCCAATTCAACAAATTGATCCATTTCAGATAATAACAGATTTTTATTAATTTTTAGTTATTTTATTAAATTTTTCTCTTTAAATATATATACATATACATATATATATATGTATATATATATACACATATATATATATACATATATATTTATAATTTTAATAATTCCTTTAAAGCCTATACCCTGTTATAATTTCTATACACATAAAAAAATAAAAATAAACAACACTTTTTCTCTAATTTTATTTAGTTATAATTTAAAAGAAAAAAATTTATTTATTCTTATATTTTTTTTTTTTTTTTGCAGCTATGTAGTAAAAAGTTAAATTTCAAAACAAAAAAAAATAATAATAATAATCCAAGAGAAACAGGTTGTAAGCAATTAAACGCATTCTTTGTTAAATGTTTAAAACACTTTTTTTTTGTTCTATTATTTAGAAATAAATTGTAATCACAATACGAACTTTTAGATATTTTAATTAAGATTTATAACACTAATTATTATAAATTATAAATAAAAAAACCTTTTTTTCTATATATATATATATATATATATATAAAATTGTAACACTCGATAAAAAAACTTTTTTGATATTAACTTTGTTATAAAGAAATTTATAATTTTAATAGAAATATATAAAAAGTATATATACACATCCTTAAATCAATGTACATTGGTATTTATATATATATATATATATATATATATATTTATATAAAAATCGATCGATAAATATTAAATAATATTTTAAAGTATTTCTATTAATTTTGTTATATTTGTTTTTGACTTTATAATTATTTAAAAAAAAATATTATATGAAAAAAAGAACGAAACAAAACCTTTATTTCGAAAAACCAAAAAAAAACAAAACAAAAAAAAAAATTTAATAATTAAACACTATACCGTGTCTTCGTAGACAAGACGAAACACTACTAAGCACGTTTCTCTTCACTGTTGGAACTTTTAACACTAAACCAATTGGCTAGAAATATAATTCTTTGTACCGTCCATAGCGTGCTCTTTACCTACCACGGCGGCATTAATACAATTTTAATTGTATCTATCATTGCTCCCAAAACAAAAAAAAAAACAAAAATATATGTTTTCTTCAAACTTTTTCTAAAATCATTTTTATTGTTCTCTTACGCATGTATTGTTCAACTACATTTAAAATATATATATTGCTTTTTTTGTATTGTGTGTTTAGTTATATATATATATATTATAAAAATATATGATCCAATACATATTAAAGAAAATACAAAAACAAAAAGTTACTTAGATTTTATAAGCCAGATCAATTTTATTCAATTGTATTCAAAATATTTTGTATTTTTATATTTTATTTATCAATTATGAAAATAATTTTGATTTTATTTAAAAATTATTTAATAACTATATTTTTGAATATACAAAAATTTATACACGATCATTTTTCTAGTTGAAAATTTTTTAAGTCAATCATTTTTGAATGTGTTAATAAAGAGCAATTTCCTATTTTGAATAGTAGAATATATATATATATATGCACCCGACGTCATTACTATAATATTAGTAAAAAAGAGCGAATAAACATACCAATACTTAAGTAATCTACACTTATAGTATATATATAGGTAATATTAAGAACATTTTTATAGACAAAAATGCCGGCCCCAAAAAGGTATATATATATATATATATATATATATATATATATATAAATATTACACCATTCACGCATACTAAATTAATTTATCTAAATTTCACTCCTCCTTATAGACTTTAGGAATTTTTGATTGCAAACTAAACCGGTAATTGCCCTATAAAAATTTAACTACATATTAATTTATATATTTATCTATAATTAAATAAATAATATGTCAAGAAAATGTGTAAAACAAAACACAATTTTTAAAAAAAAAAACTTAAAATAATTAAAATTAAACGGAAAAAATAAATAAAATGTATTTAAAATGATCGACATAAAATCCAATTATGTAAAGTCAAAAAAAGAAAGAAGAAAATAACAAAAAAACAACACGAAACTTAACTTAAGTCGTAAGCTTTTTCGGCCTTGATAGAAGTTTTTGACGTCAACTTTATAGAAGTCATTTTAAAGCTTTTATTATATCTTTCATTTTTTTTGTTTTTGTTTTTTTATTTAGAATAATTTTTTTTAAATTCTTAATAAATTTTATAATTGTTTATAATTAGAATTTGTAACAATAAACTATTTAACATCTAGAAGAAAATATTAGTTTAAAAAAGTTTTCTAAATATTTTATTAAAATTATTACTAAAGGAATTACACTAATTATAAATTATAAATACAATTAGGATAACTAATGTAAAAGTTTTGTTTTTTTTTTTTTGGATCTGTATCCTGGACCTAGAGATCTGTATTTATTCCAGTTTAACAGAACAAAAAAATAATTAAATGTTTTTAGGGTTCTTAAAATTATTGCTAAAGAAGAATTTTATTTTTAGTCTAGGACAATAATTACAGAATATTTTTTATGCATATCTAAAATTTATGATTTAAACTGTAAATTTTTAAGTTAAATCCTAATATAATAAAAAAATCTAACACAGTCAATTGTTCAAAATCTTAATTGGAAGTGCCTGCACGCAGCTGAGAAATTTTAACCTGATAGTCACCTGCTTTTAGCTTGGAAATAGCTCAGATCATGTGGTTTAAAAAAAAAAAATAATGAAATATTTGTAAAATAGAAAAAATTTTGGTTTGCACAATTTTCTTAATCTTTCAGTCGTTTATGGTTTTTCTTGTAGTTTAAAGCTAAAAACAAATAAAACGCATTTAGGCTGTAATTTATCATCATTTTTCAATAACAACTGTCTTAAGAAGGCTTAAGACTTAAGAATTAAAGGTACGCATGCCAAAAGAACTCAAAATACTTGAAATCCTTTCAATTTACGCCAATGCAAGGAAACCAAATATTTGATTTCTCCACTTTTGATTGGTGTTGCTCTAAATTATTTTATTTTAACTATATTCAATTCATTTATATTTTTATTAATATTTTGACATATTAATAATCGTTTTATATTCATAACATTTGTATTTAAATAAAATAGAAAATAGACTTTGATAAGTAGAAACTAAAAAGATCTTAAATATGAATTTGGGCTTCATAAAGCTCACTTTGAATGTGTATCAAGTAAACTTTTTAGTTCAATTTATGATAAAGGGATTAGAAAAATAATCCTATTTATATGAAAAGCAATTACCCTTAAAGTACTTTTAGAGAATATGAACTTAGAAATGATAAAACTTCATATGTTTTCTCTGTTTTATAAATTTGAATATATTTCAACACTAACCCAACTCATCAGTGAGTTTTTCATGCTAAAGATTTTTACAGCCTACAAAAAGTAGCCATCATAGCTTTACTTTTCAGTCATATATTCATGTAGAAATTTGTCCTTGACTCATTTATGTTTTTCCTAAAAAAGTAGCCAATATGATTCCTTTATTGATAAAGTAGAGCTACTCTATTCTTTTCTTTTTAGATAAGATGCTTCTAGTGTAAACAAAGCCATTTAGCTTATAATTTTATTTTGTAATCCTCAAAGTATATATTTTATTGAATATCTTGATAAAAGAAAATTAAAAATATTCTACACAATTTATGTTACACTAATTGAACTAATTGAACTAATTAGATTTATTTTAAGTTCATTAATCTTAAAATTCAAAAATTAAATTATTTATAAATATTATTTAATAATTTTAAAAAAAAAACACAAATTTATAAATCAATTAATTTTAAATTTAAAATATATACGCATTTATACATAGATACACACACAAATACACAGATATATACATATATATATATATAAAATCGTTTAAAATGCTTCACTGATTTATTTCTATTATCTAAATTTGCCTAGATCCTGTTGCTATGCAAAAAGTCACATTACAAAAAAAAAAAAATTATAACAGCAATAATAATAACAACAACAATAAATCAGGGAACAAGGTAAAAACAAAAACCATGAAAAAAAAATAAAAAAAAAACAAGAACCAGCAGGAACAAACAACTAAAACTAAATAACATCAATCAATTCCCAGAATGTCGACATTATATGGCACAGGAAGCAAAACTAGAAATTTGGCAGTTTATGCCCTATGAAAGAAAGGATCATCATATGCCATATATACGGCATATATCATTCATTTTCTATATAGATACTACATACAATCATATATATATATAATAAGTATATATGTATATGTCCTTTTATATAGTGTCCTAAGAAAAAGGATGCATAAAAAAAGGGACTCATATATTACACTAATATTTAAATACCTTTAATTTATATACAACAATCAGCTTTTTGCTCTATTTGTCTAGTTTTCAATTTACAAAAAAAATATACAACTATTTTTGTCTTTTTTGTTGTATTTTTATTGTCATTTCGATCTTGCACCCTAAGTTTTTTTTTCCATTCATTTTGATTAAAATGAATTTAACTGATAAAAGGTTTAGGTAAATGGAAGAAGCGTTGATAATTGCTTAAAATCCAGTTTTATAACATTTAAGATAACTGTTAAAATAGAATTTTATACATTTTGTCCACAAAAATAAAATAAAATTAAAAAGGTGAATTTTATATATAATTTTTGCTATTGTTTAATTTTAATTTTATTAATTATATATTTTACTGTTATTCTATTTTTTGTTTCTAAGAAAAATTTCTAAAACTGAAAAAAAATGCATATTTTTAGATTTTAATAATAATTTTTATATCAATTAAGTTTTATTTATTTATTATTACTAAATTGAATAAGCCTTAAGGCTCAGTTTATACTAAATAATAATAGCCTAGAAATCTGTTATAAATTAAAGCAGTTCACTATTTATTTTCCAGGAAGTAGAAATTATAATTATTATTCCTATAATATTCCTAATAATATTTTACAGAAAAACTATTATAATTTCTTCAAATATGAATTATAGATAATAAATTTGATTCAAGTTGACAATTCTAATAAAAAGGACTAGTAACAATTTATTTAAGAGTTAAAATTGATCTGTGATACGGGCTGTAGATGCAATGAAATCTAAATTTAAGCGACTTTATGCATTTGGGCGACTATAAGCGACTTACCATTTTTCCTATTTATATGGGATTTATTGAGTTTTATCATTTTCCTATTTATGGTATTGATTAAATGCATGATTTTTGAATCATTTCCCCCAAGTTCATAGGCCAAAAAAAATTAATACTAACGCAATAGAGCGTGGCAAAAAATTCAAAAATAAATTTACCTATATGAGCTGATAGTATACGTAAAAATTATATGGTACAAGGATATCAGATTCTACAAAAATATCCAAATCGAAGTGTAAGTATTTATCAAATGCTTTTATTCATGAATTGAAATAAATAACTATTTCGTAATAATATTATCAAAATATAATTTAATATGAGTATTAAATATTGATGTTGTAGCGGAAGTCATGCTTAAATACAAAATAATTCTTATTTTTTGGAAACGAAATAGTATTTGTAGTTTGTTCAATGTCCATCAAGCTGTTTACTTATTTTACCTATTCAGTTTGAAAAATTTTAAATGGTGATTAAATAAATTTAAAATTAATTTTTTATTATTATTAAAACAAAATATTTTTGTAAAGTTAAAAATAAAGCCTAATTTAGATTTAAAACATCAAACACATACTAAATCAAATATATATCAAATCAACACAAAAATCTTAAAATACAAAGGCATCAAAAAGTTTCCAAAAAGGAGATACACATAACATTTAATCACATTTAGGTAAAATATGCATTTGATAGTTCTGTATTAATAGTTAGTCCATAAATGACAAATGCATATTAATTAAATGTCCTTCAAGCGGTATATATAAGTGTCTCCTGCAATAATATCAACTTTCAAAATTGAATAGAAAAACAGGACAAACATTTGTTATAAATAAAAATTTACTACTTTTATGATTTGCTGTTTTTAATTAATTCAATATGGAGTATGATATCCGGAATCCTTCCACACTTTTTCTTAATTTACAAGGAATTGACATCATAAGTTTCCAAACGAATGTTTGTAGAATTGAGCTTTACACACACAACTTGCTTGCTTATATTTTATGGATTTATATTTTTCTTTAAAAATTATCCTAGATAAGTAAGGCTTTAAGTTATCTTTAAGATTTTCATAATTGAGGCAATTTTAAACTATTCAGGAACAAACAAAACACAAGTTTTTCGGTCTACTTAAAAAAAAGAAATCATTTTAAACTTCTAATTTTGCTGCAGTTTTTGGCAAATATCATTTCAGGATACTCAAGTAATGAGTTTTATTTGTTGTGTCTTCAATAAAACATAAAACTTTAAAACATCGGTTCTATTATTCTTTTTTATCACTCATTAAAATATTAAATTTGATTTTGTTAACGAAAATTACCTCTTTTCAAATTTCTATTTTCCTTTTCCTGATATTCTTTTGGCAAATTGATTTCGCTTAATTTTATTAGTTTTTCTATGTAAATAAAAGTTTTCTAAATGCTATACGGCAACCAAAGTTATTTTTGTGAAGCTAATTTTGCAAAATGAAGGTCACATTCTTTTAATACTGAAACAAATTCTGTTCAAGTAACCTGTTAAATAGTTTTGCATTAATGTTTGATCTGATAGAACTTTAGAGCCATTTTAAATCCTTCAAATAACTGAACCATAAGCTTTCTGTTTAAAATATGTTGGAAATTTTACAATATGTTTAAAAAATACACACAAAAAATTTCAATTTTTCGCTAAAATTTAATAATTTTAGAGTTTTCTTGCCTAAAGTTAAAACTAATATCAATCTTTAAAACAGATAGCAATAAAGAATATTATCAAAAATAATAAATTAAAAAAAAAACAAAAAACCTAAATTAAAGAAATCCCAATTACAAATTTTTACAACCTGTTGATCAAAAACTCTTATAAGTGCGTGTGTGCACTTGATAATCCCAGCTGAATATAAAGAATTAGCAAGCCACAAAAATGAAGTAAAAACAAACAAACCAAAAAAAAAATTGCAATTGCATCCTGCAATTATAGGGTACAAACACAGTCCACACCCAGTTAAAGGATATGTATTGAAGAAGGCTCGTGTCCAACCAGATTTTTGCATAATTTTCAATGCATAAAAGGGGTTAAAGGATTGCATCAAACTTTTGCAACTTGTTGATATTTCATTTAGTTATGCATCAGCCCTTAAGACTTTTGAGATTGCATTTGCATTTAATGATAATATACATATCTATATAGTATATATATTTGTTTGTCGTTTTGGTTGCCTACAATGTGGTCAAAAATTGAAGTATATTAAAAAAAATACATTGATATGTTTTCCTTTGACATGATATTATTATCATTATTCAAAATTCTACAGGATTTAGAGAAGTAGTTAATGTATTTAATTTAAGATATATTAATTTATTTTTATTAAAAATTTGAGGAGAAAAACTTTAATTAATTAAATAACAAAAAGACAAAACAAACAAATAACAATTTAAATAATAAATAAATAACTTAATTGGACAACCCTACAATTAACATAAATACCAAAAATTTCCTTATGCAGCCTTATGTATTATAATATTATGTATAAGCCACAATGATGAATGGGTATAGGTGAAAAAAAGTAATACTGAATTACTGACTGACTGACTGACTGAAACCGACAAGCTAGCGCTAACTAGTCGCTAATTCAAGAAGCTATTGTACCAATTAAGTGGAGACTAATGGACTCATTAGCATTTAGTGCTAAATTCTGTTGCCGTTAAGATCCATTCTACACAGACCAACTCACAGCAGAAAGCTCACAGTGAAACCGGTTATTTTCATACAAAACTCACAGAATTGCTATGAGTTGGCCTGTATAGAATGGGTCTAAGTGCTAGTGAGTCCTAGGCATAAGGCTGCCCATAATGTGCCAGCTTACAGCCGAGCTGACACCGATTCTAATACCGAAGACTATAAACTCGTTATAGATAAATCTCAATAAATGGATAATAAGATATCCTTGAATTGACAGGATATACAGGTTTAATAAATGTTGAATTTGTTAAACTAAAATTTCGCAAAAAAAAAAAAAAAAACAGTAAGAATACTTGTTGCAAAAACACGTTTTTAGGAATTTTTTGATTTAAGTTACATTTCTATTTGAGAACAAGAGATTTTTTGTTTTGTTTTAAATTTACTTTATTAATATTTTCCAAATACCTTCAAATAGGGATTAAAAATATTTTGCTTCAAGTCAACAAATCAATTTTAAACTACATTCAACAAAATTTTATAATATTACAAACATAATCAAATAATTCTTAAAATAAAATATTTTAAATTAAATTTTAAGAATTCTTTATTTAAAAGCAACATACATACATATATGTATAAATAATAATCTTAAATAACTGTAAATAAAAAAAATGTATAATACTAACCAAGTTTGGTTAATTACAAATTTAAAAATATATATTTGATAATCATCATTCTTACATCATCTAAACTGTAAAATTTTCGGCCAGCAGATTTTATTACATTTTAGCTTGCATAAAATGCAAATAAATGCAAATAGTACAAAAAAAAACAAAAGAAAATATCACAAACATTTATATATATATATATTTATAATTAAGTGTTAAACTTTATCCCAATAATTTCATAATCATAATTATACAATTATATATATATATATATATATACATATATATAAATAAATTGCCGGCACACTACTGTTGCCGGTAAAAAGAAAGCATAGCAAAAAAAAATTAAAGAAAACGTAATAAAAATTTTTCTTTGGTTTGTTATGTAAATGTGTAGATTACGGTATATTTTGTTATAGATAAGAAAGCTTTTTTGTAGAGTTAAAATCGAAAAAGCTTTTATACTTGCAAGCAAAGTGTATGTATATTTACTTTACTTTCTACATTTCTTGTTTATAGGAACAAAAATATAATATATATATACATCCAAATAATATAAATTGTTGTATTAGAAGTTTTTCACACTAAATATATATTGAAATTTTTATTTTAATTGTATTCTTAAGATGTGAGAATAAAATATACATATATAGATGTATACATATAACATATAATCATAAATAGATATTAAAGAAATATTAGATCGTGTCAATTTGCGGCCATTTTATAGAAATGACATTGACTTTCTAAATTTTCTATAATGAAAATTATTTATTTTAAATTTTTTTCATTTTACTTTTTATAAAAATTTAATGAATTCAAATATTGGGAAATTTTTTTTTAATAGTATTTTTTAGTATTAAAAGACTTTATTCTTAAAAGTATATTCTAAATTGTAAAGTTTTTAGTTTCAATTTACCATCAAATGTAATAAAAATATAATATTTTCAATCTAGCAACAATTATAATATTAGCTAGCAATAATTTTTATTAGAAAATGAAAGTTGTGATAGTTGTATAGCAGTTCAATATGAAAAAAATTAAAATTTTACTTAATTTATTTTATAAGTTTTATAGCAAGAAAGAAAAAATTAACATTATGATGGAAGACCTTAAAAAATTCAACAATTTTTATTAATATAATTCTTACTGAATAATTTCTTTTAAGAAAAATTCAATTTTTATACAAAAAAACAAATAATTAATCAATATAATTAATAAACTGTTAAAGCCAAGAAAAATTTCATATACTTACACTCAATTGTAAGGATAACAAATTTCTTAATATATTTTCTTAGTGAAATTTTAAATACTTCAAAATAAATCAGTTAAAGAATTTATTGATTTCATTTAACATTAAAATTATACTGGAAATATTATTCCTGGCAAAAAGTAAAATAGATCAAATTGAAAAAGTTTTAAATCGTTACTAGTTAGCTCCTTAACTTTTATGCTCGAGTTAATTCAAGCGAGCTAAACTGTTTTCCAAAAAACTATACGTTAATAGGAACATTTAAAAAAAAACTGTTTTGACATAAGATTGATTTAGTTGTATAGAAATCAGTTATGGAACTGTGTCAAATAATTAACGCATAAAATCATTCAAATAATAAATTCTTGCGCATGAAAATGAACGCTTATCAATATATATTTTTCAAATAAATGAAACATTAATTGAGGAGGAATCCAGGAATGCAAATGCAACAGAACAAATAAAATTTCTGCTAATGTAGAAACACTCTATTTGGTATCGATTTTATGTCCTAGTGGGTATGTTGAGTGAAGAAGTCGCTGAAAATCACTTTTATAAAGATTAAAAAGTAGTAAGCCTCATGGAGCTATATGGAATTAGATATAGGCCTCAGGGAAAATACATATTACAATTAGTCACTTTTTATCCTAGAGGTGTCCACCGATGGGTACAAGAGATTCTTTCAGGTTTACAGGATTTCATCCCTAGATAAAATACAGTCAAAAATGTACAAAACTAACAATCTGAGGACTGATTTCAGCATACATCATTCTTGATAAATCCCTTCAAAAATATTACAGTAAAATAAATAAAAATATTAAGGCTAACGAAAGTTAAATTCATTTTAATGACAAAGCCTAACAAATAAAATTTTAGAAAAATGAAAAAGACTTTTAAAAAAATGTTCATTAATAAAAGCCATATTTAATTTGAAAGTTTCTTAAATTTCGGTTATACTGAATTAAAATTTATAAAAAATATATATATCAAAGCCTTTTCTAAAAAGGACTTGGAACTAAAAGATATCCAGTAGATCTATACACGTAATTTCTTCTTGGTTTCTTCTTGGAGATTCTCCTAAATAAATAAAGAAATTGGAAAAGAAAAAGAAACAAGTTTTTGAAGGAAAAGTTTTATGAGTGTTTTGATTTTAATTTATTTTTAATAAAACTAACAAAAAAAAATCACAACAGTTATAAATAATATAAAACAAATAAATTCTTGTATTGGAACTTTGTGTAAACATTTTTAAATAGAATTTCGTGATAAAATTCCTTAGATGCCTTTTAAGATTTTTGGTCTCATATTCTAATATTGAAATCCCCGCGATAAGGAAATTCATTTAAAAAATTCACAAAAGTAAATTCAGTTTATCAAAGAATACTATTTCTTTAGTTATTAATTAGAATAAAAAATTGTATGTATAAAATTAAGGATATTCATTCATAAAAAACCTAAAATTATAATAAATAATTTTATTTAATTATATATAACTATAATTATTACTATTTACATGAGGAGCAATTACACCTAAAGTACTCCTGAAATTATCGACTTAAATTTTAAATGAAGGAATCAATGATTTTTTTTTGTGTTATTGTAACTGAAGCAGTTTAAGATTTTATATCCATCCACGAGATCGAAGAAACTTCATTTTTTGTTTTCAGTTTTCGATGATTTATTTCACATTGCGATTGGATTGAACTTTAGTTCTTCTAATTTTTTCAAGCCTGGAGAAGGGAAGGAAAAGACAAAGAGAGTGACAATTAACTTAAAACTCATCCAAGTAAATTTAGTAATAGTTAATTTTTTTTACTTTTTAACTTTTTAAGATAATTAAGGAAAAAACAAGAGTTTTTCATAAGGGAATGTGTAGAAACAATTTAACAATTTTTTTGATTTCTTTCTACAGACAGTTATTGTATGAAAAATGACATACTTGTTGTTGGCTTTAAAATAAACAAATACTTCGCAATAGAACTGATGGCGATAATTCCGTTTGTGAAAATCTTTTCCCGACCGTGATCTATATAAATTGATACAACTTATCGAAGGCATGTACACTCCCAATAATTAAAATATGTTCACACAATTTTCAAATGTCACAAGTAATTTAAGGATTTTTTTTTCTGCTGTAAGATCTTTAAAACAATTAGGATATAAAGGTGGCCAATAGAATAGTTTTACCCTTCATTTTTGTTACTTAGAAATAAATTTTTCAACATTTTTGTCTTAGTTTTTAAATATTTGCTTAATTTCAACTTAATTTTAAAAACATATTCAAAATGGGTAGAGGAAAAATTTAACGGTTGATGAAAAACACCGTATTAGGACTTCAATAGAGGAAGGTTATTTAGAACGTAAAGTATAACAGAAGATTAACAAAAGCTTAAATGTAGTAAAAAATATGGAAAAAAAAACAAAAGGGAAGAAATTTACGAGCAGTTGATGGAGCAGGAGAAGCAAGCTCTATTAAAAAAAAAAGCTTCAAATTCGTCTTAAACGGTGGCACAAATTCAAATTTGATCCAGTCAGTGTTGGATCAAAAACTAATATTTAACAGTTGAAAGAATTTTGAAGTCATCTGAAAACTTGAAAAGAAAAAAACTATCATGAAATTGCATGAGATACCCTGAAAATCTTTGTAAACTAGGATATACAAAGGCCTCATCTATTTTATTCACGTGAAGTGAATTCAGTAGTATAAAAAATGACATTTTTCTTTACCCCTGGTAGAGCTGGTGATTCATTAACGATTCCGGGATGAATTCATTAGTGGAGACGCTTCACCTAAGATGATTCTCTAGTGAATTCATTAGAGAATCATTTTATTTGCTGGGTATATTTATATATAATCTGTATGTGAAGCCAATACATTCAAAAACTTCATACTGTAAAACAAAATCTAAGGCTTTTAACTTTTCTAAAAGGCACCTTATTGTATTCCCTGCTGGGATATCATGGGATAACTAAATTGATAATATTTAACATTAGGAAAGTATTACAATAGGTACTAAATTAGTCATCAAAGAGTTTCTCATGCATGAATTCTTGCGTGAATTATGGTCACATGTGAAATATCCGTTAATGCTGTATACAGAAAGTAGCCATTATAGCTAAACTTTTTGGTCATGTATTCATGAGGAAAATGTCTTTTGTGGGATTTTATTAATAAAATTCATTGTTGCTTCCGCCGAGAAAGTACAGGCGCTATAAGTGAAAAGTATTTCTCTTTCATTAATGAAGTGGAGCTACTTTTCCTACTGGGTATAAATAATATATCTTCTGAATGTCGATGGTACATCGAATTACAAGTTTTGGCATTGTACTTGACTAATGAAACCTTCGTAGCTTATGTAAATTTTATTGACGTCCTAAAACAAAGTATTTAAATTTTAATTATGCTTAATATCTATAAATAGTTTTAGGTTAAAAAAATAATAGTTTTTAATAGCCTAAAACTTTTTCTATTTAAATATCATACCAAATTTAGACTATTTAAATAATAAAAATAAAAAACTATCTAGTTAAAACTGTTGAAGTAAATCAACTTTTTAGTTAGAATTATAAAGTTTCTTAAAACTTAAATGAATTTTAAGGATTTGACAATATCTATATTAACTGCAAAGGTATTTGCATTTGTAAAAAGAAGTAAAAATATAATAAAAATGTTTATATTTCACCTGTTATTTTGTGCTCCTGATGAATCACGTGATAAAGATGAACTTGAGCTACCATTTTCACCTTCTTGGTAATCAGCGTTATCAGGCATTATTATTATTATTTGTTTTTGTTTTCCTTTTTTATTCGATATATTATTATTTAAATTTATTTATTTTTTTTTTTATTTGATTTTCTTAGCCAAATATATGTTAAATAACTTGAAAAGGATTTTTAGAATTTCACAAATTCACATTAAATAAAAATAAACCTTTTTTTTTAATATATAATATATATATTATATTTTTCTTTTGTTTTATTTCACAAAATTATTTCTTTAAAACTTAAAAATTTCAAATTATAAAAATATTTTACTTTTTATTATTATTTTTTTCTTTTTTAATAACCAAAAATTTCTTTTAAGTTTCTTTTTATCATAAATTAAATTGATTTCACTTAAATTTATTTTCTTTTTTTTAAAGATTAAATAATTTAAATCCGTTCAAAATTAAATTAAGGATATAAAATTCATTGGTATTTAATATTATTAACAACACGTTTACCCGGCTTGCCGACCACACTCAAAACAACAAAGAAAACAAAATGAAGAAAAGTAAAAACACAAATAAAAAAAAACGAAACAAAAATCATAAATAAATGAAACGAAAATAAAAAATAAAAAAAATAGAATAAAATAAAGAAAAGAAATTAAATTTCTTTCATGTGCAAATATATCAGGATGCTCTAAAACTTTTCATTCGATTTAGATTTAAATATAGAATTAACAAGAATAATAACAACAACAATTAATATTATTTTCAAAACCAAAATAAAGGACACAAAATGTATGCACACATATATATAAAAATATATGTAGATATATTTTCCCGAAAACAATTTTCTTTAAACACAATTTATTTTTTTAATAAAAGACAACAATAGAAAAAATTTTGATATCTAAAAATTTGTTTGTGTAATTTTGTTTTTGTTTTAAAATATATTATCCTTTTAACCGGAATTTAATTCTTGTTTTTTTTGTTTTTTGTTTTTTTGCCAATTTAAAAAAGCAAAAAAATAAACCCGAATTTATTTTAATATGTAGTTACAATAAAACAAGAGAAATGAAAACTAAACAACTAAATTAAATAAATAAATAGAATGAATATTAAGAATTTTGTTAAAAATTTATTGAAAAATTTTGATCCGAAAGAGAAACAAGATGGCTGGCAGCCTACGTTTACGTTGCCTGTTTTACTAAATAGAAACCGCTATTGGAGAAAGTGCGTCACCAGAATTTCACTCATTTAAACAATTTCTATGTATTTGTGTTATATAATCGGTAGGAATTTTTATACATTTACAAAATAAAACAACAAGAAAAAAAGAAGAAGGATAAAAGGAGAACAAAAATGTACATATATATATATATATATATACTTTTAAGGATTTTGAGTGAACCTTTATTGATCTTATATGTATGCATATCGGCATAGTTTGACTGTATTGCATGTATATATATATATCCTAAAGTGCTCGAAAAAGACATTTACGAGCGATTGTTTTGAAGCAGGAATCGCCTACTCTCCAATTTAACATGCGATAGCATTGGAGTAAGCACTTTTGAGCGCTTTAATCCCAACAAAACCCTGAATCTGTTTCTGGAAACGGATTAAAGAAAAAATATATTTTGATGATGATTTTTTAAACCAAATTTTACAATTGTACAAAACTGCTTCCAAAGAAGAGCTTCAAAAGCCCTTTTATTGAAACTAGCGATAAAGCACTTTCAATTTCGTTTGGTAGAAGGTGCTTTAGAAGACCTCCCGGTTAAAACACTTTAAAAATTTCCCGCTGGGATTTGACTGGATTTTAGGTTGTATAATTTTTGGTATACTTTGCGCTTCTTTTCCCTTTTTTTCTTACTTTATTTTTTTTTTGTAATTTTTTGTCCTTTTGATTTTATAATTTTTACAATGTTTCATTTATAGATGTTTAGTTTTAAAAATATTATTGTATTTAATTTAATTCCAGAAGAAATTTTAATATTTTTATATGTATTTATTTTATTGCCAGGCGGATTTTGTATTAAAAAGATATTAAATTCTTCTCCTATGAAGAGAGTTTTCGATAAAATTGTCATGCGCATACAAAATTTTATTAAAGGATGTAGTATGTAAGTATATACATTTTTGAAAAAACTTTTCTTTTTTTTCTTAAGGAGCAAAAGATTTAACAAAGTAGCAACAGAAAATATCTTTTAAGTAAGGTTTCTTAATTGGTTTTTTCAAAAATATATATTCTTAAGGCTAAAAGAGGTGTTCTGTCATTTTATTTTTTGCATTTACATTTTCTGGGTAAGAGGATAAAATATGTATATAGAAAAATATTTGTCTTCTGTTCTACAGAATTTCAGATATTCAGTCATTTTATAAATTTAAAAATTTATAAATTAAACGTTTTTATTTAAATTTAAAAGAATTACATGTGTGAGAAAATTATATGTTTATATTTTGAAATATAGTATAAAAAGTGAAGTATGAAGGTGTTAAACAAGTGGTTAAAAAATTTTAAATAAAATTATTAAAGTAACTTTATTTATGGATTGTTTTAGTTAAACTTATTTTTTATAAAAGAAATTTTATATTGAAGTGTTTTTAGGGTAAAATTTTACTTTATACCAGAGAGAAATTTTCTTAATTTATGGAATATTTTTTCATATAAAATTCATTAAATATGTGTCTCTGGTCTTACTTAGGCCGGCCTAAAATATGCTTTGGGAGAACTACAGAATTATTTATTTTGAAAAAGCAACTAAGTATCTCTTGTGTTTAGCTTATCGTATTCATTTGACATATTTTATCGTGTATTATATGACAACTATAGCCAGTGACAATAATTTTATACTTTGCTCCTAAATATTTATTTGGTTTGTTTGTAATTAACGAATTTTTTTAAATATAAACAAATAAATCCTGTTTAAATTAAGTTAATTGAACAGAATATTTTGATTTTAAAATGATCTTATCTTTAGTAAAAAAAATTATTACAAACTATTGTCAAATGAAAATGTTTCAATAATGAAATTCATGCAATAATCCTGAGTTTTTGTTAAGAAATTTACCTTTAACACCTGATTTAGAAGTTTTCTTATCATGATTTATTACTTTATAGTTATATTCCTTGATATATGGTGAAAGGAAAATTTTAAAATTAATTACAGCCCTGAAAAAATTTTCCACATTTCATTTCCACAGAAATTTCCAAAGGAAAAAACAATCTAAAGAACTCTTGACAAAAAAAAAAGAAAAAAAGAAAGTAGTTTACTTTGGCTCAAAGAAATCTAATAACAAGTAATAGCGTTGAAACTATTCATATTTGAAATAATGATGGTTTAAAGGGCTATTATAAAATTGAAATTATTGAAAAACACATGGAATGTATATCAGAGAAGATAAATAAATCAAAAAGATAACTTTTATCCCCTTAAAAATAGTCTAGAATGAAGAAAGTCTTAGATCTAACAAATCAATTTAAAGTCTCAGTCAAATTGAATGAAAAATTTGAAAGCCAATAAGAGTCTAACAAAATCTTTTCATTTTTAAAATTGTACTTAATTAATAATATGAGCTCACTATAGCCAAGAATGCAAATAGTTCAGTATATAAATATAAATTCTTGCATAATATATCGAAGAAAAATAGAAGGAAAACAGTTAATATAGTTATATATGTATACTTTCTATAATATAGAAAGTATTGTTCTACTTTCATTTATCTCATTTTACTTTACTCCTGGAAATCTTTCATTTGAGTGTTAAAACTTATGTACGGTAAATATTATCAAAATACTTAAGTTTCATTCTCACTTGTATTATTTGTTAAATTCATTTAAAAAATACTTCTCATTTCTGTTAAAAGTAATTTCTATTTCGCCCACTAGATCTTTTTTTACATCCATAAAATTACTCAGTCAATTCAAAAGGTTAAAGGGTGAAGAGATTAATACAAGATTTAGAAAGAAAGAAACTTTTGCTACAACAGTCGTCAGTTAATGATAACATGCCAATAAATTAAGAATAAGGAAGTAAAAAAATCCCTTTAAGGTGGGCGAAAAATAAAGTAATACAAAGAAAAATTTATATGAGATAGTCTCGCTTAGCTTCTTGTTGGTGTTCTTTATTCAAAATGTATTACATTAGAGAGAAATTGTGACTAAATGTTTATTTTTATGCCGGGGATTCACTAGCGATTAGCGTGTCGAGACGACTTAACACAGTCAAAATCGAGAGTTTTTTTTTTTATATACCAGTGGAGACTAATGGACTCATTAGCATTTAGCACTAAATTTTGTGCCGGTAAGCGCTGGTGAGTCCCAGGCATTAATTTGTCTTTTTCGTTTTTGTTTGATTTTATTGTTGAAAAATTTTTTTTTGGTTTTGTTTTCTTTAAATGAATGTATAAAACTTCTTTGTATCTTTTAATTGTACCACAGATATCAAGTGAAATTTTAGTTTTGTCTCTTGTGCTACGAAAAATTTCAAGCTACTATATATATCAAGCCTAAAATCAGCTATTTAATTAGCAAATGGTCTAGATCTAAAGGCAAGACAGCAGATTATTTCCCTTAATGAAAATTTGATGACAATATGATCCTTAATGGATGTGCCCTACAACAATTTTTTATATTTGTACGACTAGTAACTATTTCTATTTGTATAAGTTTTATTGATACTTTTTAAATATATTAAATTGATAAGTTGTACGATCAAAAGTCATCTGGAATCGGTGGCTTAATATAATAACTCACTATAATCTTTAATCTACTATATCCTTCGTAACGTAGGCTTTATTGGCAAGTATCTGTATCTGGCTCTTGCTAGAACCGATCTTAGAATAAGTTTTCGATTAAAACCTGTATGCCTGTTGGTGAACATAATATACTCAGTCTGATCGTAATGAGTTATAGCCCCTAATAATACTTATATTGAAGACTTATACACAAAAGCAAGAATTATAAATTTGAATGTGTCAAATAAAGTTTAAAACCAAAAATGACATTACTGCCAATAATGGTTTAAAATTTAAAAAAAGTGGTTTTTAAAAAATATTTTACCTAAATTCATTTTTATAAAAAGCCTCATTATTAAAAACAAGAAAGAAAATACAAAAGTAAAAACAGTTGAAATTTTTAAATAAGAAAAATCATACAAATTTTTGATTTTTATTAATTTAATTGAGTATCCAAAAGAAGCAAAAAAATATACTAAAATAAAATCAAATAAATATTCTTTTTTATTTTTTCTATCACTAATATTTACTTATCATAAATTCAAAACTTTTTTTCCCCACTAATTTCTAATTTTCTATGGTAAGACCCCACAAAACCAAAACAAAAAAAAAAAAAAAACACCTGTTAACCACAAATGAAAACCTTAAAAAATCAAGTAACTAACCTTTGACCGTATTTAATGCAACAAGTCAAAATTTTCATTTGTTTATTTTTGGTACGAGGTACAAAAGGCAAACACAATTGCATTCAATGTTAAGTTGTGCACTTGCATTGATGCAATTTGTCGTGTGCCAGCCTCCCTTATGGACTGTGTCCATTAATTGTTGTTGATCCTGTTTAAGGTTTTTTGCTTCTTTTTATATGTGCATATATATATATATATATATATAGTTTTATTGCATTAAAAGAGGCAAATACTAAAGATTTTATCCTCCCCTTTGTATATAAGCGCAGAAGCTTGCATTTTACTGCAATTGTATGCAATTTTTTTTATTATTATTTTTTAAATTATTATTTTTTTGTTGGTATTATAATCTTTTGTGTTCACTTGAAATTTATTTTATTATTAATTGAATTATTAAAAGAGCTGTATGTAATGCTTTTGGAAATAAGAATTTTAAACTGAAATTATCGTTTCAAAAATTGTGTTCCTTAGTTAAAAAATTTAGATAATAAACCAGTAATAATAACTACAGTTGCTAGTACAAGGAATCAACAAGTTTAAACATTGTATAAAAATGGAATACTATTAAAATCACAAAAAAATAAAAAAAATACTTTCCTAGAAAATCTTTCTAGCAACATTAGGCAGTAGTTTGCCTGAAAAACTAATTTCAAAAAATTCTCAAAGTAGAATTTACTTATAAGAAACTTAATTATTGCAAGTTGTCAGCTCTATATATGTAAATATTAGAAAATTTTTCTAATTTTTAGGCATGTCATCCAAATCCTTCTCAATTATAGTAAGAAATTGTCAACTTTTTAGATGGGGTAACTTTTATGCATGTCATTCAAATCCTTCTACCAAGGTTAGACAATTGTAGGAAGAAATTGCCAACAGAAGCTTTCAGCTCTCATTTCTAGATATGTATATCCGTCACAATCTAAAAGTCGGATTGCTTACTATCCCCAGATAATAAGAAAAAATAAAAGCTATTTAGACTTCATTCTTCTAGATTTAAAAAAAAAAAAACAAAAAACAAAAAAATTAAAAAAATAAGTCCATAATTTAAAAAAAATATTTTCGCTTGAAATTTTAAAATTTGGCTTTATGCCCTTTCTTCATCAAAGATAACATAAAATATTTATATATGTACTTCAAATTAACCTTGTCATCTGCCTATTTTCTCCCTCTGACTATTATTTTGCAATTTTTTTTTTGGTTTTCTTTTAGAAAATATGAACTTGAATTCAAAACATATTGCCAACAATTAAAGCAACAATTTTTATAGTCATTATCCTTAATAGCTTGATTCCTGGTTAAATATACATATGATAAAGCCAGCAAGCTCACTATATATATACATATATATATATATATATATTTTTTTTAAACTCTTTTATTAAAATGATTGTTAATAAGAGGGGCTAACTAGCATTTTGAAAATTTCGATCCTAAGGATAGTGTATATGAAGAGCAGATGTAACTTGCTGATCTTTATAATAAATAAACAAAATACAAAAAATAATCATAAAACAAAGCAAACAAAGAAAAAAGGCATGCAGCCGCAAGATGTTTTTTAAAATGAATGTATCCCAAAAGAAAAGATTATAAGAAGCACGCGTCTTCTAAAATTGATGAAGAGTTAAAAACCAACAACAACAAAAAATAGTATCTATAGAATGATATAGGGATGAATATATGCCTAGTATTAGTATAAAAAAGTCCATAAAGCTGTTCTACATATATGGAACAGGAGAAATTATAAAAACAAAAAAACTAAACAACAATTATATTGTTTTTAGAAAAATTTATTTAGTTTACCGTTAAATTTACATGTGAATAACTAGTATTAGTTAGTAAAGATTGATTAAAAAATATGTGTCCATCATACAACCGTTACTTTTTAAGTTTTTAATTTTTAATTTTATTTATTGCCTGCTTTAAGCCACTTTAAGATATTTCATACAGAAATTTAAATATTTCCTTTTTTGAAGTCCGATTTGTTTTGTTAATAATATTATTATTATTATTTTTAAAAACAAAACATCCTTACATTATTAATATATTAAGTATTAAGTCCTTGGATAAGATTCATAAATGACAACTTATTTTCATGAGTAAATGATAAGTAAGTAAATAAACAACTGCTACATTTTAGGAGAATTATGACTATTATAAAGGATATTTTCGTGACTTTGTCTAATGCCTTTAAGGTGTGTACTTTGCAGAAGGCAGATGTACAATTTCGATAAGTACTTTTTTGTTTTTTATTGTTTTCGTTATTCAGTTTCATTTTTATTTTGTTATTTTGGTATTTTTCATTTCTTATGTTATAAAAAAAAAAAAAATTCATTTGAAAAGAGTCAGGCAATAAGGATAATAGCCAGATGGATATATGTGATGTTTTTTGTTAATATTTTTGATGATGGGCCTCTATCAGTTGTGCCATTTTTATAAAGCTAAAAATAAGGGCAGGTGGTATAGTGCTGGCATCCTAACTAAAAATAAAATAAGTTAATTTTATTTTTTATTTTTTGTATAAAATTTTATTTAGTTTTTAGTTATTAATATGAAAATATATTCTTTTTCAGTTGGTTTTATTTCAAATTAAAAATAATAAAATAAGAAAATTTTTTATTTTGTTACTTGTGTTCATACATAAATATTTCTTTGTGTATTTAAGAAAAACTAAAGTCTGATATATATATATGAACAATTACATAATATATTTAGAAATTAAGTCATCAAATGGACAAATATTATGACTTTATTAGAATAATTCCAAATAGAAAAAGAAAAAGTTAAAGCAAAATGGAGTCTATTAATAAAAATTAATATACATTTAAATTTAAATTGAAATCAATTAAGAAACTAAATATTAAAAACTTAGTAAAAAAGTATTTATTATGTATATTTTTAAATATTTGTCAATATTCAATTTAAGCTCATTTAAGTATACTCCAAAAGAAATTTTCAAAAGCACATGGCATCAGCGGACATTAGTCATAATAAATATATATATATATATATATATATATATATTCCAAGTGTGTACATTCAGTCATAAAATAAAATACGATGCTTAAACGTCAAAGCTTAATTTTTTTTTAAAACACTATCAAATATCAACTCATGCACACTTCTATATATATATATATATTTTTTAATTCATATATATATATATGCTATATCTGCATGTGTAGAGATATAATAATAAAAATTTCTCAATTTTTTCAAACCGAATTCTCTCATTTTTCATCAGCTTTTTAATTTTATATACAATCAAATGAAATGTGTATAATGCAAATATACAATATGTTATATTTATATATATATATATATATATACATTTCCTATAAATTTAAGTTGTGTAGGTTAGGTACAGTGCAATATCCGAATTCAAGGGCGAAGGGCCATCTAGTACATTGGCTTTTGAATGAAATACCTTGAAAAATAGCCGGCTAAATTTTAGAGCTTGCGCATTTCTTTTCATCTTATTGCATTTTATAAATTTTTAATAAATATTTTTGTGTTATACAAATGTTTGTGAAATATACATATGTATATATATATATATGTATATATATTCATAAAATTTACTATTTTTACAAATTCATAAAATTTGATTTGGCAAATTTGATTGCAATTTTTTTTCGTAATATACTTATAATATTGTATACGCATAAAAAACAATATATATATATATATATATATATATATGTAGTAAAATTAACTAAAGTCCACCCACAATGCATTTGAAGTGCACTTTATATATGCAATGAATGGGGCGGTAAAATTTATATTGCAAAAATTTTATATGTGCATATGTGTCAAATGAAGTTTATTTGCTGCATGCTTGAAGTATATGAATTTATTCCATATATATACATTATAAAAATGCGCCAGTATCACATATAATGGCTTTTTTATAAATAAAGATGTGTTTGTTTGAGCAGATGTACATACATATGTACATATATATTATTCGCAATTGCAAAATTCATTATACATATGTGTATGCTGGCATTATGAAAAATATATATAGTTCTTTTAAAATTTATATCTATTTTTCTACAATCCAATACAAATGTAATTAATAGATAAATTTATTTTCTGTTTCACATTACCAAATAATTCCTCCCCATGGATTAGGTTTGATTTTTAAGGGAAATCAATTTAATTTTTAATTTATATGAGTTATTATTTATTTTTATTTACTGTTATTTTTCATTGTAATCAATTTATTCCTTTGAGAATCATCTAAGATTTATATTAAAAATTTAAGTTTATGTGATTTTAGTCATATTTTTTTAAAATTATTCTTATTATTATTAAAAATATTTTGTTCGAAATTTTTAAGCTTATAAAATGTTATTTTTAGTTTATTCTTATTTAAATAATAATATTTAATTTTAGTTATTTATAAAAATATTTATTTATTTACTTTTTTTGAATTTTTTTTTTTTTTTTTTTTTGATTTCTAATTATTTTATGGCTTTTATTTTCTAATTTATAAACGGTCTTATGTAATTATTTTTTGAAAAAATAAAAGAATATTACTAATCTATTAAATAATTCAAAATCTGACGGCCATTTTGAGGCAAAAATTTTCTTATATAGAAAGTTTTTTTGTTTTTTTGCAAAATTGAATAAAATTCAAAAAAAAAAAATTAATTAATTTGTATAAAAACCTTATTATAATTACTTTAGATTAGAAAAAAGTTAAGAATATGTAAAATAAATGAAAAATTTTCAGAGAATTTCTACAATTGAATCCAATTTTTTAAATATTTTTTTGCCTTTTTTATGAAAAAAATTGAAAACTATTTGCTAAAATTTATCCAAAAATGAATATTAACTGAAAAGACTTTAGCTAGAAGACCAAAAAAAAAAATAAAATTTTTCATTAAATGCTGCATTAACACGTATTAAGATAAATGACGTCAATGGACGTTCAACACGTGTGCCCGTAAATACATATGACGGCTATAGACGTATACAATTTTTTAGAAGAATATGTAAAAAAAATATAAAAATTTTAATTTGCAAGCAATTTCATCATTGAACTCGTCAATATAACTAACTAATTGGCTAAAAAGTGTGTTTTTGGATGCACCAAGTGAACGTCAACGTCTTAAGGATAGATACATATATACCCAATTATTAAATATTTTTAACATATTTTTAAGGTTCTAGTTAGAAATTGAATTGTTAATTATGATTATTGCACTTTTAGGCTATAGAATTAAGATAAATTTTTGTGCATAGTTTTTACATGATTTTAAATAAACTGTCAGATACATAATTTTATAGAAGAAATTTAAAAATCGAAAAAAAGCTCAAAAACTTAAGTAGGTACTTAATTTCTTTATACAAAAAAAAAAAAAAAAAACAAAAAGCTTGCAAGCTGCAAAAAAGTTAAACCAACATTTTTTCTCACCATAAAATTATTTTTTCGACCTGATTTTAATCCTTTTGGGTCGAATGTCATATCCGAATAACCAGTTTTTATTCATTTATATATCTTTTGACTAGTCAAATTGAAGAATCAATTTCCTGTTCATATATTATCAGCATGAAAAAACTTGGTCCTTTTATTTATGTTGTTTTAGTATGAGTAAAATTTTTCATTGATATAAAAGCCAACATTCAAGCCTCACCTGTAGATGATATCTATACAAACAAATAAACCAAAAACAAAAAATATAAAAAAAAAAAAACAATAAAAAACATGATAAACCCTCTTACAATTTTTTAATATGGTTGATATAATCAAAATGAAATCAGCTTCCTGATATACTTTTGTATTAAATCGAAAGTACCTTTCATTTATCCTTTTTGCATATCAAACGTGCCACATAGAAATTCCCAGAAGTAATGCATATGTATATAAATATATATATATATATATATTAGCGTAACTATATATTTGCAGGAAACTAATTTTATAGTAAAATTAATTTCTCAAGAACATTTTTTTTTTTCAAGGACATCGAATTAATATGATAAAGAAACTAATACATATGTATTTAAGTATATAAACTTGATGAAAATATATTTGAAATTTGAAACGATAACAAAAAGGTATATATCCTTTTTCAGATGGAAAACATATGATTTAAAGAAAATTATTCTAGTAAACTATTTCTAGAGATTGGCTGGTTTCATTTGAAAAGTGTGACCGTATGATAAACTTTTCTTTCAGAGGAAACAAAAAAGTAGGTACTTAATACGCCTTTAGCTATTTTTGTATTGTTTTTAATCAAATAAATAGAAAATATTTATGTTCATAATATGTATTAGAAAAATAATATGAAAATTTCAAATAGATAACATTTTAAGGATACAAAAATGATTTATTTATATAACATACGAGTATATAATAAAAATATATAAAGTAATTTGTGTTTTATTGTTTTCAATATTGCTGATCAAATTAAAACAACAAAACTAAACTTATGTATATGTGTCCATAGGTCCTAAGATTTTCTTAATATACCAAATAAGATATTTCAAATTTTTATTACGTAGATTTTGTTAACAAAAAAAAAAAAAAGAACAATGTAAAAAATTAGTCTAAATTCTATGACAGATCTTATTTTGATTTTCTTTCAATGTATTTGTAAAAACTACACATGAAATAATTTTTTGTGACATCTTTATTTTGCCTGAAAACTTATTGCTGAATAGTCGTATGAGAATTTATTTAATTTAGAAATAGGATGGAAATCAAACTACACAAATTAAGGCTAAAGAGCTGCTAGAAATTCTTCAAATACTTCTTTTACATAACACTGAAACACCTTTTCATAGATATTCTTCTTTATTCATGTTTCTTACTGTCCCTATTTAATATTTGGCTGTAATCATGTTAATTACACAATTTGTCTTTAAGTATTATAATTCAAAACTTGGTCAAAATAGTTTCATACAGCCTCAACTGAAGAATATTTGAACTCATGTTTTCATAGAATATGTATTTTTTTAAGGTTTTAGTTTGGAAATTTTCGTCTTTCATGAGTTTACAAATTTCTTAGCCTGTGAAAATTTCTTTTTTGCATATATGCGGCTTCATAAAATTATAAAAAGTTCTTTACCGAGATATTTGAAAAATTCATTCTGGCTTGATACTTGTTTTATGAGTCTAACTTTAACATAAAGTCAAGGTAGGTCTTCATTTCAGGTTTTACGAACTAAGCTTACTTATTTCGATCCTTACTTAAGTTCCTATCTTTTTTTATTTATTGCAAATTTCTACTCTAATAAGAAACATAGAAACGTAGAGTTTGTGGTGTTGTTTGGCCACGCAACAAGAACATATAACTTTTAAATCAACACATACTATAAATGATTTATTAGTTGATATGACGACTTAGTTATTTTTCCATCAGTTTTCCAAATACCGATTTCAGTCTCATCTAATGTTAGACATGTAAGAGATATATACTTGTCATAATATAAAAACAAGAAATTATATGATTTCAGTATATATGTAAGTGCTTGTAATCCGTCAAATATTTTTTCCAAACTCTCCATTTTCAGACATCAATACTAACATCAGATCAATACCAATTTCAAACCAAAAAGAATACTACCAGCTGCAGGAGGCTCTATACAATTCCTGATTGGATTGAAGAAGTTTTTCTAAAACTATAATAAAATGTGGTTAGTATTTTTTTTTTTTTTTTTGTTGCTCATACTGTCTCCTTTTTCATTAACTAAACCAAAGCTAAGATTTTTTATAGTTATAATAAAAATATAATTTCACTTTTGATTTGAGTTAAGATTATCAAATTATCTTTACGATACACGTGACTTAAGATGCTAGCGTTCCAATATTCGTTAAAAATTTAAATTTGAATTAAATAAGTTTCTTTTTCTGTTCCATTTTCAATATTCAACTAACAAAAAATCAAAAATATTTTATTCTATTGTTAACAAATTTTGTAAATAAAATAAAAATAAACAAAATAGTGCAAAACAAAATCCTGCATTTCCAGTTAAAAAATAATAAAAAATCAAACAGTAAAATTTATCATCATAGAGAACATTAGAAATGGATCTTGTTTTTCGAATATTATTATTTTATATCATATATCCTTTACATGATCTTTTGTAGTTTTTAACAATTGGATGAATTCTTGTACGGGACAAAATAATTTGCATAAATTTCTTGTCCTAAAATTGTGTGAAAAGAAAAAATACATTTCTAATTTGAATTAAATGGCTGATACCCGTTTAGAGTGTTTAATTTTGCAAAATAAAATTCCTTGATAGTCATTATATTTTAGCAGCTTTGGGCTAAGTAAATAAAACAACAACAAAAAAAATAAAAAAAAAATAAAAAACCAACTTAAAATATAATTCCCATGGAATTATTTATGTATGAAATATTTAAGGGATATAAGGACTATTTTCATATATAATAGAATTAGTTTTGTAATTTTTTTTTTATTGTAAATTTGAACCCTTTCACCTTTTTCATTTTGGATTCAACTGAAATAACTATTATTAAATCAGAAGGATATAAATCACCTTAAATAATAATCCATAATCTTTTTTGATTGATATTTGAAAATTATTTTGAAATTATTTAACTAAAATTTTATAGAAAGGTTGATTTGTTTTCTTTTTTTAACAAAAAAAAAGAAAGGGATACAAAAGTTTTCAGGTATCATTATTAATCTTAATGATCATTTGCTGTACTGAAAGATAACGAAATACTAAAATATAGCTAAAAATATTGCTAAAAATTATGTTATGATTTTCCTCGCGTTACGCCACTCACTTTTTAGTTAGCTTCCAAAATATACATGCAAAAAAAATTATATATAGTTAATTTTTACTTAAATATGTCTTGTTATATTTTTCAAAAAGTTACACGATATTTGATTTTTTTCCTAATCAATTTTGACTCAATTTTTATTAAATAACGCATAACGTTTAGATATTCAAACAATTGTAAATAAACGATAAATTTTTATCGAAAAAGTCTCTTTTTTTTATGTTTAAAAAAAGAAGAAAACCAATTGAAATTATTGATTTACAAAAAATCGAAACTAATTTGGAGTTTTAGTTTTTTGGTTTCCATTTTCGAATTTTTACATCTTGTTATATTTTTATTATTTCATATTTTTTTAAATAATTACTTATTATTAAATTATAATTTTTATTCTTAATAAAATTAAGTTTGTTCACATCTTAAATAATTATTTCACATTAATAAACAAATAAATATTAATTAAATAAATTAAAATTATTATTTTTAAACTTTACATACAAAACTATTATGTTTAATGTGTTCAAAAAAATAAAATTCATTAACTTAAAATTAATGATATGTCTAAACTCAAAAGAAATTACTACTTAATAAATAACTGTTAGACTGTCAAGAAGGTAAAAACTTCACGAGCCGTAGGCTGTTAATTAAAAAACTGATCTATATGAATTTATTTATTCATTTTATTTTTAATCTCTTGCGGCTTTTAAAATACAACTTTTAATGTGACTTTTTAAATTGTGAATTATTTTCAACAATTGCATTGAACTTGAACATCCTACTCTCCAATATATTATTACACTGCCCAACAAATATCTACTTCATAAAATTTTCTAAGAATATTATTATTACGTTTGATGCATTTTAGTATGCTCATTTCAAATATCACACTAGTATTTGTGTAGCAGCTCTAATTTTTGAGATTTTTCATACTATTCGCATTTGAGGTGAGAGTGCATATTAAGCACGTTTCAAGTAATGTATCAATTTTTTTTACAATTAAGACAATGGCATAGCTGGAAAATTTGTGTAGATTTGAAAATGATAAATTTCCTCTCAGGACAACAGGCAGGTTATACCAAATATCCTTGCTTAATATGTTTGTGGGACAGACGCGACAAAAACAACTATATTAGGACTCAAAAAGTGTGGCCACTAAGGAAGTCAGTTACAATTGGAAAGCAAAATGTAATAAATCCACCTTTGGTCAGTCAAGTTATGTTGCCACCACTTCATATAAAACTTGGTATTATGAAGCAATCTGTTAAAGCTCTCAACAAAGATGACAAATGATTCGCTTATCTTTCAAAACAATTCCCTGGACTTAGCAACGAAAAGTTGAAAGCAGCCATTTTCGATGGACCAAAAATTAGACAACTGATAAAATACCCAAATTTTGCCGAATATATGAACGAACTTGAAAAGCGAGCCTGGAAATCTTTCATTTCGGTGATTCAAAATTTTCATGGGAATCATAAATCAGAAAACTATTTACAATTATAGTTGACGATATGTTGTCTAATTTAAAACTTCTACGGTGTAATGTGAACATCAAACTACATTTTTTACATTCTCATTTCGACCGATTTCCTTGAAACCTTGGAGATTATAGTGAAGAGCAAGGTAAAAGATTTCATCAAGATATTCGCACGATGGAAGAGCGCTACCAAAGGAGGTGGGACATATATATGATGGCTGACTACTGCTGGAATCTTTGTCGGGATCTAGAACAAACAGCTCATTCAAGAAAATCCTATTAAAAAATTTTTTTCCCTCAACTACAGTAAGAGAGTCACAGATAATATTGAACAAGCTTTCGAAAACAAAAAATATTGCTCGGCTGTATTTTTAGACGTGTCTCAAGCCTTTGATAGGGTCTGGCACGAAAGGCTAAGATACAAATTGAGCATAGCCTTACCTCACAACTACTGCAAGTTACTGGAGTCTTATATAAATAATAGGAAATTTAAAGTGATTTTCGAAGATGTTACTTCAAAGTTATACCCTATAAAGGCGGGCATACCGCAGGGAAGTGTATTAGGTCCGCTACTGTACATCATCTATACGGCCGATTTGCCATCTACAAAGGGTACGTTCCTAGGTACATTTGCAGATGACACAGTCATAATGGCAACAGAAGACACGCAAATAAAAGCAAACATGAAGCTGCAAATCACACTAGATAAGATATATAAATGGACTGAAAAGTGGAAAATTAAGTTGAATGGTAACAAGTCAACTCATGTAACATTTACACTACGTAAAAAAGATACCAACTTGAATGTGTGTCTTAAGGGTGAAAGAGTACCGCAGGCTGAATTTACCAAATACTTGGGCTTGTATTTGGACTCAAAGCTGAATTGGAAACAACACATCAAGAAAAAGGTTACTCAAATAAAACTGAAAACGTTGAAATTAAAGTGGCTGATAGGGAATCACTCAAAGATGAAGCTGGCATATAAAAGGCTCATATATTTGACTGTGATAAAACCAATCTGGACATATGGCATCCAACTATGGGAATGTTCCTGCAAGTCCAACCGAGATATCGTCCAAAGGTGCCAGAATAAAGTTCTCCGACTTATGATTAGCGCTTACCGCTTCGTAACAAACAAGGAAATCCATGATGACCTAAACATCTCCAGTGTTGATCAAGAAATCCAACGATACGCCTCCAGGCATGAAAAAAGGCTGTTATATCATCTTAATATCGAAGCAATCCAGCTGCTAGATACAACTAATAAGAGTAGACGCTTAAAAAGGAGAAAACCTGCTTGTAAATTCAAAACTAGAGCTGCTAGAAGAAAACCAGTGTTATTTTCGTAACCAAAGCACTTAATTTAAACGAAAATGTTGCAGAAATACTCTGGAAAATTTTTCAGTGTTCACCAGTGTTATCAGTAAGCCTGTTTTTACGAATAGGACAGCTTGCAAAGATATATGTTGATATTGTCTTCCTATTTTCTTTGAAAATACCTTCTAGGTGTGTATCGTTTTTCATTTTAATGAACTCATCGAATAACTTAGCATAACAGCATCCAAGTATAATACGCAATTTCCGATATTATTGACAGTTCTAAGTCCTAACGTACCTACCAACCAACGTACCAAATAGCTTGGGCCACTTATAAGTATTCTACGGGCTGCAGGTTGAGTATCGCTGGCATCGAGTTTAAATTTTAGTTTCATACAAAAAATCATCCATGAAAAGTTCATGTTAGAATTCATTAAATTAATCGAATTAGTACCTTAGATGACAATTTTAGATATTGAATTATAAAATAAAATTATTTGATGTAATTACTCTCCCAAAGAATTAGTCCTTAAAATTTATATCTCTTTCATCAATTATTATTCAGCTTTATATAATTTATAAATTGAGTAAAGAAATTATTTTTGAACTAATTTCGTATGAATTGCGTTTTATACAAAGAATTTTTTATAATAATTTTTTTGGAATTTAACCGTTATATATATATATATATATATGGATATATATGAAAAAAATGGTTGGTTTTTATTATAATTTACATTTCACTTATAAATATCAAAATGTTTGCTAACAACAAAGGCTGTCATCTGTTGTTTACCGGTAAAAACTTTGTTTGCACTACAATCTTTAGCTATGGAATTTCAATTTTTTGTTGTATTTCATTTCTTTTTTACTTTTCCCTTTTATGGTTTTCATTTATAGTTTTTGAGGAATTTTCTTTTTGTAATTTATATTTAAAATTTTTAAATTTATGTTTGTATATTTCGGTGCAATGAACTGCAACTGTACATAGAAATTATATGCCGCTTTTGTTTTTTTTAACGTTGTTGGTAAGACACATTTTGAATATCAAATTAAAGAAAATAATTATAAAATTAGTTCGATTTTGTTTTTTTTTTTTTTTTGTCATAAATGTTTGGCAGTTATAAATGTTCCGAATTTTAATCTTTGTTATTTAGTATTTTTGTTTGCTTAGTTTTTTATGGAATTTTAATTTGTTTAAAAAAAAAAAAACTATTAACATGGGACTAGCACTGTAGATATTTATCTGATATTAAAACATTGTTGTTTTCATTTCCTTAAATGCTAACTTAAATATATGTTATACTAACGAATGCTGTAGATACAAGGATATTTCTCTGAATTTAATTTTGAGATTCTAAAATTAATGTTTATAATAAAAATATTCGAGTAAATTAAACAAACTAAATGCGTTTTATTATTATGTTTTATTATCTTTGAATGAGATAAATCCTTTAAGCCTTGTACAGACCAATGCGTTTTTCATTCGCACGCCGGACAAGATTGTAAAACGGGTGATGTATTTGCTCTAGCTATAGCTAGAACAAAATTGTTTTGCTTTTGTTTTTTGTCAGTAAAAGGACACTTTATGGCCTTCAAAATTTTTCTTTTACTTTAAATTTTTGTTGTGCTTATTCTAAGAGGGATAAGAAATGATTTTATTACTTTTAGAGAAGCATTTTGTGGCCTTCAAAACTTTTGGTGTACCTCTAAAAAATAAAATCATTATTTCCTATCCCTTTTAATATAAATACAACAAAAATTTCCATTAAAACTAAAATTTAAAATACAACAAAAATTTTGAAGGCCATAAAGTGTCCTTTTACTGACAAAAACAAAAACAAAACAATTTTGTTCTAGCTATAGCTAGAGCAAATACATCACCCGTTTTACAATCTTGTCCGGCGTGCGAATGAAAAACGCATTGGTCTGTACAAGGCTTTAGACGTCGACTTTACAGTTTCGATATGTAAAGAGGAAAATTATAATCAAAGAAAATTTGGTGAAGAGCTTTCTTTTGTAGTATATCCCTGCAAATCATCCATGTAAGAATAAATTTCACTTTTCACCGTTTTGTCCAGCAAACACAGTAGAAAAAGTACTTCATTAATAAGTTTTTCATGCATAAATTCATGTGAAAACTTTATTAATAAAAAATTTATCAATAGAACAGAAAGTAACCATCAGTAGCCTGAAAAGTGTATAGAATTACTATGACCGCAACTTTTTAACAAAATTCATTGAATTTCCTTAAGAAAACATCTCGAATTTCATTGATTCATTGATATAATGACTGCAAAATACGTTTCCTTCATTAATAAAAAAAAGTCTACTGTCTCTACTATTTGAAGAATGAATATCTAAAAAATCATTACGTAAAATAACAAGAGTTATTCGTTTGACGAACATGATGCCATTCAAAAATCTATTTGGCTATATTTGTCACAATTATTATCTAATGACAATTGTGATACAATAATTACCGAACCTTAGTCTTTTTTTAACCACTGATACTGAAACTATAGCAATAATGACAAAGGGAAAGAGATAGATAAAGAGAGAAGGGTACAAATCAAGTGTAGATAAAAATGAGCATAGAAAATTCTAATTTATTATTTGGAATATTAATTAAAAAATTTCTCACCTTAAGGTACTTACTTATTGTTAGTAGAGGGAATTACTATTGTTTTGGAGGAATCTCTATGGAATATTTTGTAGAATTCTACAGAAGTTGAACTTTTTAAAATTTTTGGTTAGTATACTACACGTTATTGTGTGTATTTATTATAAGAAATTAATAAAATTTATATTATATAAATTTTTTATTATATTTTTATCATTTTATCATCACCTCTTGCTAATGTCAAAATATTTGTTAAGTATATATATATATATAATTACAACAATGAAAATTGTTATTAACAAAATAAATCATGTTATAAATGGCCTCCTTAATTAACAGACAGTTCTCAACAAATCTGAAAATTAGTTAGATTGTGGTGTTTATAGAAGCGACTTCACATATTTCTACTACCTTTTTTCCTTTGTATAGGATTGATCGACATTTAAACTTTATTCTAGCCTTATTCAAGTTAAGAGCTCGCTGATAGCGACAAATTGGCTAAGCACATGTGGGGCTAGTAAAGAATTACTGCGGTGTAAAATATTCAAAATAGTAGCCGGTTGTTGGAAGGAGTTTTGTTTTACAAAGTGTATTATATCGTGCTTTTCCGGTAGCTCTCGCTTTTTTCACATGTCACTATATGAATCTGCCCTGCTACCGTTAACTGATGATTAACATAATTTTCAAGTATGTAATTTCAGAACTTTGAAACCACCTGTTCATAGAGTGCCGGCTTACAGCCGAGCTGACACCGATTCCCATTGTGATGATCTAATCTTTCGTAGGCTTGCACTCTAAACACTTTAAGCATATTTCAATTGATTTATCAATAACGACTTTATACTCTTCGGTATCGGAATCGGTGTCAGCTCGGCTGTAAGCCGACACTCTGTAGGCAGCCTAAGAGTACAAACTATTAAGGATCCTTAAGAAATTATATACCTATTGTCTTTTTTCTCCTACATCTAAATTAGTTTAACTATTTAAATGAAATTTATAAAAGATTTTATTCTAAATAAAACTTTTCTAAAGATTTACAACATTAATTAAATAAATCTGTTAAAAATTAATTGCTATTTTACATTTAAAAATAAAAATATAAATTATTGATATAAAACTAATAAAAACAAATAAATAATTTAAATATTGTCATAAAAAGAGTTTTAATAAATATTTTTAAAATCAATTAAAAATTGAAACGGTTAAAAGTAAAAGTAAAAAAATTAAATGCGTAATAATGGCGTCTTAAGGAAAGTTTATCACACATTATGCAAAATTTCTTTTTGACGGTATTTGCTAAACTCATACAAACTTAAAAAAGTTTACTTCTCTAATTTAAATTCTTTTGCATGTGCTTTGAATATATATGGATTAAAATTCCTCTCTCTATGGCCTTGCAAAGTTTTGTATGCATATACATGCGAATATATATTAAAGCTCAAAATTGCCATATGTGTTCGTATTTCATGAGATAGCTTTTAAAAGTGGAAAAAAAAGCTTTTATGTATATTTTTTAACTGGGGAAATAACTTTTGACTGTATACGCCGTTATCTCATATATATATATATCGAATAGTGAGAATTCATAGAATTAATTTTTCCCTCATTTTTTTTTCTTCATTAGAAATTTTCATGACTCATACAAAATTACGAATGAAGGTGGAACTGTTGGCTTAAAAGAGGCAGCAGCCATTGCAATATTTTGAAATTTTATAAAATGTCTGCCATCATTATTTATTTTACGTTATTGCTATCCAATCAGAATTACGTATAAGTTAGATTAGTAATGTTTATTTTTTATATTTTTTTTTTTTAACTGAAATATTTAAGAGATGTCAATATTTATATATTCTTTATGAAATTCGAAATTATTAGTAATTTTTTCTTTAGAAATTATATTGCATGTGTGTTCACTATGAGCACGTGTACAGACAGTTTTCATTTGAAAATTAATATCTTATTTGATAATAGTTTTTTTAAAGTCAAGGTTTCCCTTTTAACTGCATAATGATAAGAAGGAAATTTTACAAGCTCCCATATGTAATCTAAATCAAATAAAGCGACTATGAATTTAGTAAAAAGCATTAATTGTAATTTTTTATAATTATTTTAATCTTCGAAATTATTTATTAATAAAATTTTGTATATCAAAAATTTGTTGTGAAATTTTGAGCCTATTTTAATTTTTTTAAAATATTGTGTTGATAGTTGAAGCAAAATCAAAACAACGTTTATTTGTCCGATTTTTTATGTTATAGTTCAGTAGAAATTTTGACATATTTACCATACATTATTATGTCAAAATTCAACTTTTTTATTCTCACGCTAACTTCTCATCGATACAGAATATCCTACTTCTGGATCCGAAAAATATATATCATATAAATAAATAAAAGGAAATATAACCTGAAATTAAATATATGAAAAAACCCAGAGAAAAAGAAAACACCTTAAGTTTATAAAACCTTTTATTTGAGTGAAAAGTAACTTAAACTTTTATATACGGTATTTTCATAAATTTAATTCAAAATTGAATTATAAACTGTTTGGCAAAATTGTGTAGAGAAGAACAGGTTAATAAAATTGATTATTACAAAATAAATATAAATCGAAAAGTCTATTTTAAAATATGATCGATTAGGCTGACTTTATACAGACCCTAGAGGGTAACCCTAGAAATTAATATTTGAAATTTTAATAGGAATTTATGAACACATCTATGAATAGAAGAAGTCTATTCATTTTTTAAAGAATGATAATAATCTGGAACATGAAGCGACATGAAGTGGCTTCCATATGAGCTCAAAATGCCGTGGCAGACCAAGGGATATTAATGTATTGAACTTAACAAGTGACAATAATCATTCTATTTAATTTCAATGGTATATCAGAAAATTAAATAAACTCCCTAAAATTATCAAAACACCATCTTTTCTGTCTCTTTCATCAATAAAAATTGCCCTATCGTCTGCGGTGTTCGGTAGTACCAAATTTTTACGTCTTTAATCACATTCCAAATAAAGTGCTAACTATTATTTTTATTCAACTTACTATTAATCACTGTATCTGTAATCAAAAATAAAAAGTATCTAATGATTTTTCTTCCTTATTGCTTTTCAAATTCTTATCAGCGAAAAAATTAGATAAAATCAATTTATTGCTAGATGATATCAGAAACACGGATAGCGGATTTAGTATGTCAGGAATAATCTCTCTATCGGTTTACAGATTGGTTAAGTCACTGAAATTGACTTTAATGACAAATGTAAAAGGATGAATAATACCAACTGTTTGTTGATCTAAGCTAAAAAAAAGATGGGCATAGAAGTCTTAAAAAGTTAACTATTATAAATATTTTCATTCCTTTTTAGTTAGGGATTCTAGAAATGTATCAAGTGGAAAGTAGATAGAAAACGTTTTCATAAGGATCATAGCCTAAGGGTGCCTGCAGAGTGCTGATACCGATTCTGAGTGGAAAGTTGTGCTTTCTACCAAAAGAGCAGGATAAAAGCAGGATTCAATAGTGACCAATTTTCCTTTTGTGCATTTTACTATAAGAAAGATGTGTGTGTAAAATTAAAGTAGTTTTGAATTAATATTTAGTTTCAAGCCTTCTGAATTTTTCTTTTATTCTTACGGTTTTCATCTAAGCTTTAGGCTTTACCCAGGCCAAAATTTCTAATATTTTCTGGAGAAAAATGTACCTTTTAAATAATAAACAATAAAAAAATTTAATAAAAATATATAATATATAAATATATAGGTAATTTAATACATTAATAAATTTTTGAAAATTACTGCCAATCTTTTAAGGAATATATGATAATAATAATAGGAATTTTAACAATGTTCTCGTGAAGCGATATGGGGTACAAAATACATTTTTAAATAGCTCAAACAATTAATTTGAGCAATTTCTTCTCCAATTTGTGAAACTTTTTTGTGATCAAAACGATTATTTATCCAAATACCTGAAATATAATATTTATAAAGTAATTAAATATTGAATAATGCTCTACATAAAAAAAAAAATAATATTAAAAAGTAACAAAGTTCTACGAATTTATTTAAAATATTTTCTAATATCTACTTTTGCCGTTGTTTGATAATAATTAAAGAATAATTTTATATTTTAAAATACATTTTATTATTATTGGAAGTTTATTATTTTGTTACCAATTTGGAGGTAATCAAACTTCAAAATTTCTTTCATATTTAAGAAAAACTGATGCTAACGATTTTTTGGCTGGGTTTTTAAAGCTAACTTGCTTGAGAATCGTAATACTATCTTTAACACAATTTTTTGACTGTTTATTTTAATTCAAAAGTCGAAGTATTATTATTTATGACAATAAAATGATACATAAAAATCTTTCTATTGTTTTTAAAATTCTTCAGTTAAGCTAAGAAAGTCATCTTTAAATGTGTTTTTTATTTTAATGTAAGCAAATGTGGTATACATCATGGATATTGGTAAAAAAATAAAATATATCTTAATAAGATTCTTTTCATGCTTCTATTTAACATTAATTTTTAGTCAATCGCAGATCTTCCAATACCATATCCTTTAATTTTGTTTGATTTCTAGTTCTAAAGCTCATTTCAGAAGAACTAAAATTGAAACGAACCAAGTTGGTTACATAGAAGAAGGCTATATAATCCAAATGGAAGTGACTTTACACTACTTTCTACGACTTTATACATTTAAAAGATTTTAAGTGAGAAGTGAATTTTTCCTTTTGTATTGAATTGATTGGTACTTAATACATAAATTTATGGCATCGATAAAAATTCATTTAAAACCGCTTCCATATGAACGACATGGCCTAAAAATTTGTATTATCTATTAGTCTTCTAAGAAAACTACCAAAACTGGTTGGTTGTTAAGTGCAAAAAGTTTTTTAAAAGCTTAAAAAACTGACTTAAATATTAGATAATAAGCCGGTAAGGTTATGCCTTTCATTTTTTTTTTGTTTTTTAGGATATGAAAGAATAGTTTGAAATAATAATAAACATCAATAGCAAATATTTCTGTATATAATTACAGATCCTGTGCACGGTTATAAAACAAAAAATTTAATGGATTTCAAAACCAAATTCGAATAACCTACCATTCAAATCCCTACCTCATTTATTTATTATATTTTCTAGATTCCACCCTCAAATACAGAATATTTTTTGGGAAAAAAATTTAATTATTAAAAACTAAAATATGACATTTAAATAAAAAAAATAGAAAACTACCTATTTTGTAATTTCCACGTCGCCGGATTACTGAAATTCCAGAAATTATCTCCGAATATGTAAATTTTTCATGAACAATTTTATTAAGCTTGAAAAAAAAAAATTTATTTTTTTGTGAAATTATTTATGGATTTCTATATCCTGTACTTATGATTGTCCTAGGACAAAAGTACAAATCTAATAAACAATTTTTGATTTTCTCTTCTGTCCTGGGGGACAATCGTAAGTAAAGAATATAAAAACACGCTATTTAGCTTCAAGAGCTTCTAGATAGATTTTGAAAGTTTTAATATAACTTACAAGTGTTCGAAATCTCAGGTTTAGAAGATCATCGTTCTTTCTATTGCATGCAATCATCCAACGTCCACCTTTTGTATTAGCAGGATCATCCCATAAGGGTCTTTTATTTAAGAAAATTAAAAGACACAAAAAGTATACAATTAATTCCAAAATTGCCAAAATATATAATATAATATAAAATTACTTAATATTATCTCGGAACACATACATGCTATCATCCTTTTTTAATTTCGATGGATTTAACGACATACTAAATATACAAAAATTAAAATAAATTATTATTATATTTTTCTTTTGTATGCAAATATTAATATATATATATTTCTTACTTTATATATTGACAATTTGTGTGGAAAGATAAACCTCTATTTAGAGATCCTTCCCGAGTTCCATTTGAAAAATTTATTAAACGCCATTGAGTCCAAGAGCTATTTAAATTATTTAGAATTGAAAATTCTTTGTTTCTTGCATTCCTCTTTTCTTTTTTGCTTTTAATAGTTGAAAAACGGACATACTATACACATACAAAAAATATTTTAAAATCTATTAATAATATTATTTAAAATTGTTTACCTTATAAGCTTTTATGTCAGGCAATGGATATTTGGCATTTACTAAAGTTGGTAGTCCTTTAAGTGTCCTTATTAATATAATTATTAATTTAGCATAGTGTCATATATTTATATAATTACTTACAATGATACATTTACGTCATTAATGATTCTTTGTAGGCGAGATTCTACCATTTTGATAATACTTTGAATGATTTAGATAGATTAAATTACAAATTAACAGTGATCGTAATCTATAAAATATATATATATAGAAAAGATAATAAGATTCAAATTAAAAATTTAGCTAAAACAAATATATCATACATATACCAGTTGTATAAGCTTAAATCCGCTATCTTTCAGTCGAAAAAACACATTTTTTTTTTTTTTATAGAAAGCAGAAAAATAAGTTGTTCAAAGTATTTTCCCATCTCTCAGGCAATTTGTGTATACCACGTCAAAAGAATTCTTTATCTTTCGAGACAAAACACTCATCAAGCTATTTTCTGACTTCTTCGTATGAATCGAAGGACTGTTTGTCGAGCGCGTGACTAATCGACGGAAATAGGTAACAATTAAAAGAGGCCAGATCTGATGAATAAGCGGGATTAGGTAGCATCTCCCAGTTAAGTGTCTCCAAGTAGTTTTGGACCCTTATTGAAATGTGTGATGAGGCATTGTCATGGAAAAATATCAGCTTCGTATGTCTTTGTTCATATAACCCGCAAATATGGCGCAATTTGATTAGTTGTTGGTGGTAGCGGTAAGCAATGACAGTTTTTTCACCAGGTTTCAACAGCTCCAAGTATATGAAACGCTACTGATCCCACCAAACGCATACAAGTCAAAACAGCCGTTTTTGAACCGATGAAATCAGTCTCTGTAAGTTATTTCCGTTAATGCACTGTTACCATAGGCCTTCACAAGCATTCTATGCCATTCGGCAGCTGATTTCTTCAAATTAAAGTAAAAAAGTAGAGCACTGATGTGCACTGATTGATGCAAACAGGTGTCGAACTCATACAAAAAAAGTATAACGTTTCTATGGTAGCTTAGTATGCTTACTAGCATCATCCACGGGCAAACAGCGGATTTAAGCTTATACACCTAGTACATCAACATAACAGTTCTCAACACAATCGAATTAAATTAGGATTAGCCAGTAAAAGTCATCCAGCCAAATTTATTTACTACCAAAAATTAAATATAAAAAATTTTAAGCTTTAAAACTTCTCTACATAAAAGTTTTTCAATTCACAAAAAGTTCCCTTGCGTAGGGCACCTATCGGTTTTTAAAAGAATTTCTATCGATAGAGAAGAATTCATTGTTCTTGTTAACTTGCTAATATCGGAAGCGTAGATAGCATTTTGTAATTGACATCCAACTTTTAAATATGTATGAGTCTATCTTAGCTTTTTAATTCTTTTGATTACAACTAAAGCAATATTAATTAAAGGAAGGATTCACCTCCCTAGTCTACGTTACTGATTCACATAAATACCATCACACCTATCTAATAATTTAGAATATAAATGCAAATAATAGCAATGTTCCTAAGGACTTGAGGCTCAAATACAATGCACACGCTTGCGGAGCAGAAGCGGAATTCGTTCGGAATACTACTTTGCTATCACCGCAACCGCATGCACTGTGTTTGAACCTTTAGTCCTAGTAGAGGCAAATTCAAGTGACCGAACATCACAGATTTTACTCAAAAGCATTAAATTATTGAATATAAACAGGAAAAGATGTTTATCAATCACTCAAATCCTTTTCCATAAGGACCATAGTCTTACATATTTTGAATAAAGCCTTCTTCACACCGCAACGCTTCGCAATCGCCTGACGCCTAAGGTCGTAAAACGAGTGTGTTTTTTATTCTAGCCATAGCATTAAATCATAATATTATTTATGAGTTTTATTGATGTTAAAAGGACACTTTGTGGTCTTCAAATATTTTATTGTATCTACTTACTAGCTTCTCTAAATAATAAAATCATGATTTCCTATCCTTTAACAAAAATTTTGAGGGGCCACAAAGTGTTTTTTAACATAAATGATTGTCGTGGAACAAAAATTTGTTAGAGCAAATGAAACACCCGTTTTATGACCTTAAGCGTCAAGCGATTGTCGAACGCCGCGGTATCAAGAAAGCTTGGACATTAAACCATGAAATAAGTGCTTAATTTAACATAAAAATATCTAGTATTAATTTTGAATTATGCAAAAATAAAAATTCAAACATTAAAACTTATTTTAAAACTCTTATTAGAATAAAAAAAAATATATATTCTGCTTTTATCTTTCATTTAAAATAAATTTTTGGCAGCTGCAATAACATAACACTAGAAATTTTCGATTAAAAAATTTGCAAATGTATTTCATCTTAAAGAACCATATTGTTTATCTCCCTTTAACAGGATACCTTATCAAATTCAAACAAAGGAACAAAAAAAATAATTGTGGGTCACATTTGCTAGGTAGCCAGATTTTAGAATAATTTTCAACAAGAATTAACAATTCAAACAAACAAACAAAAATAATAATAATAAGAATATACATAAGAAAAGAACTATTACTATGTACTAAAGAAAAAAATAAGGGAGAGCTTCATAAGATTAAAATATATTTTAGAAATTTCAATTCTATTATTCTATTAAGCCACGAAAATTTAATAGGGTTAAAGACTAAGGATAAATTCAGCTTGTTTTTATGCACTCATTCAACTTAACTAATACAAAATAGCTTTAACTAGGATATGATCAGAAGGATTTTTGATTGAATTGTAACCCAAACTAAATAATTCAAAAATTGAGTGTCATAATTTAGTAATGATACTAAATTTGCAAAAATTTGAATATAATTATCAAAACTACACGATTTATATAAAACTAAAGACAAGGCTTTTATAATCTTGTCAATCAAACGCTTAATTTTTTACTTTTCATTTAAAATCACTTTCACTATGATTGAAACTTAAAGATAATCCAAAATTAATAATAATATCCATGTAAACGATTTAAAGTAAGTAACAAAAAATATTAATTTGACCTGAAAATGATACAATGAAAAATTTCCTCTACGCAGCCATTTTGAAAATAAATTATAAAAAATAATTTTTCAGTTTTGTTTTCATATCAAGCATATATAATTTAATTAATATAAAAATATTAAATACGATTTATATAATAATAATTATAAAAAAACTTACATTTTATATAGAACTTGATTTTACTTCTTTTTTTTTTTAATAATGACAATAAATTCAAAAATATCCTCTGTTCATAGTTACAACTAAAGCCATAATAATAGATCTTTGACAAGTTTAGTTATATTACGATTCTCACTATCTTTGATCATATTACCATAGCAACAAGCAAAAATTAATATTTTTCGTAAAAAGGCATTTATGACATTATTAAATTTCTTTATGTCAAAATCTTTCATGCTAATTAATGACAATCCATGTTAAGTATCAAACAAAATATGTTTAAAGAAGTTATTAAAAATTTAGGACCATTTTTTATACTTCTAACAAAAATTAAAATTTAATTAAATTTTCAATGTGCAATTTTCAATTATTTATACCATAAAGAAAAATAATTTTTTTAAATAAGCTTCCATTAGCAGTTTTTTATATAAACAGTTTATAAAATTTTGGTTTTCTTTTCATCTAGTTTAGTTATTCTTTTAAGATACTTCATATTTTTATTTAAATATATAATTTTAACTGGGATTTTTATGCTGAAATATTTAAAATATAAAAAGCAAAATTATATAAATAAAATAAATTTATTTGGTAAGATGCAAATTCTATAAAATCTGAAGAGAAATTAATCACGAAAATATAAAGTATTTCTTAAATTATAAATAAAAAATTAATTAAAATCCTTTTAAAACAATCAAGTATTTTTGTATTTTCATAAATATCAATGGTTTTAATAACAAAATAAGATTATATCTAAAATTGGTGTATTACAGTAAAATTCGTTTATTTGTAATTCAATAATCAATTTTGTTCACTTTCCCATGTTTATAAAAAAAAATACATCATAGCGATGTTTTATATAATATCTTTATTGTAGATATATTATACTTAAATGTATTTTTAGTTTAACAAATTCAAACGGTAGTATAGAGCTTTTCTTTACATGCTTTAAGTAGAGTTTTAAAAAAAAAAATTTGTTATAATAATCACAATAAAATAAATATAAGACCTATAAAAAAAAAGTAAAAGCTTTCCCTTTATGAAAGTATTGAAATAACACATAAAATTGTCAATTTATATCAATTAAATTTATTTTATAGCTCTATACTTTAACATTTCGAAAAATTCGAGTTAATTATTCTCTTATATATCTAAAATTAATTATTTCTAAAGTATATATTTATATAGATTTCTATATTCATATATTTTCTTTAAGATATAAATTAGCAGGCAAATGTAATACAAAGTATATGTAAGCAATACCAAATAAGTAAAATAAAGCGAAGATAACAGAAAAAAAAAAACATTAAAATACAAAACTGGACCATATTTAATAGAATATTAATTACTGAAATCAAAAAAAAATTTATGATCCTAATGGTGATATTCCCATTTGTCTGGGATCTGCTGCAGGACCTAGTTCCAAATTTTTAATTAACAAAGTTAACCAATGTTTGGTTGATTTGTCTTCTAATAAACAACCTGCAAATGTTGCGTCACGTAATTGATCTGGTAAACATTGTCTAAGAGCCTCACGAGCCCTAAAATATATTTTATTTTCATAAGTATATAAACCTTATAGCTTAATATATAATGTAAGTTTATAATGAGTAAATAAATGTAATTTTCAATCAAACCAAATATATACATGAAACCATAAATTTTTCTAAATATTTTGTGTTAATTGTGTTGTGTTAATTTCACTTGTGTATTCACATTTTCTAAAATATTTACCTTGGATTATCAGAGAGACGTAAATAACATCTAACAACATGTTTCAGTAATCTAGCTGATGGATCTTTAGCCAATTGTATTACCATTTTTCCCTTAAAATATGATATTATTATTAGAGAAAGTTTTTCAGTACTCAGTGTTATTTATTTTAGCAAATTTTCAATTTTAACTAACATCCTATAAATATATATATATATATATATATGTATATATTACTAACCAGTATTATAGCGACATGTGAGAATCTTTCATAAGTTTGACAAATATAAGATAGCCCACTATCATCTAAAAGAATTTTTTGCAAAATAAATGTTGCAACAGTTTTACTCAATTCTGATCCCGATTCCATAATTCTTAAGCACAATGGTATTATTTCAGTAGTTAGCAAAAATGTAATAACTTCTTGTTCATCGGTCTAAAAATTGAAAAAAAAAAAAAAAAAAAAAAACTACTTTGTATTTTCTCTTTATTTAATATTATAATAATAATCAAATTACCTTTACTAATGCACCAATGACACCTAAGCTTGTAAGTCTTAAATATTCAAATGGTCTAGTTTTAGATGTTGTATGAAGGAATGGGTATAGAAAGAGTGGAATTTGTGCTTGTAAAAATGTTGTTCTAGTTTCAGGATGAGAAGCAACACATTGTAATAGTGCTAATGCATTACATACTCTGTTTGATTGATGTGCTGTAAGTGTAGCTGGATTAATTGAAGGATATATATTTAAAATTTCCTGTAATAACGCAGCAGTTGTTCCAAAACTATGCCATAACATTGGTGCTAAATCTGGTACACTTTCCCTTTTTTTGCTTAATTCAAGTAAAGCTGTCTCTCTAGTGTCTGGATGAGCTAATTCATTTATCCATTGGAATACCTTAAAATTTTTGATGAAAATTAAAACTATAATTTCTATATTTTTCACTAATTTACTATCTTTTTTAATTTTTTTGATTTTAACAAAATATACGCCCTCTCAAATTGCATATATGTTAGATAAAGAAATCTCTTTTTACTATAGAAACTTAGGTTCAAAATGCTCTTACAGACGACTTCAAATTAAATTGTTGTCATGCAAAAACGGAAAAGAAAACGCAAAGATATCTGGATCAATTTTCATTACATGGATTTTTAACTTTTCCAGTTATCTAGCTTGTTGTCTATTGAATTATATTTGACATAGTAAAAATACATAATTTTTGGGATATACATATAGCAAATAATTGGAGAGAAGGCTAAAATGTTGAATTATTAAGAATTTTTACAAGAAAAAACGGGAATAAAATTACATCCCAACATTTAAATAAGAAAAATATTTACATTCAAAATCAATCAATTTAATTATTCTTCGGTGAATATACACAGAAAATGCCTTTTTTGTCAACTGAGAATGAGAATTAAAGATGAACCCGTTTTTTCTTCTACCTCTTATAGTAGTATTAAAAACGAATCCAATAACAACAGCATAAATTTTTTGTATCTTTCTTCTGCTTATTAAATAAAATATATTTTTAAAATTTTTCCGTTCTGCTTCAAATTCAGAAACAAATAAACTATTCGAAATACATTCAAATTAATTTAAAGTAAAAATTTTAAAGAATACAAAGATATTTTTGAAGACAAGTAAGAAAAGTGGCTGTCTAATAAATATATATTTTAGGTTTGCAATTATAAAGACAACTTTTAAAAAAATTTAGAGAAATTATGCTATTCCAAATAAAAAAAAAAAAACTTAAGACACTTCCATGTGCTTTATAAAGAAAAGCAACAAAAAAGTAGAGCATATGTTACGCATTTAACCAAAAATTCATATAAACATATGGAAATATTGTTTGAAAAATAAAAAAATAACACAGCATTTAAATTTATGAAATCAATTGTTTCAAAATATCTTAAGTATTAATATATACTACATATATATAACATTTTTATTCATACTTTATCTCCTTCATTAGGCGTCTGATTTACATTTGCCACAATCGATTGTGTACTCATTTTATAAACTTAAATGGTTTACAAACAAAATAAAAACTAATTTTATTTATTTATTACAAAACACTTTTTCAAAGAAAATGTTATTGTTGTATTTTTGGTATTCGATATTGTTCTAATAATAGTAAAAGAAAAATATGGTAAAAAAAAAATATGGTAAAAAAAAAATTATCTCGCAATTTTTTAGACTAATTTAACACATTAATTAGATAAAAAATACACTTAAATATAGAACTAACTAATTATAAGCAAAACTAGTCAAATCTCAATATGCTCCCGATACCTGAAAAATCAAGCAAAGTGCTGAATTGGTGGAAGAGATCAGAGCAACGTTCATAAATTCAACTACAATTACATCAAATGTCAACTGTACTACCATAAATAAATTTATTTTTACTTTTCCATCCAAAAATGACAAACCCAAATTGAATTTTAATTTTTGCTTTTAGGGCTACCCGGACTATCGGGTTTTCATTTAGTAAGCCTAATCTTCAAATTGACGTTTTCATTTACATATATGTATTTTGTAATATTCCCAGTAGGAAATTTAACGCTACAAAGCAGCTTAAGACAGTCATCGGGTGTTGATACACGAGTTGTCATGACATGCATAGCCTTTCGGAGGTGCTTTTCTACTACCTGACACACGAGGATGTATTATAGTCCAATTTCAGGATGTGCACATATAGAGCCTGGGGGTGACACACGTGTCGTCATGACATGCACAACTTTTCGAAGTTACGGGCGAGAGGTAAAAAGAACAGTGAGTTTGCAGGGAGCTCCTTATACGTCCCGTCCGTAACTTCGAAAAGTTATGCAAGTCATGACAACTCGTGTGTCACCACCCAGCGTGAATTTTTTAGATTGCTTTATGGCACTGTACTTTTTTAAGAGATCTCGTTTTCTTTTTCTATAAAATTATTAACACAAATAAATACAATTATAGCTTTAACTTATTTTACATAAATTATTTAATTTGTTTAACTCAATTAACTTTAAATTTTGAACAGTGACAGATCTAAAATGTCAAAACAACATTTTTATGTATTAGAAAAGCTGCCCAAGAGTTAACTTTAATATGGGATTCTTCTTTAGCCTCGAAAAGCGGCTTTAAATTCCTTGCTCCTTATACGTCTTGTCAGTAACTTTGAAAAGTTATGCATGTCATGACGACTCGTGTGTCCCCACCAAATATTTCGAATTTTCCCCCTGATGTGAAAAAAAACCAAAGTAAGTCAGCTTCATGATGCTCCGTCAAATATAGCTGATTTGCATTCAGCTTTTAGGTTTACCAAAGCAACATAGCCAATTTCCTGTTGGGCGAATCATCGGTAAAATCAGCTAAGCTGATCTCTTGTTTTGGACTGTTTGATATTTTATGCCTCCTCTACACAATCGGCAAACTATGCATTTCTAGCAAATACTCGAATATGTGGATGGGTGCATTTGCTTAATTGCTATACTTTGTGAAGTTTGTGCAAAGTTCGCTTTGTAGGAGAACTTTATACAAATTCACACAACACAAACGTCAAAAATAACAAATTCAAATGCGAAAATGATCTTTTCTTTAAAAAAATTAAATAAATCGAGCTCATTAATAGTTCAAGGCATTTTTGTAAAAATTTTCTATAATATAATTATAAATAATATTGTGATTCTGATTAAATGCACGAATGTGTGGATGGATGCACTAGCGAAGACGGCAAATAGAACGAACTTGACATTTGGCGAATGTCACGAATGTGTACAGGAGGCATTACAATATTTACATATGCATATTTAACAGCGTTTTTGAGCATTACATTAACATTTTGAACAGCGTTTTTGAGGCAAGTTTACATGCAGAAGTGTATTGACTGCAATAATTACATTACAAGTCTTTTCGAAAAATATAATTTGTACCTTTTAACTAATTTTATTGCATTTATAATGTATTATTATTATAAAACTAGTTAGAAAGCATAAGTTATATATTTTCAATCAAAATATCAAACTCAAAAAAACTATTGAGTATAACCGTGTCATAGAACTTTTATACGCCTATAATAACGCCGTCCAAAACGCTAATTTAGACACATCTTTCATTTTGCTTCTAACTTCATAATTTTATTTTCTAAAACTGACATCTTGCTTTATATACTTTCTATAGTTTTTTTTTACTTTGTCAGCAATTTTGTTAAACATTAATTTTTCTTTAACAAATAATTTCTATTTTATATAAAATATTTTCAAAAAAGTTACGAAAAAAGGCTGCTTAAGATAATTTAAATAGATTTAAAAATGAGGATCACTATAACAGCACTAAATGATATTATCTTTGTCTTGGATGTTGCAGAAGAACTACTACTTGGAAATTTTAAAGAATTTTGTGAAATTGAATCAGGTTTTCGCAAACAAGAGATGATACTAATTTTAAGTGGAAAACCATTACTGAATGATAACTTAACATTAAAAGACCATGGAATTAGAGATGGAGACGTAATTGTTTTACAACATATTCATAATGGTGTTACTTCTAGGCCACAAAATTCAGAAATTGGTTAACTTAAAATAAAACTATTAAAACAATAATAATAAATTAATTTATTTTAGATTTACGGGGATTAGATTTTGGTAGTATAGCTATACCACCTAATGCAAGTAGTTCAAATGAGAATGCGTCTTCTATGCAATCACCACAGATTACTTATGGACTTGAAGATGATCCAGAAATTATACGGAGTACGTTTTTGGCTAATCCTGATCAGTTAGCATTGTTAAAACAAAACAATCCAAGATTAGCTGATGCTCTTCTATCGGGAAACTTAGGTAATTATATAAATAAAGAAATATTTCTAATTTCTAATTTAAAATAAATATTTCTTAAGGTTAGATTAACATAACATGTATGATTTTTATAAAAACAATTGATTTTTTAAAGATATTTTTACTAAAGTACTTCACGAGCAATTACAAGAAAGATCAGAACGTCAATTACAACGGGTACGAATGATGCAAGCAGATCCTTTTGATGCTGAAGCACAAAAAATGATTGCCGAAGAGATTCGTCAAAAGAATATTGAAGCTAACATGGAAGCAGCTATGGAATATAATCCAGAAACATTTGGCACTGTTGCTATGCTGTAGATATATAAAAATATATCTTGAATTATATATTTAATATTTTGATTTTTCAAATAGATATATACATTGTAAAGTTAATGGTATTCCTGTTAAAGCATTTATTGATTCTGGTGCACAAACAACTATAATGAGTGCTTCATGTGCTGAACGATGTAGTATTAATCGATTAATAGACACAAGGTAAATTTTATTTAAGAAGTTAGAGATTATTTATTATAATTCTAATAACAAAATAATGATTAACAATCCATTTTATTTTAATCTAAAGGAAACAATGGTTAGCCTAAAATTAGTTAATAAAATTGTTTTGAAAATTTATTTATCTCAAAATATAAATTAACCAGTTAGTTTGCTGTTTGAAGAATATGCTGAAGAATCAATGAAAGTTTGGAAATTTCAGAGAAAAAGTTTTTAAATTTATGAAAACACCTATAGCTAAGGAAGAAACAGAATTTTGCAGTTTATTTTCAAAGTTATATTGGTCTTTCTGTAGTCAATTTCAAATCAACTTATATCTTCTTACTTTTACTTTATATATTCAAAATCCAATAGACTATGCTGGCCAAGATTTCATACTAGAGTATCAGCATTCTTTGTGGATCTTACTTTTAGTTATTTTCGTTGTCATATTTGATTATTTGTATTTATTTATAAATATGCCATATTCACACTGTGTGATACTAATTCGTTTAGTTTTTTTAAATAAACGTTCAGTAAAAAGATTTTATTTAAAGAATACAATAAATTATATTAATATAATTAAAAAGTTGTTATTAAGCAAACAATTTTAGTAGTTTTTGTTTTAGATTATGGAAATTAGTTGATATTATTTTAAATATTAGCAGTGAATTTATTATATAATAATTACTAGATATTCATATTAATGATAATTAACTTTTGAAAAAAAAATATCACTAGATGGGCAGGAATAGCCAAAGGTGTGGGTGTTCAGCGTATTATAGGCAGAATTCATATGGTACAAATACAAATAGGAAAAGATTTCTTAACTACAAGCTTTTCCGTACTACAAGACCAACCAATGGATATGCTTTTAGGCTTAGATATGCTAAAAAGACATCAAGTAATTATATATAATAATGAAAATTATTAATAAAATATATAATATTTTACTTTTGGTTTTAAGTGCAATATTGATCTTCAAAAAAATGTTTTACGTATTGGAACAACTGGTACAGAAACCAGCTTTTTACCTGAAAATGAATTACCAGAATGTGCGCGCTTAGCAGGTACTAGCCCATCTGATGAAATGAAAGGACTAGATATATCAAATTCAGCTGAAGAATTTGAAATTAAAGAAGCCTTAGAACGTAGTAAAATGGATCAAGGTAAAAATTATAATTTTTAGAAAAATGCTTCAAATTTTTTGTTATATTTAGAAAAATAATTTGGAATTTGGAGGTTTAATACAAAAAATTAAAATTTAACATGTATAAAATTGTGATATTTATATAGAAACATAAACTAATCAATTATATAATTTAATTCTAAATGCATGTGAAATCCTGAAATTTATATGTACATATTTGAAAATAAAACTTTTTCCTTTTTTAAATTTTTGTAATAAGTTCATTAAAATCCTTTTGCATGTAATTCAAAATCTAAATTTATTATTATAATATTTAACTTTATTTGTGACTTTCAATAATAAATTAATTTTCGGAGACAGAGAATTTTCATTTAAATTTAACATTTTATGGGTTAGATTTTTCTTAATTCATATTATTATTATTATTCGTTGATATTATTTTAGGCTGTAAACTTTTTAACAAAAATAAATTTCAGCAAGCACATCAGGGTCAAGTAGTAGTGGAACACTTGTTAATACAACGGACAATTTTACAGAAGGCGATATCATAGAAATTTCATTATTAGGTTTTGGACGTGATGATGTAATTCATGAACTAAGGCGTTTTGATGGTAACAAAACTCAAGCAACAGCTGCTTTATTTGCCAAATCTTTAAAATTTTAACAAAAAATTAACACGTATATTATTTCATAAATGAGTTCTGAACTTTTTCTCGTTTTGCTTTTGGTGCTTAATTTAATAAAAGTCCATAATTAATTTTTAACATTGATTTAATTAATATATTATATAATTGTATAGTTGTATTTAAGATATTTTTTGAAGTTCGTATCAGTTTTTTAGAGAAATTATGTATTTATAAGTGGATAAAAAATGAAAAATTTATTTTCTTAAATTTAATTGTTTTACTTGTAGCAATTCCTATTAAACAAATTTCCTTTGTGATATTTTTACCATAAATTTCATATTATTTTAGTAATTTAAAAAAAGTTAATTAAATATAATAAAATTTTTTTTTGATAAGTTTGGTTTTTATTATTAAAAACATTCAACATTAGTTAAACGTATTTAAATCACTTAATACATCTTATTATTTCACATAGTTATTGATTATCATATTAATTTAATTGTGATTAAAAATATAAATGGTAATATCATCGACAGTTAAATGGATTTGTTCATATTAATTTTTTAAACATATATTCTAACTACGAATTACAAGAGTATATTTTTCGAAAAAATGATTGTTTAATTTTAAATATGTGTATATATATTGGATATGTATTCTATAAATTAGAATACATATAAAATAATATATTGCTTTTATTATTTTAGTTAAATATAAAATTTATAATTTTCAATTACTAAAGAATAGTAATTTTTGAACAGACTAGCAATTTCTTTTACTTACAAATTTTTATTAATTTATTATAAAGTACTTTAATATTATTAAATTTAATAAATGAAATTTTCAAATAAAAATAATTATAAATCTAAAAATTTGCTTTATTTTGAAGTACAAAAATATATTGTGTAATTTTTGTGTATTTGCTTAAATATTAAAATCAATTTTAATGCTTTTAAGTTAAAAGCAATAATTGTCAGTCTATAAAATTAATAAAGAGCAAGTCTATATAAAAAAATTTAAACAATTTTTAGATAATTTTAACATTGATTTAGTTGCATTGATTTGATAGCAGCAGTAAATAATTAAAAATATTTAAAAGTATAAATGTTTAATAAACTATATCTAAAATTGATAAAAAAAAAGCATCATCTCTAAAATGTTCCAATAAAGATATTTTTTTTTTTTTTTGACTACTAAGAACAACAATGGTATGTATGATCCTTTTTAAGTCCATAATTTTGGCAATTTGTCACTGTACCATTTTTGCTATAATTATTCTGTGAAGAAATTACATGTTGATTCGATTTACATTGAAATTGTTTATGACTATTACTTTCCTGAAAAAATAATATAATTAGTCAATAAAAATGAAAAGAAATATTTCAAAATATTGTAAAAACTTAATTTCCAAATTGAGCCTTATTAAAGTAGAAATTTTTCGAAAAAAAATAAATAAATTTGTACGATTATTAATAGCTAATTGTATATGATGAAAAGTTTTCAATATGAACAAAGAAACTAGCACGGGAAGCTATTTAAGCGGCACTAAAATGTTATGAGACTTCTTCTAGTCAAACTTCTTTTTCAGTATTTAATTATTTATAATATGCTTTAAAAGATGAAAAAAAAAAAAAAAAAAAACATAATAAAGAATTTAGAGAGGATATAGGAATTGTATAGCCAAACATTTTCGAGGACATAAAATATATTATCGACCTTTAAAAATAAATAGATTTTTAAGAAAACTAATTGTGATATAAAGATATTTTTAAAAAGCCAGGAAAAAAATATAAACAATGACTTATCTAATCCACTTATCCAGTGAAGTTCTATTTGTATTCTTTTTATATAAAAAAATATTTGGTCACCTTAACTATCAAAATTATGAAATCAACTTTGTTTATATATACTACATACCTTCGGTTGTATAGGAAAACAGCACCATAATATAAAAGCGATAAATGCTACAAGAGTTCCAATGAGTAAAATAAAATCTTCAATAGTCTAAAACAAAAAAGGAATTGTTTTCAAAAGCTTTATTTTTTCTATACACATTTTTATTTACCGGTTCTTCTCCAAGCAGAACATGATTAATTAAATAAGCAAAATCTTCAAAAGGAGTCATTATTTTACTTTTTATTTAACTATATACTAGTAAAAATACAATTTTATTTATTTAACATAATTTTTTATGTATTATTAATTGTTAATTGTTAAGAAAAATTTATTGAAATAATAATTCTTAAAGATTTTCGATTTTGTTTACAACGCAGAAATGATATCGCATTGACAACTTTGACATTAAATTTTGACAGCTTTAGGGGGTATTCACATTGAGGCCGTTATCAAATCGGGAATGTTCCCCTACAATTCTCACTCCACTAAAAATGTGAATATGTGTTGGTAAAATATTACAGATAACGTGTATATATAAATGTGTATTAGTAAGATACCAAGCATGAGGCAGAAATATTTCTGCCTCAGGAAGGGGTAAAAGCTTTTTCGAAATTTGCGAAACTCCGTCTTACCTTTCACCTCCGCTTACCGGAAATTAAATGTAACCGTTACCGTTAAATGTACTATATATAATCAAATACAAATAATATATATATACATATATATATAATAATAAAACATAATTTGATTTCAGTTTTTTCCAATAACTTACAAAATTATAATATAAAAGCACTTCGGCCTGATGCATACCTAATGTATAATCACTTTCTACAAGAATAGCTGAATGGATGAACCCTTTCTATTAACGTTAAATAATTTTTCAATATTATTAACTTTAAATTCCAATACATGCTTATTTTGATTAAAGAAACTTTACAGTTTACAGTTCTTCCTCCAAAAAGCCAAATATCATTTTCATCAGTAATTGTACGGTCTGTTAATTGAACTGCATCCAAAAATGCACATTGCGCTTCTCCTTCCATAGGTGCTACTATGTAAGGTACACAAAATAGCTCATCTATATATAAGAAATATATGTATATTATTGGAATTCTTATAATTTTAGCGGCTATAACTAAAATTGCTCCAATTCCCTTTTCTTCTTCATTACCTGCAGCAATACAGCTGCTCCTACTCCTGTTTACACAAGCTTTTTAAATAAGTAATTTTACTCGATCCCGCAGCTAAATGCTATAATTCACCTGAAGGGCTGACTGCCCTTTTATTTCAAACTCACATTTAAAAGTTTTAATTTCTTTTAGAAAGTAGAATATATCAAATTTTTTAACATGTAACAAAAAATTAATAATATTTAATTTATAAGTTTTAAACAAAACCAAATGATACCTAAGAGTAAATTTAGGTAGAAGCAAAATTTGAAGAAAAAATACTTTAACTTTAACATGTAAAATAAGATATACAAGTATTTTTTACTGATATAATTATAAAATATTATGTCTTTTTTTTATATCTAGCCAATAATTCATTTTTAAAAACTTCAAAATGTTTGCTGTTTATATTATTTTGTTGCTCACGCCATCCAGGCCGACTTTTTCTCTGTTGGAGTCCCCAATGGCAGTTAAAAATAGGAGAAAGAACCAAAAAGTTGTAACCAGCTAAAAACATTTCATAAGCCTAAATATTAAGTAAATGTAAAAAAAAGATATCTATGTAATGTAGAATTTTTTTATATCTTACTTGTGAGTTTCTTGTAAATCCATATCCTATAAAACGTTCATCGTGTGGCGGGACATTGTCTTTGGCAATATAAAATGGTTCATACAAGAATTCATAGTTAGTTACATTATGACTTATATGAACGTCAACTTCGGTTCTCATATCTTTCTGCCATCTAAAATACACATACGTTAAATATTTTTATTTATTTAGTATTAAAAAATTTTTTTTAAATTGAACATGTCAAAATAAATCAAAATAATCATACTTTTTATAAGTTGTGTGTAAAGCAACTGGAAGTAAAGATATACATACCTTGAAAAATTAGTGGCATACTGGTTATATATGAAAACTTTTTCATGAAATGGTCTCGCTAATCCTTTTCTAACTAATCGAATAAGATCACGTTTATCATTAGGATACTGCACCCTTACATCTATTTCAAATGTAGGTATTACATATGCACATAATTTAGTACATTTAACCTTATTAAAAAATATTTCTAGTTGATGTGACATATTGTAACTTGGAATAATATCAATATCTGTTAAAAAAACATTATCACTTGTACACCCTTTTCTAGCAAGATTTCTTAAATGATTTTGTGGGTATTCATTTTTAAGTCTCCATTTCAATGTATTCGGCGTTCTTAATTTTAACAATTCTTTGAGTGTAAGATCAGGTTTACCACAATCAAATTTTTTAAAATCAAATTTTGCTTTGATTCTCATACTGGGTAATCTCTTTTTTGGCAAGGCAAGATGAAAACTTACACTATCTTTAACCGCTGAAAAACAATGCCTAAGATATGTTGTATAAATTTGTAAAATATAGAATTCATCATCACCAGCTGCAAAAACTGCTGCAGAAATTTGACCATTCCAATGATCTGCAACTTCAATGATTGAATATAAACGTTCTATAGAACTTTGAGTGGCAAGACAAACATTTGAATTTTCCGAGAACTCTCTGAATTTTCTACCGATTATAGCAAAGTCAAAGTATTTATAAAGACGCTGGTTATCATGCCTACATACTTCTAAATCCATATATGAGAATGCTACTGTGTCCGAAGCTGTTTCTTCTGTAAGTTTATTAATTGGCGAGCATATTTTTGACTGGACGGTAATCGATTCGGAAGGATTAATGGAAACTTTTAACTTAGTACAATCCTTAGAATGAAGGAAATTGAGTGTTAGTATTATATTACAAACTACTAAAAGTATGCAAGTTCCAGCAACTAAAACTCGAAGGTTATATGACTGAAAGTAAATAGTTTAAATTTGAAAATCTATGAAAATCTTATTAAACAATTTTTTAAATATTGAAATTAATGAAAAATAATTTATTACCTGTAACATTTGGCGGGTATATACTATGAACTTTTTGTAAACAACCAGTAGAAAATCGGTCATAAGGACATTATAACGTTTGAAAAATGTTCATTCAACATCGGATTGAATGTATAAAAAATTCATTTAAACGAAACGCATTATTTCATTTTGAATGTTTTATATTGCGGCTACAAATGCAAAAAGCGACCATTTGTGTTAATTCCCATTTTTATCTAATTGAGGAAATTGTTTGTATTGATTTAATATGGCGTATATTCAGTTTTTTGATACACTCTTTCAAAATTATTGTTCAAAAAAGAAGAAATTGTTGCATAAAAAATTCAACCAAAAAAGGCTTGAAATAATAATAAAAATGACAAGAAATTGGATAAAATAAAACTTTTTATTTCAAATATCAAAAATAATTATAATAATAATAATTATGTTGTAATAATATTTCAAACAATCATAATAATTTTTCTTGATTTATGCATATTATATATTATAACCTGTAAACTTAAAACTTATTAACGCTATATAACTTTTTAAGAATCAAGAGTAAATTAAATTGAGTAAAAATAATAAGCAAATAAGTCGTGAAAAATAATTGATAAGTCAAATCTCAAATATTATTTACGTTTCTTTAGAAATCACAAAACTATTTATAATTTATTATTACCTGTCATTGATGAAGATATGACAGCTGCATTCTAACAAGCAGGCTGTAAAACCTTAAAAAAAATTAATATATTTATGACAAAGTAATTATATTTAAGCGTTTATTTGTTTTAGCTTGCTTTTTAGAATAAAAAATTAATTATAATATTAAAAATATAAATATATAATGGAAAATTCAATGGATTTAATGAAGTCTTTTGTTTTTCCTGACTACTGGGAAGATGATGATCGAATGGATTCACTTTTTGCTCCATTTCGAAGTAAATCCTTAAACTCGGAGAATTATAGTGCAAAATTAAATTTTTGGAGAAAACTAATTAATGATTACTGTCAAATTAAGAGGGATCCAGTTTTTAATATTGAGGAAGTGAGTCAAGCTTTTGTAAGAAAAGGGAAGATGCCTAGAGACTTAGTCGTAGTTTTAGATGAAATGATATTAGCCAAAGATGTTAAGGGAGAATCAGAACTTTTAGAAGAACTTCAAAATGGATGGATAAAGTGGGCATATTATACATTAATGAAAAAGCCTATTAGTTGTTTTGTAAAAGCTGTATTGCATGATATCGATAAAAAGGGAAAATCGTACGTAAATCTTCAAGTATTAGAGGTGATATTGAAATATTTTTTTAGTAATAGTAAATTTTAATAGTAATTTTTTTTTTTCTAGAACCACAGTACTCAAATTTTGCAAATTTTACAATGTCAAGAAAAAAAAATTTTTTCTTTTGATGATATTTCAAATCTATCTAAAATTAACATAAACAAGAATGCCTTACGTTTATGCCTTCTTTATTTATACAGTAACAAAAAAGTTCATTTAGAGTTTCAATTTAAAAATGGACAACAAATAATAGCTTTAATAAAGGTATCAGGTAACAGCTTAATTTTAGCAAAATATTTCCAAATTTATAGATTTATACCCATTAGATAAAAACAAACCTATTGTACCTATAACCAAATTAGAGTGGTCGATATACCAGCTTCAAGCTATGGAAACAAATTTATTAAAAAGAATAGCAGAAATCGAAACTAATCTTCAAGAAAATGAGAGAAAAATTCTCGATAATCTAAAAGACGGAAAACGTATTTTGGCAAAGACTTATTTAAGAAAAAAACACCAATTAAATAAAATTTCTGGTAGGCTAAAAATTTTCTAGATAGGGATTTTTATTTAGATACTATTCTTTAGAGAAGCACATACAGTCACTTGAGAATGTTAGACAACTTGTTTTAAGTTTAGAAGAAAGTGAGAATAATCAGGTAGTACTTAATACATATAAAATCGGTTCGAAGGCACTTAAAGATACTTTAGCTCACAAAAATACCTGCAACAATAACGTGGATGATATTTTAAATGATGTTAAGGAGGTATACAAATTCGATCTTTTTTTAGTAAAATTTTAAATATATTGCAATTTTTCAGACTTTAGAAATGCATGAGAATATTCAACAAGTCTTAAGTGAAAACTGCCTACAAACAGAAGAGGATGACTCTTTCTTAGATAATGAACTCTCTGAGCTATTAGCAACTGAAGAACAACAGTTATCTAATACAGAGTTGAACTTAATTAAAGCATTAGAAACTTTAAAAGTTAATGATGAACCTCTTCCGTCTACTTCAACGAAAGAAAAGCAATTAAAAGCTATGAGTGTTGATCACATTATTTGAATATTACATTGAATTTTATGGTTATATTATATTTTAAGATGTGTTGAAGAATTTTTCAGTTTAATAAAAAATGAAAATTAATCTACATTTAGGAAAAATTTTACGTTTTTAGAATTTTTACTGTAAAAAAAGGGGCTATTTTATATAATTCATTTAGTTTAGTTTAATAAATTTCCGTAAAGTTTCCTTACGTACTATAGTAGTATATTAAAATATATTGAATTATTCTTGTAAGATTTGTATATTTCCCTTACAATATTTATTTTAAATTTTGTTGTTTTTTTCTTTTTCCTTGATCAATATATAATCTTCTTTTTCGAAAAAATTAAGAGAATTGAATCATGAATTGGTTTGAAAGACAAAAAAACGATAATATAAACAAGTAATAAAAATTACGTCCAATCACTAATTGATAATTTCCAGATTGAAAATCCTACAAAAATTTCTATTCATTTAATTTTTATACCTTTACGGTAGTTCTTAATACTTTGTTCAGCTATGGTTTTTAAATTTAAAGGTTTAATGTCTTCAGGGCATATTTTTATTCCATCTAAATGAGTTCAAATTAAATTAAAATGGGTAACGAGATCTTAAAAATTTCCTTCTTACTTTTAATTGACTATAAGAAGGTAAAAGTTAACTATTAAATATATTTACAAAAAATTTCTTTTTTTGGATTGCATACAATTTACAAAACATTATAGTTTTTATTTTCAAGCAATTGTACGCCGTTTAGAATTAATGAAATTTAATGAATATTTTTCTCTACAATTGTTCACTTCATTATTCAGGATATTATTTGGCTACTTAATTTTTAGTAATTTCCTTTCACTTTTTAGTGATTGCCAGTATTATTTCAAACATTCAAATTGACAATGGCCTTTGCGTGATACGTATTTATTTATTAAAACTAATTTTGTTTATTATGAAATGTCAGGCGCTGACATTTAAATAATTAGAAAAATTACTACGTTATTAGGTATAGATCTTTCATTACTATAAAAGAAAACCTTTGAACAGAATTCAAATTGATGTATTAGGATTAAGATGCAGCATTTCTACCTTTTGTTTTTGGTAGTTTCTTTTAATTTTTCCCAGTGTACAGCAATCAGCGGTGGAAGTTTTTTAACATCGAATGCATCATTAGGTAAGATCTTTATTAAGATTGTTTTTTTTATAAAAAATTTAAATAACTGTTGTTTTACTGTTGGCAATGATATTTATGTAGTTATATTTATTAGCAGAACGTTTATACTATCATTAAAATTTTCAAATTATTTATAAGAAGTAATTTTTTGGACTTATAAATTACAATTTAACTTTTCATATGTTATTTCCTAATTAAAATTTTTACAATTTTAAATATACAAGCATTTAAAGTATGCTAGAAAGTAATATTTATATATGTATGTACAGATTTCATTATAAATTTAAAGTACAAGGGATTGAACCTTGTAATATTGTATTTGTTCTTAATAAGTCAATAAGAAATGCTGCAGATTATATGTGCCTTAATTATATATTTGACTAGTAGTTACTATTTATATATATATATATTTATAGCTGTTATATTAGACGAAGACTTTCTTCAAAAACAAAACGACAGCTTTCGAATTAAAGTTAGTAGAATTATAGAAGACGCTATTCGGGATAATAGTAGATCTGTTGATCTTAATGTTGAGTTTTACTCATGGAGTGTAAGCCGATTACGAAAAGGTAATAGGACTAAATTTATTATATTAGTTTTTTATTAAAAAAATTTTTATTTTATTTTTAGACTTTGTAGCTGCATTAGTTATTGCCGGTTGTTCACAAATATGGAAATTTTACAAAAATTTTCAAAAAACCACAGTTATAATTTTAGCAATTACCGAAACAAATTGCCCACGATTACCATCAAACAAAGCTATAACGGTAATTTAAAAATTTTTTAGAGCTTAATTTAATTTTTTACTTAACAATATTAGACTATATATGTATGTGTACAAATTTAAAAAATTTAAATTCTTTGAATTAATTAATCATTCCATTAATCATTAATAAAGTTTACTTCAAAAAGAAATAATTTAATTTAATAAATGTTAATAAAGCATTTTCAATAAAAGAGTTATTGAAAATTAATATCAAATTTAATTTTAGATAAAAACTCATACGAAAGGATTAACTTAAAATCAAAAACTATATTTATTTAATAAAATAATTTATATAAACTTATTTTTTTGTAGATACCTATCATGAAATTTGGTGATGAAATTTCGCAAATCTTTTTGGATATTAGGGATCAAAGTGTTGTTGATTGGAAATCATGTTTATTTCTTGTTGATTCAATTCAAAGTAAGCAAACTAATATTTATTTAACTAAACATTTATTTTATAAATATTTGTCTACTTTTTCTTGAAATCATTTATTATTATTTCAATGCAAGAATCAATTAACATACTCGTATTTCAGGTTTTGTAACATTATGAAATTTGAAATCGTTTTTTAAATAAAATGCCATTAAAAAATTTTCAAAGTGAAATTATACATAGAAGATACTTTTATCAAAATATGGACAAAAAGAAAATTTTTTTACTAATTTTGGTTTAATAGAATTTCATAATAGATAAAATATATAATAAAGTTCTATAGGATATTGATAAGAAATACTTTTATACGTGATTTACAATTGTGTCATTTTGTTTTTGGTTTGATAGTCGAAAATATTTTACACACGGTTATGTAACTGTTACCTCATCATATCAGAATTATTTCTTTTGAGCAAAAAAAATATTCGAACATAGATACATAATTATCACTTTCACTAATTTTCAAAATTTTTGATAATGGCCTCTTTGTGAAATTATCGACAAATTTATATTTGCCTGGAAAATTTTATTAATTTCGATAGGTCATAAAATTTGATGTGTACAAATTTTTACTAATATTACTTTAAATATGCTAATAATGAAATTTATTTCATTCAATTTTATTGCTAGTGTTATATCTTAAGGTAATTCTCTAAACATAACAAACAGCGTAAAAAGAAGAAAAGATGATATCAGATAATATCGTTTAGCTTCTTGTTAATGTCTTCATTTCAAAGGAGATATTTCAGCCAGAAAATGTACTTTTATACAAGTTGTTTTTGGTAAAGTTGATACCGGTAACAAAAGGACATGATCAGTGACGGATTTGAATTTTTGCCGCTCTTACCTTTATAGTTGTCAGTTCCTAGATTATTTTCTATTTATAGAGGTGGGGAAATATATAATACTTACACATTAATGTACACTCGGTAAACGTAATTTAAAAAAATTTATTTTGCATAAAAACAGTTAAAAAATATGGAATTCAATTAAGTTACAATCCTTTTTTTCGTGATTTTTTGTTACCAAAGTCATCGATGATATCGTTGTAAGTAATTTTGTTCATTTAATTTTAATTTTTCTTGAAATAAGGTCAATCGCAAATAATTTTTGACCCTTTTTAGACTTGAAAAGCTTCTGGAGTACATAATGCCATACGTCCAATGTCCAAGTCCAAGTTAGGATAGACGTTTTGTAAACCCTGTTTTTGCAAAAATGAAGACAGACTTTCCCATGATTCAGACTTTGGCTCTACCAAAATTTTTTTCGAAGAAATGTAGCTTTGAAAATGTGTGCATTCTTGAACAGAAGTCAGTCTCTAAATCATTAGAATACATTTTTACCAGTGAAATAGCTTTGTTTGTAAGGGTTGTTGTAGGCCTCTTGCCTTTTTTCCAATTCGGATACGAGTCTATCAATGATGGCGAGAAATTTGTTAACCCTGAAAGTATCACTCGCAGTCATTCTCATTTCTTCATCGGGTGATTCATCATAATTTTTTTTTTTTTATCGGTTGTCTTTTTCCCATGTCTTTTGTGTACTGCTTCGACGCGCTCAATTCCATCGCTTCTTTTTCGAAATACTTGAAATTTTCTCGTTGATCTACGAAAAACTTGCTAAGAGATTTATAAAGATCAGCTAGAGTAATCAAATCTACGGTATAAGACTGAATTTGAACATTCACTTTTTTTATTCTTTCTAAAACAACATTCCATTCAACCACCATTAACGCAGTTTCTAATTGTTTTAATTTTAAAAGAATGCCTGTCGCTTCGTTTCGTGTGACAAACTTTTCTGTAGAATCATCCATGATTGTTCATGCCAAGAAACTCTCAAACTTCTACATGCATCTTCTCTTGCTGACCAACGTGTGAGGTTTACTCTCTTTAACGTTTTTCCTGCTCCGATTTTAGTCATCAATATTTTTCAGCGATATGACAAACTCACAAAGGCTCCGAAACTCCTTAGTTCCATTTAGCCGTAATCCCTTCAGGTATTTTAAATTTTTGATCGTAATTTATTACTGATAATTATTACATATAATAGAATGTATGATGGTCTGAACTGTTAAGTAGGAAACGTAATATTCAATGTGTACATGTATTCAATGTGCAATGGAAAGATAAAGGAAAAAGGCATCGGGATGTATATCTTGCAGATTTCTTTCTGCAAGGAAAAATGAAATCGTATCATAGAAATTTTTCTGATTTTTGTAAGACAGTAAAAAAAAAATTTGGGGCCCTTTAAATTTGCCGCCCTAGGCTCTAGCCTACTCAGCCTGCTGGTAAATCTGCCATTGCAATATTAGACAACTAAATAGAGAATTTCAGTTAGCAATATGATATGATAGAAATTTCTTAATTTTTAATTTTATTAGAAAATATAACTTTTTATACATTAGTAAAATATAAAGTAAATTTGTTTTTTTGAAATTATAGATGATCTTTCATCACAAATTTATTCATCACTTGCCGACGGATATAAAAAAACAAATCAAAATCCTTTATCTGTTTATCTTTATAAAATGAATCTTGATTCAAAGGGTCAGCCAATAGTTAAAAATATTCAAGAGACATTGTTAAAACTAAAACGTTTAGGAAATAAAAATTATGTAGTTTTTTCTTCATTTTTAACAACCATTTTTAAAGCAGTACAAGAAATAAATATGTTTAATGTGTTCAATCAGTGGCTATTTTTGATTCCAAATTCTGATAATCAAAAACTTGCATATGATTTGGTTACCAATATAAGCGAAGCTGGTAATATTGTTTTAGCAATTAACAATACAAATATATTTTGCACGGTAGGAGCAGTTTAAAATTTGATTTAATTAAAATATATAATAATTTTGTGAATATTTAGCAACAAGATCAAACTGTTTGTATTATAAATGAGCTAGTACGATTATTTATTTCGGTGCTATATAATATTAGTTCAACTGAAAGAACAATTTATGGGGATATATCAGATGAAGAATGGGAAACAATTAGGCTTGATGAAGACAGTAAACAAGAAAAAATGGTTAAATCGATGCAGGTTTGTTTTTGTATTATTAAAGTTTATGTTTCTAATATGCCTATTGATTGTTACAAACAGTGTAGAAGAGATTCCATATAGAATTTGTTGTTATTATTTCCTTCAGTTAAACCAGGGGCGGATTTAGGATTTTGGCGCCCTAGGCTTTAGAGCTCATACCGCCTTTATGATATAAGCTCTCCAACAATATTTATGATAGTTTACTTTTGGTAAATAAACGTGGTTGATAAAGATCTCCTTATTTAATAACCGAACAATTTTTGTTGTGTATATTAAGATGTAATTGTATCAAAAACACTAACGTGTTAGTTGTTGATATATCATGTTATATTATTATCAACAGCATGGAAAAATTCATTAAAGAATATAGTTTCAAAATTTCGTATTAAAACTTCTTAAAAAATTGAAATTTTTTTTTATGAGGCCACAAGTCAGATCTAAATAAAATATCAAAAGGACACAAAATGGCGATTTCGGCTGGTAGAATATTAAAATATCCGCATTGCTTAAAGGGAATTCGTAGACAATCATGATTAATACTTAAATTCTAGAGGTACTGGTATTCATCGAATCATCGAAGTTTTGCTTTATTATAAAATATTTTTTTTTCAAAAATTTTCCGCACTCATTAGTCGTCGAAAATTCGGCGCCCTAGGCTGCAGCCTACTTAGCCTATACATAAATCCGCCCCTGAGTTAAAACTGAGTTGCTCCTCCGTAGCACCGCCGAATTCAAGTTCGCTGATGGTGGTGTAGAGGGGCATAAAATGTCAGCGCAATTTTCCTCCCAAATTGGTTTTTTTTTGGTTTTCTAATTTCATATGGAACATAAGCATGGGAGATCTTAATTTTTATTATACAATAAATACAATTGATCGTTCCAAAACTTATTTGACAGTGTTCGATTCAATGAAAGAGTATTTTTGTTATTAAAATTTTTTTAAATTGAAAATTTTATAATTTCGAAAAATAAACGAAAACTGTTTTGAATAATTTTTATTAATAAAAACTTTTTAATTATATTACCAAATCTTATACACTTTTGTTAACATTATTACGTATTTTAATATATTTACTAAAAAATATTATATCTAAAACTATTAAGAAATTTGAAAAAATAAAATTAATATTGATTTCATTTGATTACAGGAGCAACTAAAAAGTAATAATAAGTGTGAAAGTTGTATCCAATGGAAATTTATCTCACGTGAATCATGGGGAAGAAATTATAAATATATTAATCATAATAATTCTAAACAATCAAATAAAAAAACACATAATGATATTGCTGTACTAAATGATAAATATTCAGAGTTGAAAAACTCAGCCATTTGGAATTTTATTGTAGGATTTTCTATTAAAGACGTAATTTTTCCACATATTCATCATAAATTTCGTAATTTAACATTAAAAATAATTACATATAATGTAAGCAAATTTTATAACTAATTGATAAATAAATAATTATATTTAATTGACATAGAATCCACCATGGCAAATAGTTAATCGTGCATATGATGGAAAAATTATAAATGTTAGTGGGATAATAGTAGAAATAGTGTTAACTTTAGGTAAAAGACTTAATTTTTCGTAAGTATATTTTTTATTCTTATAAAAGGTAAAAATTAATAAAATAAAAATCTTATTAGTTGTGATTGGTATGAAATTATGGATGAATCAAAAGTAAGTACAATAATTTTGCTGAAGAATAAAAATCTTTCAATAAATTTCAGTTTCAGTTAGCAAATGGAATTTTTTCTGTAAGCAATAAGCCATCTATGGATCTTTTAAATAGCTTTTCCACTAAAAATGTTAGTATGAATTTTTAATAAAACTAATTAATATATACAAACATATTCTATTTATAATGATTAAAGTTATTTAAATTGCATAACATTAAACTTATATAAGGGGTCAAATGATTTACTTTAAACTTTTTTTCATAATTTCTTGTAAATAACATAATATCATCATGAAGATTTGTATCTGTGGTTATAATACAAAATCATTGCATTAAGGGGACTATTCACTATTTTTTTTCAAGTTGTCAAATGGATCTTCCGTTCAATATGTAATGTACATATATGGAAATTACGATTTGTGAGTATATTTTTGAACATGCCCAGCAAGAAATTGCTTAAGACATTCCAACGGAAGGAACATTTATGCCTTAGTACTACCTTAAATTCTTAGGCAATGCTAAGCATTTTAAAACATTTTTATTCATATGTTTAAATTTTAACTCACAAATGGCCATTTCAGTGAATAGTCCTCTTTAGACATTTTTGCTATTGCATCATATTTTTTGCTGTACTCCATTATATTTGTTGTTGGCTGACAAGTGAATAGCGAATTTCAATCCACTCCAAGTGAGAATTACATTAAACATTTCAAGTTATAGTGCTATTTTACGCATCAAAAATTCTTATTTCATTATTTTACTAACAATTTTCATCCCAAAAATGTCGAAACACTCAAGATATATGAACTCATTGGAACTATCCGCGGGAATAAAAGAGAACTACCAAAATTCGCCAAGCAGGCAAAATATATGGTAATCTACGCTTCTCAACAAAATTTTAAAGACATTATGTCACTTGACTCGTTGCGGTAAGAATAGATATACATACATGAATTATCAGTAGGTTTAGTGTTAATAAACAGGGGAATTATCACAGGACTGTCGCAAATTGAGGAAAAAAATCACTTACGACTATCTTTTGAAGATATCATAAAATAAAATTCACAGCATTTGATTAAAATTAATTATATTTATTTTTTTCAGGTATTTCTAGTAGCAATTGCTACTACAATTGATCAACTGAATGGAATATCATTCAATTTTACTAGTCCAATTAGTGTACAAAAATATAATATACTATCACGCCGGCCAGGAGAAGTGAGTCGTGTTTACATTTTTACGGCACCCTTTACACCAGCTGTATTATATTTAATTATATTAAAAAAATAAATTTCATAAATAATAATTTTTAGACATGGAGTTGCCTTACTGCCATGCTTATACTAACAACACCATTTTTATATATTATAATAAAATTGAGTCCGGTAAATAAATTGCATAAATGTGGCCTTCTTAAAATGAAAAGCTGTTTTTGGCATTTGTATGGAGCATTGCTTCAACAAGGTATATTAAAATTAGGAAAAATTCACACGTTTTGCTAATTTTAAAAATGAAAAGACTGAAGCTCTATAAAAATTTTTTTGATTTAAAAAAATACACCAAATATTCCGAAAATCATTGATCCTTTTTCTTTTATCTTTTCTAAGAATTTTCATTTTTACCGCTGTCAGCTATTCTATAGAGATTTGTGAGCAAAATCCCAATTGTGTCAAATAGAGTTTTGTTTTTGTTTTTAAAAAACAATTTAGACGGAATTGATTGATGTCTTAAAAGAAATCTAACATTTTTTATAACGATAAAAAAGAATTTTTATATATTTTAAACAGCAAATATTAACAATATATGAATATGTGTCCTACGGAAAATGGAACTTCTTCGAAATAAAACCAAAAAATAATTTTTGGGCATATATCATTTATTTGATATAACGTTTTGCACAACCAATTAGCATGTAGAATGAATTTTTAATGTCATGTTAATCCATATCCTTTATTGGCTCATTTTTGATAAAAATGTTACTTTCAGTAACAATGATTTTTGAAGGACCTGGATGTTTGACGTCCTGTATGTCGTCATGAACTTCCTTAAACCATGCACCCTAATATGGGACAAATAATTATCACCATAGACTTTTTTTTACAAACAAAAACGTTTCGGTAAAAATTTTACCGAGTTTAAAACAGAACTTAATATTTTTGATTTTTTCAAAGTTCTTTTTTTCGACACAAAAATACTGTCGCTTCTAGCGTGATGGCGGTAATAAAATGAGATATTTTGAAAAAGTTCGATTTTTCGTGGGACACAGCATGTTATTTGTAAAGACTCACAATTCAGTTATAAAATACATAAATTATATTCCAGGAGGTCTTTATATGCCAAAAGCAGATAGTGGAAGGGTTATAATTGGAGTATGGTGGGTGGGTGTGATAGTCTTAGTGTCAACTTATTGTGGAAGTCTTGTCGCATTTTTGACTTTTCCAAAATTTCAACAGGGAACTCTTTATATAAAAGATGCATTTTCAAATGAGGAAATTAAATCCTATGGCTTAAGAAATGAAACATTTATTCAAGAATATTCTAAAGTAAGTGTCTATATTAAATATTATTTTTTTCTTTGAAATAAGGGGGGGCGATACCTTTATAGCATGCAAAATCGGTTATTTTTTTTCAAGGGGATTAAATAATTGGGTTATTTTAAAATTTAAACATCATTTTATAACATTCTTAAGTAATGAAAAGACATGTGTTTTGTTTGTTTTAAACAAAATGGCGGCTCTGCAGATCATATCTTCATTGGTCCTCACCAAAGACATTGAAAACTGCTACAGCTGTAAAAATTTCTCTATTGATTAAAAATAAAAAAAGTTTTTTTTATTCGATTACTGATATATTTAAGGAAAGGATAAACTAATAAAATTATAAATTTATATCGTCTGTTTAATCAAAGGCTCTAATTTTTGACTATTTTTTCATCAGTATTTACCCCAAAAAAATTATTTATTCATGCAATATCGTTAAAATTTTAAGTTCATCCTTCCGACAATGCTTTAGGCAAAAACCTCTCCAAATTTCAGCCAAATCGATTAATAAATTTTTGAGCTACAGCACGAGCAGTTTTTCAATATACAGTTTCGAGATAATCACGTTTATAGTTTTAATGCCAAACTGTCGACTATGCTCATTACTGCTCAAATAGCGCAGTAAAAACTGTAAAAAATTCAATAATTCTATATCCATGCAAAGGATTTGTACAAATATTGTTACTATTATTAGTCCTTAGTTTGTTTTTACTTGTACTTTTACACCTGTACCTGACTAAACATGACTAACCCCCAAACGTTTTAGACAACAACTCCATAAATATTCAATTTTTCCTTTTTAAAGTATATTCTTAACATATCATACTTTGAAATTATGAAAAAAGAAAAAATCGATTCTTTTGAAAATTCTAAAGGTATCGCCCCCCTTCGGTAAAAAAGGGCACGTTTGCAAGAATTTTTCTGGCAATAAAGGTAGTTCTAGTTTATTGAATTAATTTCTATATGATAATACAAAATTTAAAAAATATTCTTCTAAAAAATATTATGTAACACAATAGAAAATTTTATTAAAAATATCTGTTCTAAGAATTTTTAGATATCATGCTAACAATTTGAATAAATTGGTTTAGAGTAAAATAACCTAAGTAAAATTCTATAGAACGTATAGAAACGCTTTAACTTCAACAAAATTTTGAATTTTCAAAAAGCGAAATACACAAAATATTCCTAAGAGCATAAATCTAAAATTTTGTTTTAAACAAAGTCCAACAAAAGAATAAGAGAATTTTTTACTGAACTTCCAATGCGTCAATAATAATCATGTTTTATATTTTGTTATTTTGAAAATATTTTATTTTAAAAGCAAGAGGAAATTTCATAACGTTTTTTATAGTATTCATTACCATACGATATATATAGTAGAGTATAGAGTCACGCGAATTTTACTCTGAAACCATGTGAAAGTTACATCACAATCCAAAAGTGCATGGATGTCTAATTGTTGACCAGTTAATGTTATACAAAGATCTATATTGTTAGATTATTATGTTAATAAATTTGCAATTTTGTTTATAAACAAATTTAAAATATTACGAACTTAGTAGCTACTGATATATTTATTAAATTATCTCGTCATTTTATCACTAATTTTGTATAAACAAATAAATTTAATTAATTTTATTTGGTAAGAGCCTAATCAAATTTGTTTCGTAATTTTACTTAAATAATAAAAAATTACAAATTTTATGCAATTTTAAATGTATGTTTTTTAAACTATAATCAAAATAAACTTATTATATGCTACTGAATTTGTAAATTAAATAAGAACAACAAAAAGATAACTATACTTCAAGTCAATAAATGCTATATTTTGATTATATTTTATAATATATCATGTATAAATATCTCAATAATTTATAAATCTTGTGTTTATTTCGATTTGTCAGAATATATTAGCTTAAGGAAATATTTTTCAAAATACTGGATATATAAGTATGTACTCGAAAGCTTGTCATGTGAAAAGAGAAGACACCTACCTAATTTTATATATAGTAGGAATTTCGTGACGAAAAAATTATACGTTTTTATTTGCAAATATCAAAATCAAAGAATTTTTTCACATCACTTTACAAATTTATCAATTTAATAAAATGGTTTTTTTTTTAAAAGGTTTCAGTACGCAATGATCTAAAAACATTTGTTTCAAAAGCAACTCTTTATGAAAAATTAACTACCATGGATTTGGATGCTATTAAAAAAGGAGAAAAAATTTTTGTCGATTGGGTAATTAATCTTCGTCATGCAATACACCAAGATTTTGAACAGACAAAAATGTGCAACTTTATGCTAGGTAATAAAATACTAGTTCTTTTCTTTTCTTAAATAAAAGCATAAGTTTTGTAATGATTTTTACTTATATAACAAAAGGGAAATAAGTGAATCAAACAGACACAAGATCTTAATTTTATTAGATTTATAATCAAAACTATATTATTAAGAATTAAAAATTAATTTTTTTCTTATTTAACATTATAAAATACACAAGACTAAAATTAATCTACACATTCATTATTTCCTCTACAATTGACAAACTCAGAAAGTTTTATTCTTTTGGATCACCAAATACTAGTATCATTAATACGAGGCCTGGATACTTTACTTTTGACCTGTTTTTGCAGTCTCTTTTGAAGAGAACTGTCAAGTCTTGTTATCATTTCAACCACTATCTTAGCCCCAAATTAGGATAGGTTAATCTTAATCTAAGCAAGCTACTCAGAAAGGCAAAATAAAAATTTTTTATAGCTTTTCGATCGTAATAGGTTGGATTTGATCAATTTTAGAGTAACTATTTCTAAATTCTAACTATGGAATTAGGAGTAATTATCTTTTATACTAGTTTAAGATGTTTTAGCTATACTATGCAATACTATGCAATTATGGAGACTGACTACTACGATAGAATTATTTCAGATTTTGAAATCAAAATAACTTCAGCCATTTTCTATGCATCCTTGGAATAGTTTTAGTAAATGCAAGAATTGATTAAAATAGTCAATTTAACTTATATTGTAGTATTTTTGAAATTTCACCAGTAATAAGATTCTATCTAAGTGCTTTTGTCATTTTGTAATTATTTTTAATTACCTCAGAAGCCTGATTAAGAAAAACTAGAAGAATTTCATTACGATATTTATATGAACTTAAAGAGGATAATCTCGAAGAAAAAATCTTGTTTTAAGATGCTGTACAGAAATATTTACTTTGTCAATATCTCTACACTTGTATATTTTGTCTAATTTTCTAATGAGAGTTTCTTATTAAACTGGTCATTTTAAATTAATAGGACTTAACCCTGATCTAATGTAACTTTTTTCATAGCATAATTTTTTCTTCTGTTAAACTAGCTCCTTTTAAGATGTATCCATACAGCTTTTAAATAGTAATTGTGAAAGAATTTAACTTTATATGCAATTGGTCCTTTTATGGTTTACATATGTTAACAAAAAATTTAGTCAAGTTGAGGACTTGATTGTGATCTACATATATATAGATATATATAATATTAACAGTTATTAAGACGAAACAATATATAAATGTATTTTTTTTTAAGGGAATGAGGAATTTCTTGATGAACGAATTGGTGTATTATTACCAGCTGGAAGTCCATTCTTAGATTTGATAAATGAAGAGATAAAGCGATTACATCAAATGGGATTCATAAACCGTTTGCATAAGATATATTTACAAAAAAATGACCAATGTCGTGAAAAACCAAATTCCCGGGAAACAAAAAATCACATGGTTAACTTAAATGATATGCAAGGATGCTTTTTAGTTTTAGTACTTGGTAAATTTAGTGTCACATTATTAAAAGAAAAAAAAAATTTACATATATTCTCTTTTAGGATTTATGGTTAGCTCTTTTGTCATTATTTGTGAATTTTTAGGAAAAATATTAATTTCAAAAAAGAAAATCAAAAATTCAAAGAAATGATATACAATATTAGATATTAGTAATGTCTATAAAATTTATTTTCTATCATTTTTATATTCTATCTATATTTACGTTTAAAAGTTAGGTAGCATAATATTTAATACCGAAAATACGAATACCCTTTAATCACATTTTATATAGAAAGATAGTCAACAAATGACGTATGACAAAAGATATTAACAACAAGAAGCAAGGTAATTATGTTTTAATCAAGTTGATTGATTATAATGTGAATAAAATATTAAAAGTAGAAACAATAAATTACAGTCTCCATTACATTCCATCCAAAAATCCTAGATTTTATTTACACCCTTGTGAGAGAATCTACCCAGAAAGCACACAAGTCTTAAAGATAAAAAGTGGTTGAAAGTGGTTAAAAGTTTAAAAGTGATTAAAAGTGCTCTTTCTAAGGATATTTTTTCGACATGTAATGACGTCGAATCGTTGTCTTGCGTAAGAGGCCAAGTACAACTTTTATTTATTTTAGGAATCCGACAAAAGTACCCGTCGAGAAATATCTGGGGAGGTTTTTTTCCTCTTCTTTATTTTTTATTTGGACTATAAGAGCATGGCATTTACTACTATGTAGATATTTCTTTTTGGATCTTTGAATTTCGTAGATATGTAGGTATTTGCAGTTTTAGATATTTATATGTTTGGCTAATTTTATTGATTTCGGCAAAGCTGGACATAATAGTCATCTTTTTGACCTCAGAACTCAGACATAATTTAGATATCGTTCGACCTCAGAATTCAGATGTATTTTAGATATCTTTTCGACTTCTCTATAAACCAGGACGTAAGATAACTTTTAGATGTCTTTTGGTTCACTTAATGACAAAGCGAAAAGAGGACTTTCTACAAATTAAGATATCTTTAAGATGTATTTTAGTTTTCCGATTATAAATACAGTAGAAAAATGAAAAGTCAATGAGAAGTCTAGAGACTTATTGTGTCAGTAATTCCATAAATTTTTAGGCCTATAGAAATAATTTACTTTGTAAGTATTAGCAAGATATTTTCACTATTATTCCCATATAAAGGCAGAAGGGAGATTTAATTAACTGAATAAAATTTAAAGCCTATCCAAAATACATTTTTAAAAGATTTTTCTATGAAAAATAGAAAAACTGCAGATAAAAAAGGTTTGTTTGCTATAAAATATGAACAGTTGAAGATAAATTTTTAAAATTCCTATAAAACAATCTTAGCATTTTAAACAGTATTTTTTATTTTGAATATTAATATTAATTTTACTAATAGAAAATATTATACGAAAGCTATTTGATAAGTTTTTAGCTTTTTTACTGTCAAAAATAGTCGTCTACTAAAACATAGTTTTTCCAGCGTATGCTCGTTTTTTTATTTTTTAAATACTCTCATTGAAATATGATTTCTTTTACATCAAAAAAATTAAGCATTGTCTCTACTTTAAAGACACTCTAGCTATATGTATGTTGATTGATTTATTAAAATTTGTATTCATCTTTATTTTAATGCTTTAAGGCTGCCTACAGAGTGCCAGCTTACAGCCGAGCTGACACCGATTCCCATTGCGATGGTCTAATCTTTTGTAGGCGTGCACTCTGAACACTTTGAGCATATTTCTATTGATTTAAGAATAACGACTTTATAATCATTGGTATCGGAATCGAAGTCAGCTCAGCTGTATGCCGGCACTCTACAAGCAGCCTAATGGTCTTCGGCTAGATATAGCCGAAATATTCATACAAAAGGATATTTAATAATATTGTTTTACTTTTACATTTAGCTTTTCTATATACTCATCTTCAATAATAAAATCAAAAAAAATTTTCCTTGTATTATGAAGATGTTTTTTTCCTTTAGAATAGCCATTAGGCTAATTTAGGAATACCAGTTTTGAAATCAAATGGACAATAAAACTGCTCAATATCTAAATTATAAAAATTTTGAGAAGATTTATTGTAACTAACTAACACCAACTTTATGGTCTTTAGTCTTTGGTGTAGTTTTCAGATTAATTTTTCAATTAAATACACAACCTAAAGCCTGAGTTCAGAGTTCTAACATACGCTCTGGCTTCGGCTAAGGCTGATACTAACATCAAAAGATGTGTTTTCTTAATAGAAATCTATTAAACGTGTCTAAAGTTTAATGACCTATGTCAACTTACCCGTACTAACCTTATATCAGTCTCGATGTCTGTATAGAATAAAAATACATTTTGGACATAACTTTAGCGTTTATTCAATCATAATCACTTTGCAAATTTAACAAATCTTTAAATAAATACCATTCGTGTTATAAAATTCCATTGCCTGATTCCTTATTCAGTTTAAAAATTATCTCTTTTTAAGCTTGTATTACTGATTTTTTAAATGATATATTTTTTTTTGATTAATTATATTACTATACAAATAGACTTTTACACTTTTTCACTCAATAATTTAACTAAAAATGTTAATCAATTTCGTAACTAACCCACAAAAATTTTCTAAAATTTTACGAAATATAAAATGTTCGGTTACGTATTTCTCTAATTTCAAAGTTCATGATTTTAAAGAACACAACAAATAATATTGCTTATGAGAAAAATAATGAATACTTACTATTGAGTTCATCAAATTTTATCAGTAAATTTATTATAAAAAAGAAAAGTGTTAAAAAAGAATGTAGCTTTTATCAATTAAATTCACTTTTAGACCTTGCTATTGACTTCTTATCAGCCAAATGGTACTAGTAAAAAGTCTGATATAACCAAATCTAACATTAACATATTATATTTTGAAACTTTGAGCGTCTAATCACAGGTTTTTTTTTTTTTTGTTTTTCAATAGAATATGTATGTCTTCTTATCATTTTTAAGTTTAATTTGATATTGATCTTACTCACTTTTCAAAACCAAAGAAAGCATTTTAGTATTCTTTAAAGGAATAAACAAGCGAACGCCACATATTTATTAACTGATTATTTTTGATTTAACTAAAAAAAACCAAAATCAAAATTTAATCTTGAAATGTATATTGAAATGATTTACTCAATCAGTAACCGCTGTGCCTTTGGATTAGTTTAACGTTTTAAAAGTTTAGGGCGAAAAGCCCAGTCTTCTAAGACATCAGAATTTAAGTAAAAGTGGTGTGTGCTTCTTGCTTTTAGATATATTTTTTAGTACGGTTTGATTTTTCGATTGCAGTAATTTTTTTTTATATATTCTACAACTTTTAAATAATTAAAGCCAAATTGCTATTGACTAGTAAGTAATGAACATTTTTTTGAAGTTTAAAAAACCTTTAGAATAACAAAAACCAATTAGAATAGCAAAAGTTACATCAATATTTTAAGCATGAAAAAATAGAATAAAAAAAGAAATTAAATAATATAATCAAATATGACAAATAAAATTTATACAAATTTTAGTTATATTTGAAAAATAAAAAAAAAAATTAACTGAAATATATGAGTATTTGGGTTGATTATATTAAATCCTTTTATTTAATAAAAATTTTTAATGTTAAATAAAAAAACTCGACACTTCAATAGGTTAGATTAATTTTTGAAATTTTTTGGCCTATATATTAGGGTTAAAAGTTAACTTTACAAGAGGATGTGAAATGTTAAATGTACGGCATTCCTGTGCCCAAATTTTACAAAAATTCAAGTAATCAAGCTCTCTAGCTTAACTGTTTTGAAGAGAGGTGTGATTTTGTCTTTTTGTGAGAATTCATAATAGGAATAATGAAAAGTTGTCAAAATTTAAATTTTCTCTTGAAGACAAGAATTTAATACCAGTCCAGGATTTTTGAATAAAATGGCAATCAAATAATTTCGGTTTTACCTAAGTATTTATTATTTTATTATAAATATTATAAATTCTAAACAATGTTAATAGCCTGGATTAAATAATTTAAAAGAAATTGTCTTAGTCAATTTATTTTAAAAATCAAAAAAAGAAACTCCTTAGTATAGCATAACATATAGTCCTAATCCAAACTAAAGCATTCTGGATATGGAATACACACAAAATAAAAATTCCATTAAATGAATAATTTAGTAAGTGTCTTCAATAAGTTTAATAAAAAAACAAAGAGTTAATAAAATAACTAAATTGTAAATTTTTGTACTTTTTTTCTTAGAAAAAAAAAAAAAAACAAGCATGAAGGAAAAACTATTAAATGATGTTGAAATTTACACGGATTCTTTGAACATTGGAAAAATAATTGAAAAATCAAATCTTGATTCCATTGAAGAAGCATTACATATTTGTGACTTAAGTGATATTATCAAAAAATATTATTTATGGAAGAAGCACATGCCACGAGTAACACCATTCTATGGTTGAATTTTTTCTTTTTATAAAAATATTAATAAATATATACAAAAATATAATTGTTTTATTATAGCCGTTAAATGTAATGACCATCCATACATCCTTAAGACACTTGCTTATCTTGGAACTGGTTTCGATTGTGCATCTAAAGCTGAAATCGCTAAGGTATTGTAAAAGAAATAATCTAATTTTCATATTAATTATAATTAGCTAATTAATTTCTCTTTTTTCCCCAAAGATACTATCATTGGGTGTTTCACAAAATAGAATTATATTTGCTAACCCTACGAAACCAATTTCTCATCTCACTTACGCTGCTAACAAAAATGTTACATTAATGACATTTGACAGTGACTTTGAATTGCATAAAATTCGTACCTATTATCCGAGTGCAGAGTAAATATTTTTATATAAAAAACTTTTATAAAATTATTAATCAAATATTTTTGTTTAATATTTAAAGACTAGTAATTCGAATTCGATGTGATGCCGAAAAAGCTCTCTGCCCTTTAGGAGAGAAATATGGATGTGAGCCTTTTAAGGAAGCACCAAAACTTATTGGACTTGCAAAAAGTCTAGGATTAAAGGTAATTTAAAATATTAACCATATTTATTTTTTTGTTAAATTATTATAATTATAGTCTAATTGAAAATAATTTGAAGATCAGATAAAATAGGCTTAGAATATTTTTTTGTTTATATGGACAACAGAAAAACGCAATTTTTTTATTTAACAGTTTTAACTGTAGTTTTTGTGACAAACTATCACCTTTAAAATTTCATATCCTTTGTTTTTGAATATTTGTTAGTTTTTTAACTAAACTCAAAATTTTAATATAAAAAGTACAAAGTTTTTTTTGAAATTAAAAGAAAATAGTAAATAATTAAAATACAAGGGTAATGCCCTAGAAACAAACAAAAAAGAATTATATATGTATATCTAAAATATATAATTCTGAAAAAATTCCATAAAAAAATATATTTTCACATAGCTTGCGAAAAAACAATTTCACGGAGGCAAATGAACTCAGTGAAGCTGTGTTTTCCTTTAGCTTGCGATAAAAAATTAAAGAATATATAATTTCGCTTAACTCACGAAAAAAAATAAATAATTAAGTTCTTAGCTTAACTTGCAGAAGCATATTTTCACTGAGGTAAATAAATCTCAGTGAAAATGCACTTTTGGTTAATTCTGGTATAATTTTTATATAAATAGCTATAAAATTACCAAAATAAATTAGTTGATATTTTAAATTCGAAGTGTCCACTATTTTCATTTGGTTACCAAAGACCAGCGTTTCCCGCTAAAACTTTTGGTAACCTACAAAATCCATCTTGTCCAGATATTTAAGTTTGCGAAGTTACCAAAGACCAGCGTTTCCCACTAAGACTTTTGATAACTTAGGCAACAAGAATCGACAAGCCAAAACTTCACAAGTCCAATGTTTTCCAGTTAAGGTAATATTTTTCTTTTCTTAATAAAGGAGAACGTTTTTGAATTCCTGAGCTACCAAAGACCAGCGTTGCCCGCTAAAACTTTTGATAATTTCAATATCAATTAACAAAATAACTCTCCGAAAGACGTTATTGCGCTACATGGACTATTGGTAATATTTTAGCCAATTATCAAGACCAGCGTTTCCCGCTAAGACTTTTAATGATTGAAAGAAATATCCACCGAGGATAGTCTTCCTTAACAATTGCCTGAAATCAAAACGCTACCCGCTTCAGCTTAAGGTAATTGGAAAGGATAAAAAAAAAAGGGTTGCACAGATAATAAGAGTTCCACGTATTACACAACAAAAATATAAATATTAATATTAAGATAGCAAAACTATCTGAACTACTAACGATTTCAAAATGAAGTAGGAAATAGGCTGATTTTATAATTATTTCCAGGTTCAAAATAGGTATTTATAGTCATAAAACCCATACACTTATATAAAACTAATAACCTCCAAAATGTATCCCGATATAATATTTTTACTTCGAATTCAAATATATAGAAAAACCCAGAAAAATTACACCTTAAGTCTATAACTATTTACAGTACTGTAGATGTAATCATGTCCATAATTTTCAATAATATTTGAGTTTTAACTGTCTAAAATCTACGCAATTAAATTATTTCTGTTACATAAATTTCATATGTTGTACAAAGTTACGTATATCCATTTTAAAAATACTCTAATTCTGGGTCATTTAAAAGTAATACAAATTTTGATTGTAATTAAATTTAAAATAAACAAGTAATAATATAATTAATTTTTTTCCCAGATAATTGGTGTTAGCTTTCACGTAGGTTCTGGTTGTATGGAGTTTCAAGTATACAAAAGAGCATTAGCTGCTTCCCGTACTCTTTTCGATTATGCAGAAACAGTTGGATATAAATTTGATGTTTTAGATATAGGCGGAGGTTTCCCTGGAGATAAAGGAACTACTTTAAATGAAGTATAGCAAATAAATTTATTAAACTTTAAGTAGAAAATTAATAAATAATTTATTTATATTATAGGTTTCTATTATAGTCAATGCTGCTTTAGATGAATACTTTCCAGAGACCGATATTAAAATTATATCCGAGCCTGGTAGATTTTTTGCAGCTTCAGCTTTCACTTTAGTCTGTAGAATACATTCAAAACGTGAAATAATTAAATCAGATAGACTAGAAAGTATAATGTATTATATTAATGATGGTGTTTATGGTTCATTTAATTCTATATTATATGATCATCATATAGCCTCACCACTTTTTATAGCGGTAAAAAATTTAGTTAAATTACAATTTTTTAAATATTTTACTATCAACTTAAATAGGATTGTAGTGATAAGCGTTATAAAAGTTCAGTATGGGGACCAACTTGTGATGCTTTGGATCAGGTATGCACTTTAATTATTATTTTACACGTAATGAATTTTTAATTTTTGAAAATCGATTACTTTAATTGTAGTCATTTACGATTTTTTTGTTTTTTCTGTTTATCGCTTAAGGTAAATTTATTTAAAATTGAAGTATGATAACTTTTAAAAATAGTTTCTTTTCATTAAAATTAAACTCTGATGGTTAATTTTTAGAGTTAAATTTTAGTCTGAATGCTCCGGATTAATCACAGGCAAAAATAATACAAACATATTTAATTTACTCTTATTTAATTTCCTCAAATTATATTTTTACTAAAAGCAAAACAACCAAATGAGCTAGAGCTCACTTCTCTTCTATAATTAAAAGAAAAAATTTCAAGTATTAAATTTTTTTTATTTTTAATCCACAATTTCCTAATCTAGGCTTCTACATTTGTTATTATTACACCAATAGTTAAAGAGAAGAAATAAAAAGGAAATAAAGATATTTAATAAATTTATATCGTATATCCTATTTCATTTTATAGATATGTACAAATGTGGCACTACCTCAACTAGATATTGGTGATTATCTAGTTTTTGAAAATATGGGTGCTTATACAATTCCAATTGCAAGTCCTTTTAATGGTTTTCCAGTACCAAGGATTCAATTCTACTTAAGTGACAAAGATGAGTATGCTTTTAATTTAAATATTTTTTTAAATATAATTATTTCAAATCTATTTCTAACAGATATATAAACAACATTTTAAAATTCAACTGCATTGCATAACATATTTGGTTTTTTGTTAAATAAAATTGTTTTTAATTGAAAATTTTCTTTTTTTCATTGTAAGTCAATAGAAAAGATTTTTTTTATAGCCTTACTGACATGATATTAGTAGATTTTACTTAAATTTAATGATTTAACAATAAAATTGTTCTCTGCATTGTTAAAAATGTATTATTCGCCATCTTTTAAAATGTTCCTCCCATTCCAATTATATTAATAGATCAACAAAGTGCAAGATTCCATTCTATTTTTAAGTAAATCTCTTTAAAGTTTTATGATTAAATCAGGATAAATTCAATTTTATAGAAATTATATATTCAAGGAATACAAAGTTCTAAACGAAAATATATTTGTGCTTTACGACATCTTGAGTTACAAGATTTTCTTTTAATTGTTAATATCGTAATATCTTCCGTATTATCAAAATTTCATAATAAACAATATAATTTTTATGAATTTTATATAACAAAATCGTATTTATAAACCATTCATTAAAAAATAAACATAAAATACAGAGGATTAAATGAATATGATCCAATTATTAAATTTTAAACTTATATAATTTGTATTTGTGTCAATATAAATCAAGAAATATTTTAAAAGATTTCTTTAGGAAATGAATTTAATAAAATTGCCAAGATAAGAATATCAGTCATTGAAATTATTTAAAGTGTTATTTTAAGTACCTGCACACGTCCAAAATTTATACTGCACTAAATAAAACAACCATAGGAAATTTTTCCAAAACTCCAAGAGTCATAATAAAATTATATTGTTTGATTAGTTAAGATTTTCAACGTATTAAATCATTTAACGTTTTAACAGGTTGTTTTTAAACGGAAAAATTTTTAGTTAAAAAAAAAAATAATAATCTTAATTACATTATATAAAATGTTAACCTTCATTCAAGATAAATTCTTTAAAAAAAAAACATATTATTTTCATTAAACTTCCTGGGGTATGTAATTATTAAATAACATTTAAATAAATAGATATAAAAGGTTATATATATATATATATATACCTATGTATAGATATAAAGATTATATATATTTATATATATATAAAACATAAATAGAAATTATTTGTAAAGATTTAATTGATATTGAGATCACGATATTGTATGATAAATGTTTGCAATAATTATTATTATTTTTGTTGTTTTATATTTACTTAATCAGATATTATTTAATTTTTTAATTGTTAACGAAACTTGCAAACTTGTTTAAAATTAAAAGCGAGTAAGTCATAAATATTCTGATTAACGTATTTAGAGACATCTGATTTGATAACAAATTTTATTTAAAAAAAAAATAATACAAGAAAAAAGTATAATAATCTTAAGAATTGTTAAGTACTTCAACTGCAGTATATTAAGGAGCTCATTAAGCTTAAAACGAATATTAGTAATGGGGTAAAGGTATAACTAGGTAGACGTGCAGTGTTTAAAGTAGTGAACATTTTTGTTAAAATAGAGGGATAATACTAAAAATTATTAAAAAAAATAACGATATAATTATACATAGTAAGTGATAAGAGAACTTTAAAAGTTTTTAAATATTTTCAAATTTTTTTTTAATGTCAGTGATTTCTACAAAAATAAATTTATTAATTTTGATATAAAATTAATAATTAAAATTTTTAAAAATTAAATTAAGATTTTTGTGCCGTAAAAAAATAAAATTGTATGAATATATATAAAAATATTTTTCAAATTTAATAAATTAAATAATTTGAAACCTTTTTTTATTCCAAGTTAAAATCGTTTTTATAAATATGAAATTTTTATTTTTCAGTTAATTTGATTTTAACACCAATACGAATATCTTTCACTGAAAGAGTTTTATTTTTTAGGTAAGAAAAATTATAATCAAAACGAATACAATTTTTTAGGAATATATACAAATATATATTAAAACTATTAAAATATGTTAAACTATCGAAAATAGTTAAAATCAGTAATTAATTTTTCTTAAAAATTGTAAAATATTTCAATTTTATTTATCATTCTGTATGAAAAAAGGTGATGTGTATCAATACAAAAACGCAGCTTAATTCCATAGTCCATTAATTCCATAGATTTATTTTTTGAAATCTAAATTTTTTTCTACAACCATAAATAACAAAAAAAAAATAATTGGAAAATCATCTATTTTGTAATATCACCATTTAATTATTTTCTTAATCCTTTGTAAGAATTAAACTAAAACTTTTACTAATTGATATAATATGAGCAAAACTTACAAATTTAAGTTTTTTTGAGAAAAATATCAATTATAAAACACACTAAACTTTAAAAAAGATTTACAATTACCTTATTTACATTATTTTTTATTTAATTTTAACAATAAGCTCTAGGGATTTGTGTGAATTTCATAATTTATAAAGTTTTAACCCTTTCAGGACCATAAAGTTTCTGACAGTAAATATTTGTCTTTTATTGTTTATTTTGGTTTACCTAGACGTACAATAAATAAAAATCATAAAAAAAAACTTAACAATTTTTAATTTTTTTAGAATTTGATGGGAAAATATTTTTCCCAATAGACCATATAAAGGTAGATCAAACTATGGTTTGGCTAAGATATTTTTTTGTTTTCTGAAAGATATTTTGATATAAAACAATATTATACTTAAGCGGGGTATTCACTATATTTCCGAATCAATGATTCGGCTCTCTCATCCCATATTAAATATATGGAAACACGAATTGAGAGAAGATATTCATCATGTTGGATATTTTCTCTCTTATTCTTGATTTCTATATACTTTAAATGGGAACTAAGAGTCGAATCATTGATTCGGAAATATAGTGAATACCCCGCTTTACTTAATAACACAAAAAATATCTCAACACACAGTATAATATGTTATAACACGACGCAACAAAAAAAAAAACATAATAGCAAAGTACTGTCTTCGACAGTTGTATCTTTGGCGCTACTTAATTTCACAACTCTTTAATTGTCTACACTTTTTGTCTACGTACTTACGTTTAGGATATGTTTAAATTTAGATTTTAAGTAAAATGTAGAAAAGTTTGTAAAAAGAGACAAAAATCAGCAATTTAAAAATTGGGAAAATTACTTCCCATTGTCGTGAAAGGGTTAACAACCTAGAATACTATTCAGTTATATATTTTATGAATATATATGCAATTTCAGACTGTCTTAATGATATCTTTTTTCAAACTATATCCCATAATGCTACGATCTATTTTATAATGATCAGCTAGGTTTAAAATAAAACTACCCTTTAATTCAAATTGTTTTGTGCTACCCTTCATTACAATTAATACAGAACGTTGTGTCACAAATATCCGCAATCAAATTTAACTTTAAAAGGAAAAATATTTCGACTAACTATTATATAAATCATATTCTATTGAAAATCAATTATTATTTTACATTCTTTTTAGAGTCCTTGTTAAGTGAATATGAAAAGTGTTTTTCTATTCAAAGCTATTTTAAAAAAAAAAAAATATTTCAATTTTATCGACAGAAAAAAATTAAATATCATTATAAGCCATTCATTAAAAGACAAAAAAAAAAAAAAAACAAACAAAAAAACTACAGAGGTCTAAGTGTATATGATTCAATTATTAAATAAATTTTAAATTTATATAATTTGTATTTGTGTCAATATAAATGAAAAAATATTTCAAAAGGTTTCTTTAGGAAATGAATTTAATAAAATTGCCGAGATAAGAATATCAGTCATTGAAATTATTTCAAGTGTTGTTATGGTCACACGTCCATAATTTATACTGCACTTTATAAAACAATCATAGGAAATTTTTCGAAAAATTTAAGATTCATTATGAAATTAAATTGTTTGATTAGTTAAGATTTTCAATGTATTAAATCATTTAACGTTTTAACAGGTTGTTTTTAAACGGAAAAATTTTTAGTTCAAAAAAAAAATATAATAATCTTAATTAAATTATATAAAATATGAACTTTCATTCAAGATAAATTCTTTTAATAAAATGTTATTTACATTAAATATCCTTGTATATGTTAAATTTAAATTATAGTTAAATAGTTATAGTTAGACCCAATAATAAGGTTAAATTAAAGAAAAACAATAATAGGAGGCTTAATTGATATTGAGATTACTACGCCTGTATACATATTTTTTGAGTAAATAGATGAAATTAGGTGTATACTAGCATTTCAATTATATATACGAGTATTTTCAAACTTTATCCCACCATGTTGCGCTATATTTCGGGTTTATATATACATATATATATATAACAGGGTTTACAATAAACTACCCTGAGCTTTAATTCGAATATTTAGTGCCATCCTCTAGTCCGTGTACATATGATCAGAGTATTATTATATCACCACAAAATGTCACAAATCAAATTTAACTTTAAAAAGTAAATTATTACTAGAAATTACACTTAGCTTTAATTGATTCATAATTAATTTTATAATTTTAAATGACCTTAAACTTGTTTTGAATTGAAATTATTTCTTTAGATATATCGTGCAAATAATTTAATAATTTAATAATACGTGAGAAAACGAGCAATTAAATCGAAATACATTTTACATTAATTACACACATAATTGCCAGCAATAAACCAATAAATTTGTTCTATTCACATTTTTAATAAAAAAATGACTAGTATATTCAACTATAAAAATTACTTTCTCAAGGCAGAGAAATATTAGTAAAATAAATAGTAAAAATATCTTTTGCATTTAAAGACAAAATTACACACCTAATTCTGTTTTTACATGACACGACATCTAAAATTAATTTTCTTTTTACACGACTTTTTTTAAAATAACACCATCCATAATAAAAAAGATTATGGACAATTTATTGTTAATTTTTTAAATTCTACTTTGTGTTTTTTATTGCATGCGTTATGGTTATGATAGTGTGAATATAAAATGTAGAAAAAATTTAGGAAAAAATGTTAACTATTAGCCAGCCAAATCATAAAATACAATAAAAAACTCAAACAGAAATAATTTCGCCACGCCTGGTCTCATTTTTTGTTGCATATATTAAAAATTTCCTAGAGCGACAAAAAAATTAAGCTTAATTATAATTCCTAAAAGTTAACTACACATTGAGTCATTTAAACTTTACAAAAAAAATTTATAAAAATTAATATTTTTTATCGTTTATACAGAAAGGTAGAATTTCTATTGAACATTACAAAATGAAGGAAAAAGGAAATTACATAATTGAAAAATACTCTAAAGAATTAAAAATAGAAGATCTTCTTGAAAATATCAATCCAGAAACTTTTGAAAAAGCAACACACATTTGTGATTTAAGTGATATTATTATTAAATATAATAAATGGAAGGAGCTCATGCCACGAATTACGCCTTTCTATGGTAATTTTAACATAAAAAAAAAAAAAAAATTTATTTTTAATATTAGAAATTAAATTAAATTACAGCTGTTAAATGCAATGATCATCCCGTTATCCTTAAAACACTTTCATTACTTGGTACTGGCTTTGATTGTGCATCAAAACCTGAAATCGATCGTGTAAATAATTTTAAAATTAAATTAAAACTATTTTTGATATTATTTTTTATAGGTTTTATCAATTGGAGTTGGACCAGAAAAAATAATATATGCTAATCCAACAAAGCCTTTATCACATTTGATTCATGCTCGTGAAAATGATATAAATGTGATGACTTTTGATAGTGATTTTGAAATATATAAAATCCGAAAATATTTCCCTAAAGCTGAGTATGTTATTAATTTTTATAAGTATTAATTATCTTATATATTTTTTTTTCTATTATTATTCAGGTTAGTGATACGAATTAGATATGATGCAAAGCAAGCTTATTTCCCTTTAGGAAAGAAGTTTGGATGTGATCCAAAAACAGAAGCTCCAAAATTAATCCACCTTGCTAAAACTCTTGGATTAAAGGTATAAGTTCATTTTTAGTACTAAATAAATTTTTTGCAATGATTAAAAATTCATACTCGTATATCTTTTATATTTGCACATTACGTAATTTAGAACGATCTTTTATTGCAAGCAAGGTAACTTTTATTTCTCAAAAGATTCCCTAGTCAAAATGTTTAATGATGATTTTATACTGTTTATCCTGCATAACTTTCTACTCAAATCAGTATAATCTTTAACATATAATCTGATATTTAAAGTGTGTACTGAATTAATACTAAAAGATCTAGATAAGTCCCGATTCAACACTACCAGTATCAAATCAGTATTAAAGTTACAAACTTGTTAGTACATTCGATATGAAATGATCATCAAGTATATCGACTCGGGTTGTCTTAATCAATCTCCTTTTTTCTTAACTGTAGATAATTATGCTTTATATAGGTAAGAAATATAGTTTGCAGAGACTTTTTTGACAATTTTAGACACTATGCAAATTCATTAAAATTTCTTTTGAACCAATTAACAGACCAAATCCCATATTTTATTTAATGTTTATCTTATAGTTATAAATAACATTTCAATGAATTATCTTCGTATTCCTTAAATCGATTTCCATTCAATTTGATTGAATATATTCAACTTTTGTTTGCAAATTTTGTACAAGTTCTGTCCCTCTTTTAAGGGGGTTTATACATTGTGATTATTAACTTTTTTGTAAATAATTTTTTGTCGTCAGTTGATACTAATTTACTATAACCAAAGTCTGATAATATGTTGAACATAACAAATGATGTGCGTTATAAATCTAAGATCAAGCAGTCGTCAATTAAGACTAATAATAATGAATTGGAAAATACCAAACAAGAGGCAAACAATTATTTGCCGTCTCACTAAGCTGTTTCAGATTTCGAAATTCTGTTTTGCTTTTTACTTCTCCAAACTACAAAATTTGCATTAAAATTGAAAAACATAGCTAATGAATAAATGACATTACTTTTCTAATTGATTCTTATAGACTAAAATAAATCTTAAGCTTTTTTGAATATCATATAAAAGGATTTAAAACGATAGTGTTTTTTAAAATTCTTCGATTTTTTTGATTGTCATTAGAAAATTAAAAATTAGTTTGGCGTTACCTTATTTTCAAGATTCATATACAAGAAAACTAATATTGTCTATTGCTTAAGATAATTGGAGTAAGCTTCCATGTAGGATCTGGTTGTATGGAATTGGCGTCATTTGGCAGAGCTATTGCTGCAGCTCGTTCTGTTTTTGATTATGGAAAATCAATTGGATACAATTTTGAATTACTTGATATTGGTGGAGGTTTTTTAGGTGAAAAAGGAACATCATTAATTGAGGTATTTTGTTAAATTAATTATTGTTTAAAAAGTTATATATAACATAAAAAACATTTAAGGTTTCTGATATTATCAATAAAGCACTAGACAAATACTTTCCATGTAAGGATATCAAGATTATATCAGAACCAGGAGCATATTTCGTTACGTCTGCTTCTACTGTAATTTGTAAAATACATTCAAAGAGAGAAATACGAAATTTTGATACTAATAAAATTGAAAATATAATGTACTACATTAATGATGGTGTTTTTGGTTCTTTTAGTTGTGTCCTTTTTAATTGTTCACCAATTATACCACGCTTTTTTCCTGTAAGCTATCTAATAATCATTTTTAAATATTTAGTAATGAGTACATTTAACTTATATAGAATCACGATGGTGAATTATATGAAAGTACAATATGGGGTCCCACATGTGATGCTTATGACCAAGTGAGTAACATTTTTATGATCATAATATGCATTTATGTATAGTGTTTATATCGTATATATATATATATATTTATATATATACATATATATATATATATATGTGTTATACATATAATTTATGTATTAATTAGGAAAACATAAATCTTCTCATCAAGTAAGAATTAATTAAATTATGTATTTAAAAAATTTAAGGTATTTAGTAATATTATGCTGCCTGAGCTTGATATAGGAGATTTTTTTATTTTTGAAAATATGGGCGCATATACCATTTGCTTAGCAAGCCAATTTAATGGGTATCCAATTCCAGCAGAACAGTTTTACATAAATGAAAAGGATGAGTGAGATTTTAACGTATTATAGAAAACTAGAAAATATAATTTTTTCTTTCTAGTTTCATAAAGGAAGGAATTTAAATCTAAAAATTAAGGAAATTATAATTTATTAACTACAAGGAAGTTCTTTTAATTATTATTTAAGAATACATATTTTACAAGGTGATTATGTATAGAACCCAGCTCATAATATATCCTCTATAAGCTATAATGTGTATACACCAATAACATTTTAATGTAGTAAAACTAAGAAATCAATTGAATAGAAACTACAAACACATCAAAATAATGAATCAGAATCAAAATACTTCATTTTATACACAAAGTGTTGGTGGTAACAAACTATCTCAAATTTCTAAAAAAATGATATATTCACAAGGAGCTTGAGAGACATAATTCTGGTAAATATTGGCAAGTTCTCAAAAATAAATTTTAGAAAATTAATAGTATAAATAAAGTTTAGTTACATAAGGATATTTTTTTGTTAGTGTTAGTTTTCAATTAAATAAATATTAGCATTGTATATGTATATTAATAGTTTTATGTAAAACTTATTAAAAATAATACTAAAAAATTTAACACATTTCCAAAAAATTTGTTACATGCTAAAGTAGGCAGAAGTGTAAAATGAAATATATTAAATTAAATTGAAAAAAAATATAGCATTTTGTAATGCTGGACAAAAAAAAATACATACTAAAACTGGGATATGCAACAGAAATTCAATTCTAAAGATAAAATATAAGATTATTATTTAAAAGTTTTATTTTGTCCAATTCTACATAAAACTGTAAAATTTCAAATTGAAAAGTGTTCAGGTCCCTTTATATGTTCCTACACCAAGAAGTAAATTTCTTCTTGTGAAATGAAGATGCATAAATGGTGTTGATTTAGTTGGAAACGATCTAAGCATATATGATTCACCATCTTTAACGTCAGACTTGTGGGGTAGATTTCCATTTATGGTTGTATAGTCTATGCATAATTTTTCAAAATCCCATATTTTTAAAGCACAATCTAAGCTTCCTAAAATAAAAGAAATATCTCAAAAACTAAAGAATCAAGAAAAACCCTAAAATGTAATAGATCCTGAAAAACTATCAATTTATATAATTTTAAAAATATTGAATTTACTCCATTCCGTGATGACTTCTTCACGACACCTAATTTCCTCTTACAATTTTGTACATAAACACAAAAATATAGCTTACCTGATACTAATAAATTTCCGTTGCGGCTAAAGCTCAAACAGTGAATTGTACCCGTATGACCTGGCAAAGAGCATACCAGCTGACCATTTGACATATCCCAAATCAAAATTCTAAGATCTGATGAACCAGAAGCTAAATAACGGCCACAAATAGAAAATGCTAAGCTATATATAGCAGACTAAGATATAAAAACGTTAGAAATTACTACAAAAAAATCATGAACAAAATTACTTTGTGGCCAGTCATAAGTCTTACATAATTTCCAGTCAAACAATCCCAGAGACGTACAGTTCTATCACTTGAACCAGTAGCAACATAGTTGGAGTTAGGATGAAATGTAATACACTATAATAAGAAACAATAAAAAATAATACTAATCTGCTCTCAAAATACGGTAATTAATGTTTCGTAAATAATTAAATGAATAAATTAATATGATTAATATCTCAAATTATGAAAGCTTGCTTTTTTTTACAACTTAATACCTATGATTTTCTCAAAAAATACATTTAATATACTTCTAATACTAAAACAAGTAATGAAACATACATCAACATCTGCCAAGTGACCAACAAAAAATCTTAAAGGCTGATTCGATTCCGTAGTCCACAACCGTGCAGTCTTGTCATATGATGCAGTAGCAAAATAATAATTATGTGGCGAAAACTTTATATCCCATACCGGGTATACATGTCCTTTATAAACAACCTAAAACCAGTTTATAATTTGTTTTGTAATTAAAATAACGTTAATAACTATTTACCAAGCATGTCCATGTACATAAAGACCACAAACGTATAGAACAATCCTCGGAACAAGATAACAATAAAGATTTATCTGGTGAAAATGAGCAATTAAAAACGCTTCCAGAATGTCCGTAGAGTGTACGAAAGTTCTCTGTCACTCGATCATCCATCATCCGAATGAACACATCATCTGCATCTCTATCAATTTCTTTAAGATGTTCAGAGCCTTTCATTCCACGTAGCTTTGCAGGAGTTAGTGTCCAAACTTTGATATAAGATTCATAAAAGCCAACAGCAATCATACTTGAATCATCGCATATATCAGCACTAAAGAGCAAAAATTAACTTTATTAAGTTTCACATTATGTTATTTATTTACCAAATAGCATTATTGCCAGCATTTAACAGAGTATACATGCATACAGAAGGTAATGTATCACGTCCTAAATTTACTCTTTTGGTTGATTCTCTAAGTGCTTTTATTTTTTCTAACTTATCGGCGTCTTTTAATTCCAACAATGGTATACGATCATGAGGAGGAGCATTTGGATCTGATTTCGATTTCTTTGAAAATAAGGGATCTTTCTTTTGTTTTTTTTTCTTAGGCTTATCAGGTGCATCAGCTTCCCCATCATCATCCTCTTCAGGTGGTGTTGTAAGAGTTTGGAAATCCATCTAGATTGTAAAATTATAAATATAAATTTAAATATAAAATAGTTTATATCTACCTCTTTTAATAATCCATAATATACTCGAACTTTATTATCTTGTCGTTTTGCTTCTCCAATTATTGCACCAGCCGTTGCCTGACATTGCCCCTTGCTTCTTGTCGCACCTTCATATAAGTCAAAATGCAAATGTTTATTTATTATTTGAGAGACAGCTTCCGATTTTTTTTCTTGAATATGACGTTTTAACAATGAAAGTGAATCTCGTGATATTCTGACAACAAATTTCTCAGATTCAAAAGCTGTAACTAAATCATTATTTTCCATTTGTGAACTATTTTTTATCAGTAGTAGCTGTTTAATATCGTCTTGATAGTAATATTCTTGTTCTGGGCCATACTTCTGAAGCAAAACCTTTGCTTGTTCCTCATGTCCATTCGACATTAGCTTCAAATACATTTGACATAATATCGGATAAAGTACTATAGTCAATTCATGTTTGAATATATCAAGACAATTTTCAACAAAATTTCTAAGATCTGCATAAGCAACGATTAAAATTTCAGGGTTCCTTTCACCTTCACAAAATGCTAAGACAGAATTCACATCGGAATCAGAAACATCTTCGATTTCTTCAAGATTGGCTTCTTGCCGCAAAACTTCTTCAGTTTCCTTATTTAAATATTAGTAAATATTATATATAATTGAAAATAAATCTGAACATATTCAAGTAGATTATTTAAAGTAATTATATGAATAAAATGCATCCTCAGACATTCATGAACTTAACATTCTTCTGTAATAGCAAACCTACCTTTAAGTTATATTTGCGGACAATCTTTAAAAGAGCATACAAATCCCTCTTTTCTCCTGCCATTTTTAATTAATACTTTTCAAACAATATACACGAACAAAATTAATTTAACATTTGAAAATATCCGGCCATTTAACTCACATATATGACAGAAGTCCTCACAGAAATGTTATTCACAAATCAAACTAAAAGTGCTAAAAGATGGCTTAAAGTGAGACAGAGAGATGTGAGTAATGATGTGTAATGCGTTCATAAACTCAACGAAAATTATGTCAAATGTCAAGTTAGCTGCCATTTGTGCATTTTTCGATTTGGTCAAAAATTATTTTGATTTTTATTATGAAAGGAACTTAATATACAATATAAAATAATGAAATATCGTTATACAGCTAATACTTTACAGTTAATGTTAACTTGACATAAACTTGTTTACTTTATATTAATTCTATTTCAAATTGTTTATTTTAAAACTAAATTAATGTTTTTGAAATTATCTTACAAATTGTTATTATGTGAATTGAATTTTGGTTATGTAGTGTAAAAAAATGAATATATATATCACTTTATGAATATATATATCATTTTATATTCTAGATTATTTTACCTTTGTTTACGATGTATTTTGCAGTTGGTTGGCCAAAGCTCGTCGATTGTAACTTAATAGAAAATTCTGAAATTATCCAAATATGTTGTGATAGAGTAAAAATACTCCTTGCTGTCTTAGGTAACGATTTTTTAGGAATATGGTACACTAAGGTATATTTTTCTATTTCAAAAATATAGAAGGAATAATGTCTTAATATTTCAGCCATTTCTTCCAATTGTCTACCACAAACGAGATCATGTAGATCCAAATGACTATAATAAATTGTTGGTGTGGAAACCTGATTCCAGTATGATTGCTGTAGCGGTATGTATTATTATAAAAACTATGCTAATAGTTCCAATTTTATTACTTTATTTTATAGACAATATCAGGGAATATATTATTTTATAAGCTGCATGTGATGGAAACAACAGCTGGAGTATATCAACAAATTGATCCGCCTTTTAATAATCTTAAACGTGATAGTGCTGAACTGTTTATTAAAGAAGTAATTCCTAGTTTTTCCTTAAAATTGGTAAAAGTTTTCAATTATTATTTTTAAAGGTTTTAATACATTTATACAATTTTAGACATTTAGAACGTCCTTATATATTCCCGTAAGTCGAATTGTATGCGTTAGTTTATCACAAATAATGGTTGCAACAGAGAGTGAAAAAATTCTGCGAATGAATTGGGATGGAACTGAAGAAAGAGATTATAGTGTTGATTTAAAGCGAACACCATTTAGTATTAATCACCATGCAAGCTATGGTATCACAAAATTTTATCTTTAAGTTTTTTAATATCAACTTTTAAACTCTTATACTAGCTGTACCACTTTGTGATGGAAATATTTTTATTACCTTTATGGAATATTCACCGTTAGTAGGAGGATTTGCAATTACTTTAAGTGATGGAAGAGCAGCATTTTTAACTTCATCAAATTTAAAGTTTGATCCAAATGTAATAATAGTGTTTTAATTTATTATTAATTACCAATATCGTTTGAATTTTAAGCAAGTACAAGGGGTATGGGCTCAGCAAGTTGAAGATGCTACTTGTTGCGCTATAAATCACAAATTTCGGTTGTTAACTTTTGGCCAAAAAAGGTAATTAATTTAATTAAAGGTGTAGCTGATAAATTTTAGTTTATAAAAAGCAAAAAAAAAATAAATATATATATATATATATATATCTGATATTTTATATTTTCTTAAAAATTTGAATTTAACTTCTAGTTCCATTAGCACGGTATTTACTATTGAGGATTCTACTGGAGGCCTTGAACTATCTCATAAACTAGCTCTCAGTTCAAAAGTTTATCCAGGATATCCTGGTAGTGTGAATGATATTAAATGGACACCAGATGGCTGTGCAGTAATATTCAAATTGTATTATTTAATTTACTATTAAAGTAGAACATTTTAGATAGCCATGTCATGGTCAAAGGGAGGATTTTCAGTTTGGAGTACTTTCGGTACAATGCTAATATGCTCATTAGGATGGGATTATGGTGTTCATACAGATTTAATTAAAAACAATCCTCTTAATATATTTGGCATGGTTTGTCAAAAATAATCTATTCATATAAATTTTTTTTTAATTAAATATTTAAGGAATGGTTAACAGAGGGCTATCAACTACTTTTACTAAGGAAAAATCAACAACAAAATACGGATAATGATAATAATTCCAACATTTCGAGCACATCTATTTTACAGTTGGATTTTGTTAAAAGTGCTTTAACAGTTAATCCGTGCATGGTGGATACACTTTACAAGAAAAATAATATATTTAAAAATTTATTTTTAGGCAAGCCAATGTAATATTTTACTTCAAGGAGATGATAAACTATATATAAATCAAGGAAACAGCTTAGAAAAAATTTATTTCAATCCTAAATTCAATAATTCTGAACGTTCAACGATTACTCCGAATGAAAGTAATAATACAATTTTATATAAAATAAATAAAAACATTTGATTTTAAGTTCCTACTTGGTTTGATGAAGATAACATAGAGGTAGAAAAATCAATAGATACTAAAAGTATGCTTGGAGAAACAAAACATTGGATTGTTATACAATTACCAATTACTTACGCCGCAACTAATTGGCCAATACGTTTTTCTGCAATTGACAATTGCGGCTTAAATATAGCAATTGCTGGTCGAACTGGTTTGGCACACTATTCCTTAACTAACAAAAAGTGGAAACTTTTTGGGAATGAAACTCAAGAAAAGGATTTCGTTGTAACAGGAGGACTTTTATGGTGGGAGAATTTCATATTTATGGGTACATTTATTAATTTTAATAAAATCGAAAATACTAGATTAATTCAAAAAAATATACACTAGGATCATTTAGCTTAATTGATCGCAGTGATGAAATTCGAATGTACCCGAAAGACAGTAAACTTGATAACCGTTTTGTAAAAAAACTAGAACTTAAGGCACCTGTTATTCTTATAAATATTTTTAAAGATCAATTGGTAAATATGAATAGTTAGAGTAAAATTCTTACTGAAAGTTTTTAACTAGGTGGTCTTCTGTGCTGATGGATTAGTATCTGTTGTTAAACTAAAAAAAATTGATAATTTTAACACTGAAATGACTCATCTTTATGAAGTAGATATAAGAAATGTTTGTACGCATCCTGCGTGCACTGTATCATTAGCATTAACAAATGTTAAAAATGAAAGCAATTCAAAATGCAATATTCAAGGTCTGTAATATATATTTAGAGTTTTTAACATTCCATTCATTACATTTTTTAGGAGAACATTCAGAAACAATTATTTTGAATGTCTCGGGTAGGATTCTTATGATTCAAAAGGAAAATAATTCCAATTCAGCTATTCCATTGGTAGATATAGTGTTTATTATAATGAAACTGTTTCTTTTTCTATTACTTTAGATGATTACAAAATAAATATATTCAATTTCTTGAAGATCTTGAAGCAATAAAATAATTGAGCTAACCAGCTATACAATTTTATCTTAAATATTGAAATATTTTAGATATCGACTTGTCTTGCATCTAACGTAGAATGCATTTGGTTTTCTTTATCTGAAAAGCGACATTTAAAAGGTTCACTTTGGCTTTACTGTGGTATGCATGGAATGCGAGTTTGGTTGCCTGTGTTACCAAAGGATAAAGATCTCCAAAGAAATTTTCGGCACACATTTATTTCAAAACGAATAATGCTCTCATTTCCGCTAAAATTGTATCCACTAGGTGAGCTAAATTTTTTTTTTTTAAATACAACAAAATAGAAATATTATTATAACGTTATTTTCAAGCAATTCTTTTTGAGGATGTGATTATTCTTGGAGTAGAAAATGATACAATGTTGTACATGAGTGACTTGTCCCTCCATTTCTCTATACCCTTTTGTATTTTAGAAAGGAAGGTATTAAAACATCCCATTAGCATATTTACATTTTACAGTTCGAAAATTTTAGAATCAAGTTTATTTACATCAAATCCTACGACAGCTTATAAGAAGAAATCTTGGTTATAATGCGTGGGAAATTGCAATAGGATGTATTAATTTGCCTTATTTTTCTCACTCACTGGAGTTATTATTGCATGAGGTAAAAGAAAAAAATTTATTTAAACAACATATACACATGTGAAAATTTTTTAGGTTTTGGAGGATGAAGCCACTAGTAAAGAGCCAATTCCCGATGCTTTACTTCCAAGTGTTTTAGAATTTATACAAGAATTTCCTGTATATCTTCAGGTATTAATTTTCTATTTGCATTCTAATTTTTTTATGATTACTTCTTTTTTTTAGACAATTGTTCAATGTGCTCGAAAAACGGAAATAGCATTGTGGCCTTATCTTTTTGCTGCTGCAGGAAAACCTAAAGATTTGTTTTTGAAATGCCTATCTTTAAGTCAATTAGAAACCGCTGCTAGTTATTTGATAATTCTCCAAGTAAGATGTATATTTTTTATATATATTGTCTTATTTCAAAATTCATAGAACTTAGAACCTTCAACTGTTAGCAGACAATATGCTACTTTACTATTAGACACAGCATTAGAAAACAAAAAATGGGAACTTTCAAAAGACTTAGTGCGATTTTTAAAAGCTATTGGTTAGTCAACAAACTATATTAATATATAGCAATTTAATTAATGAAATTAACTTAATATTTTTTTTAGATCCGAATGATATTGAATCGCCTAGAAGTTCATTTGTGGTAAGCAATAAGTTTAATTGTAATCAACCATCTCAAACTGCAAGACCTAATGCTGACGACTTGAGTCTAATACTTGGTTCAATCACACGAGGCAGAAGTTATTCAACCAATGTCATACCTAAAGAACCGAATAATAATTCGAATTTGCAGTCCTCGAAGGAAGTACAAGCAAACCAGTCAAATGATATTTATTCTGCACAAAGACGAAAAAAGAGTGTACCAAGTGCATCCAAAGAAAAGTAATAATCTTATTTAACTTAAATTAATATTAACTAGATTTAAAATAGAAACCAAACAAGTGCTGAAGATTTCTTTATTGAAGTTATCTTGCAACGGCATGCAAGGATTTTATTAGAACAAAAAAAACTCGAAGACTTAGGCTATATGAGTGCTGCTTTAGATTTTCATTTGGTAAAAATATTATGCATATGCACTTCCTTTTGAGCTTTTTTATGTAAATATTATTGATTTTTTAGGTAAGTTGGCTTGCTAAAGAGAGTGATCGGGCTGCCAAAATAGACGATTTCATCGCAGCTTTAAATAAACTTCATTTAGACTTAGATTGGCCTAAGCCAGATGTTGACATCTTAAATCTGGACATAAGTAATTTAATTTACACAAAATACAACGCACAAAACACACTGGTTTTCAAATTAAATTAAATAATAGCCTAAACCATTGTTTTTTGTGTTTTTAGCTTAAGAAAATCTTTTTTAAAAAGAAATTTTGACAATATGTACTTTTAAATATACTTCAATTATTTGTTGCTTTGTTTAATAAAAAAAAATAATCAACAGACGAAACTAAATTTGGTAAACCCTTTGAGACACAATATGGACAAATGCAAGGTGGTGACTCTGGGTAAGATAACAACAAAAATTTAAAGTTAATTTCAACATTTCATTTTTAGATACTCAAGCCTACCTGTTGATAAAGCAATGCCTAATTTAATAGCTGGTAATGCTGACTTTATAAAAAGTGATAGTATTACGTCGAATTATCAAATCAATACATATTATGATAATTCTTTTAATGATAAAAATACTAACTTAGTACCCGAAAAATCGATTTTCTTAGAGGATTCTCTTCAAGACAAATCCATTCAAGTTGATAATTTTTCGGTAGATGTTGGTGCTAGCAGTCTGTGCTCGGAAGAGGTAATAATTTAAAATTTATTATAATTTAATTTCTTTGAGCTGAAATATATTTTCAACAAACAATAAAACATTCACTAAAAAAATCGCAGGTTTCTGTCTCATGTGAAGAATTTACATCTACTTCTATCAATAACATCTATTCAGGAATTATGGAAAAAGAATCCAAAAAAAAGGAACAACGAAATATTCCACCAAGAATGGAAGTAAAAATGAGATATCTGCTTCAAATATTTACGGAGGCTAACTGCTTGGATTATTCACTGCTTCTTTCAATTCTTTTACTTGATGCTGCCTCAGTTACACGCATTACAGATGCTGCAATTCGATCTTCATCATTGTCAGGATGTTGTCAAATAAGAAATGCTTTAAAAGACATTACAAGATGGAGTTTTAACGAAAGGTAAGTACAATTTTTGTAGTCTATTTTAAAATACTTGTTATATACTCAATTATAATGTACTGATTTCAAAAGTTTTTGTCAATTTTCAAATTCAGTAAGAAATCCAATATAGGGAAATTTGAAATATTAAACCATATAGTTTTTGCTTAAAAATGTAATCCAAATTTTCTTTTTTAAATACAGCTATGGATATAAACCCTTAATGCTAAAACTACAACCAGATATACAAAGGCTTGATAAATTCGTAGGACAACAAGAGCTGACGGCTTGTAATGAAGATAAGAACACCCCAAAAGTATCAGGCACAAGAAGATTTTTACATATGGTTTTTTTTGCTAGTTTAGAAATATTTTTTATTTTAAATATATTATGATTTTTCCAGGCTCATTCTACAAAGAACAATATATCTTCTACAAAAGAAACATCCTTACAAAATTCTAATTTCGATCAAAAACCAATCAAAGTTACTGAAAAACAAAAAAAGTCTTTGGACACAACCGAAATTAAATTGAAAGGTCCAACAGAATTAGAAGATGGTTCAATTTGTCAAATAATGTAAAAAACTTTTATTTATATTATATTTAGGAGAACACAAATTCAAAAATTTGTAAAAATGTATGTAGTATTTATACAACGAACTCTTTTGTAAAATGTAAGAATGTAATAAACTTCTGTTACAAAAAAAATTTATAATTCTAATTATTGAATGTTAAGGGAAAATTGTAATAAACGTATATATTTAAATATTTTGCTGAGTTTTGATTTTTGTGTTATCCAAACGATGGATATTCCAGCTTAAATTTATATTCTTATGTGTCCCAATAATTTAAGTGTGTCTATAGTTTTCATTCAAAATTTGAATTATAGTTTTTATAATTACCCTGAATGCTGAGTTTGTATTGAGTAATTCTAATCGGCCATATTTTGAAATTGATACACTTTTTTAAATTATCAGTTGGCTATTTTTAGCTCATCTATTATTTACTTTTAAACCATTTAGCCAATCAATTTTAAATTGTATTTATCAATCGAAGGGATTTTTTAAAGTTTCTCGACTTGATCTAAAAAGTATAAAATATGTTAAATTTCATAATTGCTCAGAATTATAATGATACACACAAAATACAAATGTCAACATCAAAAAAATAAAACTTTTGTTCATGGTGGTTTTTAATTCTTTGCATTTTCATTTCTAATTTGAAACGAAAATTCGAAATGCTTTGAAAGCATTTCAATGACCTAATCCATTTTTCACTTATTCTTTTTTATTTTAACAATTCTTAATGTGTTTTTAGCTAATTTGACATTTCATCGTGATTTTAAATATAGAAAATTAAAATGACATTATTTTATAGTAAAAAATTTGCACAGTTGAAAAAAATTAAGTTTTTTCCTATATTGAATAAAAATTTATTCAATCTTCTACGTATATATATCAACTAACCTACGCCATAAATGACAAGCTTCACAACTTAATGAATCTTTGAACTCACGTCGTGTATGCTGTCTAGACTAACAGTGTAGTTTTATGGTATTCTTTTTATTCTTAAAGTAGCACGTGTAACTTTAATAAATATTGTCAGTCTAATTAATCAACTCAAAAATAACAAATTAAATTGATTACATCAGGTTAGTTGTCTTTTTTAATGTATATTATTGATTATATAAAGTAATTTATAAGCTAGTTAAAGAGTAAGGCTCAAAGCGCTTGGATACGTCAATAGTTTATGAAAGTACTCTCTAAAACTAAATACTCTATTAAATCCCAAAATATGTTTATTTTAATATCAACCAATATTTTTTTAAATTAATGATTCTTTCATATAAATAGTCACAAAAAATTCTTTTATTCCATTTAGAATATGCGAATTGAATATTAATGTAAATTTTAAGCTAAAAATAGTACTTTATTAGCTTTACAAGGTGAAATCATATTATCCAAACAATTTAATATTGAATAGCCCTAATCCCACGCATTTTAATGCAGCCTGGAGATTATGTTTTATACATTTTTTTCGTTAAATAAGTGTTTATTGAGACAAAATGATTACAAAAAGTTTTATATGTACGTATAATAAATGTGTGGATTTAGTTTACAAAAAAACTTCTGAATCGAAAACAATGTATTAGCAACTTAATTAGACTTAATTTGATTTTCCTTTTCAACAATTATAAGAATTCGTCAACAATAATAATTTTAGAAGATATCAAACAAGTGGAAATTAAGGTAAATATTGATTTTAACCGCCTTCTCAAATAGACGCATAAACGCAAAACGTGCTATAATCGTCATTCATTAGTAATGCTTTAAGGTAAATTCTTAGGAAAAATCTCAATATATTCTCAGTATTTTATAAGTTTTTTCTATTCTAAAAAAAACCATTAATATAGTAAATGTTTTACAGGATATTTTTCTTTAACACAAATTTAATAAGTTAATAACAAATTTTTATAAGTTAATAAAAAAAGTGGAAGTTTTTCAAACATATAAAATTGTAAAATGTAAAATGTAAAAAACATTACTGTTAATAGTAAAAAATAAAAGTTCTGCTGCGTTCACCACTACATAATAAAATTCTATTAGTGTAATGAATATTTTTGAGAGCATTTTTTGGTGATAAGTAACTATTATTACAATTTAAATCAAAATTTTGAAATTTTAGTCAATAAATTACATTTTAAAAATAATAAGATATTTTTTATAACAATTCTTGCAGTCAAAAATGCCACCAATAACTGATATTAAATCTTCTTGGGCAGATGAAGTTGAACTTCATGCTGGCGGTTTGCCTCCACCTACAGAAGTTTTTGAAAACGATCATAAATATGTTACAGAATATAAATTTTTAGATGATAAAAAAGTGAAAGTATTTCGAACATACAAGATTTCAAAACAAGTTGTTCCAAAGGTAGTAGCAAAACGAAAAACATTACCAAAATTTGGGCTATCTGAGCATGATAAACCAGGACCAAACTCTCACACTACAATGGTTTCCGAAGATGTATACATGCAGTTCATTAGTTCAAAGGAAGAGGAAAAAACCAGTGAAAATTTATTTGATCCACTGAAAAGTAATTTTAATTTAAATCAATTTTATTTTTTTTTTTTTGGGAAATATCTTTTTCTTCTGTTTCTTTTTTATAATTAGAAGAATTTTTCGAATATCTTTTTCTTCATTAGAATTTCTAAAATGATAATATCCATATATCTCGTATCAAAATTTATTAAATTCATAACTAGGACTTTAACTTAATATATTTAAGAAATTTCTTGGTTTATATTCTTTTCTCTGCCAATTCTAGATATTATTGAAACCACTTATTAATGTAAATTTTAGATATAGCCAAATGCCGAATATGCAATGGAGAACATTGGTCCGTTAATTGTCCTTATAAAGGTACAGCTATGGACACAAGCAAATTAATGGAAAAAATTTCTAATACTACAGGTAGTTGAGAATAATAGTTGAATAAAATTTATTTATAATAATTAAAATTTTCTTACAAGTAACCTCAAATGATACCCAGAAAAGTGGGAAATACATTCCTCCATTTTTAAAAGATAGTCAAAAAGGTAACAACGGGATACGTGGAAGAGATGATACATCAGCTATACGTATTTCAAATTTATCGGAATCTATGACCGAAGCAGACTTAGATGAACTAGTTAAAAAAATTGGTCCTCATAGCAAAATGTATCTGGCCCGAGATAAAGTAAATTTTCTTTTTAAAGTATTAAAATATTTTATTTTATATATTTTAAACTATAGAATACAGGTTTATGCAAAGGATTTGCTTATGTTCATTTCAAATCAAGAAAAGACGCGGCTGCAGCTATTGATATACTTAATGGACATGGTTACGATCATCTCATTTTAAATGTGGAGTGGTCAAAGCCTCAAAGCAATTAAAGCAACAAATTTTAAAGCTAAAAAGTAGATAAAATCTTATCGATAAAAATTGGAGTTTACCTTTCAATCATTGGCTTTGAAAATTACAGCATTTTGAATTTTAAATAATTTTTGTTCCACACACTTAAATGCTTATGACTTTAAAATTTCGCACTTATCTTAATTTTATCTGCTTTCTAGCCTTAAATTTTATACATTACATTTTTAAACACTCTGTATACATTTAATATTGGATTTCTAGAAAAACACTAAAACTAATCTTCAACGATTATAGTTGGATAAGCATAGATTGTAGTTATAAAAAAAACACAAAATTCAACTTTATATTATTAGCACTTTTTGTGCAAATAAATTTATTATTTACTATTAAAACCTGAGTGGATTACTTATCCTTTTAAAAAATTAAATATTCTTACTAAATTTTGCAAAATAATTTAGTATAAAACTTGTCATTAATAATTTAGAAACACTATTAACAAGAACCAAAACCAACACAGTGAATTCCATAATAACAAAGTGGGAAATTGAAGTGCCAATATCAAGCCATGACCCTTGGTTGGTAACAAGAAATAGAAAATTCAGACTCATAAGCTGGCATAATATTAGAAAATAAGTAAACATTTTCTTTTCATCTCTCTAAAAGGTAAACAAAAATTAACTATAATATTGATTATTAGTGATTAACATAATAAACAATCATTTTTATAAACATTAAGTTTAAATTACAAATATCTTCCTTACCTTAAATTTTTGAAGAACATTCCATAATGTTGCAAAAATAAATATTAAAGGTATGACTAGTTTTAAAATAACTAACCCCGAAATTATAAATGGTGAAAAATGAATAACAAAACATCGAGCAGTAAGAGGATCAAATGAGCTAATTGATGCAATGTTTCCAGTTCCAAAAAATGAAAGAAAGACATACGTTATCTATAATAATTAAATTAAGGAAAATCTTTTAATAGAAATCTCTTTTAAGCAAATGAGAAAAGTGTAAAGGATACGGCACCAAAAGATAATTGTAAATGTTTCCATAGGTCTTCGCTTAAATAATTTCCTCCTCCAATCAAAATCTGAATTAATGAAAAATAAATATTCGCTTTAAAACACTGATAACTACCTCATTTTTTATTTTGTTATCAACAAGCGAATTCCATGCTAGAAGATGAATTCCTAAGGTAACAAAGCACAAAATTTCGTAATTTAAGGATAGATGTATATATCCGATCAATAAATGCACAAACAGTTCTTCTAACCTATTGCGTTTTGGTTTAAAAATAGGCAATATAAATGCTGAACCTGAAAAAAATAAAAATATAATGAGACGTAAAAATTAAAATTTCATTATTACTATTTTGATTATATTATGAAATATACATTTGATTAACGAGAAAAACTAATATTGTATATCATTTAATATTAAAAAATATATATGAAAACTAACTTACATAAAATTAACCAAGATAAAATAATACTGAAGTATGATGAAAATATTACACCATCGAAATAAAGGCATACTATTACATTTAAAAGACCAATTATATAGTAAATGATTGAAAATGTCTGAATACATGAACTAGACAACCCGATCCTCAATAACCAAGATATTCCACCTAAAAAACTAATAAAATTATTAGTGACGCTTTTAGAAAAAACTAAAAACTTACACAAATATATTATTTTGCTTGCCATTTGCATCTGGTAATAAAGGAAATAATGACAAAACAATGGATGTTACTATCCAGACAATATAGGAAGAATTCCACAAGTTTTGATTTTCTTAAAAAATAATTTAAGATGATTATAAAAAATTTTGCATTTAACATTTACTTTTTGAATCAATATATTCGATGAATATGTAACCCAAAAATGCCAAAGAAATCAATTTCCTATTAAAAAATGTTAGTACCTTAAAGAAATTAAATACATTTATTGAATAATGTTGAAAAAATTTTTGCTCACCAGTAACTCAGTGCCTAAAATTGGCACAACTATTTTTAATAAAGTTGCATATTTTATTTTTAAACTAAAAATAGTAAAGCCATATGTTTGTACAACAAACGCCCACATAAATATTGGTAGACTCAAATAAAAACCAATATTGTATGGAATATTTTGAACTAAAAAAATTAATAATTAATTTTCTATTCATTTATTGAAACTATTTTTTATGCAAAAATTAGGTTTAAAAATTAAAAAGTTGTTAAATATATAAAATATAAATATAGAAATAAAATATATTTGGAAATTTTTTGCTTAGTAGAAAAAGGTTTTATTTTAAAATGAAATAAAATCTTACGATATGTCAATACTGCTATAAGCATTGCACCCCCAACATAAAGCATTTTATTTCGCTTTACACTTGTGGTAGAAGAAAGGTCCATCATTGAAAATGTAAGATATATAATCCAACCCACAAAAGAAAGGCTTGTTGAAAATAAAAGTGGCTTTTGATAATAATTATGAAAGTATTCTACTCCACTTAATGCTTTTTCTAATAACTTTTCACTTAATTCAATCTAAAAAAACAACAAAAAAAAAATTTTTTTTCTTTAATATAATATACATCATTTGGTTAATCACCTACCGTTCGATTAAATTTGCGCATTTTTAAGCTAGTTTCTATATCATTTTCCAAAACTTGAAAATGAGTCCTAGATAATTTAGAATTAGTTGGTAATATGCATGAAAATATGCCCTTTTCAAATTCTAAGAGTAGTTTCTTGTACTGTGCCAATATTTGTTTTGCATTATTAAAATAAGCCTTCGCTTTGTATTCCTTGTAAAATTACATTTTTAAGTCAAAATTTTAATTTAATAAATAAAAGAACACTTACAAGAGAAACATTTAAAAGTTCATACGGTAATTTTCCATAATTATTAACTGGCACCGCTATACCTAACAATGTAGATATTAAGGGCGCAATACTAATTTGAGAAATATTAAATGTTGGCATGCAAGCATTTTGTTTACTAAAAGTTTGAAATATAAATTAGTATATTTAACAATTCAAGCAATTATACTATTTCGCATTTTTATCATGATTTCCGACTACATCTTTAATTCCTGCACCCCAAGCAAAGAAAGGAGTTTCAGTTTCCATATCGGATCCAGCTCCATGTGAACCTAGATATTAAATTAAAAATTACTTGTAATTTAACAAAATACTATGCTTTAACCTCGATCAGTCATGCCATGGTCAGAAGTCAGTAAGTATGTAGTCATATTATCCAAAAATACTGTTTGAAAGTAATCATACATTTTTTGGATTCCTGCATCAGTTATTCGTAAATTTTCTAGAAACAAGCTAAAAAAATACAAAAACATAAATAAATAAATATATATATGTCTATATATATTAAATATATACCTTGAACCCGGCTTATGAATATGTCCTGCTGTATCAGTACCTAAAAGATGTAAAAAGTAGATAACCTTCTCCTGAGTTAGCAAATTTTCCTTGAAGTTAAGTAAAAACTCCTCAACATGTTCAAAGACCCATGTATCTAATAAATGTGTTTCAGTTCGCCCAGAAAAATCAAATTTTTCACCATAAGAAAAAATTTCAACTTTGCCAAATTCATGTCTTTTTGAAAACACAGATAAAATATCATAGCTTCCCCAAGCATAAGTCTTCTAAATAAAAAATTATAGCTATTAAGGAAATTTAAAATAGATAACTTTTTATTACTCTACTTCGATTGAAAACTGAATCAAAATCAATAGGATTGTCACTCCAGCCTTTTAAGACTGCAGATGGATCCTCATAAAATCCTATAAAATTTGACTATTATTATTAATACATTCAGTAAAAGAAAATGAATCATTTAATTTTACCTGATGCTAAAGCTATATGACCAGGACGAGATTCTGTAGGTACTCTAGTGTGAGAAAGTCCTACTAATCCATGTTTAGAAAATATGCTTTGAATATGTGGAATATGTTTACATTTATTTTTGAAAAACGATTCGGATCTTAGTCCATCCATTACAAATAAAACTAATCTAAAAGTAAAACTTGTTACAATTTTTGCTTAAGTTTGATTATAAAAATTCACCTCTTTGAGGGTGCACCTCTCAAATCATTTTGTGGTTCAAGATTTTTTAAAACTGGAGAACGGAAGTAAATGACAAAAATTGATCCCAAAAAAATTAAATTTACTAAAAATACTTGGATAAACCATTTTATATTATTCATCTGAAAAAATATAATTAAATATTACTTAAATTATTATTTAAATATTACTAAATATTTACCTGAAATAAAAACCCACATATAATTGTAACTTTAATATTTTTATCAAGTTTTGATGAATTTTGTTTTAAACAAATTTCAAAAGAAAAATATTTGAAGGATATAAAATGATCAACATCAATTAATTGTCGTCTTGTTAAAATAAAGTCTTATGAGTGACAGATAAAATGACCGGTTAACTCAAATTCTTCTTGCATAGAAAAACGTATTATATGAAGTTATGATTTTAACTTTTATTTTATTTAATTGAAAAGCAAGATATATTTGACAATATTTACTGTAGGCAGACAATATCCAGTTATTGTTGAAAACTGAGAGAAACAAAAGTTTCATGTTATTAATACAAAGAGTTGTGACATTACCGAAGTTATTCTAAAACTGCCATAAACATGCATCTGCTTCGAAAAGTATGTATTCTTTTATCTTGGCAGTACTTCTTTGATATGGTAGCAATAAAGCATTGACAGAAAACGTTTATGTGCGCCAAGGCGATTGTCAGTTTTGTGGCTAAATAATTAAGGAAATACAGCTTTTAAATAATATTAATTGATATTATATACATTTTCAAATATATAACAATTTAAAAATAGTGTAATATTATAATTTTATATAGTGGATTGAGTGCAGGTATTTTGATTTCAACGTCTAATTAAAATGGCTGTTAATTTTAAGTTGTATATAACTGCGGTGAACTGTTAGTTTTTTTATATTATGTTAAAGCTGACTTGAATAAAACGTTTCCAAACATTGAATTATTATATAACTAAGCCATAATTTGAAATTTATAATGAATAGAATACCGTTTAGGATTTATTATGCATATTTAGTAAATGAACATCTGTCCTTTTTACATGTGGTAGTATTAATACACATGCAAATGATCTTAAAGCATTTAATGTTACCTCATTTGAAACTTATTCAAACAGTTTTTAATGGCTGCTTAATTTGTTTAAACTGTGTATATATAATAACGGTAGAATTTTTCTTAATTTTTATTTTTTATATAATATATTAAATATATGTAATTATATAAATTACTTTTAAATATTTTTTACGTATAAAGAATGTACGAGAGTGATTCTGCAGCAGAAAATGAACACTCAGACTTTTCAGAAGGAAATGTTATTGATGACGACGACTCAAAAAAATTACTACATAAAACTAAATGGACCAAAGCAGAAGTGAGCCTAAAATTAATATAATATGAAAATGTATAAAAAATACCTTAATTTAGGATGATGCCCTAAAAGCTTTAGTTTGGCAGCACGGTGAAGAATGGGAAAAAATTGCAAAATTATTAATTAATAGAACTGATATACAGTGCATGCAGAGATGGGCTAAAGTACTTAATCCAGCCTTAATAAAAGGACCATGGACCAAAGAAGTTAGAAAGTTTATTTACAAAGAATTTTAGCAAAATTAATTTTTTTTAGGAAGATGAAAAAGTTATAGAGCTTGTCAATAAATATGGTCCAAAAAAGTGGACATTAATTGCAAGATTTTTAAAAGGCCGTATTGGAAAACAATGCCGTGAAAGATGGCACAATCATTTAAATCCTATTATTAAAAAAACCGCATGGACTGAAGAAGAGGACCAAATAATTTACCAAGCACATCAGCAATGGGGAAATCAATGGGCCAAAATCTCGAAACTCTTACCAGGTACATATGTATAATTTATTGATTTTCTTAAGAATTTTTAGATAGTTTTCCAATTTTTTAAATATATCAACAAAGTTTTTTTTATTTTTATCATTGAACCAAAATGTCAATATTACTTACTGAAAATTAAAAAATATTTCCTATAAATATTTAACTGTAATAATAACTAATAGGCAGAACTGATAATGCTATAAAGAACCATTGGAATTCTACAATGCGTAGAAAATATGAATATTGTGATAGTCGTAAGAAAAATCAAAAGAAAATAGTCATTCAAAAAGTCAGTCTTAAAAGTCTAATTGAAAATTCATCTGATATGCCTTCATTTGTCCAACGCGTTGCGTGTGGTTCTGAAATTCTATCATCAGATACAACTAAACCTGGAGGTAAAACAGCTCAAATAATTGAAAATATCTTACAGTACAATGCAAATGTTTCAGGTATAATGTTTTATTAAAAAATTTTTTTATAATGATAAATATATTATAGGAGAAAAAAAAGAGGAACATAGAATTCCAAATATTCTCCGAAGAGGAAGGAGAGTAAACCTATCTGAAAAACTGGAGCCAAAGGTATAATATTAATATGAATAATTAAATTTCATATATGAAATAGACAGAACGAGATAAATAATTCTTAAAGAAAATGAATTATACAAACATATTTACAGAATAGCATATTACAATACACAAATGGTACTGTTAATTCCGATGAAATTTTAATACTTGAGTCGCCAATGGTGACACCAGTAAAGCCTCTGCTTTTCTCACCACGTGCATTTTTGAATTCACCTGTTTTTAGCTTTTCCTTTGATAAAAATATTCCTGCAAGTACTCCTGTCAAAAAATTGCTCAATGAGGTAACTAAATATGGTTTGGGCCGTGCATGCAAAGAAAGAATGGTCATTGTCATTATTTTTAATTTTTGGCTTTATATTGTGCACAAATTTCCAAAAAACATTACTGATTATGTCTACATTGCTCGTGCGGCCTTTTATTTTCATATGTGAAATTTAATTATTTTTTATAATTTTTCCTGTTTAATTAAATTATATTTAATAGGAAAATTCGAGTATATCAAGTTTAAGTCAGGAATCTTATATACCCGAATCATCAGTACAAATAAAAGTTGAAGACAATGATACATCTACCGAACAAACAAAAAAAGGGAATCATTCCTCGATAACTCCATTAAAATCAAAACTAGTTTCTGGTCCACGTACTCCTACGCCTTTTAAAAATGCATTAGCTGCAATAAAAAAGCAACGTGGTATTAGGTAAAAATATATTAATTTAACTACAATCAAAAAATATTAGTTACAATATTGTAAAATAAAAAAATTTCAATTTTCATTAACTAACTTAATGTCATTTATGTTACTTAGTTATGTTCCATCCAGTCCGTCGAGATTGGTAGAAGATTTAGAAGAAATAATACATGATGAACAAGCTAATGATATGACAGAAGAATCTGTTTATGATACTGACACAAGTTCAGTAGCGAGTACAAACACATCAAAAAAATCAGTAAAAGGTAAAGTTAGTTTCAAGGAAAATTGTCAACCATTCAAAAAGGCAAGAAAATCATTAGTTGGTAAATGGGAGAATGAATCTACATCAAATTTACCTTACGAAGCAGAAACACCGGTAAGCTCTCAAAATAAGAAAAGCTATTTCACTTATGAATCATTTGAAATTTTCAGAGCAAATTTTTACATTCAGATTCTGGAGTTGTGTTTTCTCCGCCAAGTATTGTAAGAGATACATTGGAGGATAATACAATAATTATAGATTCTAGCTCAACGTCTGGAAGTACTCCTAGAAAAAGGACTCAGGTAGATGAAAATTATAGTTTTTGGTATTTTGATAAAATTCAAAACAAATCATCTTGTAAATTTGGAAAAAATAATGAAATTCATTTTGAAAATCTTCCTAAATACATTAACTGTCTAAACTCATGCTTTAAACAACTTCCCATATTAAATATGGAAGTTAAGCGTTGTGATTCTAATCAAAAAAGTAACACAATTTTTTATAAAGAAAATGAATTTAATGCTGTAAGTAAACCAAATATTGAATATAGTTCAATTGGGAAGGAAAATTTATATGTTCATAAACAGTTAAATGGAGAAAAAAATATTAATGAATTTCGTCTGTTTGGTTCTGATCGTACAAATATTCAATATGGGGAAAATAATTTAATAGAAAATTATTCTCCACGAGATGATAGATATAAATCAAAGCATTTATTCAAAAATTATGACCTTAATGATGAATTTTGGCTAAATTTTGATTCATAGTTTGTCTAGTATTTATTTTGTTTGCATTTTAATTAAGAAAGTTTATTTAAATATTATCTGTTGAATGGGTTTAATTTTTATTTTAATCTATTCTTTTCTTCTTTTTCCTTTTTTTTATTAACAAATAATTTAAAATTTATTTCGTTTTAGTTTAAATATAATATAAGAACAAAAACAAAAGTATTAACATTAAAGTTTCAAGGCTGAAAAAATTTTGCTTATGAAAAGACAGAAAAAAAATAATATAATTCTTTAGAGTTTAGTTATAAAATTTAATTACCAAAGATTGCAAATATTACCAAATAAAGTCTCACTTGAATAAAATTTACTCTTAGGTTTCTTAAAATCTCATACACCAATCAAAAAAATATTTTATATATTACATAATAAAATACATAATTTTTAAAATTATTTATCCAACTTTGTCTTAAAATTGTTTTTGTTTCAAGTATTTATGTATGCAATGCGCTTGATTTATGTAATTTAATAATTATCCTATTATGGTCTGGTTTACAATATTGACAGACAGGGTTGGTTATTTTGTACTGCAAAAAGTTGTTAATTTTATTCTATATTAATTATTATTTTATATATATTGTTTCCCTTATTTGTCAATATTGTAATTTACAAATAAATGTTTCTATTTATTTAATAATATGCTTGTTTTTAATTGTTATACCTTATAGTTTTTATTTTATTTTAGCAATAATGTTTTGTTTGAATTATAATCTTCAAGTGAGATTTAAATTATTGGCATTGAAATTCTGACCCATGATTTCGCTTTATTATAACTTGCATTTTGTTTAAAACTAATCAATCATCATCCATATTGATATATTCAATTTATATAAAATAATATTTATTTTACAGCAATTGTTTGATCCAAAATGGGAAAAAATCGCTTGTGGAAGAACAAGTAATCAAATTAAAATAACACGAGATGCACATGCATACCTTAGAAAACTGACTTTTTTACCCCGTTCATTAAATTTTAACAAAACTTAAAACCACATAATTTTGTGGATTTTATTTAATTGTATAAGATGTTTTGTATGAATTAAGTTTAAAAAACGGTACTTTAACAACAACAAATCTAATAAATCATTTCCGAAAACCTAATTCTTTTTTATAATTCCTGGTTACAAAAATTTATAATATATTTCTCAATCCTTTTATCAAACATTACAGTTTTTTTTTTTTTTATAAAAACCGTGTGATCTAACTTACTCCTAAGTATCAATTTTGAATTCTACACTTTTCTGAAGTCTTCATTAAGTTTAGTTATATATCCTCACAGAGATAGCAGTTTTCAAACTTGATGAGATAAATGTTAATTGAGAACTAATTATCACAAAAAGTTTCACTATACTAGAATTAAGAGATTTTATTACATTACGTATATACTAAATAAGTATTGTCTTCTGATGCAAACTTTAAACGATGATTAGAATCTATAATATATGTTTGACCAGTGACTAAGGGGTGGGATTAGGGAGATCAATCCCCCCTTTGATTAGTATAATTTTAGTAATAATTAAAGAAAAAGAGCTAATATGCCTTAGATAGTTGACAAAAACAAATTATAATTACAAATTAACTGTGTAATTATGACATTTTGAGAAAATAATAAATTATTAAGTACACTTAGGTTAGGTCAATCAACGTATTCTACATTCCACAAAAATTAAATTGGTTATTCATAATACAGATTTGCTTAATTTACAATTTAAGGACTATTAATGTATCTGAAAAATTTAGAGAAATATTTTTCTCTACTTTTCCAAGTCTTTTAAACAAATTTTAAAGTTGTTTTGTACTTTCAATTGGCTTGAAAAACATACATAAATGTAATACATGCTAATTATGCTGGATATAAATAAAATGATTATCTAAAGAACCTCCTTTTAAGAGGATAGTTTATAAAATATTAATTGATTTTAGTATATATACTCAAATTAAATCACGGACAAGAGCGAGCCGAGTGGCTTTTAATTAATAATAAGATACAAAACGCCATTATGATTATATATATATATATGTATATGCAACACACATAAATATATAGTATAGTATAGGTCATATACCTATCATACTTTAATATATTAATTACTTTTGGAGCAAAATTATTTTTTAGAAAAACCGGAAGCATAATTTTAATTTTTAATAAATAAAATATATCTACTTGAATTTATGTTCAATCCTTTCATAGCTGTCATTATCAGCTGAGAAAGCTGATTTTGTATTAAATTCTTTTAAGGTAGATCCATCTTTATGCCGAGTTCTTAACTAAATCTTTGCCGGAATGTTTATATCAATAAAATAATAAAAAAAAAAAATGATTGCACTACACTATAAATAAAATAATACTTCTTTTTAAAGTTTCTGTGTAAATCAATTAAATTACTATTATTGTGATTACATAGTTTGACAACCTGTAAAGTGATCAATTTTTGTTTTACATACGTTAAAAATGTTATTAAATAATTTTATTGCTTACTAAGCAAAAATTTCTTGTAAAATCTATTAATTTTGAAAAACATGCAGCAAGTGTTTAGTTAACAAAAATTCACATGTAACTTAATCATTTATTAAAAGAATAATATACGGAAATCAGTCATGGCGGTGCAACCATAAAAATGTCATCCATCTAAGTTCAAGTTTTGACAAGTGAAAATGAAATCAATATAAAATTTAAAAAAAAAAAATAATAAGGTTGCTTAGAAATTAAGAAATATTCAAAAATGGAGGAAGATGATAAAATTAATAATGATTTTATGAATGTTGAGGCTATGCTTGAAGTAACACCCATTGTAAATGAAAATAGTGTAAAAAGGAAAACAAATTTAGATATTACTAATAACTTAAAAAAAACAAAATCAGAAAATATAGCAATTGAAAAAGAAGTGAACGATGAACAGCTTTCACCTTTAAATTTGGAAACTAGGTGTATTGAAAATAAAAATGTAATTAATGAAAACGAAAATATGGGAATTAAAAGTTGCAATAGTTTTACTGAGGATGACAACAGCATTAATAATATGTTACCTGATCCTAGTAATAAAGAAGAATTAGAAGTTTGTAATGATCGGAGCTCTAACATATCTTTAATGAATGTACAAACTATTCAAGACAAACTAAGAGAAATGGATGAAATTAGTGTCAAGCCAATTTCAAAAAGTGATCCTATAACTAATAAAGTAAAAGAAGAAGATAATGAGATATCATTAGAAATTAAGAAAAAATCCCAAGATAGACATGAAACTGAAGATAGTAGACGGATAACAAATTTAAGAAAAAATATACGTGATGTAATGGATGAGAATCAATTAGATGCAACAACATTAGCAGCTCAAAGGCAGGAATCTGAACGTTTAGCACGAGTACAAGAACAACAAAAAATTATACGTGAACTACAAAAACAAATGGCAACAGAAAGACAAAATAATCGCACACAAAATCGAGTTTTATCAATCCTCCAAGGGCAGACATCGTTACTAAAGACTTCAATTAACGAGAATATAGTGACAGATTCCGCAAAAGAAATGTATGTAGTTAAAGGTATAGGTTCAGAAGTAACGCTTAAAGATGCTAATTTTGTGGATATGGAAAAAATTTCAAGTGGAAATTTGACACCTTCTGTTAGTATTGCACCAATTCGTAGAGCAAAAGAACCAGAAATTCCTGAAGATATTATAGATAAAAAAGATGTCGTTACAATAGTGGATAGTTCCTCAGATGATGATTGCATAGTTTTATCAGATGATGAAGAAATCGAAGATACCGAAGATGATCCACATAATAGTGGACTTCATGTGAATGATGCCTACAACATTCCCGATGAAGAAGGTCGTGTTGTAATTAACATTGGTCATCCAGAAGGTGAGACAGATATTTTTGTTGCTCCACAAATTGCTAGAATTATAAAACCGCATCAAATTGGTGGTGTTCGTTTTCTTTTTGATAATATAATTGAGTCTGTAGAAAGATTTGATAAATCTACGGGATTTGGTTGCATTTTGGCACATTCTATGGGTTTGGGAAAAACATTACAAGTTGTCTGTTTTTGTGATGTGTTTTTAAGGCATACAACATCTAAATGGATATTATGTATTATGCCAATTAATACACTACAAAATTGGGTTTCTGAGTTTAATATGTGGCTTCCAGAAGAGTCAAAATCTACAACACCAGGTATTCATGGTGAAATCCGCCCACGACAGTTTAAGCTATTTGTATTAAATGATCAACAAAAAACGTTAAATGCACGCGCAAAAGTGATCCTTCAATGGAAAAAGGAAGGTGGAGTTTTATTAATCGGATATGAATTATTTAGACTCTTAAGTTTAAAAATGACAAATAAAAAGAAAAGAGGCAAAAAATTTACACCCGAAAAAGAACCAAAAGTTGAAAGTGATAAAAATAAGCAATTAATTGAAGATATTTATTCTGCATTAGTAAAACCTGGACCAGATTTAGTAATTTGCGATGAAGGTCACCGGATTAAGAATTCTCATGCAAGTATATCTCTTGCACTCAAACAAATAAAATCTAAAAGAAGGATAGTTTTAACTGGTTATCCACTTCAAAATAATTTATTAGAATATTGGTGTATGGTTGATTTCGTACGGCCAAATTATCTCGGATCCAGGACTGAATTTTCTAATATGTTCGAACGTCCAATACAAAATGGGCAATGTATTGATTCAACTCCACAAGATATTAAACTGATGAGATATCGTGCACATGTCCTTCATTCTCTTTTGGTTGGTTTTGTGCAAAGAAGGTCACATGTTGTACTTCATAATTCTTTACCACAAAAAGAAGAATATGTTATTTTAGTAAGGATGACTGCTTTTCAAAGAAAGCTTTATAATGTCTTTATGAATGAAGTGGTAAGAACCAAGGCAGTCCCTAATCCCTTGAAAGCATTTGCGGTATGTTGTAAAATTTGGAACCACCCGGATGTATTGTATAATTTTCTTAAAAAAAGGGAAGCAGATTTAGATTTAGAAATCGAGGAAGTAGAAGGAGATACAGATACCACAAATAGTATATGTTCGAGGGGTAAAAAAAAACATAATTTTAAGAAACCAAAAGAAGTTGATAAAAGTGAAAAAACAATTCTATCGGCTGAAGTTTCACCTAATCAAGCCAATACACCAATTGAAACAACAGATATAGCACAAATTGGTGAAAATATAACTGGAAATGCTCGAAAAGAACTGACTGAGAATAAAGATCATACAGCAGAAACAATAAAAACTGTACCTCAGCAATATTGTTATCCAAACTATGATATGTATTCAAATGATAATTTTTATACCCCATTCAATTCTTACCAACAAAATCATTTTGAAAACATGAACTATCTATATCCTTCAAATGTAACAAATGAAGTTTGGCCATCAACTTCGAAACTCTATGAATATAATAATGTTCAGCATAATCCACTTGATCTTTTTGCACACGTTGAACCAAGTTATGCTAACTTACGACCTCAGGCAACCGAAACCTTTGATTTATCTCAACCACCCTCTGATGAAAAAAAATCATCTGAAATTGTTGATTTAGATACAAAAGAAATAAAAACAATCGAAACTCACGTTAACATGATTTCTACAAAAAATGAAAGAAAAGATGAAAAAAAAGATGGTAAAAATGAGTTAAATGATGATTTGAACGTAAATGATAGAAATGTAAGGACTAAACAGGAAGACGGAATCCCTTATGAATGGGCTGTAGATTTAATGAAAGGGTATATACCCGATTTAATTGAAAGTTCACCAAAAATGGTGATTTTCTTTCAATTACTAGAAGAAAGTCTGAAACTTGGGGATCGTATTTTGGTTTTTAGTCAAAGTTTACTTACACTTAATTTGATTGAACGATTTTTGCAAAAAAATCAAGTTCCAGGTCACAATAAATATTGGACTAAGAATTCAACATATTTTCGTAAATTGAATTTTTATTTTAAATAAATATAAAATGATCATATTTTTATAGGACTTGACGGATCAACTTCAGCAATGGACCGTGAAAAATTAATAAATGAATTTAATACAAATCCCGATATTCATTTGTTTTTAGTGTCAACAAGAGCTGGCTCTCTTGGAATAAATTTGGTTGGGGCCAATCGTGTTATTGTTTTTGATGCTAGTTGGAATCCTTGTCATGATACTCAAGCAGTATGTAGAGTTTATAGGTAAATTATAAAACAGAAAAAAACTACTTTAGTTGTTCACTATTTCATATCAACTAATCTTAATTAAAAACTTTAAAATTTGAAATTTTCAGTTAAAATAACGTAGATTTTTTTGTTTATTTTCATTACAGGTACGGACAAAAAAAACCATGCTTTATCTATAGATTAGTGATGGACAATTGCTTAGAAAAAAAAATATATGATAGACAAGTAAGTAAACAAGGTATGTCAGATAGAGTTGTAGATGAATGTAATCCGGATGCACATTTATCGATAAAAGAAGTAACAAATTTATGTTATGATAATGAAGAAGAAACTGATGTTAAAGACTTATGTCTGTGTAAGGAAAAATATTTAGATATTGTTATTCAAAATGTGATAGGCGAACATGATAAATTACTTTCAAAAGAACCCTTCCATCATGAAAGTCTTCTAGTGGATAGAAAAGAAAAAAAATTATCTCAAGCAGAAAAAAGGCTCGCAAAACGGGGCTATGAATTAGAAAAAAGAGCAGCAAATAAACCTGCATATATTTATCATGCCACAGGAGCTCAATATAGGGTAATGAGATCCGCAGATGGTATTATTGTGCATAGACCTGTGGCTTCTGTAAGTATAATATTTCTTGAATTAAAAAATACATAACTTAAATATATACTTCTTTCTATTTAAGGTAAGACCGATGCAATCAGAAGCTAATGATAAGACAATTATCCCTAAAGTAAGTGCAATGCGGCAAACACGTTGGATACCAGCTGAAATTTGGCAAAACCAGGGTATGAGTGCACAGGAAATGACGCTTCCCCTTGGTAAACTATATTAAATTGATTTTTCAATTATAATGTTAACTTTATTTATAGATGTTGTGATACCTACGAATGCAGGTGACAAATCAAATATAGTTCTTAAAGCAGGCCAAAAAGTGATGGTTCTAAAATCACCAAAAGGCATATATATGCAGTTAGAAAGTGGAAAAATAATAGCAATTAAAACTTCATCATTAAAAACTAATCATAATAAAGACAAAACAGATATTTCCGAAAATTCATTTAATCATCCATTAATTAAGGATGATATGAAAATAAGCTCTAAAACTGAAAGCTTTTCAGATATTGTTAAGGGGAATATTTTGGATAAATCTTTTGTTCCAAAAAGTAAAGAAATAAACATTAGTCCTTCAATTTTTCTGTCGCCATCCCGACATGGAATACAGGATCATAAAATAAGATCAAGGGATCTATATTTGCAAGAAAAAAATCGGTTAGAACAGAATCGTAGACCATATAATTCAACTGGAACAATGAAACTTTGGCCTTCAGATCAAAACAAGTTGAGCAGAAGAGTATCAAATGATTATGCACATGAAAGAACACTTTTAGATGAAAAGAAAAGTTTTGATTTTGATGAAGTTGTTATGATGCACGAAACAGAAGACAGAAACAATCGAACACCTACACAAAAATCATTTAAAGAATTTAGTGGATTAACTAAACAGCCTTTTAGTAACATTTTAGAAAATAAAGTAGGCATTGTCCCCTCATTTTCGTCGGAAAGAAATGTAGAAAGGGTTAAAAACAATAATTATACATCATTTACACCTACAATAACAATTGATGATGACAGTGACTCAAACTCTATAACAAAAGGTAGCAAAACAAGTTTATTAAGAAAACAAAGACCACATAATCTTAAAAATGCACAGTCAACACCCGGTCAAGTTAAAAATGCATCTTTAACGACTAAACCCACATCAGACTTTTCAACTTGTTACAAAAAGGGACATATGGATAATATGATTGAGCGTAAAAATTCAAATTGTCAAGAAGTTTCTTATGATACCACGGAGAAGTCTTCACAAAACACTAAGCCCAATACCGCTTTAAAAATGCCAACTATTAAAAATATACCTGCACCATATCCATCTGTGTTTGTCCCTCAAGATCATGGGAATCTTGCATCGTTGACTGAATCAGATAATCCTATAGATACGAATAGCACTTTGACCCGTCCAAATATTATGAATCATGCTGCGAATTCAGATACACAAAAAAATGAAATTTGTGGTAAGCAGAAAATTAATTTGATGTGTTTTTTCTTTAAAAAACCTTTCAAAATTGTTTTAAATATAATGACTCCAATTGCACTAGATATACATGCTTTTTTTTTTCTTTTATAGACAATGCAAACAAATCCCTAACAAACAAAAAAACCGAAGAATCACCTTCCAATGACCAACGTTCTTTAAATTTAAATAATAATACAATTGATTTAACACCTATGGAAAATAATCAACGAACCAATGAATTACACACAAATGCAAATTATATACCATTAACGGAATCATATCAATACAATGCCAATAATGAAACTAATTATGATTATTCAACAATCACTCAAAGCAATTACCCTTCCTATTATCCTTCAAATATATACCAACCAACAAATTCGACTCCGTCATACCATTATCCACCAAATCCTATTACAACTCAAGTTAATTATCATCATGGTTCTTATCAAAATAATTTTGATCATAATGCATTTATTAATGGACAACATAAACCTCCAAATTATTCTCAAACCATTCCAAATATACCTCCAGCACAATCTCAATATCAATATCCAAATTTTTTACCAAGCCAAGCTTCCCCACAAAATTCAGATCATTATAACAATATGTATTATCCATATCCCTCTTATACTCCACAGCAAGGCCAATGGCATCAGTAATATTCGTGTTTATTTAAGATTATTATAAGCTAGCAGTATTTATGTCATAGTAATTCTGAGTATATATAACAACTGTCCGTTATTTAAGCGTGTACATTTTTAATATTAGAAAATTAGCCTACTATTAGACTATATAATGATAATTTTAAAATTTACAATACATTTATAAATGATGTATTATCCCTAGTTTTGTTGGTCGAATACAGTTAATTGTTTTTAAAAAAAACTTATTTACGCATAAGTTTTAATTATTTATTTATCTTAGAAAAAATAATACTTGTTAGAATATTAATTAAAAATGTTGAAATTTATTTCCCGAATAGTGTAATTTAATAGCAAGAAATTTGAAATAATAAGTATTAAAATATTTTACTCTTGAAATATACGCATTATCTAATCTTAATCGAACAAAGACTGTTTCATAAAATCTAAATAGTTTTAATAATAACTTTTACAATGTATAGTTTGAATATTTTAAACTGTGATTATTTTATATTGATTCAGTTGTTTACATAACCATTTTTATGTAATGTATCGTTTTAGATTATTAACTTCAATGCATGATACATTGTAGATAAATAGTTCATTCAAACATGCATTTTTCAATTAAATGCTTGTCCAACAGTTCGAAAAACTAATAAATGCATTTTACTTAATTGTTATTTTAATTAAACCGATATTAGTTACAATTATTTTACAGATTATATTAAAAACTCTATGCCGCATTGATATTAAGTAGTAGGATTAAAGTGAAAATATTAAACACAAGAAGACCTCTTATCGACTACAAAATTTAAAATTGTTTTACAAAGAATTCGATCGAATATGCAAAGTATTTTATATGAATAATTTAAATAATAATCATTGTTACACTAATCTAACATTTAATCATTTTTTGTCTACAAACTATAAGGCATCAAATCACCCCTAAAAAATATTTTTGGTGTTACACTTGTATTCATAACTTAAGGTTCACTTTGTGCACAAAAAGAGACACGATGAGATATGATAATAATTATAAATTTTTATTGAACAACATATAGTTTATTGAGTTTTATGATCAAACACAAAAACAAAAATGAAATAGTTTGGTATTCGGTCAGCTGATTACTGAATATAAATATTTTTTAGAATTTTTGGTAGTTTGTTCCTTTACCCTATACTCAATATTTTTCCTCCACTAAATTTCCAATGTAATTTGATTTAATTTTTGAAGTGATGTATTCTATACACAAGAAAAACTACTTGAAAAGTTTAAATATAAGTAGTATAAGTGCTGTACAAAAAAAAGTTGAAAAATATAGTTAATATTATAATATTTTCATTTTTAAAATAATGTGTTAAAATTTATTTATATACTTTGTAAACCACAGCTTTGGGACTAGATGCACAAACTAGAAGAATTTCGTTCTTAATGCTTAAATTATCTGTATTTCAAGCTAAGAAATATTACGGCCAGTACACGGTATAGAGCTTAAAATTATTATTTACCTACAAACAAACTCTAGTTACAATAAAAACATGTATTTCAGTGGTTCTAGCCATATCTATTAAACATTTTCAACTTCAATTAATTATAAGCATTTTGCCTTCTTTTAATTCGCTTTTGTCGTTCCATTAAACGTCGTTCTCTCTCGTATTCTTTCATACGAAGAATATAACTGAAAAGAATAAATATAAATTTTTTAAATAAGATATATATATATATATATATTAAAATTATCAAAACTTACTCTTCATATTCACAATTCATATGATTATGCTTTTCGTGATGGCATTTATATACGAAAGGAAAAACGTCAGCCCGGCAGGCTTTATATTTTATTAGTTCATGAGCGCAGTAATCTCTCTCTTCTGGTAACAATTTGGCTGCTTCCATTTCAATCTTTGTTGCAATCATTTCTTGTAAATAAAAGAAAGTTATCAGCGAAATTTGATTTACCTAATTTTGTTCGAAATGTTTAACAATTCTGGCTTTTTCCACTAGTTTTACATGATTAATTAATTGTATGGATAAAAATATATTTTTAATTATTTTTTTTTTGCATAATAAAGTATTTTTACACAAAGAAGGGAGATTTTTTTGTTTTGATCCTTGTTTGATAGAAATTACATGATCTAATTTTATTATATAAGAGGATTTATAATTTAATTTTGTTCTTTTTGGCAGAAAAATATATTATAAGGTAGCTTTTTGAAATTAATCCAAAATTAACTTACCTCGTTTTTTTCTACCATTGGGGAACCCAAAAAGTGGATCAAAAGAGGACTTCTCAAGGGGATGCGGTGTAACATCGGGCTTAGCGTACAATGCAAATGCACTGCCCATATCTAATTTAGTGATTACGATTACGTAGGGTTCAAAAATAAAACTAAGAGTAAAAATATCGTTTTATTCAAATAATAGAGAACTTTACTATGAAATAAAAGTTTTCCAAGAATAATTTGACGTTTTACTCGTTGTTAAATACAAACTGTTTTTGCAAATTTCGAAAATTAGATAATCAAAAAATTGTAAGACACACGTTTTTAAAAGCACTTAGGCTTGTAGTTTTTAAGTCTTTATTTATTCGTTTATGAAATGAAATATTAGTAATATATTGATGATCTATTGAAAATCTTTATGAAGAATGCGATAGAGGGTATATATATTGAGGTCGGCATCTGTCAAATCTGATTCGAAATTTTCGCCTATGGGGGTATTCACATTGAGGCTTGTAACATTTCGGAAATGTCTCCCTACAATTCTCAGTTCACTAAAATATATGAATATGTGTTGGAAAATATTACAGATAACATGTGTATATCAATGTGTATTAGTAAGATACCAAGCATGAGGCAGAAATATTTCTGCCTCAGGAAAGGGTAAAAGCTTTTTCGAAATTTGCGAAACTCCGTCTTACCTTTCACCTCCGCTTACCGTAAAACTAAATGTTACCGGACTCAATGTGAATACCCTGAATATGTATTAAGGCCCTAGTAGACGTCGGACATTGTCTGGAACATTGTCCGTGTCCAGGGTAATTTAACTCGTCTACAGCAATGTCCGCGGACCAATCTGAAGGTCCGCTGCAATGTCCGAGTAAATTATGTGCTTACACGGACATAATGACAGCTTCATACATTTTTAATAGCATGAAGATAGCAACGAAAGATTACAGCACTAAATAACATTGCTATTCATTATATATGATATCAAAAGTTTGAAGTTTAGATAATTAATCATTTTTTATTAAAAGTTCAACTTCATGTTATTATTACTATAAATTATATATTTAGTAAAAAATGATACAAGTTGGGCAAATGAATGTCCGACGTCTACAGTGCATTTACCCGGACAGTGTCCGACGTCTACTAGAGCCTTTATAGGGGCTATTCACTATTTTTTCCAACTCATCGAACCGCTCTCTCGTTTAATGTAAATTAAATGGAATGGCAGGCTTAAGAGTAAAAAATTAAACATGCTCAATTTTCTACTCTCAAGCCTGCCATTGCATTTAATTTACATTGAACGGGAGAGCGGCTTGATGAGTTGGAAAAAATAGTGGAAAAAATGTTGGATATTTTGGTTAAATTGTGAACTGGTGTTAGGACATTACTAAAACATATACGCGAAAAGTTCATTTCAAGTTTAACAACAAATTATAATGGGAACAAAACTCTCACACACAATAGGAAAGAAAATGAATTTCAGCAGGAAAATATGAGAGCCGAATCATTGATTCGGAAATATAGTGAATACCCCGCTTAAGAATCAGGTGGAAATTTGTAAAAAAAGAGCTAAGCGCTATTATTTGGAGGTTTGAATTTGTAAAATTAGGTTGGGAGGGGGGTAATTGACCTTGTAGTAGACACCACATGTGGCGCCCAAGAGTACTGTCCGACTGTCATATTTTAATTTTTCCTGACATCTTTCAGTCAATATTTGAACTAATGTAATTTTGGAATAGTACTGTAAAAATTATAACGCACTACCATACCGACTGTCATATTTTACTTTCACCTGGCATCCTTCAGTGAATATATTTGAACTAATAATGAATTGTCAAGTTTTTCATGAGGACCGCTATTAAAATTTTTTGTACTTTTCTACCGGATCATTTAACTATTTAACAAAATGGCTTACGATTTAAAAAACGAAGCTGAAGTTAAAAAATATTTAGAAAATTTAGGAATTGAATATCGTTTTGGTTGTTATTCAGAAAAAAACCCAGAAGGTAAATAAAATATTATAACCTAAAATTAATTTCATAATAATAAGAAAAAATTTGTAATTTTCAATTTTGATTATAATTAAAGTTTGTCATCTACTTGGTGATTATTTTGAAGCTATTAAAAAGGATTTTGAGAAAGCTTCTAAAGTATATAAATCAAATTGTGATGATTATGGTTACGCTAAATCTTGTTATAAGTATGGAAACTATAGCTTTTTAGGTAAAGGTAAAAGTGGCTTTAAAGGTGATCCTAAACGTGCCTATCATTATTATGAAAAAGGCTGTGAATTGAAAGATCCAGATTCTTGCCTTCATTCTGGACTATTACTAGTTTCTCGAGCAATAGCTAAGCAAGTTGATCGTAATGTTCCAAAGGTAAACGAAAATAATTTATTTGCTATATTTTTAATTAAATATCCATATGGTATTTATTTAAATTTAAAATGGATTTTTTTTCCAAAAGGCAATGGTGTGCTTTGATTAAATATGTTGGAATATTGATCAAAAAAAATTTTTATCAGATGTTGATATTAAAATTATTATAGCTTATTAATTTTACTATCTGGATTTTAATATTTAAATTTGCTTTTTCAGAGTAAGTACTCATTTGCAAGAAAACAGATATTTATCTTAATTTCGAATTAATATTTATTGTCTAAGGAAAACATTTAATATTTAACTTAAAAGTGTTATAAAATCAAATTAAACTAAAAAACTATTGGACATTCATTCCAAACATAACCTTAAAATTTTGAAGGTTTCCCTAATTAATAATGAATTTTTAGAAACGATGAGAATCTTTGTAGTTATATAGTGCATAAAGTTATGATTAAAAGTGATAATGGTTGCAAAATTTATTAAATTCTTTTTTATATCAGTATCACAAAAACATTTACCTTTTTTAATTGTCTTGTTTTATTTGAAATTAATGGATCATACCCATTTTTCACAGATCTTAAAACATTTTATGTGCTAATTATTTATTTTTTACTTTTATTTTAAAATCCATTCAGAAATAAAATAAGGTACTTTCTTATGAATATGAGTTCGTTCCGATGAAGTATATAAGACTAAATAGCCTGCGATATCAATTTAACGCAACATGGAAAAAAATTATAATGAAAAATATATCAATAAATCATATTTAAAATGTAAATCTTTTTTGATGAGCACAAGGACTTTTTTTAAGTATTGTAAAGTGAGTGCTTAAAATTAAACAAAATGTAACAAAAATGTTGATGCCCTGCTAATTTTTATTCACTTAAATTATTTTATGAAATAACTATATTATTTCATATATATTTATTTTTTTAGGGTGTAGAGTTTCTAAAGAAAAGTTGTGATATGAATAACGCTACTGCTTGCTTCTATTTATCAGGAATGCATATATCCGGTGTTGAAGAACATATTGAAACTAGTCCAAATGTTACCAAAGAGCCATCAAAATCATCTGAAATTATAATAGGAAAAAATATGGAAAAAGCTTTTGAATTTGCATATAAAGCATGCGAACTTAAAAATGCATATGCATGTGCTAATCTTAGTCAAATGTATGCTAGAGGTGATGGTACAGAAAAAAATACTGTTGAAGCAGAAAAATTTAAAAAACTTGCCACAGAAATACAAGATGAAGCTAAAAAGGAAGAGCCTACTTTAACATTTCAACAAGGGGTACCAAATTAGTTGCATATTATAGAATTTTTTTTTTTTTTTTTAGTTTTTTCAAAGGACTATTTCGGTGAGTAAATTCATTTTAAATTTAACATTTATTTATTATTTCATTTAAATTTTCTATTATAATGAAGAGAAAATTAACAGATATCTATTTCTCATAAATAGTAATTATTATTTCTTAAAATATTCTGCATCTTGTATTCAATCAATTAATGTAAATAGAGTGTAATTTATACACTAAACTGTTTTTACTGAAATTACTATAATTCTGTTAAATTTAGTATACATCTAGCATATAATAAAAAAAATTACAGTTAGATAGTGAGTTTTATTGAAGGCGTAAGGCGTTTTTTTCTTGTTCTCCCTTTTAAAGGTATTTACACTCAACCGATTTCATTTGAAAAGTTACATCGCCAAAATGTGCAGAATGAACAATTTTTCCAAAATTCCAGACATGTCACTTGTAAATGAGTGATGTGTGCTGCATGTGTTTTCCCTTATAAAATGTATGGGAGAAAAAAACAACAACAATATAAAGGAAAAGCAGAGCCGTTGAACGGTCGTCCTGCGTATGTATTATATATATTCTACGTAGCAGCATAACACAGTACAGCCGCTCAACGGCACTGCTTTGACTTTGTTGTTTTTCTCAATATTCGGCACTATTCGGTTAACACGTGGACGTGGATGAGTGGCTTGCTTGCCATAGTCGCTGAGTTGCTGCTTGCCATATATTTGTAAGCAGAAATGAATATAAACTCTGTATTCTTCGCTAATACAACATATTTTACTCATACAAACAGAACGAAACTATATTCAAGGGAATAATATATTACATATATGTTTTCTTTTTTTTCGATGTATTTTGTTGAAGTTTTCGACAACTGGGCGATCCTATAAATATACAAACGAAAACTATATTTTTCTTCAGTATAACAAATAAGGAGTTCACAAAACCAAATTTAAGTATATTGAACTTTAGACTTAAACAAATTATAAATTTGATGAATTAAATATTCCTCATAAGAGTCTTTTAAGGTATTAAATGGTTTTAAGTTTTTTTCCTATAGTTCAAAAGAAAACTAAATATATGTTTTCAAAATATTTTATTACTAAATATTGTCTTAAGACCTTCATTATAAGTACTATTTTTCGTAAATAATTAAGCATATATATAATCATTGATAATACCATTAAGCATGAACTCATGCTCTTTATTACGTTAAAGCCATTTGAAGAAAAAATTCTTTTATAAGATTTCTAATATATCTACGTACTTAATTGAACTTTTTTTTAAATATAATAATGACTGTACAGTTTTGTTATAAATATTTTGCATACATTTGAAATCTATGACCCTGTCTCTTCATATATAAACTCATTTTATATCGTGACAACCAAAGATGAACTTACCTGAAAAGGATTTCATTTAAGTAATAAAGGCTGGTTAATATTTGCCAAATTAAATAAGTTTTACAATATTAACTAAAAGTGATTTTGATAAATTTCTTGGTATACTCTAGAACATAAAATTCTAATTACTTATGAAACTTTTTTAAATTTATCAATATATTTTTTCCCCATACTAAATGATTTAAGAAGATTAACAGGTATAATTAACATATTTTTTATTTTCATCTGATTTTCTGATATTGTTATCAATAAAACATTTAAAATAACTTTTAACTTATTCAAAAGTTTGAATTTTCGTTGTTAAATATGAACACTTGTTAAAATTTATAATTAAATGAGTTTATAATATTCTACAATTATGTGAATAAGACTATAGAAATTCCTATTGGTTTTCTCTAATTTATTTTAAAAATGTCGTCATATAGGAATTAATATTATACAATCCAACATTTTTTTTCCATTCTAAGATATTTATAATGTACGATTAAATAAATTAAATAAAATTAAGTTAAAGCTATTAAAGCTTTGATGAACAAATGTTTTTCATTCTAATAATTATACAAAACACTAAATGGCGTTCTATTTTAAGAACTTTTTTTCACGTTTTTGAATTAATGGTAACACAAATGCACACACCATATCCAATAAATTATACATATGTTCTTAACTTCTATTTAAATCGCGAAAAATACAACATTATACTATATATAATATTAATCCCTTTAAGACATTCCAAGACTTTTTAATAAGGCATTGGTCGATAGTGATTTCGGTCGTTCAATAGGTAAACCAAGTGCACGATCCCAAATAAGTGATGCTAATACACCAAGCGCTCGTGATACTCCAAATAGTACTGTATAATAATTCATTTCTTTAAGGCCATAATATTGTAGCAATACACCTGAATGTGCATCAACATTTGGCCATGGATTTTGTACTTTTCCAGTTTCAGTTAGAATTGGTGGTACTACTTTATAAATTTTCGATACTAACTGAAATAATGGATCTTTAGGTAGGTGCTTTTTTGCAAATTCACGCTGACATGTATAACGTGGATCAGTTTTTCGTAAGACAGCATGTCCATAACCGGGAACAACCTGTAATTTAACAAATATTTTAAAAATAAATTAATATAATTATAACATATTTTAAAAAAATTATTTTTTAAAGTATTTATACCGAGTTAATACAATTGTTTAAAAAATTTCTAAATTCAGTCACAGTGAAAAAAATGAAAATTTAAAGTTTTACTTAAAGGAATATTAGGAAGATGACCCAGTAGGGAAAATAGCTTTACTTTATCAATGAAAGAGAGATATTCTTTAGTCATAACACCTACTTTCTTGAGAAAAACAACAATGAATTTAATTAACAAAAAGCCGCAAAATTTGCCTGCGTTCTGAAAAGTATAGCTATGATGGCTATTTTCTGCATGCTGCATTAATAAATATTTCACAAGTGAACTTTTCGATATGATACACGCATGAATTCATACATGAGAAACTCTACGATGAGTAGTTTCTTTACTGGGTTATATTCAAAGCTGTAGCAACTAAAGCATGACAGAGAGCTTTTAATGAAATCATTAAAAAAAAGAAAAAAAAATTAAAACTACTTTAAAATAATCGAAAATATTAAAAGCTTAATCAATTTTGTATTTTTATATAAAGATAAGGGGACTTTAATTTTACATTCAGTAATTTTCGTAGTAGATAATAAACTTTACTCAGTTAGTATAAATGACAAAATTTTAAATTTGAGATAGCTTCTTTTTTTTTTTTTTTTTTGTTAATTTATAAAAATAGTTTTTAACTAATATTATTTAATCTAACCTGTCCTGATTTTAATGTTTTCCAAATGAAATCCTTAAGTTGATCTTCTGTTGGTTCTTTTCCAACTTGACTTTGTAGTTTTAATAACCATATCAAAACTTCTTGATTTGCTAAACCATGAAGTGGACCAGCCAAACCATTCATACCAGCAGCAAATGAAAGATATGGATCACTTAATGCAGAACCAACAAGATGTACTGTATGAGCAGAAACATTACCTCCTTCATGGTCACTAGAAATAAAATAATTTATTATTAAAAATAAATTAATAAGATAATTTCACAATTTTTATATATATATATACCTATGAATGGTTAAATAAAGTCTCATTAATTCAGTAAATTGAGGATTATTAAATCCTAATAATTTACAAAAATTAGCAGACCAATCTAAATTTGGATCAATAACTGCATTTCCTTTTCCTGCTTTATATGTATTTGTGTAAATTGTCGCTGCGACTACAGGTAACTTAGCGATGAGATCCATACTATCTTCATAACAATATTCCCAATAATCAGATTTTTTTACACCCTGAAATTTTTGTTGTAGGTTTTTTTTTAAAATTATTTTATATAATTAAATTAAAAAAAAAACAAACATCTGCATATGCTTTTGCAAATTTGCTATCATGATTAAGAGCTGTTGCAGCACATGCTAGTTGAGACATTGGATGTAATGTTGTTGGAAAATTGTTAAGCATATTAACAACATGTTGTGGTAATTCTGCACGTTTAGCCCATTCTTTAGATAGAGCTGCTACTTGAGCTTTTGTTGGTACATCACCAGTTAATAAAAGCCAAAATAAACCCTCTGGTAATGGTTCAGTACCATTGTCCGCATGTGGTAAAATTTTTTGGCATTCTGGTATAGAATATCCACGAAATCTTATACCTTCTTCGGCATCTAATACAGATGTTTCACAAATAAGGCCTTTAATTCCTCGCATACCACCGTACATCTTAAAAAATAAATATTGGAAAGTTATAAAAATAATATTGTAAAATAAATATTTATATTGATAATAAATTCGACTAATTAAACTGACGCATAATAAACGATGACGTGTATACACGACGAACGTAGGACAAAATGGTTTTATTACAAATTTTATGAAAAACGAAGTACTACATTTTTATTTAAGAAAAACTTAACAATTTATTTCTGCAAAAGTTATTGTTATTAACAACCTAAAAATTCCCAAATATGTAATAATAAAATAGTTTTCAGAGTAATAGAGACCATAATAGAGATTTCTCTTTACGTCTATACACAACAAACGTACTTAACTGGTTAAAGGACAAAGGTCTTAATAAATAACTGTCTTGTGTCCTGTTATAAATAAAATAATATATTTTGCTTCAGTTAAATTTTGTATATGTAAAAACAAGTGTTTACAAAAGTGATAAAATAAAACAGAATAAAATAGGATTAAAAATTAGTCTTCCCCATTTTGTTATCGATAATTGGTTATTTATTGTGAAAGAATTGGCCTTTATACATTCTGGGATACTCATTATAAGGAAGGGGACGGGGAATTACTTTCCCTATATATGCGACTGCCAACGAACTTATGCAGTTTAAAATGTTTAATAAAAATTCTTTCTCTTGCTTAATGTTTCTCTGTTATAAAAAATGTATTAAAATGAAGGATAAATCAGAATTTAGAAAAAAAGAAATGCTAAGATTGAAAAATTAAGATTTTCAAAAGGAAGGGATAAAATAAAATTATTAATTACCCTTTAATTAACCATGTTTGTTTTATTATTATTTATTTGTTATTTGTTATTTTTTGTTTTGTTATTTAAATATTTGCTAATGACTTGAAATAACAAAATTTGCTTTAATTTTACCAACTCAAGTAAAATGTGATTAAAACAAATATAATAATATTTAAATAAAAAACACATGATAATTTCAAAAAGTGCATAAAAAACTCGTGTTTAAAATTTTATAAGTATAAAGTAGATATTTAATGTATGTAAACGTGATTTATTCGACCATGGATATAAAATGCTGTACATAAAATGAATGTTTATATCTGAATTTAATTGCTAATAATTATTTAAACAAACCATACCTGAAGGTTAATTTAATATACATATAAATATATATTTAATGCCAACAAAAAATAAATAACCATAAGTAATTATTATCAATAATTACAAGAAAGACATTATTTTATACAAAAACTAAATAGATTTAGTATTTTTGTACTGTGCTGGTTGATTTCGTTTCATTTATCACTAAACTAAAATTGTTCCTAATTGCCCGATGATGATACAAATTTACTAAGTTTTTGTTGTTATCAACTTTAATTATTAATTGTTGATTTTGTTTTAGAGCTCATTAACAATAAGTATTTTTCTTTTGTGGTTTATGATCGTAACTAAATTTTAAAAAAATATGAATAGAAATATGCTAATTGAATTGCTTACAACCAAAATAAGTATATCTAGGGTAGAAATATATTTCGTTTGTTTGAATTAATTTTTTTGATGCCTGGCCAGAAAAGTTAAAATATAACTGAAAGATCCGAACAACATTGTTAATTAACATAAATTGGTCAGAATATCATTAACTTTGTTTACAAAAAATTTTAAATTGTTATTTATTTGTATGCAGCATGGAGCATATCTTTATAGCTATTGCGTGATAAGACACCTGATCACAGCCTGGTTAATACCTGATACCGAAAATCAAACTTAATAAAACTAAAAAAAATAAAAACCTTTGGCAAATCAAACGGCAGCAGTCATGCGACAATTGTGCAAGTGTGTGTAAGACTTGAAAAATACTATCACAATTTTTTCAAGCCTTTAGAGTACGCATATAAAATATCGTAATGTATTTAAAAAGTTAATTTAGAATATTTAAGTTTTATTTTAATTATATTATTAGAACACAGAATTTTATGCGAATTTGCATGCATTTCTTGTTTTTTTAAAATATTTTATGATTAGAAATTGCTATAAAAGTTTTTTTTTGTGATCACCATAAAAAAAAACATTTGAATCTACACATATCAACAAATCGATATAATAGAAATCAATCATATTTACCATATTAACAGTAACTTCGCCGACTTTGGTGTTTCCATGTTTTTGTCGGAAAGTTTTAATACGTTCTTGTTCTTTGGGTATTTTGGCAGCTAGGACTTCTTTAAGATTCGTAGATTCTGCAGAAATATGTCGCACATATGATGTAAGAAGTAAACCAAATTTCTGTAAAATAGAATATTAGATAATTAAATATAGATATTTTCTTAAAAAATTTCAATAAAAAACTAAACAAAACAAAATTAACAAAAGTTAATATAGCTTTAATTATAAAAAAAAAAAATCAATTGTAGTCTTACATTTTTGGAATAATTCTATTTAATATGTTGCATAAGAAAGTCTCAAGATCTTGCCTTAAAAAAAGGCAATCACTTCACTCTAAAATCTATTAGGCCGCGTTTGCTACAATGAATGATTGCCTTGAAGGGGGAGGTTCGGTTAATTTGTTGAAAAAAAGTCATGTTTTCAAGAATTTCTTTTTGAAAATATGAGTGGTTCTAGTTTATTTAATTAATTTCCATATGATAGCACAATATTTGAAAAATATCTTTCCAAAAACTTTATTTCAAAATAAGTGGGCGAGTGGCACTGAATATCGTAACAAAATCATCCAAAACCAAAAAATCTAAATTTATTTATTAAAGGAGATGTTTTTCAAGGTAGTAACGAGAGGATTTCTTATAAAGAAAAAAGTTCTCGCTATAACCTGGTAAAATATGTAAAGAAATAGTGTGCAAAATTTCAAAATGATCAATCCAGTAGATTTTCAATTATCGTTAACACCGACTTCGAAAAGAACAAGCTCCAAAAAAATGCTTTAAAGTTTAGCTCACTCACTCCTTGCTCTAAAGAAAAGGACGCTCAAATGTTCATAACTTCAATCAATTTTATTCCGATCAATTTGAAATTTTGACACAAAACAAAACAAAAATTAAATACCGAACCTCCTCCTTAAGTATCATTCATACCGAAGCATTTTTTCCGTTGTTGCGTTTTCCAACTGGTAATTTTCTTGAAGCAGGTTGATGTCTTCTACTTTTACGAATATTTGAAAGAGCAAGTCTTATTATAACTGTTTGACTTAGGAATGAATGAAAAAAAAGCACCCTGCTTCAAGGAATTAAACAATGTTTAAATTTTCTTTGTGTGTACTTACTGTAAGCGTAAGCGATTATTAAATATTTTAAATAAATCTCAAAAAGATATTGTTTGAAAAAATATTTTTATCACATGTTGATATTTCCAAAACTGTTTAATATTTTGAGACAAATCCTTTTGTGAAACGGAAATAGGAATTTAGAAAAAGTACTAGAGAAATTTTATTGCCCTAAAAGCCAAATTATATTAAAAACTAAATTTTGTTTAATATTCTAAATAGTTTCTTCCGAAAAATGACATGAATATGTTGAGTAATCTCATTTACGAAAATTGTTTTAATTGTTTAAATATCAACGATTTAGGTTTGAGAGTGTTGACATAAATCAGACAAACTGATTGCTGACAACAAAAAAAAAAAACCAAAATTAAACTAAGAATTTTATAGTTAATTTAATTTTTTTTTTTTGTAAATTTTCCTCCGAAATAGTTGCTTACCATAAAGACCTTAGACAGATCTCACTTTTAATAAAATCATAAGCTCCGATAGCGATATGAAACAAAAAATTTCAAGAACTTTGATCACTTGACTAGGAAAATTTAATGACTTAGACATTATATGGTATTTAAATGTTGATCTTTGTTCATTTAAATGGTGACAAATTTTCGCTTAATTATCATGTTTTCTTTAAGTCAACAAAATTTTATTTTACATGTATTTAAAATTAAAATAGGAAAAATTTTAAGGTCATATTTTTAGCATTGCAGATTTTTATATAATTTATATTTTTTTTTTTTTTTCCCGGCTTCTAACAAAAGTGGAAGTGATTCTTAAGGTTGGTTATTTTTTATTATATTTCGAATTGATTTCAGTTCCCTGATAGGTAGTGTTAATATTTAAATATGTTGATTCAATTAAGTCGAAAAATGACATGGAAATTTATTTAGAAAATATATAAATCATTTAGATTTATAATGAATAATTTTTCTTGCATAAAAAAAAACTTCTATTAAATTAAGCTTTATTTACACTAGGAATATTTTTCAGGTTTAATTTTATTCTTACATGCTTCGATTTTCGAGTATGGAAAGATTTCTAAGCTCATATGTGAGAGATATATTCATCATAACATAACATTTGTTGTATACTTCTTATTGCCCTTATAAAATTCAATGAAGTAAATTTTAGCTGATCAAATAAAAACCAATTTTAGAAGTTTACGTAATTAAAGATGTTAGGGTTAAACGTAAATAATCACTGTAAAAGTTACACATTTAAAAAAAATCGTGTTACAGCAATGGTATTTCTGGTTAGAGAATACGTTATAATTATGTAAAAGGATAATGTAGACCTTGATTATACTAATGCATAAGGATGACAGAATATAACGATTTGTTACATATGTATATGTTATTCAGAAATCAATTTCTTAGAGTAACAAACACCAAAATATAAAAATCTACTTCCTTAATCGTCTTTAATTATCGTTAAGGTAAAGCTATTACAACATTTATCAAATTGTCATAAAGGCATTAAATTTGGTAAAATAAAACAAAAAGAAAGACAAAACTATGTGCTAGTTCAGTTGCTCTATGAAAACTTTCTTTAAATATTTGCAATGTTTTATAAACTTGTTTTATAGTGAATAAATTTATATGTAGTTGAACCTCGTCTTTATTTTTTTAATGCTTCTAATTAATTACTCAGCCACATTTACAAAATATAAAACAAGTTATACAAATGTTATAAACGTTAATCTTCTTATAATAAAAATTTTTTGTTTTTATATATATTAATTTCAGAAATTTTTTACTACATGGACATTAGGTGTAAGCATTAGAAATTTATTTGAAAACTTAATGAAAGATAAAACAAAAAATATATATATAAAAGAATTTATTGTTTATTATTAAAAAAATATTTTTTTAGTAATTTCTTGCAAATATTTCATCAATTTATATTTTATTTAATGATTTTAATATTTAAAGTACATAAATTTTATCTTTTTTTTTTTTTATAAATAAGTGAATAAATTTAGAATTATGAGGGTGGTCTCTTAATAATCTGGCCTCATACATTTACAATCAGTTTGCAACTAGATAACTTGTATCAAGGTGTTTACTGGTTAATTAATTATTATTGAGCAAATATAAAAGCAAATATTGACGTGCATTATTTAGTTTGATAATGGGATTTAAGCAAACAATACGAGAACAATAAATTTTTATAATGTTTGATATAGTTTATTTTTAAAGAAGGCAATAAGACAACCGAAATTAAACAACTTTTGGACCTTGTATATGGTGATTCTTCACCTTCTTACAACACGGTGCAAAAATTGGTTTAAGGAGTTTCGTTTTGGCAGGGAATCTATAAAAGATATTAAGAATGAAGGTCGATCAGTGGACGCGTTAACTCCTGAAACTATTGAGCAAATCGAACAAGAAATTTTGAATAATGACCGGCTTAAGATTAGAGAAATAGCAGCTAGGTTCGGACTTTTTAAAGTAGTGTTCATTAGGCTATCCAAAGATTTAATCGGGCGCATAGTTACTGGAAATGAAACAATTGTCCATTACTATGACTCAGAAAGTAAACGCGAGCCGATGGTATGGCGTTACAAGGGAGAGAAGCTGCCAATCAAAGCTATAAGGTCCAGCAATCTACGAAAAAGATTATGTAAGCAGTCTTTAGGAATTGTGAAGGCATACCAATGGTTGATTTTAAAGAATGTAATCCTGTTGTTAATGGCAAGCATTACACTTCAGTGCTATGCAAACTGAGAAATGTCCTAGAAAACTACAAAAAGGGATTCTGTTTCTTTACGACAACGCTCCCGCACATACTGCTGCTGTTTTGAAGGTGTGGCTTCACTGAATTAATACATCCACCTTACAGCTAAGACATTATCCCAAGCGATTATTATTTGTTTTCTAATTTATAAAAGGACTTACGAAAAAGAAAATTTTTTGATGATAATGAACTACAGGCCGCAATTTGAGGGAAAGGGAAAATAATATTTTTGTAAGGGTATAGAGTTTTTAATTAATAGATGTAAAAAGTATGTAGAAATAAAGGGAAGCTATATTGAAAAATAATAAATGTTTCAATTGATTATCATTAACAGAATCATGTTATGCCAGATTATTATAGGACCACCCTAATATGAGCCGCTCAGTGCACAAATCGACTAACTCCATTTTTTGAAAATTATTTATTATTTACTTTAATTTTAAAGCACTTGATTGCCTCCAAACTGGATATATTCCAGATTTTTCCTTTTAGCGTTTAATAACTTTTTAGGTGCGTAAAAACTACACAAAGATGTTACATAGACAAATTTTTGTATTAAACGATAAGATAATTGCAGGAAATAAAGCCTACTTCAAGAGAAAAGTGATATGTATCTTTTCGTAATGATAAATTAACTCCATACTTTTACATTTATTAAGTAATTTTCAAATTTAGAAATGTCTGTTAATCATGAGCATAATAATTATGCAAAAAAGAGTTTAAGTAATAATTGAGAAGAAGCTTCTTATTCATTTATTCATTTATAAAAAGATGAACTTCATTTGTAAAATGATGAAATAAATCTGAAATAAATAGGGGCAAAATTTCTAGCAACTATTTGAGCTAACTTAGCTCACATTCCATCAAGTCTACTTGATCAAGGATCCTTGATAGTCTAGGGTGCCGTTTACGATGTTTTTTTACACTAATCTCCGAAACTAATTAGCCAATTTTAATGAAATTTTGTAATAGTGTCCTAATTGGTCCAATTTAAAAGTGAAGATAATTTTTATATCGATGAATTACCGTCAATATTTTTTATTGTATATTTGAAATTTTATAGGAAAACGATTATAATTCATCTGCAAGTTCCACAAGTTTTCAATAGATGGCGTGAGTATTTTATAAAATTCATGGTTTGTGTCAGCATTGAAGAGGTGTCACTGTATTCCATTGATGCTACAATTTCTTTCAAGTATTCCAAAGACAAAGTGTGTTTAGTTTTTTGGTTATTATTTATTAATTTTTTATATTCATTGTGCTGTGTATCATTTTGAACATTTAAAGCACGAGAACAAGAAAGATAGCAAATTAGCAACGAATTGATGCGTGCATCATTTTTACGTTTTGTGTTTAAATATGCACCAGACATTAACTTCTCTTCGCGTTCAAAAATTGCCATCAGTGTGATGGAAATATTATGCCAATATTGTTGCGAATAAAGAAATATTGTACTACCTTACCACCTATAACTAGTCTACCAAGGCCTTGACAATCACTAATCGCTGGCGAATTAAAGAGATTTAAAATCATTTCTGCACATTTATTTGGAGCAACAAAAATTCACGATTACAAAGTATTGAACGAACGAAGAACAAACAAGCAGATTTTGGAAAATAGAAACCAATTTATTTAACGTTCATATTGCACTGAAAAAATTGCTCTTCAACTAGCATTATAGCCACCAAAAACAACGCGTACTGAATAATTTAGATTGTGCCAGAAATAATGATATTTCGGCCAATTTGTACAAACATTATTGTATACAGACGTACCGCGTTACTACTTTACATGATACAAATCAATCTACATCCAACAATCGCAAGCATATTCAAAGCTAAAAGATATTGGGATGACTATATATAGTACATTCAAAACAATATGAACGTTTCTTTTAGGGCTTATTTTTGGTTAATATTCCAGGACTCCCATCTATTCAATTTTCCCAAATTGTTAACCGGTCAAGTGTTCAAGTTCAATACATATAAAAATTGCATGTCGCGAGTTTCGATTGCTAGAAGATAAAAATCATTGGAATTAAAACTTGTTGATCATTTATCCTTGCCAATATACCATCACAGGAAAAAAACTGCTTTAGTAATTGCATCAGCGAGCAGCAAACTGAGCACTCAAGCTACCATTAGATTTTAATAATAAATCAAACGCAATAGCTGCAGTGATACGAATGTGTTTAATCGTTATCTGGGATGAATGTACTGTAAATTCAATAAAAATGTAACTATGCAAGATTTAAACGGCAATGACAAACTTTGCGGTGGTATACTTTCTTATTACTGTCTGGTGATTTCCGACAGTACTTTTGCCGATGAGATACTCGTAAAAATCGTATTTAAAACAATCATTGTTATGGCGAAGTGTTGAAACTGTTCGATTGACTATCAACATGCAAGTACAATTGCAAGATGTTCGATCAGCACAAATATTTTCCAAACAATTGCTGCATATTTATAACGATAGAATAGAAATATACATTCAAATACATAACACATCAAATTGTAAGACAATTTCTACACTTTTTTTGAGACAGAAAATGAATTAATTGAAAGTGTTTCTCCGACTATACTAAATAATTACTTAAACCATCAGTGAGCGTACAATTTTTGCGGCGAAAAATACTGATATTAACGAAATAAAATTTCAAATACAACAGTTGCTGCCGGATAATTTAATGTCTTTTAAACCAATTGACATTTTTGGTTGATAAGAACGAAGCTGTAAGCTATCCAATTGAATTTTTTTAATTCTTTAGATATATCGGGAACGTCACCATACAATCATCAGTTGAAAAATGTTTCACCGATAACTCTACCAGAGAATTTGAACTCACCAAGATTTAACAATAGCATACATTTGGTCATCGTAAATGTAATTAAAGCAACCATTTTGACTGGAAAATTCAAAAGAGAAATTTTACTGTTGCCAAACACTCCAATTATATCATCAAATATTACAATATCATTAAAAAATCTTCAATTCCCTATTCGTTTAACATTCACGATGATCATTAACAAATCTCAAGGCCAGATTTGCGGCTTAGACTTAGAAAATCCATGTTCCTCTAATAGCCAACTCTAACAGCTTACGAGTTGGCAAACCATCGAAATTATTTATACTATATTAACCAAAGACAGATTGATAAAAAATATTGTCCAGCGACTAGAGCTTAATTACACATAAATTAATAGTTTTAACGGAAAAAACAGCCTATATATAACTCATTCATAAGATTTAATTTTTACATGTTATCGATTAAAATTTTTTATTTCATTCATTCTTAATTATGTTATGTACTTGTATATGAAATAAAAATTCTTATAAAATATTTTACTTCATTACTAATCTTTTAAATCTGTTTATTATTAATAATCTATAGAAGCTCTTATTTAATAATAATAGTAATGAATATTGATTTAACTGTTATCAAAAATTTGGCATACGTATATATATTATTATTATTTTTTCTTTTTTATTATTGTTAAACCAAAGAAATTAAAAATAAAATTCAGAAATAGAGCAATCTAGGAATGAAACTAAATAGGCTGAACTGTCAAAAAACAAGGTATAATTAGAGAGCGAATAGGAAAATTTAAACAGTTAAACTTTAAGGGTTTGAGTTTTAGTTTTCTGTCAAATTGTATATAATATAATCTATTTTCGTTCTATAGCAATACTATTAAGAACAAATTGCTCTAATCTTTGGCGGTATTGGGATGACGTTTATTCAATTAGTCTTTCTAATGTCCAAAAATTACACTGGGGTATCGTACATCCTAGTGTTCCAATTAACTGATTTTTTTTTTTTAAGTGTGCCAAGTAAAGATTAAGCTTGCTAACGAAGAATCAAGTTTATACTAGATTTACCTTTTGATATAAGCATAAATATAAAAATTGAGTCTGGTATGAGCCTATGAGTGATTATATTTTCTCATTCATTTCTAATACCTTTTTATTAGCACAAGAATTAATATTGGACACCTGTCTCAAAAATCTATAGGTAGGCACATCAAACAAGTTCACATCAGGTAAGAAAATTTCAAATTTACACATTAGTGTAATTCAATCTCTTTTTGTTGATAAAGAAAAACAAAACAAATTCGAATTATCAATTTTAAAAGAAATCTTTATCAATGAAATTAACAATTTGCAAAGTATTGTTATTAAATTGAAATATTTTTAGCAACAAAAAAGAAATAGAAGAAAAATTTAAGTTTCATAATTTAATTGCGCGATCACTTGCAAAATCTTATCATAAATAGCACCATATTTCCTTATCATCAAATGATGAACTTGTATAATGCATAATCCTGTGATTATAGTTCTTATCAATTTTATTAGAATTATCAAAACAAAAAAAAAGAATTTTTTTGTCTGGTTGGTTATAGGCTTTTTATTTTATTTTATTGTTAACTTTTTCTTTAAAAGTTCCTAAATTTATATAATACATAAAAAATTATTTGTATTATTTAATAGCTGCTTTGTATGCTTCCCACAAATTTATTTTTAATTAATATATATATATATATATATATATGTATGTATTTATGTTAGTTGTATATGGATGAACTTCTGACAATGAGACGCTTTTTAAGCGAAAGTAGATAAGAAATATTTCCCATCAAAAACTAGAGCAAGTTCAAGGTAAAAAATACCATTTGATAATTACCTCAAATAAAATAATTATTTTAGTACGTAATTATCATTCCATTTTAGTTTTTTTTTAATATTTTTTTGTGTTAAACATTGTTTCTCTCTGAATTTCACCATTTAATATAAAATACTTAAATGAGAAGTTAAGCAAAAAAAGACCAATTTATATTAAATCGGCAGCTAAAAAAATGGTTCGGATAATTCGTTAAAGAATTTTGTTTTGGCAATAAAAGTAATTCTAAATTATTTAAATAATTTTTATATGATAACACAATATTTGAACAATATTTTTCCAAATTTTTATTTCAAAATATTAATAAGTGAGCGAGTGACGCTGAATATTTGGAGGCATTTTGAAAAAAACCGTTGTTTTGCGATATGTATCATAATACGTAACAGAATCATCCAAAACTAAAAGATCAAAATTTATTTATTAAAGGAGATGTTTTCCGAAGTAATGACAAGAGATTTTTTATTTGTACACTACTTGTAAAATGTTAAAACGATCAGTCTAGTAAATTTTGAGCACTTCAAAAATGACAAGCTTCAGAAATATGGTTTAAAAGTTAATTCTCACTCACTGTTTACTTTAGCTAGAGTCTAGAGCAAAAACAAAATCTCATAAAAATTGTCGAAAAGAAAAAAACATTGATATTATAAGAAATTTAAACTGTTAAACATTGGCGAACAGATTTAGAAACGTTTCCGTTGACGTTACTTTTTTCAAAAATTTTTTTCTATTTTCCTACAACCAATAATTTTCTACAAATTACAAATCACGAAAAATAAAACAGTAAATCACTAATATCTACAGTAAATTGGTAGTTTGTCTTTAGGGGGTATGAAATATTCTTGTATTTTTACCCATCATACTTTTCATTTTTAATTATTGTAACTCGCTAATATAGTCATAAATTGTTTATTCCAAGTTTTTGGCTAAAAAATAAAGATAACAAACAACATTAAATAAAACTATGTCATATTTTAATAGAGTAATCCATTTGTATGGATCAAATTAGCAGAATTTGAAGTCATCTAATTCCTAAATCTATTTGGCTATACATATTTATAAAATTCAAATATCGAAAATATCATTAATTGGATTGTATGAAAATCACATAGAAAAAAGTGGTTTTAAACAAAAAATTTTATAAAAAAACATGCAATGATGTTGCTGGCGTCAGTTTAAAAACATCAATATTCTATAATACAAATTTTTTACGTTAATAATGACCTTCAAAAGAATTAACCATGAACGATGTACAAAAATTTGAAAATTAAATGTATCTATTTTGAGATAAATAATATATTGCATAATTTTGTGTGATAGAAATAGTTCTTCCTTTTTCTTTTTTTTTTTTTTGCAATTCTGCCAAGAATTTTGATATTACTTTAATTGAATGGTTTTACATTTGCTGAAATAAATAATGCTATTTATTACTCATATAATCAAATGGAATTATTTTTACTATTTTTTTATCTCTTAATCAGTTAAATAGAAAATTTGTTGCATTTATAAATATGCAAGGAATTGAGTTCATTTCTTTTTTTGTTTTATTTCGATTGCATATACGAAAGGAGTCCAATGAATCAATGCATTTTTTTCTCCCAAAAATATTTTATTAATTTTCATAATTAAATATGTTATGAATCAAAAAAAATTTCAAATTTTCTTTTAAAATTTCCTGCCTTGTCAAGGTTTGACAAACATTTGTTTTGAATTTTTTAAATTAAAATGAAAGTTTTATTCTACAAAGCCTTTAATTGAAATTTGAAAAAAAAAATTGTATTCAATTGTAAAAAATGAACCAAAATTATACATATTTTTGGTATTTTGGTAAATATATAGTAAATTAAGAAATTATCATAAAGTTTTTATCTAATTTCATCTAACACAAAATTAAATTTACTTAGATTTCTCTTATCATTATCTTACAAAATTTTTTATTACTCACAAATACTCAGAAGAATTTACAAAAAAAATCATAGTATACCAAATACTTTTAATTTAACTAAAACTATTTTCGGTGTAGATATTACTGCCGAAGCCAGCTATTAAAAAATTTTTTCGTCTGGACCTCTCTGGGCTTTGGGCGGTGAATTGGACACCCCTGGTTTAAGTATTGAAAAAGAAATAACCGCAATGCATTTAAAAAATACTTTTAACAGATTAAAGTCTCCCATTCATTATAGCAAACATTATCGGCCTGTTTACGAAATGATGTCATTTAGACGTCAAATTATTTTTTCAGACTTTGTCACTAGGATCCATATAAAATTAATTCACAATATATTTTGTTGTTGTTATTTCTTTCAGTTAAAAATTTACGATAGCAAAATTCAAGACTATCATGCCTAGGATTCATTAGCCCTTAGCGGCACCAAATTTAGCACTAAATGTTAATGAGTCCATTAGTCTCCACTGAATTGGTATATAGCCTAAATTAGCGACTAGTTAGCGCTAGTTTGTCGGTTTTTCAAGGAAGATCAAAAAAATATTTTAATTCGGGAAGAATTCAGTCATTGAATATTAAAATTTTGTACTTAAAGCAATTAACAACACATAAATCACAAATAGAACTGTCACTTTAGCATTTTGCTTTCTGTCAATGAAAACAGTAATATCTAGCATAGTGTCCATTCCGATTGGTATTTAGGAAAACTTTCCATTTTAACTGTTCTAAAGTCCCATACGCTAAGCGCTAGTGAGTCCTAGGCATCATTGCCTTTGTAAAAACAAAAAGAAATGAAAAGAATAGCAGGTAAAATACAAGAATTTTTCATTACACAAATAAACAAAAAAAAATTTACTTTAGTTTGCAGAGGTTTATTTTTTATTTTTCATGATTTGTGAAATATATTTTCATAATATGTTTACGGAAACTGGATACAGGCAGACGTTTTATTTGTTTTTTATATTTAACTTAATCTTTGACTTTTTTTTTACAAAAAAATCAAAAAAAAAAGAAGCCCAAACCTGTAAAGGAAGGATACAAAAGTTTTGTTCAATACAACGAAAAACTCTTTTATTAATTAGAAAAATTAGAATTGGACAAAGCAAAAATAAAATAAAACCACAAGGTCTGTTCTTTAGCTCTGATATAATTCATAATATTTGATAAACGTGACGTTACACCAAAATCTATTCGGCAATATTTGCTACAATCAATGGGCGCCACAATGGAAAACAAGAAACGTCAAATTTAAAATTAAGGCCAAACAAGATTAAACAAAGCAAAAGATAAAAAGTAAATTGATAAAAAAAAAAAAGGAGGAAAACAAATGGTGAAACATTTTTCGAGATGTTCATTGTTTTTTTATACAGTAAAATTGAATAATTTGTTTTATTTTTTAATTATTTTAATCAACTTGCAGAGAAAACTACCCAAAATAGAGTATTTTTGTTGTTGCCAGAGACTTAAATCAAGGAAAATAATTTATTGGTAGTTCTATGGCTTCTTTTTATTATAGAGGGTAAGTAGTAAAAATAATAGTATATATATGTATATTTATAGAGAAAAAATATCTAAAAAACACTTGTAATGTCATAGATGATTTAAATTTTTTAATGCACGACAATTGATTGCGGAATTAGTTACCACTCGTCAATCATAGACAAAATAATTGGAATTTGAGTTAAAAAAACGAATTTTTATAGACCGATTTCTCTTTTAATACTAATTACCCTAGTATCGTATGTCTATATTCTGTATCTTAACAACAACTTTTTCACTGTAAGACTGATAAGATCATTAATTTAGAAAGACCTTATAAAAACTAATTATCTACGGAAAATAAATATGCATAATGAGCAAATAATTTATGTCAATATAATATGATTCTACAAGTTCTTCAATCTTATTTGCTGCAATCAGGTTGATAAGATCAAAATACAATTTTCACATTGGAAATTTTTTAGAATAATATAGAATAGGATAGATAAGGTGAACTAGTAGCACACGGATCTTTAAAATATTATTGCTGTTTACCCTAATCGAAATATTTGAACTTTCTTTCATTGTCTCCGATCTGAAAATTGTAAACTTTCTTCTACTTTTGTGAAATAAAATATAAATTAAATTTGATTATAAATCCTTTGTTTCTTTTAACCAACATAGAAAATTATATATTGGCTTCAAATAAATTCATATATATTCCTTATGAATGTTAATTTTCGTCAATAAGAAATTGAGAATTTGGGATCCTAAAGATCAAAAGCCTTCATACAAATAGGTAAATGTTAAAGTATGATCTCCTTTCATCCTTTTTTTGTGAAACCAAAGGGAAGCCTAAAGAGCTTAATATATGTATATCGTTGGTTGATTATTTTTAAGGTTTTGTTTTTGTCAAATTTTTTTTTAGCCTTTATATATTGAGTTTGTGTAGGGAAATAACATAAAAATTATTCGTATTTATGGAAAACTATAAGCAAAACATTTTATTTTCGCTTCAATTATCCATAGTAATAAAATTCTAATTAATGTGTTATAACAACAAAAACATCTTCATATAAAAAAAAGTTAGAACAAAAAGAATAAAACAAATAGAAAATATGAACAGAGATTTTTACTGAAATTATCCACTTTTGCCTTTGTTTTTATTTGCTTTTGCTGTGATATACAAAAGGCGTGTTGGCGATACTTTGCGTTAGACTAAATTTGCTTTACTTGCTAAATCATACATTTTAAAATTATTTGTCCTGCTCGCTATACTATCACCCTTTTTCCCTAGAATTTTGAATTTTGTTTTTGAGCAGGTTTCCCAAATATTTGGAATTTTGTGGATAGTATGTAGAACACACGCTACATACTTTCATTATAAATATTAATAATCCAAATAATTTTTCTTCTTATATTAATTTTAAGGGGGAAAATTATTATTTAACAAGTAAACTGGATTTGATTAATATATTTTCAAACATATTCAGTTTGTCTTTTATTCAGAAATATTACAGACATATAAATTTTTATATTTTCAGATTTCATTTTAAAAATATAAAAAGTTAATAAATATTTTGAATAAAAACAAAATTAATTTCTCTGAAAATAGAAAACCAATTTTTTTTTTTGATTAAGTTTTTAAACTATCATACAAAAAATTAAATAACAAGATAAATATTATGTTAGGAAAAATTTTATACTCGAAAAAATATTTAAAACTTTGAAAATTTTATGATTATATCATCCTCTTTGAAATAATGTTACGCAACAACAAAGCTCTTAAAAGACACCAACAAAAAAAATTATGTATACATTTTATATATTATTTATTTTATATACAAAAATAAATACTAATTTTTTTTTTATTTAGTTAAAATTACTGTGTAATTACTCTTAGAAAATTACAATTTTATTTTCTTCTATCAAATGTTCATTCAAAGAATCTAATTGGACACATAACTTAGATAATTAATTTTCCTTTTTTCTATACAAATAGATAAATTCCGCAAATTTTTCTTTAATGAAATAAACATTAGATATTGTACAACTTTCTTATATTCAGTATATATATTTATATATACAGAGAAATGTAGATATATCTATATCAAAAAAGCAAATTACCCCCAGTAATATTACGCAATTCATAGAAAATCTTTATACCTAATTATCACATGAATTTGAATAAACTGCCGAAGTAGATATGAGGTCAGGTTTACTTGCCTTCCATACCTTTACAATAACAAAAATTTTTAACATTTTCATTGTCGAAAACAAAAAATTTTAATAGCAAGTACAATAAATTTGTAGTATATATTATTTACTATAAATTCCCCAAACTTCAAATATTCATTCATCACTCAAACAAGCAAAAAATAAACCTAAAGAAAAAATTATATTAATTATTTTCATTTAAATGGGTTTTCTTTGATTCTTTTAAAAATTTTACTAGATACATTTTATAAAATATTATAACTAAAATACTTCATAAATCTGACAGACCAGAATGAATTCAGTTCATTTAAGGAATATAACATAATTTTTTATATAACTTAGAAAATATTTGAAATTATGTAAGAATATCAAAGGTTCTGGTTTAACACCAAACGAATTATATCAGCATTAAGAAAAAATTCTTCTTTTTGTTTCTAATAAAAATTCGCATAGCCACTTTATTTGCTCAAACCACGTTTTTACTGTCCAATATATGAAGAATATCCATTTTACATTTTGCCGCCGCTTTTTCCTTTATCTCTCATTAAAACACTTCAATGTATTATAAAAAAAAAAAAAATTGCAAAAAAAAAGTAGTTTCTCTCAAATTTATTATATACATATAAATAAAAAAAACAAAAATCTTAAAATTTCACAAACCTGTGACTCTGGAAGTTTATTACTTGTTACACGAAATAAACTCATGTTTTGAAAATTTTTGAAAAAAATTAACAATAATTCAAAATTTAAAGAGAACTTTCTTTATTTTATTTAATTTTTTTCTTTTTCTTTTTTTTTGGTTAAGAGCACAAAGCGCGGTACAACACTTACAACGTTATTTACACGACTAAAATGTGCTCATGAAAAAAACTCGAAACAAAACTCAAGCTTTTTAACATGCGTTCATATTTTAGTGTGATGACATTTCACACAAAAAATAAAGACAGCTGATTTTATATGGCTGCAAAAAAATTGAAATTATAAATGATAATTAAATAAATCTTGAACTGTAGAAGTAGTAATAATTGTTATTATTTGTATGTTGTAGAAAAATATAAATTAAATCACTTATATTAAATAAAAATAATAATTAAATCGTTCGATAAGTAAAGAGCTATGCATATATTTTTAAATTATATATATCTCTATATATACACATATTTAGTATCACAATATATGCCAGTTTATAATTAAAAAAGTATTTGGTGGCAAAATCATGATTTTGCGCGTATGTTTTCTCTGACATTTATTAAATATAGGAATATATGAACTTTGTAAAACAATAATTCAAAAGTTATATAAGAGTGGTTAACACTTAAGCATCAGTCAGTTTCTTACGGGGTTATACTTAAGCATTTTATATATTTCTATTTACATTCCTGGCTGCGTTCATTGTACTACCTAACAAAAAGGTACATTGTCTGTGCTGTCTTAACTTGTAGCGTGTTTTTATATTCTGTCGCTTTCCAATGGCTACTACCCATTCTCCACCAAAGCTTACAGTCATTATTACAATACAACGATGACAATTTTGTATGGAGAAGTGGGTAATACCCTTTCTTAACAGGTGGAACTACACCCTTTCTAACTACACAGAAAGCCACTTTTGTATGGAGAACTGTGTACATAACTGGTTGGAATTGTGTAGTAATTTCAGCCTTTAAAACCCTGTAGTCACAGGGTCAGACATCTATTGTGAATTTTTTCTTATTGGATCCTCCTGTTTTGTGTATCTCTAGCTCGGTTTACTTCACTAATATTCATTATTTAACTTTATAAAACAATCTACATGAATATTATTAAAAACTCTTAACTTTTCTTTAATTTTTGTAGTTAAAACACTTTTCAAACATTTAACAATCTGTGACATCAGATCATATGTTTTCAGATTTAGACGCCATGTTCCTTTTTTCGTCACTACAGACTTTGCCTGTTAAGAACCGATTTTTTTGTATGGACGACTACAACGTTGTACATAGCGCCTGTTAAGAATGGGCAGCATTGTGCGGCGTAATCTACATCATGTAGACTACGCCATTGTTTACGCGTCAACAATTTGATGTACAAAATAATTTATTGTTTACATTGTCTACGCGTAGACAATTTTTTAGTAATTTAAATAAAAATGATAAACAATGACTGAACTAAATTTATTGAATTAAAAAACACATTTATTTGACATTTCAAGTTGATGATCCTAACCTAAAAAATTGCATTGACTACATTGTGCACGTCATTGTCGACACTGTTGACATTGTCTACGCCAAATTTAATTGTTTACCCTGAAGTGTAGACAATTAAAGCCTACGCGTAGAGGAACAACACTGAGAATGGGTATAAAGCACACGTATTAAGCATGTCGCTCTTGTATAAAATGCAGCCTTTAAAGGGCTGCATAAAGGAAATTTTGCGATCTATTGTGAATTAGCAGGCTGTCCAACATTATAAACTTCCTTATTTATGTGTCAAAAAGAAAATAAATGGTGGAATTTTGGTATGTATTTCTAAATTATTTTATATATTTAAAAGTAATTCATCTATTTTTCAGAATAAAATGGAATCCTGCAAAGTCAGAAAGAAAGTTAAACGCTGCGGGAATCCGCAAGTAACAAACGAAATTCTGGTGTTTTGTTGAAAATGAAGCACCAGCTAGAACAAGAAGAGGGCATCGAACTTTCTATTGAAGCTATCCGTTGCTGGATTGCCAATATGTCCCGGCAATACAGTTATAAAGAATATAAAAATTAATAATTATGTAAACTCACACTTTTTATTTTTCAGTAACACTTCGTGACTTAAAAATACAAGAAAACATTTACGAGGGAATGAAAAGAAAATTCATTCAACAAGAAGAAGCCAAAATGGCATACAAAACAAAAGAAGATCTTTCCCAGGTAATTTTCAAAAATAATGATTAATCTTTTTTTTGAAGGATCAAAAACTTAATTTTTATATTTTATTTTATAGATAACACAAAAATTCAAAATGCCAGGGGAAAATTACCTAAGTATGACTTTTATTATCAATTCCCTAATAATGAAAAAATTTATTATTTTACAGGAAGAAATTTCAAAAGGATGTGGTTTCTATCTCTCAAGGCAAAGAAAAGACTTGATAGATAGTCGCTACGAAGAGAAGGATGATTGGAGTGTCATCTTTAAAGAGACACTGCTTGAAGTGTATGGCCCAAGTATTATCCATTTATGTGCGACTGGTAAAGGCCACCAAGGAATTGACAATAACCTTTTCAACGGATTATTCGGTAATATATAAAAAAATTAACTTGTAACAAACTAATATTTCTTTCAACAGCTTGGATTAAGCGAAAAAACGTTTGTAGAAGTTTCTAGATAAGATCAACCACTACATAATGAATAAAAGGACCTATTTACAAAAGGCTAAAAGGAATTGCACCAGCTGCGAAACAACGGCAGAAGATATCTTAGTCAAAAAACCTGTTTTTCCTTAAATTATACTTTAGTTTTTTATAATTTCCAAATAAATATTAAATCAAAAAAACTATTTTTCATTTAATCGTTTATTTATGAGTGATTGCAAGCTATTGGTTTTAATAATGTATTATTAGTTGAAGTTCTGTATATTTTGCCACACCTAAGAGAAAAGATTTGCTTAAAGCGGGGTATTCACTATATTTCCGAATCAATTATTCGGCTCTTAGTCCCCATTTAAAGTACATGGAAAGCACGAATAAGAGAGAAAATATCCAACATGTTAAATATTTTACTCACAAATGATTCAGCCATATACTTTATATGGGCTGAGGGCACGATTACGATTTGTCCGGTCTCAGCTTCTAGAAGGTCTTTTGAAATGATTTTTACACCAAAAATTAATAAAAAAATATTGGTCACTTTATTTTAGTTAATAATAGCACTTTTTTATTCATGTTTAGGTTATGTTTTCATTTTTAGGTATGTTTCTTTTACACTTTCTAACACTTTTCGAACAATGTTTTTCACTTTAAAATGTTAGTTATTATTAATAGTTTTAATTTTAAACACTGATTACAGGTGACAATGCACAAAAACTGCATAATTTGTAATTAAAAATTCACTAATTTGGTTATAAAAAAGTGCTGAATGACATTTGTCAAGAGTACTTTCCCCTCAAAGTGCTGACTATTTTTTGGTATAAGCATAAGGGCACACCTGCAAGCATCATTATTAAAGTGGTATAAAGTAAAATAATTTTATTTTATTAAATAAATAATGGGGAGACTTCCATTAATCGACAAAAATACTTAAAAATTTTTATTCGGTTGAAAGCTGAAAAACTCTTTAAACATCTACGAATTTAGGGGGTCTGTCTCTGCAAGAAAAAGTGAAAATTATTTGGGGGACCATGCTTTGGAAATCTTGCCTGTTTTCCAGAGCATCTATTCCCTACTAAAAGCTCTGCTAATTGCTTACAAGTTCGTTCACCGAATTGTTGAATGCAAAAAACTGCACAAAATTGCTGAAGATCTCATTTTACCTGCAGCTGTTGATAGGGTATCATTGATGATTGGAGAATCGGCAGCTAACGATATAAAAAATATTCCTCTTTCTAATAATACTATTAGTCGTCGCATTCATGCCATAGCTGATGACATTAGTGGGCAACTTGTGGAAAAATTTCCTGATTTATTTGCCTTTCATTTGGATGTAGCGACCGACAGTAATAATGATACTTAATTAATATGTTACGTGCGGTACATGGAAAAACAAATGTATGTGAGGACTTATTATTTTGCAAAAAAATGACTGATATTGGCAAATCTAGTGATTTGTTTATGATCTTAGATTTATACATGGAAAAAAATAATATTTAATGGGAAAACTGGGTTAGTGTGTGTACGGATGGAGCTCGCGCAATATCAGGACAATACGGTGGACTTCAAGCTGTATTGTATTATACATCGGGAAGCCCTGGCTGCAAAAACTATATCACCTGAATTAAATCAGGTAATAGACACAATTATCAAAGTGGCCAGCTTAATAAAAAGTAGACCTGTGAAGGCAAGGGTTTTGCAAAAGCTTTGCGAGGGTGCCGAGCATACATATTTACTTTATTTTTGTAATTCTCGTTTGTTGTCAAGAGGTAACATACTCTCTCGTGTGTAACGTAGAAATGCGTTTATAATTCTGATTTCTTGATAAAATTGGCGTATCTTTGCGACATATTTGAGAAATTAAATATTCTCAATGAAACCCATATACTGCAGCTGTGGGATAAAATTTTAGCATTTCAAAAAAGTTGCTGCTTTGGAAGAGAAAAATAGAAGAGGAGCAAGGAAATACTGATTGTTTCCCACTGTTGAAAAATTTGCTGAAAGAAAAATCCATTCAAAATCTGAGGCCAAGGTTGCAATTGATATTAATTAACACTTATCAACCTTAAGCACTCATTTTGATAAATATTTTCCTGAGAATCTTAATCAATATGAATGGATTAGAGATCCATTCCAATTACTTTGAAGACTCTTTTACCGTTTTCCAGCTCATATTTATGTGAAATTGGCTTCTCTGCGATTGCAGTTATTAAATCAAAATACAGGTCGCAAATTAATTTAGAAAAAGAAATGAGAGTAGCAATTTTTAAACATAAGCCAAGTTGTGCTCAGGAAAGCAAGTTCATTCTTCTCATTGATTTTACAATTTACTATTATATTTTCTAATAGAAATCTTAATGCATGTTAGAGTAAGTGCAGTTTATTTTTTTAAAGAAGTATGTATGTAAAGGGCGTCACAGGTATAAAAAGATTGGGATCCTCTGTTTTATAGTATTTTAGGAAAAACCCACTCTGGTTAATTAAAAATAAGAATTAGTCACTTTTAATAGATCTTTAACGAGCGTAGTAAATTTTTTGTTGTTATGTAACGGCCAAAGGTCAAATTGAGCTTTGGAAGCACAAAGCATTTGTGCTTTATTACAACAAATAAACCAAATGCCTTTATACGCATTAATTATAAGTCCTGTGTGCTTTTATTTACTATTTTTAGATATTTTTTTAAATAAAATATTTAAAAAATCAAAAATAAATTTCATTTAATTTATACAAAAGTAGAAATTTTATGTTTATATTATATCATTAAAATGAAAAACGATTTTTTAAAAAAAATGTCAGCCAAATGGGTTTTGAACATAATTTTATAAATGACGTTTGTCGTCCAAATGAGAATGCAGCAATTAAAATTCAATGCATTCCACTGTTTCTGACTAGACTTTTTTTTCAACATTTTTATTGTTTTCTCTAAAATTTCATTTGAAATTTTTGATTTTAGTTTTTGTACTTCGTGCGTGCTCTTATAAATATCCTAATAGAAAACTATTTTGACTGTCATTAATATAGTTGCAAGGGTGTTGTGGAGGAAGTCATTTTGACCATCAAATATAATTTTTTTAATTTATTCCCGAATAAAATATAAAAAGCGATATAAAGTTTTCATTCTTCCTGTCAGTCACGCGAAATAATCATTTTTGAGCATAATTATGCGAAAAATAGTTCAACAAACTATTTACAATAAGTTTCTCAGCTCAAAATAACTTTTTTATTTATTAAACAGCAAAGTATAAAGTGAAAAAATGAAGTTAGATTGAGCTCTATTAAATAATTAATTTTAAGAGGAATTGCAGCTGAAAATTCGGTAAACAATAGTTCATTAATTTTTTTGAAAAGTATGCAGATTACTTAAAACACTAAAAGATACGTTTTCTCCAATTTTGAGTTAAATTCAATCATTTTCTTTAGAAAAAAAACTGAAAAAGTGGTTTTAGGTTTTAAGTAAATAACAAAATTTTTAGATTTTAGATTGATTAGATGCGTAGTTTAGCTAGAAGTAACAAAAAACCACCTCCCCGCCCTCGCTTTACGCTTTGGGACATTTTACCTGGTTAAAATTATGTTTTTTTCTTGCTAATAATACGCTTAATTTATCGTTTATTTGTCCATCTTAATCACAAGACTAAGTTTTCAACGACTAATATCTGTTTCTAAATCTCGAAAGATTGCGAGAGATTTTCGTCAAATTAAAAAATGTTTGTTATGGTTATCTTACCAAGTTATATACTTGAAAGTATATGATAATATTAGAGGAATGTTGGTAAGAAATTATAATTTTATTCCGTCGATGTAATTAAAACCTTATTACTTCAAACTAGTATTAATAACTTTTTTTTTGCTATAAAATATGCTATCAAACTCTTACCAAATAATTGTTGTATATTTTTTTATGAAAATAAGTATAATGTGCATCGAGTACAATGCTGGTAATAACAATAAACTTAAGGTATTTTTTTCAACCAACTTTCTTGTGTTTTTACTAAAAATATGATTCTTGATGCTCTGATGATATTGCGTACTATAATATATTAAATTTATAAATAAAGATACTAAATTTTAAAGATATTATTGTATTACTTTTATATAAAAGATTAATATTTGGTTAACCATCATAAAAAAAATCAACAATGTTTATAAAAACGGTTTATTTAATTCGCTTTTTTTTTAATGAATTCTTGCTATTTACGAAATAACACAAATATAAAATAAATTATTTAAATTACAACTGAACATTTCTTCTTTTTTTGTTTCAATGCAAAATAATTTACAATTATCACTCAACAAAAACAAAATTATTTTTAACTTGCCTAAATTTTCTAATACAAAAATTGATTATTTTTTTTAATGACTACTTGTAAATTTTTTTTTAACAATTAAAAATAGCTAAGATTCAACAATTTATAAATACAACTTGAAATATTTAGATTTCAAATATGAAACAAAAAGCTACCTAAACTTTGATATATGCTAATTGATATTTTAAAAAAGTTTATTTATATAATTTATTATGATTTTTTACTATTATTATGAAAACATCTTTGGTTTCAATTAAAATAGTTTTAGTAAAAATTAAACTAATGATGCAACTAAAACGACTGTTTTTAAATATTGAAAATTTTCAACAATACTAATAATAAATGATTGAAATCAAATTAAAAAAAAGTTCTTATATGGATGCTTGTGTTTTTTGTTTGTTCTGTATACACTAATTATGGTACAAAAATATATTATTAATTACAAGTTTTACTTTATTTTTGTTTATACAACTAGCCTGGTGTGCTTATTATTCAAATAAATCACTTAATTTTATTTTTATCCCTAAAACTTAGCCTTTAAATGATTTATATAATTTATTTGTGCTATAAAAGAAAATCTCATCGAGATATCTTGAAATAAAATGTTTTAAAAATGAAATTTGGCAGGATGATACTGAAAAAATTTTTGAGTCATAATTAAAGGTGAATATTAATAAAGTTTCACAAATTGTTATTTAACTTTAACAATAACAGTAGTAAAAAGCGAAATTATCGCTGAAAAATTAATGAAAAGTTTAAATTCCACTTTAAGTCCACGATTTGACAAAATAATTATGTAAGGATTTACAAGCTAATCTGTACAATTTGCAATTAAAATTATGTTAATAAAATAAATGAATAACAAATAAATATGAATGAAGTTTAAATAATACAGGTACTGGAGTTTTATTTACTATTATTTCTTGCTTATTATTAAAAATAAAAATGTGACTTAGGATGGGGCATTGTGCAAAAAATATTTAAAAACCCTGCCATAGACAATTATCGACGACATTGTCAAATGAAGTATGACTGCTTAATATGGTCAGAAAGCCAAGTTAGTAAATTATCTTTTAAATAGCCCTGATAATGAAAGCTTTTAAAGAGCAATCTAAGGCCGTGTACATACTCGCGGCTGGTTGCTGTCTGGTACTTGTTGCCAAACATTTTAATATCACAAACTAGTAGCGGGGCTAGTTTGTAAACATTAATTTGTGTATAGCAACCTATTAAATGTCAATTCATTTCTCAATGGAAAGAAGAAGTATGACAGCCATTTTATTATTTTTTTGTTTCAATTTAATTAATAAATAATTTGATTTAGTTTGAAATTATTAATTATAAATAATAATTTTTATATTCATAAGTAAAATAATTACTTCCCCTTTTTTCTCAAGACATTTGGTTTGTTGCTATATACAAAATAATGCTTACAAACTACCCCAGCTACAAGTTTTAACATTAAAATGTTTTGCAACAAGTACCAGCCTAGTAAGGCTAAAACAAATATGGATATAAAGGTGCATTGTTACATTTTAATATGTTTTAATGAAATAATCTTGGGATAAAAAATGAACTATTGAAGATAGTAATGCAATTAAATAAAAAACGATTACAAGTGAAATAAAGACTACACTACAAACCCAAATAGAAAGTAGGAATAAGTTTTGTTATAGAATAAAATAAATTAAGTATTATATATTTCGTTTTTAATGGACTGTCGAAAGTAGAATATTTAGTTACAAAATTATACAATAAATATTGTTTAGAGCAGCGATATTCAACCTGCGGCCCGTTGCATATTTATGAGTGTGGCCCGAGCTATTTGACCCGGTTGTTAGGTAAAAAAAGTCATTGTCTCGCAATGAAGCCCAACTAAGGATAAAACAATTATGAAAATATGAGGGACCATGCAATGTTATAACTTGTGCCTTGTAAAGCTCCGTATTCACGAGATTAAAAATAAAATGTATAAATAAATTGTTGGTTTAATAAATAAATTCATACATATCAGTTCTTTTATTACCAACCCGTATCTAAAAGTAAGTTATATGTATGTGACCCGGATGAAAAATATGTTGAGTATGACTGGTTTAGAGAAAATGAAAAGCATAATTATAGTCAAATGTATAATGGAGGAAAACAAAAATTGCAAAAAATGTTATATTATTTACCCCCGGTTCCACAGTTCGTACTTAACTTTTTGCTCAGCTGAGTTTCTTCTTTTTCTTAAGAACTGGAAGTGTTTCACAGTTCATTTTCATGATCATAATCTGTCATATTTTTTTTTATAGAGATATGAGATATGAGAAATTTCGTTATTAATAATACTAAAAAAAATTTGTAAATAGTTTTTGAATAGCGACAATAGTGGAAGTAGTTTGGGAACTGTGATGCATTGCAACTAATAATAAATATACTGTAGTCTGTGGTTAGGCGTTTTTTTTACTCCATGATAGTTTTTTTAGATCAACGATTAACTGCTTGGCCTATTAGAACAATATATATATATATATATTTAGCATTGTTCTTAATCTACTTGAAAAGTAAAAAATTGTTGGATAGATTTTTACCTTAACTCTCGTAATCATTCACCAAACAACAATTTCCCCGTTACTTAGAAAACAATAAAAGTGTAATAAAGAACTTTTTGTGAAAAACTATTCCGATTGGCTGTTTTCACACGAGGAAACAAGTATCCAGAAACACTTCTGTTTTAAGGAAAGAGCGGCAAGAACTAAGGGGTAAAATTCGGGAAATTCGAAGTTGAATTTGCTTCCAATTGGGTCAATGTCCGTGCTTATATGATCCGCATAGCCCTTCTTATGCCAATAAGGGTAGGCTGGCAGAAAGGTTGAACTTAATCGTGAGAGAGATGAATGGTGTAAAACCGAATATAGACATTTCGGGTGTAAGGCGGAAAATAAAGTCATTACAGGTCCAAATACGGCGAGAAAAGCAGAAAATGCTTAACTAAAAAAAAAGCGGTGCTGCGACTGCTGAAATTTATCAGCCCAAACTATGGTGCTATAATGAACTGTTGTTCCTGACGGAAACCAACGACCAAAATATTTTAAAACAGCTTCTTACCTTTGCCAACTAAATGATAACAAATTTATTTATATTATTTTAAACCAAAATAAAAATGTTTAATTTCTAGCTCTTAAACGTCAAAATTCACACACACATTTATATCTGCACATGAAATGTTGCTAGGCAACTTGTTTCCTCGTGTGGACGATTAAAATTTGCTCGAAAAAAAAAACCAGTTTGGATCGAAATGTTTCCGGAAACTTGTTTCCTCGTGTGGAAACAGCCATTTAGAATAAGAATAAAAACACAAAACCCTAAATATTAAAGGATGAATTATTTTTTTAAATTCAAAGTAATACTGAAATGGTATGTGGTTTAATTAATTTAAGCAAGGCTTACGATTTTTGAAGAAAAATGGATTGAATTGAAAGCAAAACTAAATTTCTCGGCAATAAAATAATTTAGAGAGTAACATAAACTAAAGGAATAAAAAAGAAAGTATATGATTTAAGCAATATTAAATTAGAAAGAAACAACGAAAATATTTAATCCTTCCGCTACCCGGGCCTCAGGAAAAAAACCACCACCACAGCCCAGGCGTTTTATTATTTAAGTATGATAACAATTATTATAAAGTTTTGTGGGATGTATTTATAACATTCCAAATAAGCGAAATGAGCAATTTTATATACTGACTTGATACAAGAGTTATCATAAATTTGATAATGAAAATTGGATCGTCACATATATGTGACGTTTGTAGCGAAAGGGTGAAAGTACAAGAAAATAGTATTTTACGCAGCTGATAAATTAGTTTTAACTAAAGGTACATAGAATTAGAACAATAACTGAAAAGGAAATACTTTCAAAAATTTGTTAAGTATGTATCAAAACAAAAATTAAAAAAATAAAAAACGGATTAAGGACTTTAAAAAGCAAAATAAAATAATAAAACAAATATAGTCGATATAATCTAGAGGCTTTGAAGTTTAAAAGAAAAATAAAACACAAATATTCAGTGTTGGTCAGTTATACCCTTTCTCCACTGACGGTTGTAAACTGTATTAGGCTCCCGTAAGAAAAGAATCATTTCTCTATTGATAACATTTTGCATTAGAATATATGATGAGAGGTGTCGAGAAAATTAAAATTAAAATTAAAATTTAATAATCTAATTGTACTGAAATATAGTCTTAAAAGTGCTTAAATTAATTAAAAACAAATAACAATTTAGATAATAAATAAATAAAGTATTTAAAACCACACTGCATTGGGTACTTTTTAATTTTATTTTGTTGGACAGCCTGTAAATTCACAATGAATGCCCAAATTTTCCTGTCTACCCACTTTTAGGGGCTAGTTTATAAACACGATACTCTAAGCTCTAGGCGTTAGTGAAGAAAGGATATTAGAGAAAACTAAATCCGATTATTAATAAAATATCTTAGAAAACTAAAGTGAAACGGAACATTTACTAGGTGTTAAAAAAATCATACATAATCGTAGAATCGTTTTTAGTAGAAATCGTCTTTCTATCCCTTAGACTTTATAAGCTGTTGATGAACACTTTTAAGTTTAAAAAAAAAATGCGGCAAATGACTGAGATCTAAATCTCAAAAGTATTGGTTGTTTTATCAGCTGATTAAATTGATATTGTTGTTTTATTAGAATAAAAACTCACACTTCTATAGAAGTGAAACAAATTAAGATGAAATAAAAACTGTTGAATGGTTAAATAGGTCTGATAAAAACTATTACTTTGATGAATAAGTAAAACTTTTTCTAACCACCTGGTAATTAATGTAAAATCAAACCAATAATTTTTTGAAATTACTTATTGGAATTACTCTTTCAAAAATTAACAGCCATACAGTAATTAAATTGAATAACAATCATTAACAATTTACTAATTAAAAAGTATTAGTGATATTTGAAAAACGAAAAAAAAAATAAAATAATTAAAATTAATATAATATTGTAAGCACACATTTATCGTTTCTTTTTATTTGCTTTATTTAGTTTTCGTTTTTTAATTATCATATCATAGAGTGCTTCTAAGCCCTCCTGTAGACCTTCTCCAGTAATAGCGCATGCTGGCTGTATATACCAACCCTTAAAAGGCTGTTGATGTATTGTTGACTGTGCTAAATTATTATCTGCTGAGGTTATTGTACTTACTGACATTGATGATGTTAATGTTGTCTGTTGTCCTGTAGTTGTTAAATAACTTGATTGTGATGTACTTGAATTAGAGAATGTCGATGTTGGACAAAATTGTGATAGTTCATATAAACCTAAAAGTTTTTCAAGTTCTTTTGTTTCTCGGGCACCAGGTAAATCTTGTTTGTTAGCTAATATCAATACAGGTACACCCTAAAAATAATATAAGAATATATTTTAGTTCAAATATTCAATCCAAATAATTATTAAATAAAATTTGTCTTATGTATATATATACCTGATTATCTGGACATTTTGCTGTACGCATTAATTCCATTTTAGCCTCTTCCATTCTTTCAATATCAACAGAATCAACTACAAATACGATGCCGTCAGTACATCTAAAAAGAAAAATAAAAAATAATATAAATATTAACATTTTATGATAATTTTCTCATTAGTTACTTTAAAATTCATTTGGTTAATAGTAAAAAAGATACATTATACCTTGTGTAGCTTCGCCAGAGGGGCCTTAATTTTTCTTGACCTCCAACATCCCAAACAAGAAAATGTGCTCCCTTTGCTTTACCTATTGAACCACGTACCTAAAAAAAAAAAATATCATAAAATGAGTTAATTTCAAGGAAGATTAAAAAAAAAAAATTGTTTTTTACCTTTTCACAATTAAAACCAATTGTTGGCACTGTATTTAAATATTGATTAAATTTCATTCGATATAAAGCAGTTGTCTTTCCAGCAGAATCTAAACCCAACATTACAATATGTAGTGTCCCCTAAAAAAATATAAATGCTCAGTAATGTTTTTAAGGATAAAAATTACAGTGAACTCTATAATGAAAGAGTATAAAACCAAAAATGGCACTAAAAGTGGGGTTGAAATGAAATTTCAATTTAACACCCGTAAAAAAAAAAGATTTTCATTTTCCGCCTTGCTTGTTTGAACAACGATAAGAAATTCGGCATGTACTCAACACGGTGAAATGCAATGACTGCAATGGAAAATATTTTAAAGTCGAAGGTGTATTATTATTATTATTATGTTCCTCTCTTCTATATCATACAACTAAAAAAGCCTTGAAAAAAGGAACACCAGCAACAACAATATTTGTTGTTTAAAAAAATCTTATTTTACTTTAAGATTGATTTTATAACTATTCAAGAGCTCTTGTTAAATACTTTTAGGTCAACCAATATGGATTGATTCGATCCATAAGAAATTTTGAGTGACTTTTCGATGTTATCATCGATAACCGAGGTGGATGGACGACTCCTATGAGGCAAGTTTTCGACGACTTCATGACCTTCATTGAATGCTTTATGACACTTAAATACTTGCGTTCTCGATAGAGTAGACTTCCCAAAACACTTCTGGCAACATATTCAACGATTCCGTAATTCCAATAACTCCATTAAAAACACAAAATTTCAAACACACTCTTTGTTCAATTTTTTTTGTCCATAGTAAAAATCGTATGACAAACTTTTTACCGTCGACAAACAAATAGCTCCCAAATAACCACTGATTGACGCTCAAACTTTACACGAGTGTAAAAAGCGGGTGTACCAATCAAGGAAAAAACTTTTTTACTGTTTGAACTGAATTAAGACTTGATTTCAGTTCCCAGTAGCTATTTTAAAAACACAAAGATTTTGTATGTTTTTTCAGCTTGAATTGGTATCTTCTGGACTTTTAAAAATATTTCAACGCATTTTAGATGACATCAAATAGTTGGGACTTTTCATTCAATTTGATCAAAAGAAAAATGCTGCGACTCACTTCAGTAATTCACAATATATTGTTAGGAAAATTGTTAGAAACAATAAAGGAATTTCAATTTCCATCTCAGTTAGTTATTGGTCAATATTTTTTGGTCTTCATATCTTCTCATCTTGTGGCTACCATTTGATATTTAAAATGCGACTTAATATCGTTATTTCTTGAAGGATGTTATTAAATTCACTCTGTGTGATTTATTAGATATCAGATTCATCTTCTAGTTCATTTAAAATTAAATATGAAATGCGATATAAATGCCTGTAGTTTTTACGTCAAGCAGGTTATTAGTAAAGTTTATCTAAATATATTATATATTTTTTAAAAATATAAAGAATTAGCATCATTTCATCATTTTTGTAATATTTTCCTATCAGAATTATGTAAAAATTCATTCGTTATCGAAATATAATATCTGCAAGGCTAAAGGAAAAAGATTCAAATTGTCATTGAATGTTATACAAAAGTCTCATTTCTTACAGATATAGGAAAGTAGATCTAATGTCTAAATAGAATGTATTAAAAAATTTTCTAATAGTGCATTCACAAAATACTATAATTAAATGAAAGATTTCAAATGAGCTTTTTGAAAACAATAGTAGAGATCCCAAATAAGAAATTTGGAAGTCTAAGGCTGCCTATAGAGTGCCGGCTTACTGCCGAGCTGACACCGATTCCCATTGCAATAGTCTAATCTTTGGTAGGCTTGCATTCTGAACACTTTAAGCATATTCCTATTGATTTACCCATAACGACTTTATAGTATTCGGTATCAGAATCGGAATTTTAGCCAAAATATAGTACCAAATTCTATTAATTATAGTTCCAAAAATAAGACTATTATTTTGTTGTCATACGTTCTAAATATGTCGTTTTTTTTTTAAATAGATTTAATTTTTTTAAAAAAAGGACATTTTGATATTAGCTTATTCAAATAGCTATCATAGCGACGTAGATACAGAAAAGAAAAGAAGCTAAGAAAGTTGAATACCTCGCAAATTAAATCCCCTAATCATAAGAAAGTTATCTACGCCACTGATAATTGCCATATGAATTTATTATGAATTTAGCTATCACGATAACAGTTTGAAAGCCTGCACGAAATGGTTACAGCATTTGTTTTTAATATAATTTAAAAATTTGAATATACCTTTGAGAAATTAATATTAGAAAAATTGTTATACTTTTAGTTTTTTTACATTAAGAAACAAAATTTAAAGTTTGATAATGGTAATACATCATAAAAACGTTATTAATTTATTAATTATAATATTTAATTAATATAAAAATTTACATACCTGGGTAGATGGCAAAGAATCAAGTAAATTTCCTCCATTTTTACCCATTGTTGCACCCATATTACATACGTTATTGATTATTTAGGTTATATGTTATTTATTTTTTTAAAAACATTTTTTTTATTTTTTGTTTTTTAAATTTATTTCTTATTATTTGATTGAAATGCTTCCCGAATTATTATATTAATGCTATAAGCCCGATATACGTGATTGAAGTACATAATTATTATTATTATTACGTTTGTTTTTTATGTTGTTTTTTTTTTATTCACTTTTTGTAAAGATATATTTTAAAAATCATATAATTATGAATGAATATCACAGCAACGATATCGTTGGTTTAAAATATTAAAGCCGATAATTATATGTATCATTTAAAATTAGATAGTATTAAGACGTTTTCTTAGTTTTCTATAATTTTTATAATTCTTTTACTTTTGTTGCAAATGTATTCAAGACACTATTACTTTTGTATTAAAAATTTTTAAAAGAAACTTTCAATAATAAATATTAAGGAAGGCCACATTTAATTATAAATTTAAATAAATATTTAATGGACATGCTGATGATGTAAATCAAAAATAATTGATAAAATTTTAATTGCTAAATAGAAGATTTTTAGTAATTTAAATTGATTCATGGTCGAAATATCATTTGATTATGTTCTTTATGATGTGTTGTGCGCAAACTTTGAAATTGAATCTAAAAAGAAAAAAAGAAAAAAACATTAATGTTAAATCTAAACATTTTAAATGTATAATTTTGATATTTCAAAAATCCTAAAATCTACAGTGCTGGAAATAATTATAAACTCAAAATGTTTCTTTGGTACTTTTCCATATATTCGAATTCAAAGTAAAAATATTTTATCAGATTATTTTTTCTTTTACTCGAGTACCATTATCCAGGTAATTAGTTGTATGGATATTTACTTTAAATAGGTTTCAAAGCTTAACTTGGAAATAATTATAAATTCACTTCAATTTTTTAATAATTAGTACCTACATTTACTGTTATTTTTAAGTAATAGGCTAGTTGACTACAGAGGAATGGGTTAATATTTTTCCTTAGTGTCTATTTTACCCCTAAAAATTGATTTATTTACCAAAAAAGTTAATTATTTATGTACCAAATAGCAAACAAATACGAAAAAAGTGGTTAAACATGTAAAAAACATATGAAAGAATGAAAAATAAATTTTGACGTTTTGCAAGGTGTGACGTCACATTTATGCAATGGTGTTTACGATCACGTGATTAAATTCATAATTTACTTAAATTTATTCATTAAATACAGTTCTAATTTTTAATTTTAATAATGAATAATTTCGTTTTTTAATTTCTTGATATCATGATTAATCATTAAAAACTATAATCTATCTAATATTTTCTTAGTAGAAACAAACCCTCTTAATTTGATTCACCAAAATATCTGTAGTTAAATTTTCCCATACATTTGTAATCCTGTTTTTCTTCTCGCTGTAAGTGCGGATTTCTGAGAATTTATGGCAAATAATGCCCCATAACTTTTCAATGGAATTTAAATCAGGGCTTAATGGTGGCCAATCAAGAACAGAAAGGATGGGTGTCAATAATCTTAGAAAATTGGCCCCAAAGGCTGCCAAAAAATTATTATTGTCAGAGAAAAACATTAATATGTTTTTTGAATACTAAATCCATTTTAATTACTTCATTTTTATAATGCTTAAATCTGAGTACTTTTGACAATTTCTTTAAAAATTGAACGTTTTTGAAGCTTTCACGTCATTTTTCTTTTGTTTTTATCTTTTTTGAATATGAGCGCAATAGACCAACACTTTTATATTAGCATATATTATTCTCTCAACCATTTTATATTATATATGTCAACAAGAAAATGTTGAGAATTTTTCATGTGTGAATTATTATTACTAAAAATTTGCTATATTGATAGTTATTTTTATATAATTTCACGTAAAATTTCAAAATCTACTATAATACCACGTCAAAATTTAACCAGTTACGCAATAGTTTTATATTTTTCAATTTAAAGACAAATATAGTGCAAGAAATTTAAAAATTTTATTTAATACATTCAAAAGAAAAAATAACGTAAGTTAAACATAATTGTCAATGGTTTACCGATTTTAATAATTTTTAATGGCTGTGGAAAAGATCCTAAAAAATTTTAACAATTATTACTAGGAAATTTCTGAGGGAAATTCCCAAAAAGAAAAGGCTAGAATCATTTACACTAAAGTGTTTCTCCCGTCACTGTAAATTTCTTGTGGCATAGTGCTTTCTATTCCTTTAAGAATAATTAAAAGGAAATATTCTCTTTAACGACAAACATATGACTATAAAATGACGAATAAATGAAAAATAAGGGCCCTGCGCCTTAAAAAATTTCCAGTTAAAAAACTGCAGTGACAAAAAAAATATTTCGGTTTAAATGGTCCTTAAAGTGGATCTTAGGTGAGATTATGTCTCGGTGAGAATGAAAAAGCCAAATTTTGACATATATGCTGATACATATGTATATCACGATACACTGATATGTTGACTGCTCGCCGAGAAAGAACCCCACTTTTGGGGGAAGAGTTCTATTGATTTTAAAATAGTATTTTTAAAAGCTAAAAAGTCCAATAGCTTTAAATCGATATTAAAATTATATCAAATATGGTTATTTTTATATTTATAATAAGAAAATATAACAAAACAACATTTTTCAACGTTTTTAATAACGATAATAAGATTTTAGATATAAAATATGTTTTTGAATGATTTCATTCAAATAAATATCACAAATTAAAGAAATAATCAGTTCATAAAAAATTCATATAAGAAAACCTTATATCGATATTTATACATTGAACAACTTTGTCGTTATATCTTATAATTGATTAAAAAAACGCCCGCGATTAGTATTGTTTTATGATGATAACGCTGCAATAAATTAGAGAACTTAATTGGTTGAATTTGCCGCATTCTTGTTACTCCTTGAATATTGTTCCAAGTGATTTTCACTTATTTCATGTTTTACAAAATTTTTTACTAGGGAAAAAGTTAAATTCTAAACAGGATGTACAAAATGAACTTTCAAGTTTTTTTTACATCTCAAACCAAAGTCTGTAAGATGTGTGAGATGTGTGAGATAGTTAAGGAAAATAGTTAAGCAACTAAGCAAATGCACCCATCCACATATTCGCGTAGGAGGCATAAGATGTGTGAGAAATTTAAGATGATCATCGATGAGCATTTCATGCATGATTTCATTCATGCATTTTAGTATTAATTCATGAGTAATTTATTCATGCAAATATTTATTATTTCCGTGGAATATAACCAATATTTTAACATTTAATTTTTGTTTAAAACTATAAAACGAAAAAAGTTCTGTGCATTTCAACGAAAATTTTTTATCTAGTTTTCTACCCTAGAAATTTGTAGCCTTCATTTTAGTTTTTGAAGTAAATTACATATAACAAATTTGGGTTGTTAAAAAACAATAAAAAAAAAATATTTTTAAATATCTTTTAATACAAAATGAAGAGACAACGGAATTAACAACTGTTAAACTATTCTATTGATACTGTTTTACATATGTAAACGTAATACATGCAGACTTAGATATTTCAAAGTAAAGGTATTACTTAATTAAAACAAAAACAAAAACAAAAAAAGAAAAAAACAAGAAAACTTCTTAATTTATTATGCTGACCTATTTTAATTTGAAACTAATAATTTAAAGCAACATTTTGAGGAGAATATATTAACAAGTCATTTATCTAAACAACTTTTGCTTTCTTTTCAAACTTTAAACTTAAAAAAAGAAGAGATTCGTAATCTGTAAGCTTAGTAAAAATTCTTATGATGGTTTTTGTTATTCAAAATAACTGTATACGAGATAAAGATTAACCTACAACAAATGCATATAGATATAAGAATGAAAGAGATAACTGATTTGTGTAAAGATTTGATATTTGTTGTTAATACAAATTGAATGAAGATGTTTAAATAAAAGAAGTAACATAAAAAAAGAATGAGAAAAATAATGAATGGTTATAACGGAAGAGCTTATATATATATACATATAATCAGACAGGCCTTTATTGGGACAGTTAGTTAAATATTTTTTGAGGTTTAAGTAATTTCTAACTGGATTTTTCTTAGTTTTTAATAATAGCAAAAAAAATTTGTATTTAGAAAAGTTCTAGGTGATATTTTTAAATACCATGCAAACAAAAATAAAATATCAAATTAGACAATATTAATTATGTCTGATTTCATTGTCTAGAAATGAAAATATCCTTAAATTTTGATTAATAACATCATAACTATAATTAAAAACATTTATTTAACAAAAATAAAAAACATAATATTTATTCTTTAAGTGAAACTGTCTGTGCACTTAGTGCCATTTTGTTTTTCTTTTTACTTTGTACAGTGTACGTACTTTAATGATTTCTAATTTCCAGGACTTATTAGTACTTGGCATCACAAAATTTTTCATCAAATTCTAATGAGTGAACTAGTCTCCTCTAAAATATATATAACCTAGTTATTGTTAGCTTATTGGTTTTTCAGAAAAGATCAAAGGAAATTTATTTGTATAAATTTTAACAGGAGTTATGGTAACTTGTCTGAATATAATTTTATAGGCTGTGTCTAGATTAGCGTTTTGGATAGCAGTATTATAGGCGATATTTATAGGAGTTCTCAGGCGCAGTTTTAAGGTTTTAAGCAAAAATCTCCATTGATAACACACCAAGTCAACCAATATACCAAACGCTAATGAGTCCTAAGCATAACAACTTACTTATTTTTATTTTTTTTATTTTTCGTATTTAAATGTTTTCGTGAACTACATGTTCACCTTTTTGTAAATGAAGTATTTCTTATACATTAAGAGTAACAATTTATTAAATTTTTTTTTGTTTTTATTCAAAAGAGATAGATAAAATTTGCTATTATTAAATTATTAAATAATTTAATAACTCTGTGAAAAGGAAAAGCTGTTTTGGGATCAATTTCAAGCTAATTCTTGGCACTTATCTTACGTATTAATAATTTAGAATATTTTCAGAACAAAAGAAATAGGAAAAATAAAAGAAAAACCAATTACTATAAATGTCTGGTAGTTTAATAAATAATATTTTTAATTTTTGTAATACATAATATTAGGTCAGTCCAAAAGTTCGTGCTCATTTTTGGAAAAATTTTAAAAGGTTTAAATAAAACATTATTTAACAGATTAATCAATCACCTATTTTCCTTAACTATCTCACACATCTCACACATCTTATAGACTTTGGTTTGAGATGTAAAAAAAACTTGAAAGTTCATTTTGTACATCCTGTTTAGAATTTAACTTTTTCCCTAGTAAAAAATTTTGTAAAACATGAAATAAGTGAAAATCACTTGGAACAATATTCAAGGAGTAAAAAGAATGCGGCAAATTCAACCAATTAAGTTCTCTAATTTTTTGCAGCGTTATCATCATAAAACAATACTAATCGCGGACGTTTTTTTAATCAATTATAAGATATAACGACAAAGTTGTTCAATGTAAATATCCGAATTAATGGTTTGATTTTATTTTAGCATCTTAACATATCATATCCCACTAAAAACTTAAAAATAACTTTTTAGGATATAAAGATATTTTTGTTCTTGGAAATGGCTTCTTAATTTTATCTGCTCGCTTTGATGTTATGATAAATAATCCTTTCTTCATCACCTGTTACCAAACAGTCTAAGATGATTCTATTCCGAAGCACGATAAGATGTTTATTTGCTGCTGGCAATTAGCTTCGGATAGCTCATATGGTATATTCTATGCCATGAGATGAATCCATCCTTTCTGTGATCTGATTCCACAAGTTTTTTAAAAATATTTAATACTAAATGTGCACAAAATTATGGATTAACCTAATAGACAAACATTTTTATTATAATATTAAAGCTCGCCGTCACAATGAAAAAAAATAATATGGTCAGATTGCGTTTATTATTTCACTTGTTCTAGGTAGTATTCTATTTCCCCGTGGGATTTCCTACGTATTTTTATTCGTCACTTAAATTAAATTATATTTTCATATTATTTTTAAAGTTCATCTACGCGCCCAAAAGTTCCTGTAATCCTTTTCTTTTAATTATGGTTCTTTCACAATAAAAGTATACTATTTTACTAATTTATAATGTACCGTTAAATTTGTTTAAATACCCTGCACTTCGTTTTTCTTTCTTTTCTTACGCTCGATGAGAAAACTTCGTACATATTTCGACCGAAATATTCTAAATTTTCAGACTATCGATCTGAAATTCCTTTTTATACATTCCTATCATGAATATTTTAGCAATTATTATATTGTTACAAAAACTAAAAATTATAGAGTTTTATAGAGAGCTTAATCTTAATGCTAGAGATACGCTGAGTAGGTAGCTAGTATTTAAGTTTCAAGAATTCAAGGCAATTCAAATCTTTGTGTTTTATTATAGCGTATAAATTAATTTAAAGTTTAAAATTAATTGGTCAAAGATTAAGCTCATTTAATCTAATTAAAAAAGAATTGCTGATAACAAAAAGGGGGAAAAATTGTGTTTTACAACACCACATTGAAGAATATTTTTTAATGCAAGGAAGTCAGGATGACATGTTTTTTGTTATCATGCAACACACAAAATCTAGAAATCATAATCATTGATAAATTAACATCAAGCTTCGTTTGTACTATGAAAGTACAGATAAATAAATCATTGGTAACTCCAAATTCTCCCATTGCTTATTTATAATTTTATAAAAATTGTATTCACAATAGTTTTGGATATGATGATAGCTTTCACTTCTTTCATGTGCTCGTAAGCATAAATTCAAATTGTTTTTAAATATATGTATTGACTTTGAAATATAAAAATATCACATAAATTTACCGTCTATTTTATAACAAAGAAAAATCTTATTAGAAAATAAAACCATGATAGCGTAAAAAATTAAGCGAATACCTAAATTTTATACAAATTGTCATTCTCAGCTTCAATTAATGGTTTTGTATAGTAAGTAACATTACTATTTTGGTCATGCTCAATGAACATAAAAAACTAACTATTGCCATTCTTTTTGGTGTTTTTTTATTTTCAAAAAGGGGAATACTAAAATTATAGTCATTTAAGCATTAATTCTGTGATTTTGTGGCTATACTGATAGATCTTATGTATCAAACTTTTATAGCACATTTTTGATATAGAGCTTAAGATCTAATATTATGTTTCATTCACCGTTAAAATCTAATATTACAAACTAAACTTTATTAGGCAATTAAAATACCGTTAAGTGTTTATATACATTTTTTTATGCCTTATATATTAAATTACATATTTCTCTTAGTTTTCTTTATTTTTTGGTTATGCTTTAATATTTTAAATGGCAATTGTAAGAATACGTCAGACAAGAAGAGTTACAAAAAAAATAAAATAAAATAAAAGTTCATATTACTATTCTGTTTTTTATTTTATAAAATTTATTGTTACATTCAATTGAAATAAATAGAAGGGAATATTTTTAGTTATATCCCTGATTTATGTTTTTGTTAAATTATTCGCTTTTGGGTGAGTAATTTTATCTCAGGAGGATATAAGTTAATATGTGTGTTCTGATCACTTATCAAAAAATCAATTTTAATAGTATTATTTAGGAATTCCAAAAGTGTTATCACTATTGAAAAATATAAAATGAGAGGATAGAAGTTTGCCTAAAGTCATTAAGGTAACCCCTATTGAAAATTTTGAAGGTGAATGATTAATTTTTCTGTACAAAATAAATAAAACTAAGCACTAATATTTAAAATATTGTTTTATTTTAAAATAAGATTTCCTTTATTCAAGATTTTATTAAAAACTTACCCGAACCCCAACAAAAAAAAGTATTTTATTATTTAATTTCTTTAATATGGTTGTTCTATATGTATGGTTTTCTTTTCTTCATGAGTCCTCAAACACTTTATTTTTAAAAATTAATGTTTTCTTTGATCAAAACCAAAAAAAAAAACCATTCTAAAGCCACTAAAAAATCGCAAAAAAAAACGACTCCAAATGGAGAAGAAAAAGTTTTTTTTCATAAAAACAATGCAGCGTACCATTAGCCATTGAAAACAATGGCCAAATAAGATGAATTGAGCATTTAGTTGCTTCCACAATTTCACAAAATCTAGCCATCAGCAACTTATACTAACCACTTCACAAATCTCCTTGAAGAGATTTAGCTAAAATGAAGAAATGATCATCAAAAATACGAATTTTTTTAATATAATAGCCCTAAATATTACACCTAACACAAATTTACCCAGATTTTATTGAATATTACTCAATATTTCACCATTTTTTACCTCAATAAAGCAGCTATCTGGTAAAATTTTATCAGGTATAAGTTTCACTATGTCCCTAACCAACAATTGTAACATGAGTCTAGAATATTTAGCCGTCTATTGAAATAGACCCACGTAAGACCAAAACGACTGTCATGAATAAAAATTATAATTAACAATAAATACATATTTTTTTCTTGTTTTTTTTTGGGGAAAACATGCTTAAGGCTCTATAATCATGTCTATTTTTTTTTATTAATTCTTTGGTTAAAAAATTCATTAAGATATTAACAGCTTTCGATTATAGTATGCGCATATCATGTTCAGCTAAAGGATTTGCAACAAATTTTCTTTAAGGACATTAGCAAGTATTTGAAGAATTAAGGTTTAATTAAAGAGAACTCAATTTGTTTAAATTTGATACATGATATTTGATAAAGTTGGATTGAAATAAATACTAAAGAATCAATAAATTACAAATAAATATTATATTCTTTAATATTCTGTACATTGAAATTGCAATAAAACATATGGACAAAACATACGGCTTAAAAATGATAAAGACTTTTGCAAAATTTCGATTAAAATTATAAAAAATAAATAACAATAAATATCTCTAAATAAATCTACATCAACAGGTTCAAATTTGTAATACATACCGAAATTTCCCTCGTTATATTTTCAGCTGATGATATAGAGAAAATATTGTTCCAGAAATATATATTTTTAAAGGAAAAGCTTAAAAATAATCTTCACAAGTTGTTTTTTTTTTTTTTTAAATCACTTTTGAAAGTTTTGCACACAGTAAAAATACTATTCACACTGATACAATTATACTAATTTAAATTAATAACAAATATGTTTAATTTGGATATACATTACAACAATAACTATTTTACTGTAGTATTGATTTCCTGGAAATTTCTTCACTTTATGAAAATTATTGTTGCCAAAATTCTACTGCAGACAGATAACCAGGAAATTAATTTCTTTGTTTACACCGCGAATATATATATATAAATAAAAATAATACCAAAACGACAACTTTTTATTTAAAATTATTTTTCACATTAAAATTATTTAACGTAATTTAGCTAATATTTTGAATTTTGATAATTAACAAATTTTAATTACAAAATTTTTAAAAAAATTTCCCCATTACATATTGTTATATATATATATAATTCTTCCTTAAATAAGCAACATATTCTAACAATGAAGAAACGATACCAACTGAATACATAAAACTATAAATAAATGGATGAATATTTCAACCTCATTCTCTTTAGTACTAACACACTTTAAAAAATTCATACTTTTTCATGAGAAACTGATGTTTTCTATTTAACTTCACATTTGGCAATTTTGCTTATTTCTTTTCTCTTTTTAGCTTTTTATGCACATATATGAAACTATAGCTATGCTTCTTTCATATATTTTTTCATCAAATATATGGAAAATGTAGTAGTGTGTGATTTTCTTCTAAAAAGTACCAGAATTTCTTAGGCTGTGTTTATAAATTTATAAACATGTGTTTATGAGTCTGTTTGTTACTTTACTGGCTAGCGAATAATACCAGCTGTTGTTGGTGGAAGCCCTAATGCAAACAGGCTCTTACTTTAAACCTTTTTTTTAGCACAGTTAATAAGATTATCAATTAGTAGTCCTCTTATGGTCTGAAATCTAACTAATATTTATTAATACATAAAACAATAATAATAATGGGTGGCCAGCAGCTTCTGGTTTCATTAATAAAAGCGTGAAAAGTTAAGATGAAGTTTCGAAATTTTCGAAAGTTTTAAACTCATGCAGAGACAGAAATTTTCTCTGCCTTTCGTTATTCATCTATATTTATGTATCTATGGTATTATGTAGTAAACTTACGAATCCAATTGTAGTCAACTGTATAGTGTAATTTTATACATAGAACATTACTTTGCCAAGTTCGAAACAAGCTGGGATAACTGAATGTGATGATCTCATTTTAAGGGCTGTCAAGTTTCAGACAAAAATTGATTTCAAAAGTCATCCAAAATTTATCTTGCGTTTAAAAATTTAACTACCTACATGCTTGAAGTAAACAACAGTTACATCATATTTCCAAGCTGTTATAGTACTTTTACACTACCCAAAATACTAGTCTAGTATTTTTAAAATTTAAAATTTTGTATGGGAGATCTCTATGAATACTAGAGAGTATACTCAATACTCATACTCAAGTAAACTAATTTAAAACTAATTTTCTTTTCTACGGAGTGCGGTACAGAGTATTTGAGTAATTTTTCGAATTCTCTCATTCGAGAAATAATAATGACGAGTCGTCATTTTTCAAATTAACTGCACCTGTAACTCGATAAGAAATCTTCCCATTAATTTGATTTTTATTTAAGCATATTTTGTGTTTGTTTTTCCATACAAGGAAGTATCAGTTTGATGATTGGATAAAAAATATAATTTTACCAGGCCAAAAACAATCAGACTTTATAGCAAAATTTCAACTTTTTTTTTTCTTAAAGCCGCCATTCTGTTCCATTTTAATTTTTTCACAATCGAGGGCCATTATATCGGCGATATTTTCTTGTTTAATGATATCTTTGCTTTCTTTTCTATTTCGGTCACTCTGAAGGCCTGAAACACTGCAGAAGTGGGAGAACTTTTTTTTTCTTTTTGAAGACTCAGGAGATGGTGGATAGCTTGCTAAAAAGCCAATATTTTTATTTCAAAAAATTACTTTGTATTTTTCATTTATGCAAAAATATATCTACCAAATTTCAAAACATTCGGTGCAATATTTTTTTTTAAAAAAATTCACAAAACTCATCCTTTTCTTTAGATGGTCACCTAGTTGTGCCCCTTGTGTGATACCTATAGTACGAGTTCAAACATACTATTAAGAAAATTGTGTATTTTGAAATATCCAGATACTCCTTGTATATGAATTTAATTATACTAGAAACATGGATGAGAGTCTTTTTGGTGTAAATTATTGTAATGCACTATTATAGATCCTTCACTTAAATTAAGTTTTATTCAAGAAAAAAACAAATACTTTCACTTTACAGTTGATATGATTTATAAAATCATAGAATTGATTTGATTATGTAAATTATTCTTTTCAAAAAGAGTTTTAAAATAATTATTAAACTCAAAAGGATGCGTAAAAAAACCGCCTTCAAAAAGCCGATAAACTTTTCGCTAGTGTTCTGCACTCTCGAAAGAATTACTATACTCGTATATATAAAATTGACCAGAAAAAAGAGTGTTTTGTTTTTTATGAGTCACAGGTAACATATAAAAACGGAAAAACTACAAATTAGAGAACAAAGTTTGTCGATTGCGTTATTTCTATCTTTTAAAATTTTATTACTAAAATGAGCGCAGCCAAGCTTAAAGTTATCAAATAAGAAAATAAAATATTGGCTTAGTTACAGTAATCAAAAACGAATAATGTATATACTATGTTATAATTGCTTTGGTATTGTGTGTTTTTTTGTTGTTCTTGTTTTGCTTAAAAAATCTTGTCATAAGTAAAAGATAACATTAAATAAACACAAGTGAATAGTATACTTTACTACCCAATTTAAGTAGGGAACAAGAAAGCAATTGAACGCAATGGCATCAAGTAAGTTAAATGGAAGTAATTAGTTTTAATTAGAAACCAGAGGAAAATTTTGTAATGGACATTCTAAACTCAAAGTTTATTAAATTTTTTTTTGTAAGCAGCTTGCATGAAAATTTATTTTTTAAACAATTTTTATTTAGAATGTTCTGGACCAGGTTATTCATCACCTCAAGATGCAATTCTCAATGGACCTAAAGAAAAACTTCTTTATGTGGTAACTGTTCAACCAAATCTTGATGAGCCACATGGAGATTACTTATCTACAGTAGATGTAGATCCAGAAAGTCCGACATTTTGTCAAGTAAATAATATAAGTATTTGAAGAATTGTACTTACCTAAAAAAAAAAAAAAAAATCTAGATAATTCACAGGACATATACAAATCAAAAGGGTAATGAACTTCATCATTCAGGATGGAATACATGTTCAAGTTGTTACCAAAACAATAATTATAATTGTTCTGGTTATAAAAAACGCGATAAGCTAATACTACCAAGTCTTAATTCAGATAGAATATATGTATTTGATGTAGGAAGAGATCCACGACAACCTAAAATAATTAAAGAAATCGGTAGTGAAATTTTAAAAAAACATAATGTTACCGCTCCTCATACTACACATTGTCTTCCAAATGGAAATATTATGATATCAACAATGGGTGATAGTGAAGGATATGCGAAAGGTGATTTTATTATATTTAACTCAAATTATGATTGCCTTGGTACATGGACAAAAGGTGAAAAAATAGCTATCTGTGGTTATGATTTTTGGTATCAGCCATTTTTGAATGTCATGGTCGCTTCAGAATGGGGTGCACCAAATTTATTCAGAAAGTATAATTAAGAAGAATTTTCTTAAAAAGCATTATTGTTATTATTGTTTATGATGTTTTTTTTAGAGGTTATAGACCATCAGATATTGATGATGAAACGCAATATGGTCGTCGTTTAAATTTTTATAAATGGAAAGAACAAACTTTATATCAGACAATTGATTTAGGTTCTGATGGTATAACACCATTAGAAATTCGTTTTCTACACAATCCAAAAGAGACACAAGGTTATGTTGGAACAGCTTTATACTCAAATGTATTCCGTTTTTATAAAAAAGAAAATTCTGATCAATATTTAGTTGAAAAAGTAATCGATATACCAAGTAAAATAGTTAAAGGTTGGCAAACTAATGAAATAAATGGAATGATGACAGATATATTAATATCTTTGGATGATAAATATCTTTATTTAAGTAATTGGTTGCATGGTGATGTTCGTCAGTATGATATAACAAATCGATCAAAACCAAAATTAACTGGTCAAATATTTTTGGGTGGTGCAATCCTTAATGATTCAGAAGTTCAAGTAATTGAAGATCAAGAGCTTAAAGTAAAATATTACACATGAATATTTAAATATATTATAAATTTGATTATTTATTGTTTTTTTTTTTTTTTTGTATAAACTATAATTAAGGAACAACCAGCACCTTGTTTAATTAAAGGACGTCGTTTAGAAGGTGGACCACAAATGTTACAATTATCTTTGGATGGTAAACGTTTATATGTATCATCTTCACTCTTCTCACCATGGGATAAACAAGTATTAATAAAATTTATAATTATAATTAAATTTTTTAAATTATAATATTTAGTTTTATCCAAAAATGGTAAAAGCTGGTGGAACAATTGTATTAATCGATTGTGATATTGAAAATGGTGGTATGTCACTAAATAAGGAATTTCTAGTTGATTTTGGAATGGAACCTTATGGTCCAAGTTTACCACATGAAATGCGTTATCCAGGTGGTGATTGCACTTCAGATATTTGGTTAGCTTAGATATAATATTTCCAATAAATTATATATTAATCATTTTTCTATACAAATTAAAGAAAAAATATTTTTTCACTTGTATACATAAGTGCAAATAATTAAAGTATAAAAATATTTACAATATTTAAATAAAACTTAATACCTTATATACTTTTATATTTTAAATAATTCTAAATATTTTCTAAACTTATTTACAGGATATACTCCCTCATTTTTAAAAGCAAAAACTGAAATATTTATTTTTGTTTGTTTTCGATTAAGTTTGAAACCAATGTTCAAAATTTATAATTTTTAATTCAAATAAGTTAAAGAGAAACAACAACAAAAGTATAAAACGAAATTTAACTAGAAAGTCACAATTGAAACAATTTACTACTAGACAATTAGATTGTTAGGTAAGAAATAAAATTATTAAAAATTTAATATTTATTTCTGACAATGAAATAATTTAACGCAAATGCTTAAATTTAAAATTTCGAAAATGGAAATCCTAAAAGCGAAAATTGGATTTATACTTTTTAAGTTTAAAGTCAAAAAAAGGTATAAAATTCAAAGGTCTTACGAAGAAATAAATAAATAAAGACGAAATTAAGCGCAAAGAAGAAGTATTAAACGTCAGGTTTGTTATTGTTTAGTAAATTATTTTAGACCGAGTTTAATTAAAATAGGAAAAGCTATTTTTGGGCTGCAATAATATACAATAGAATATTTACTATACTAGAAGTAAATAAATAAAGATTTTAAAAAGTCTGAAATCTCCATATTGATAATTTTTGAATTCATTCCCTGGTAAAATTTAGAAAGATATCTAAAAGTCTAGGAAATTTTAATCCCACCAATTAAAATAAACAAATATCAGTAAATTTTAAATTTCTTTTGTTTTAAAAAGTATTAATTTACAAAATATAATTTTAAATATGGAAAATTTTAATTAGAACTATTATTATTTAAGTTGAATATTTTGGTTAGAATTTCTTTGGTATCATCTGGACTTGTAACTGTATGTCCAATAACTCCTGAATTAGTATATATTTCATAATCATTTCCATTTGGTTCAGTTTTATCACCAAAAAAATGTATTTCTTTGTAGCTAAATAAAATTTTGATTATGATTTTTAAATATATTTTGATTACAAATAACTTTAAACTTACTTGTGTACCTTAACATGATTTAAACAATAAGATTTATCCCATCCATGTGGAAAAACATCAAAACTTATTTGGCCCCCAATACTATAAGTTAATCCAATATCAGAAAATTTTATTTTTAAATCTTCAATCATTTTCTGACGTATTTGATTAATATTATCATATTTATTAAATAAGTTTCTTTCTTCAGGAGAACATTGTCTCCCTACTGGAGATATATTTATCATACCATTACGGTATTCAATAAATGTACCTCTTTTAAATGGTAAATTTATTTTTGATAAATAACTAAGTACATAATTAATAAACATAGAAAGTTTTTCTTCACCCAAATATTGTAGTATCGATTGTTTACTATATTCTTTACCATTTTCGATGTGTACCAAACCATTTTCAGGGAATACAAAATTGAATTCATCTAAACATTTAACACCATTTAATTGTTCTAAAATTTTTTCTAAATCAGATCCACTAACTACACCAATTGTTGCTAAAGGTTTAATTTCTTTATAAAGAAAATCTTCTATATCCTGTGTTATTTGAGAACGTGGACTTGTCAAAGTACCATCCACATCAAATAGTAAAAGAATTTCGTTTTTTTTTAAACTATGCATTTTTTATATAATTTTCCTTTACAAAATTAATAAATTCAATATTTTAAAATGAAACGTGTCCTAAACCCGCATACATAATGACACTTTAAAGCAGTTGAAATAGTAGAAGAAATGTAACCAACTTCACATATAACCGGGCTTGGCTGCGATTATTTGTTATTTACTGCGTAGCTGTTCGAAAAATTTGGTTTTGAGCTTAACTTATTTGACATTTTTAATCTTTCATATTTCCTTAGGGGAGGGGTAAGAGTTTGAGCATAAAAATAAACACTTTTTTAAAATATGGATTAAGCAAATTTATTTAAAACTTTGGTACAAAAACATTATTAAACATGACTTTAACAATATTCTGTAATTCTTTAATTCGAAAATATTTACAAACAAACCGATGACACAACTTTTCCGTTGTGTGTCAGATGAAAATTACTTGAAATCAAATACCTATAAATTAGAAAATTAAAAAATATATGGACTATTTCACTCACTTTCCGTGAACACTCTTCATTTCAATAATTTTAAAAACATAAACCAATCACTAGATAGAGATAAGTACACTAGCCATGAAAGATTTGTGTCTTGGGATATTTTTGAGCATTGTTATAAAGGTAAAGCTCCACTGCAAGAAGGTAACAAAATGCTTTATTTTGCTGTAACAATTTTAAATGAATAAAAGTTTTTTGTTCAAAACTTATAAGCTAAGAGGGGAATTTCTGCTTCCCTTCTCCAATAGTTCAATCAATCAGAATGTTTAGGTTCTAACCAATATTGTATGTTCTTTTTTCTGGCTATATTTCTAAGCAGAATCTGATCATCTTCTTTGCAGTTAACTACCGTTTTTTTCATAATATTTTTCTTTCGTTTTTCGAAGGAAATTAAAAATTTTTATAATATCTTTCATATGTGACTTATTTGATTATGGAATGACACCAAATGGTGTCGTTATGATTATGCTTGTTTTGTTTAATAATAATTAATTTTACAATAAAACAAATAGTCCGATTTTTTAGGTGAAAATCAGTGTTTTGGCTTCCACAGGCTACCAAAAATTGGAAAATCAAAAAAAAAAAAAAAAAAACAAAAATCCCCTTGTCACTTACCTCAAAAAATATTTTTTTAATAAATAAATTTAAAATTTTTGAGTTTGAATGATTCTATTGTGAGTTATGGTGCGCAACGCAAAACAACTTTTTTTCAAGATGCCTCCAGATATTCACTGCCATTCACTCACTTATTATTCTTTTAAAAAATATTGCTCAAATGTTGTGTTATCATATAGAAATTAATTAAATAAACTAGAACCATCTGTATCGCCAGAAAAAATTCTTAAAAGACATGCCTTTTTTTTCAACGAATTAATCGAATCGTGCCCTGAAATATATAAATGCATTCATATTTTGCTTCTAATCAAGTCCTAACTTTAGTTAAATTACAATTGTTTTAAAAGTACTCTTTTTTTATGAGTTAAATAAAATTTATCTATCATCATAGATCTTTTGAAATATCTAAACTTTTAATCTATATTAAAATTTTTTCATTGTAAATCTAAAAAAATTTAAAAATTAAAAGTCTAAAACAACAACCAAAAAAATCCTGCCAAAGAAACATAAAAAGATAAGACAATTCTCGAAAGTAAGAAAACTAAAACAAATTTTTTCTTCCTAATTAATTTGTGTCAAAATTTATAAGTTTCATAGAAGCGATATTCATTTTTTTTTTCCTATAAATCTACTTGAAAAAAAAAGAAAAAGAAAAGCAGTTTTTTTGCATATACATTAAAAAAAAATTTTAATAAATTTCATCTATTTTTAATGGACATTAAGAAAAATCATTTAACAAAGTTCGCCGACTTTCATCAAATTTCTTTTAAAATGCATTCAGTCACGTATTCATCAATAAAACTACTGCTAAATTGGATATTAATGAGTGAGCTAAGAGTTAAGAGTATATTGACATTGATTGTTAAAATACATGTCCTTCAAGGTGATTATGGAAAAAATTTTATTTTTAAATCAAAATCAAAGCAAAAGTGTACAATTAAGGAGTCATTAACTTAAAAAGTGTTTCTTATTTTTTTCATTTTTTTTTTTTGACAATAATGATCAATGATAAGATAAAAGAGCTTGTAATTAATAAATTAAATAAATTTATAGTCTTATCATTTACTATGTATTTTGACTATTACAATTTTATGGAGTTGTTCGAAAGTAGTTAATATTATATTAAATTGACTAAATAGGATCAGCGTTTTGGTAGACAAGTTTCAACCGTAACTTATTTTATCAGTTTAACCTGAAATAAGTTTAAAACAAATTAATTAATATATTTTATAACTTATATAATTTGAGAAGTGTTAATGACACTCTTAAAATGTATGTCAAATATTGCAAAATGTTATTAAGTAGAAATAGTTTTTTGTTTAAATAAATAATATTTGTTAAAAATGTTTGTGGAGCTGACAGAATTTTTAGAATTTTATTTTTTAAATAATTATTAATTTTACAATAACAAAAATGCCATTTTTTTTTAACGAAAATCGGCATTTTGGCTTCCAGAAATTGAAAAGTTGGAATAAAAACGAAACCCCTCGTCATTACTTTAAAAAACATCTCCTTTAATAAATAAATTTTGATCTTCTTGTTTCAAATAATTCCGTTACGGGTAGTTATACGCAACTCAAGACAACTTTTTTTCAAGGCGCCTCCAGATATTCATTGCCACTCGCTCACTTATTATTAATTTGAAATAAAAATTTGGAAAAATATTGCTTAAATGTTGTGTTATTGTATAGAAATTAATTAAATGAACTAAAACTATTTGTATTGGCAAAAAGAAATTCTTGAAATAGTTGTGTAAAAAAATGTAACTAATGGAATCTTGTTACGGTATTAATTAAGTTAAAGGAAAGCAGCCTTTTAGAACCATAAACAAGATACTGTCAAAATATGTATGTATATCTGCTTCTCAAATTAGATCCAAAAACTATTATGTTGGTTTTCTATGAAGTATAAAATCACATCGAAAGGTCACATCAGAAAAATATTTGACTGATTTAATTATTTCGATAATCTTTGTATATCTGGCGACAAATAATAATTTACCTTTTGCTGATTTATCATGGTCCAACTTTAAGATGTATTGTGTGAACTTTACACCATACTTTGACTTTAGTAGTTAATTTGAAGTCGAACAATCAAAAATCGCTTCCACTGTGCTAACAGGCTAAAACTTTATCTCTTTTTTCTAATGAAAGTAATGAAGAATGATCAGTGGAAAGAATCATCTTATTGTTAGTGAGCTTCCTACTTTACCACACAAACGACATTCGATAAATAATGCCTATGATTAGTCCTCAAAGGTGTAAAAACATTCTGTTAGCTATTATGTTAGAAAAACTACAATTCTTATAATTTTAATAAATCGTAAAAAAAATATGGGTACATTGTGATCCTAGCTTTCCATGGAAATAAATTAACCTTTTAAAAGGCATAATTAAAAGATTCAATTTACTTAAAAGAAAAAAACTATAACTATACATTTGTTAGTACTATGGTACTTTAATTTAATTTACTCCTACTTGAGTTATTGACATGTAAATATCCCAAAGGAATGCTTATATGTATATTGATGTATGCTTATTCATTTGCAATATTTTTAATGGTGCCTGTTTTATTTTTCTAAGTTGACGCATTCAAGATGCAAACGAAGTAATTATTTTTTATTGAAAAAAAAAGTAAATGAATTTAAATGAACTGTGAATTTGTTCATGTTTCGATCCAATAAAAATCTAATTTAAATTTTTCAAAGTTGGTGAAATCCAATATCTTTGGATTTTTAAAATTTACGTCATATTTATGAATCAAAAAATATTCGATAATACAATATAAGGATAAATAATTTAATAGTTGAACTATTGACATTTATAAATAAGTATCTTAGATGTATATTTTTTAAGTTTAAGACAAGAGTTAATAGTAAAAATAATATAATAAATAAATAAATAACCTTAAGATAATAATTTAGAATAGCAAAATTATATTCTTATTTGAAGTTTTCATCCTTTTTTTGTTGTATCTTTCCATTGTTACTAAAAGTTTGTTTAAAGATGGTGCAACTAGGATGAAATATATATTTCGAGAAAGTTTGATTTTCCGTGGGATAAACCATGTATTACTTTGATAGCTCTACCAATAAACCATAAAAATCTATACCAATTATAGATTTGATGACATTAACTATGATAAAACTTCCGGAAAAGAAACCGGTGGAATCCTAAATCTAAAGTTGAGACCTTACAACTTAAGGTATTTATTGCTTAACAACTTCCTTCTGTAATCTTGAGTCTTGATTTTGATATTCTTTGTGTGGAAAGTGTCAAAACTAGTGAAATATTAGCTCATGTATTTATTAAGTAATTGTGACCTGAAAACCTATCTTTAAACTACCTGAAAACTACAGGTTATTAAATGCTGTTGATTATGGTTTTTAAGTTTTTTAAGGTGTAAAACAAAAAAACAGAATTGAAATCGAAATTTATCGAAATTTAGATAGAATTTGATTATACTTTTATTTATATACCTAGCGTAGCTCTAAGATTTAAACTAATTTCTAGATATTCATAAGCATTACGTTGGTCGGAGTCAAATTAGCAAAGCTATGAGCATTTTAGCGTCCTTTACTCTAGACTCTAGACTCTAGAGCAAAGAGTAAGTGAGAAAAACTTTAAAACGTTTTCCTGAAACTTATTAGTTTCAAAATTTCGTGCGGTGCGTACTCAAAATCTACTAATCCGATCATTTTGAAATTATACAACTACTTTTTCACATATTTCATCAGGTTATGACGAGAAATTTTTTTTTATAAAACAAATAAGTCGATTTTTTACGTGAAAATCGGTATTTTGGCTTCCTAAGGCTACTAAAAATTTAAAAATTGAAAAGAAAAAAACAAAAATCCCCTTGTCATTATTTTTAAATACATGTCCTTTAATAAATAAATCTTGATTTTTTTGCTTTGGATGATTTTGTTGCGATTTATGATTCGCACAGCAAAACAAAAAATTTTTTTTCAAGGTGCCTCCAGACATTCACACGCTACTCACTCACTTATTAATATTTTGACATGAAAATTTAGAAAAAACATTGTTCAAATGTTGTTTTATCATATAAAAATTAATTAAATAAACTAGAACTACCTGTATTCCCAAAACAAACTCTTCCAAAAATATGCCTTTTTTTGAACGAGTTAATCGAACATTCATCCCTTAAGTAATCTTATTCTTCAAAATTATATAGAATTTGATTGTTTCGATTTATCAGATGCAACATAATTGAAAACATTAAGTTTATTTTAAGTTTTTAATATTTAAATCTTTGCGGTTAGCTAAATTGTTTAATATTTCAGGCTTTGAGGCAAGGTTTTACTTGAATGTTTTCAGCTAAATTACTTGATTTATGATTTTTAAAAGAAAAATTTGTGTGCTTTTGACAAAATAGTAATTTGTTTTAATTAATTAAAAACAAATAAAAATACAATAGTCATTTTTTTCTTTAATATAATCAAAATGACTATCTATAAATTATCTTTAATAATCTTCAGTTTTATCCAATTTCAATATATTACATACATATATATATTCATGTTTTCTATGAATAATTTTTTGCTAGTTTTATAATCTTTCAATGGAAATGTAATGATTTTGATTTCAGATCCAGTTTTGATAATATTTAAGGTTTTTCAAGAAAATATTTAAAGAAAAACTATTAAAGCATTTTATCAACTTAAGATGAATAGTTAATCAAAACTTAAGAAACCTAATGAATATTTGGTGTCTAGTGGTTAAATTATTCTTAGAAATTTTTATTTTTTTAGATTTTTCTTGCTTTAAGATAGTAAGTATAAAATTTTGTATTTGAAAACCCGAAAATAAGAATATATAATTAAATTAATATGATGATAGTCGGATAAATATGCAAAGAAGCATATATGATCAGATAAATGTATATAGTTCCCTTAATACTAATAAAAACATCTATAAAAATATATGGAACCATGAAGCTAAAGAATCGAACCGCTATTTAGCGTAAAAAACCGAAAAAAAAAAAAAAAAATTAATACGGAATATGAAAATTATTCGTGTTGTTATTTTTTTGTGTTTAAATGAAAATGAAAGGCACTCAAGGAAACCGGCTAATTAATAATAAACTTTAGCTAATGTTCTTTTTTGCTTGAATTTTTTAAGATAATATTCACTCCATTAACAGTAGTTTATCAAATTAAGGTAGCAGAATTTTGGCTATCAATTTTATTGAGCTAAGCCCTAGTTATTTAAAAAAGATCTTTGACCTTTTTTATGTAATCTAAATAAAAAATAAATAAGATGCTTAGTCAGTAAATCTTGGTTATAATTATTTAATGAATTTTTAAGCTTAAGCTTTTGATGATATTTTTTTTTTAATTTTGATTTCCTTCTGATATTAGGCTTAAATATCTTTCTTAAAGAGTTTTTGATTGTTTATTTGATTAATATAATTTTTATGATTAATTAACCATAAAGTCATTTATTCACTAATCCTTTTGATTAAATTCTGTATATTTGAAGTTTTTTTTGTTTTACTTTTTGAAACTTCAGCGGCAATTCATTCATTTTTGTTGTCTAAAGCATTTAATACTTATAATAGATTTATGCTGAATTAAGTCCTTAAATATTCTTTATTTTTTCTAAAAACTAACATCATTTCAGCTTTATAAATAATTATTTCAATACATAAATTAGAGTGCTATAATATTGTAATTTAATTAAGTCTAGTTTTTAACTAGGATACATTAAATAAGTTGTATTCAAACAATTCTAGTATTTTTATTTCACTGTTGTGAAGCTCATTGATAGAAGTCCGCAATAATATAATTTGTGTCAGAAGTGGGACCATAAAGAAGAATATCCGTGAGTTCACTTGATTCGAAAAACAAATATGAGATCGCAACGAATTAGATATTGTTTTAGAGCATCACAGCACCAGACACAAAAGCAGTCGTATTACAATCACTTTTTGTGACTTGATAGAAAGTAAAGAACTAAGCCTGGATGAAGATCTATTCAATCTATATAATTATGGAGAATATACTTCCATACTATATAGTTGATAATTATACATAGGGTGAAAGAAGAGCAAAAAAAAAGGTAATAGTAGACTTTGAGCTTCATCAATAACTTAAAGGCAACGTTAGAGATATTAAAGAGGAATTAAGAGAAGTTTATAAAAAAATTAAAACTTAAAATTTTTGGAAGAAAACAGAAACAGGAAAGACAGCAGTAAGTTTTTGGATAATTTAGAGTTAGGTAATTCAAACTATGAAAAGCACATACAAAATTTCAAGAACTGAGTCGTTCAGAAGCCAATGTGGTTAAGTCCAAAATTTCAAGATTGAGAAAATTAATGTTTTTTAATACATTCATTTTTAAAATTTCTGGTATATTATTTTGATCAGAAAAGTGAAGACTCTACAATAAAATGAAATATGTTCAAAGTATGTTAATAAAAACGTAAGTATTTATTGGGACAATGTCAGCATCATAAAAACTTAAGGACTAATACCTTTTGGTAACTGAAAATGTTAAGGTATTTATGTGAAAATTAAACAATACCATTTATTGTCATAAGTTTTATATTTATTCATCATAACAAACATTTTCTTGTTCCGAGTTTTCTAAATTTTGATCTCCACCTGTTGTTCTTATTGTCCTGTAAAAATTCTTGTTTTATTGGAGGTATATACATTTTATGGTAATATATAATATAATATAATATGGAGGTAATATATATTTTAATAATTTCATCACATCTTTTTTTGTTTCTTTTGAAATTATTCTACCATTAGGATACAATAATGGTTGATATATATTTTTTAAGGCTGTTGGTCGCCCTGTTTTGGTTTTTTTATGTCAATTTCATTTGAACTTAATTCTGCTTGGGTTTGATCTTTCTAGTTTTATCCATCGCATATTAAGCCATCGCAATTGACTGTTAGTCCACTTGTTGTCTTTTTCCTGCTGGTAATAGCCAATTCTAATGGTTTTGTGGACAGGAAATCTTGATGACTCATTTCAACAACGCTGAAAGGGTTTTTTTTTCTACTACTATTTTGAATTATGTGATACCCCGAGTCGAAATTTTGAGCCTGCTCGACCTGCAACAGGAATTATGCAGGCTCAGCAGATTCATAGCAGGCTCAACTTTTGACATAAGCGTAAATGTAGACAGGTCGAGCAGGTTTAAAGCAGACTCAAAAATTTCGACTCGGGCAGTCACTAGGATTATAAATATACTGCCTTCCGCATTAGCTTCTATTACCTGGGACTCACTAGCGCTTAGCGGCACAAAATTTAGTGCTAAATGCTAATGAGTCCATTAGTATCCACTGATGTTCCACTCCACTGGTATATAAAAAAAACTCTCCATTTTTACTGTGATAAGTCGTCTCCACACGCTCGACTGCAAAATTAGCTACGTACACGAATCTGAATACATTATTATTTTTCGAGAATCCTTTGCTAATAATTCAATATGTATAATTAGGGACGATGACACTTCTTGTGAACCTCGAGAGCCATGGGTTATAGTCCTTAAGTCATAAAAACCAAGATAGATATAAGTTTCTCATGTAATAAGCCACTGATGTGGAGAGTTTAGGAAATGGTAATGCTTTTTCTAAATCAAAACTAAACACGTAAATTTCGCCTGAAGCTTTTAATTGATCATTCGAAAGAAGAAGAAAAGTTTTGTTTTTATTTCGAAGTTGATGTGAGAAAATAATGATAAGAAGTGGACTTATTCTCAATGGCTTCTGAAATTATTATATAACACATTCAGAGGCTATAAAAAAAAAGGTTGTTTGACCTACAAAAAATGAAATAATGAATAAATCCTTTTAAGAAAAGACAAAAATCAGAAAATATGAAAAAATGGATTTAACCACATTGGCTTTTGAGCGACTCAACTAATGAAGTGCTGAAAAAATGTTTTAAAGCGATTAAGGAGAGCAAATTCAAAGTTCTTAAATGAAATAAGTGAAATTTTTGGGATACATTATATATATACAAAAGGTGCCGGGACAGATTCAGAGAAAATAATACCAGTAAAAAAAATTGGTCAGTCTCATGAAATGATTGAATTACGTTATTCCAAAAACATTTTAGTTTCTACTACAAAAGATTCATTTGAAATTTTTCAGATATCTCTCAGTAAGTCTATATCAATTTTATTGGAAAAGGTTATAATGTTCATATGGACACCAAATTATTAAGCATGTTTTATGCAAATCAAAGAAGAATTCAATTAGTGCTTGTATATGTTTTATTTTTTTTATTCCAAGTTTTTCTCTAAAACTATTTTAATTTTTTCAAAGTACATCATCAAGATCAACTTGAATTATTTTAATAAAATTTTATGCACATATTTTTGATAATATTATTTAAGAAAAGATGATTGCCATTGTTTTATCAAATGGGTTTTGCCTAACATGGCTTGATTCAATCAGTAGCCAAGAGTACACCCGATTTCATTAATTTAATTTAATTATTTGTTTATTTTTCTTCACATCAAAAAAAAAAAAAAAAAAACGAATAAACCTGCTGAAAGAATGAAAAATAATAAAACCAACTAAACATATTCTTTGTTTTAATTTTCTCTTTTTTTTTTACCGGCACACGATGGCTCTACCACTTTCATTTTATTTATCTTTTTTTTAAGTTGTTCTGAAAGTTTCTGTATATTGGCATATTAAATATTGAACATCTTAATCACACATTATTCCACACAAATGTCTATATTATTTTCATATCTATTTTTCCAACAGTTGATGTGAAAATTTTTAAATCTGTTAAGATACATGTGGCTTATAGGTGTAATGATTAGCAGTATTAATGTGCTAATCAAACCTCTAAAGAAATATAATATGCATAAAAGTGAATGCACTTTCATTTATGGATTATTTTCTATAATAAATTATAATTTAAAAATGTCGTTTAACAGACTTTTTACTAAAACGATTAATATTTAATTTTGGTAAAATGATTCAAAAACGTATGAACAGCTGAAAAATGAAATATAGTCACCTGCTTTGACTAACATAAATGCAATTTTTACTACATTTAAAATAAAATTTAGTTGAATTTAATTCGTGTTTGTGAAAAATGTTTTATAAATTTTAGATTGCTATTAAAACATTTCATAAAAAACTATTTAAATGGCATGTAATAATTACTAAGTATTAAAATGAAATCAAAAAAAATATATATATTTACGTATAAAGATTATACGGAAATGAAAGATTTTGTTGGTCACATAAATAAAGTATGTCGAGTCTGGTTGCGATGCATTTTGTCCCCTTTCTGCCACCACTAAATAAAGTGTCTTAAAAGCAATGACTAAAAAAATTTTTCTACAATCATTTAAGTAGTTTTTTTCTTCCATTTTATTTATCTAAAATATTGAAAAGAAAACCTTTAACTCATTTATTTTAAAACTAAAGCAGAAATCTTAAAATATATGACATTATAGTTTGAAAATGTTGAAATAATTGATAGATTTGTTCAATATGGCCAAATGTTAAAAAAAACATGAGTAACTATATCTGCACTTACATGAAAATACTTTTTTGACTGTACAATGTCCTTTATGATGACATATATATAGGTATAAACCTATGTAAGCAAAGGATACAAAACATGATATTATATAAATATCATCGTAGTTATCGAATATGATAGAAAAAATCTTCTTGTTATTACATTTTCTTTACTTCAGAGACTTCCATAGTAAAAGAAGGCTTTTCAGCAAATTTACAATTATTTACCGTAAATAATCAATTATTATTTAATCATTAGAAATTTTGTATGGATTAATGACAGTAACAAGGACAACTGAGTTTGAATTATAGCCGTTTCTAATTCTATTGAATGATGCATAGGTCTTTATTGTCTTAAGTTTTTTTTTATGGTTAATATTTATAAGAATCAGTTTTACGTAATATCTAGTTTAAAGTTTCGACGGTGCGTAGGTTTGCAATCAATAAATATGAATATGATTAAATCAAATAAGAAATGTGGATGAAATCAAGAATTACAAAATAGACAGGTTCAACATTGTTAACTCTTAAGGAGTTATATACAGTCAGAATTTTCAAAAGAAAAACTATTTTTTATTTCATTTTCATATTGTACATATGTATATTTAAATAAACACAAAAATTTTCAACTTAATTTGACAATTATTCTAGAAGTTACACGTATATTTGTAAAGACATGTCAGGGCGATTGAAAGTATGCTTTTGAAACTTTAAACGCGTTTTTCTCAAACCTGTGTTTTCAAAGTCGGTGACCTAGATTTCTCAGAAACAGCTCAACTGATCAGCCTCAAATTTTAACAAAAGTTTCTTAGGTATATTTTTTTAGTAATTAATCAAAGATTTCTTCTGAACAATAAATATATTTTTTTTTATAAACAGTTTGAGGTCAAAATTTTTGTCAAAAATCGGTTTTTTTTTGTTCTTTGAGAAGCCACCATTTTGTCAAAAAAAGTTTATTTTGCTTATTTCTTCGATTAATTACTAGACTATACATTATTTTAACGAAACTTAGCTGGGTTTTTAAATTTAAATGATCCAATCCAGAGATATCGTGGTCATCGCAAGACGTCTTTTTCGTGTGCAGCTCCAGAAAATCAGCTATAATCAGCTTTTAATATTATTATTTTTATATATAAAAAATTTTAAAATACAGTTAAGAGTTACGTGAGTTAGGTGTATGAATTTTTACATTAATAAATTTAAAAGTCTTCTCAGGCAAAATTCTCGAAAAACCCATATTTTAGAGGCTTCTAATTCTATATAACAATTTAAGCATGTGACCATCCATTTCCTTAGTAATAATAAATATCCCAACCAAGGCGTGGATTTAATTACCAAATCTAAAAAAATACCCATCGAGAAATTTGGTTCTTGCTGAAGGCTTTCAAATCTACTTGTATTGAAAGTTGAAGTGAAAGTTTCGTTTCTTCTAGCCATAGCTAGAACAAAAAATTTTTGTTTCATGAAAATCATGAAATTTTGAAGGCCACAAAGTATCCTTTTAACATCAATAAAACTCATAGATGATGTTTAAATATGACATAAAAAATTTTTGTTCTAGCTATTTCTAAAATAAACGAAACCCCCATTTTACGATTTTTGACGTCAGGCGATTGTCATGTGGCGCAGTGTAAATAAGGCTTTTCGTCAGCAAGCGATTACCACACGGTGCGTTTTGAATAAGGCTTTGAAGTTTTGCACTGTTTCTAATTCTGAGGATTACGCAAATTGCTTCAGTTTCACTTTCACATTTCAAATATTCTAAATAAATCTTTTGTGTCGTCTTCCTTATATAACTCACAGTCAGAATTATAACTTTTGTCCAATAATTTTTCAGTTGTTTCAAAAATTTTTAAGATTATTTTAAAACAAAACATAATTCAAATTTAGTATAGAAAATCTTGAAGTCCGTTATTTCCATTTAAGGGGTTAAACTTTTACCGTGTGATCACATATTTCATCAATTATTTTTAAACTATTCGTCAAAGAAATTTTTGAGAATTGTGCGAGTCAGAACGCTAACAAAAAGATTTTTGTAATATGCAAAATTATGCAAAATAATAGTCAAATAGTTGAGAAGCTCAAAGAGCATTAGATTCTTCTAATAAGCATGTTTATAATACCTTTGATTGCTATAGATGGATATTTTAACTATATATTCAATAAACAAGTTTAGCTTTGATCTCTAAACTATTAAATGTAAACAATAAATATATTTATGTACAAATGTATATAATCTTATTAAATATATATTTAAAATTTAAGTGGTTTAAATGATAAGGTAGTGATGTGCTAGTGGTTAATTGAAAATATTTTTCCAATTAGTCATCCAACAATTAGTCATTCATTTTCAATTTCGATAAATCTTCCCATTGGAATATCGTCCAACATTGTTTTTGTTGGTAAAGAATTCCACCTGTTTTATAACATTAAATGAATATATTGTTAAAAGTTATATATGTATATAGCTTAAAATTTTAGTCTTTTACATTAACTCCTGGTTTTCATTTTATATTTATTATTATTTTTGGTTAACTATTAAGCACTAATTTTTTCCATCCACTTAAGTTATTTACAATTTTATCATATATAAAAAATTTTTTTGTATATATTTTTCTATTGTATCAAAAAAAAAATAGAAGAAGAAGAAGAAGAGAATACCGACTTTGAATGTTTACTTCGGACATTAACGTGTCTGTTATCGTTCTAGAACACAAATTTGTCTCTTTGAGTCAACATATTTAGTATAGTTAAAAGGGGCACATTAGACTAAATAGAATGCACTTAAAAAATATATGGTAAGGTTCAAAGAAAATATTCAATTTTTTTTTTCGATTTCTTTTAGATTTATTTTTGCTAGAATCCTTTTTTTTTTTTTTTTTTGTACATTAAATGCATTCATGTAAATAACCATATATTAAAGTAAGCAAATATTAAACGCAGATGGAATTTACTACTATTACATTCAAAGAGTTTTTTTTTTGTTTTTTTGTTGGTTTTATTTTTGTTTAACAATGTATTCGTTTTAAAGGATGACTGACAGAACTGGGACGCCATGTAATTTGAACTTTTAGTAAATGATAATATGATAATATGATAGGGAAGGGGGAACAAAGGTATTAAATAGGCTGGTAATACGAGGATTATTCATTGGATTTTGTGAATAAATAATAAGCAATTAGAAGATGAAGAAGATGAAAAGGAATTGACAAAAATGATTTTAATGTTTTTTGGAATAAATTTTCTTTGAAATTGTTACACAGTATTTAACCAATTTTGACGAGAGGATTAATATAAAAGCTAATTTTTAAATATTTTGATGACCAATTCTGTTAATATAAAACAGAATCCATAAAAATTTTTCTGGACAGGAACAAAAAGAAATTATGCTAATTAGCACCAAAAGGATCATCAATGGTATGATTAATATTGCACATTATTTTATTAATAATTATTTTGGCTTTTTGATATACAAATAATAAATCGTTTACCCGTTACCAATATTAACCCTTTGCGGTCGTATGTCAGCCACTCTCAGTCACCACAGCAAGAAAACCATTTTGATTTTATATTATATTAAGTCGACAAAGTTCGGAATTACCTAGAATAATATTTTATAAATTGTGTTTTAAAGTAATTAATCATTTTCGCTTCTTAAAATATTCTAAAATAATACTCTAATAAAATGGTAAAAAGAAATTAACTGAAAGAAATGTACCGTGACATTGAAAGTAGCGATTTGACTCTTTGAACACTGACTTTGATACAAACATGATAACGATTGTTTTGGAAACATTTATAATAGTGATTCTGATTGTGACATAGTTTCAGTGAAGCGACAAGTTTGGCAATTAGAAATTTTAGAAGTTCATATTGTTTTATGAGAAAATCTTGTAAATGGTGGTGAAAAATTTTTTTTTTTGGGATTAGAGGTATACGCTACATCTTGTATAAGGAGTCAGCTATAGAAGAGAAAACAAGACACCCATGTCACATTTTATGTTTGTCCTGAAAATGGTAGAACAACTTGTAGGTGATTTTCGTTATGGAGCATCTTCAAAATCAGGAAGACAATCGTTCTCAGATAAAGAGGAAAGACTTAAGGTTTCCTATGCTACAATCTTAATCTATCTTAATTTATTAGCATTAATGACATGTAGAACTTAATGACTACTTAATTACTAGTGTTGGAAGAGAATCCAACGATTGTTCCCTGGGATTATATTTTCTTATATTTCTTACGCTAGATGCTAAGTTCATAAGGTTTAGTTCTTTTGAGTCGTCTTTTTTTGTTTGTTGTGTCCAGTAGTTGATTCATCTTTATATTTATATGATGTGTCAATCTTTTTTCGTATTTAATTGCTTGGTCTTGAATTAATTCCTTAATTGTTTTGATTTTCCGGTCTTCATGTAATTCCTTGTTAGTGACGTACCAGTAAGCGTTTGTAATTACTCGCAGTAGTCTATTTTGACACTTTTGTATAATCTTCAGGTTGGTTTTGAAAGACTTAATGGTAAACTACAAATATTGCGGCACTGTAAAGATGTAAAGAGTAAAAATTGTTCTGTATGTTCAAACAGAAAAATTAAAGGCGGAAGACGCCAAACGAATTATTTTTTGGACACATGCTTTCGAAAACCAGGGCCTCATATTGGAGATTGCTTGGAAAACTATATAATATAATTTTTACATAAAATTGAAACATCTTATTTTGTTACATATATCTAAAGTTTTGAAAAGATTTAATAAATTTTATTTTTCTTCATAATCTTCTTCATAATCATAATCTTGTATTATTGTTCGTTCAACGAAGATTAATTCCGACCAGCATGACATCCATGTATACAATTAATACAACCGCAAAGGGTTAATAATAACTAATTATTTGTTGATTAATTAACTCATAAATACTTTTTATTATTTATATTTTATTACAATACAATCCTTTTCGTTAGAAAAACTTAAATACTAGCATTCTTGAATTTAAATTTAGTATTTTTAGTTTGTTAAAATTAATTGCTACTAATATTTATTTAATTAGTATAAAACCAATATGTCCTATCACCATATAATTCCCCAATAGAAAAGACTCAAATTTTTAGGCACAATTCTAACTGTGACGTCAAAACTTCGGATAAGACTACCTAACTAAGAGCCAATTCCATTAAGCTATGTTTAACTTTATCAAAAATAAACCTAAAGGTTACCCAAAACTTATCAACTAACTGTTGTATACCTGACCAATCACAGTACTTTATCTATACATAAAAAAAACCTCAAAATCTTAAAGGATTCAATTTAATTCGGATTCTAATTAATTTTTGTTCCTTTCTTTTTTTTTTGTTCCATATTAGGTAATTGTAAAACAGCAATTACGTCTGTGTATTTATTACGAAATGCCTATAAAAACTTCATAAAATGTTTGAGATCTTTAACGGATTGCAAAACGTTTGAAGCTTTTAATGAAATCTATTTTATAAGCAGATGGTTGAAAATCATTGGAATTGATAAAATCACATAAGAAAATTAAAAAGGCTTAAATATTTTTTTCGAAATAGGTCAAATGATCAAGTTTTCTTTGGAACTAGATTTAATTAAAATATCATCTAGATAAACAAATTAAAATTTTTAAATTTTTGAAGACCAAATTGATGAATCTTTAAAAGGACTTAACAGTAAAAGTCATGTGCGTAAACTCTAAAATTCCAAATCGAGTGAAAATTGCAATTTATATGCCGTTTTTTCAGATACAGTGTTAAAAAATATTTTAGAATTATAATAATGCACGTAATCATGAATTAGAGGAATAGGATAATAGCTAGAGAATATAGTAACAGCATTGAGTCACTTTTATAATCATCACAAAATTGCTATTTATCATCTTTTTATCTTAACAAAGATGTAAAGAGTGAACACCGCAAACTGTTTAAAGGTCTACAAATTTTTTTTTTAGAAAAAAGAGAAAATCAAATTCTTACTTGCGGCTAGCAATATCCCAGGAGATAATTTCCTGATTTTAGAAGATTGCTGCTAGTAAGAATTTGATTAGTTATTTTAATGTTTTAGAGGTTTAGAAAGTTCAGAATCATGTCATTTATTCAACATGCAGCTCCCAAAAGAAAGGTTAATAAGGAATCAACTTTTTCAAGTTTATATTTTATTCCTAATACGTACATAATTTGCTAATATCCATATATTATAATAAAATGCTGTTTGTTTTCATTGAGTGTTAGAGATTTAAGTTTAAAAGTTTTATTATGTGAGAAAATTTTAATAATTTTTATTGGTCACCCTAAGTTTCCTTAAAAGATTAAAATTATTTACTCCCTCCTTTTAAAAGAACATTCCAAAATAAATTTTGAGTTAGTCATTAACAAAATTTATTTAGAATTTTATATTAGTTAGAAACCGAAAAAAATGTTCATAAAATCAATAAACTTTCTGGTAAAAGGAAGACGTATCAGTTAAGTAAAAACAACTTGATTCATACATTGATAAAAAGGTAAAAAAAAAAATTGTCAAACATTTGTTACAACATTGGACTTATTCATGTGCAAAGACGGCTAAATTCATATCTAAATATAAGCTAAGTCTAGTTCTTAGAATATTAATAGGGTTCTTTTTTCTTTTTTATTTTTGATTTCCTTTTATCAAAGAGTATAGCGTCACTGTAATTCTTTTTCCACTTTAGGGGACATAAAATACGGACCTATGTTTTATATTTATTTTTTGCAAAGGGAAATTTTCCTATTCATCAAATTTTTCATACAATAACTTCGATGTGATAAGGTGCTAAATAAAAATAAAAGAACTCCTATTCATAATACTTGTACAAACAAAGCATGCCTACATTACCCACCTTGATCCTTTTATTCATAATATTCATATTATTTCAATATCTAACAGGAAAGATTTTCTAATTTAAAAAATTTTTGTGTTAACTTGTAAACTTTGTTTTGTTTGTATTTTGCTTGAAAGTTATTCATCTCAAAGATTACACTTTTCAAATAATAATCACTAATAACATTTTATATAATAAGTGAAAAAAAAACATTGATTACTTAGATAATTTTTATCAAGAGGCATAATTAGGGTTCATTCTGGACGTCAGCATTTTTGAGATGCTGTATTTTTATTATTTTATAAACTTCAGTTTAGAATTGTAGAATAAGTAAATTAACAGTAGTCATGTTTTTAGTAAGTATGCATTTTAATTAAGTGTTGATAAATTGATGACGAGAGCATCAATTTCATTATTTGAATTTACTTTTTAATAAAATAATTTACTGTATTTTCATGTAATACATAAAATTAAATTTACGTAGCACACTTAATTATTTAAATATATATCAAGCACGCCTATTCACTTCCAAGTAATCATTTCAAGCTTGCCTCCAATCTCCAATTTTGGTTACTTTGATAGTTCAAAGTTGAATTTCATAAAAAATATTGAATCGGAATCGAAAAAGAGTCGCATAAATAGTTTTAAGGTTTTTAGCATAAGTTTTTTAATTTTAGTAATTTATTATGTATTGGAAAATTTTATTTAATTGATTTATGTTTGTATTCAATTTAAGCTGGAATTCTTAAATTCAGTTTTGAATATATCCTTAGAACAGTATTAAACATTGAAAAGAAGTTTGAAGAAGAAATCCAAATCAAGATTCTAGAGTTGAATTAAAAATTAGAATTGCACCCCGTGAATAACTTTCTCTTACGTTATTCAAGCAAATATAAAAGATATTGGGCCTAATATGCTGTGATACTTTTGAAATCTAAATTTTAGACTCAGACTTCAATTAAAAACTAATCCATCCTGGTAGAATCAGAAACCAAAAAAGCTAATTCTTTTTTAATTATACCAAGTTGTGAAAAGATATTTAAGTCATTAATCGATTAATCAGCATCAAAGACAAAGGCTTAATATTTTACGGTAATCTTTTTCTTAATCATTAAACAACAAACACAGCAGACATAACAATATCGAAAGACATATTCATAGGCACCTTTGCAAACGATACTGCTATACTCGCAACTGGACTGGAAAATAAAACTAAACAGAGGCAAATCAACACATGTAACCTAATCTCTGCGCAAAACCGATGCGAACATGTTCAAATATCTCAATGGTGAAAAAATCCCACTAGCTGACTCAGCTAAAATCCTTGGGCTACACTTGGATAAAAGACTAGACTGGAAACATCACGTAAAACAAAAAGCTAAGCAGATAAAACAATTAACATACAAGCTCTACTGGCTCATAGGGAAGTACTCCAAATTGAACCTCAGTTACAAAAGAACAATATACTTAACAATCATTAAACCAATATGAACCTATGGATCGAACTGAGCAATAATTCAAAGAAATCAGAATAAGGTTCTTCGCCTCATCACAAATGCGTACAGATATGTGACAAACGAAGAGCTGCATGTAGTACTGAATATATGTACAATGGGTCGAAGAAGTAATATTCGAATATGCCATCAAGCATGAGAAGAGACTGCTATACCACTCAAATACGGAGGCCATCCTACTGATGAACACCACCGATAAAATCAGGCGACTGCAGAGAAACAAGCCATACGACCTAACACTTGGAGACTGATCAATGGATCAATATCTCAGATACACAACAGTAGCATAGGCATTATAATCTACCATAAGTTAACATTACTAATAAATCAATCATAATTAAGATTCTAGTAAACAAACTGTGAAAATAAAAAAAAAATAAAATTAAACAACAAAGAAATCAACCCAAAAAATTAATTTAGGAAGAGCTGAATTCCAAAACTATATAAATGTGAATACGAGTCAAGCGTCTTTAGCCTTTTTAATCTTAGACAACACTTTAGACGACTCCAATAACTTTTTAATATGTATTTCTTCTGCTCCTTACAGTTTAATTATTCTTTTTCATTCTTATTTGAATTTTCAGTTACTGATTTCAAATTTGAAGTAAAATGACTAGCTACGAAAAGGTCTTTACAATGAATTTTAACCAGTATTGGATCATATTAACCAACAATTAATGACCAAAATAAAAGAATTTGATGTGAATAATTTTTAGTTTCAACAAAATGTGGTAATATTACACACAAATTATGAAACAATCGGTTTATTATGGTCAAAGTTTGATAATCGTTTCATTTCTTGTAATTTTAAAGTGAATTGGCCCTAAATTTAACACCACAGGACTGATTTTTATGGAGTTATCTGAAAATTAAAGTATATGTCAATAGTTCACGTGGGTAAGTCAAGATCTTGATCTTGAAGTAGGGAAATCCCGCATCAATGAATTTTTCTTCGAGGATTTCTTGCATGTTTAATAATAGAAAATATTGCATAAGAATAGATAGAGTATGCAGAAAAAGTAGCTATAACGGCTACATTTTGTCCCCTTTTTTCTAACAAAATTCATTGATTTTTTCATCGAGAAAGTTATCATTATGTCTAAAATGTAGCTCTAATTTCCCTACTAGGAACGTAGGGAAGGAATTTATAATTCTGTTAAATAATCTCAAGAAAAGAAATTATTATTTTTTATTTATTTTGTATTAAGTTATTTTGTGTTGAATGTGGAAACGCAGAAAAGTTTGAGATCGTTCAAGTTAGCAAAGGCTCAATAATTTTTGCTGGTTGATCATTTCTTTCAAATTATTTTTTCGTTATGCAATCATTTTATTATTAAATAATTACAATTTGAAACTAAATAAATTAGTTCATTATTGAAGTTCGTTATTGAGTTATTGAAGCTAACCTAAAAATCAAATCTAGTTCCTAATTAAACTTGCCAAATAAACCTTCTTCAAATTGAAAAAATTTAAAATACAAAAAACCTAACAAACTTATTAATTTTAATGGCTAATTGAAACTCCTAGAAAATCATAAAAATTAGTTTAGAAACTAATACTACTAATACTAATACTAATGCCACAACTACTTAAGCTATGACCATTTAATTACTCTCAAGGCAAAGGAGAAATTCGTCCTCAATGAATATTGTACCTACCAAAGCTTATTAATTTTTATAACAGAAGGAGTTTTTTATAAATCTTATGTCAAAAACTTACTTACCCGTTAATAATCGTGCAAATTATTTTGATAACCAAGACAAAAAACTGTTCCTTATGTTAACAGAATCAAAAAAAAACACACACACAAACCGAAATTTATTTTAAATTCTTTTCATTTTATTTAAGTTGAGTATTTATCATTTGTACCACGTGAATAATTGTGATCATGTCAGATTAGGCCATTAATTAATAGAGATTTGTGGCTGCTACGTGATAATTTGTAAGCAACATTTCCGGTGAAAATTTATCCTTAAGTATATTACATAAGGATTAAAAATGGAAAATAGAAAAATATATATATTTATATTAAATCATTTTATAAACATATTGAAATGCATTTCTTCCTTTGTACAAATATAATTTTGTTTTTGTAGCTGTTAGTGATATGAACGGAAGTCAAAAAGTAATTTGAATAAAAGTGTGGCGTGCTTAAATTTAAGGATTTGAGAATTAAAAAAGATAAGTTAAACAAATAATATTTTTGAAAATATTAAAAGACTTTTTTAATCTATTTAAATTTTATTCATTATATATTTGGGCAAATTATGAAAGATTATTTTACGTTTTAGTCTATTTTCATTGAAAAATTGAATAAAGAGTAATAATAAATTAATTTAATTAGAAAATGATCCTGTTTATATCATGATGCACACCACTGTTTAAATTCTGTTAAAAAACATTTTCGATATTATACATTTACCAGTATCAAATGAAGCTCGGCGTGTTTTGATATTAAATAAAAATATAATTTAAAACTTACTACACTTTAGTCCATAAATATTTATTTGTAGAATAATGATAAATGAGAGTCAGAAAAATTTTCAATCATTTTTGAAAATTACGTTTTACCATTCTTATGCCTGGGACTCACTAGCGCTTAGCGGCACAAAATTTAGTACGAAATTCTAATGAGTTCATTAGTTGTCCACTGATGTTCCACTCCACTGGTATATAAGAAAAACTAAATTCTCCATTTTTACTGTGCGTTTCCACACGCTAAGCGCTTGTGAGTCCCAGGCATTACAATAAAAATGTAGCAACTTGTATGGCCTTGTGTGATCCTTAGCATGAGATTAAATGGAAAAAGTCAATTTCAATTAGTTAGCTTTGCCAATTGTCAATAAGTCAAATTGTCAACCAATAGTTAGGCGTCATCTAATGTGCCGACTGAAAGCAGAGTTGGAGAAAATATTGCATTTTCATTTGAAAAATTCCACTTTATTCAACAAATGTGAAAGAAAAATTTATATGGCTTCCCTCATATTTATAGTATTTTCTCTGTATAATATTTTGCAGCTAATAATATTTTTTTTTGATACATACAAGTAAAAAGTATAATCTTTTAGATTTGATTGTATCTTTAACAATAAATTTGAAATATTACCGTAATTGTATCTGTTTAACATTTATTCTTTTACCTATATTTTTTATTTACATATAGTTATCCTTTAATTATAGTTTTCAACAACTAAACAGATCTTCCTATTTTTAGTTAAAAATATTTATAATAAGGGTTATACTCCTTTAATTAAGCTTTAAAGATTAAAAATAAAATTATGATCTTATATGAATATGAAATGGATAAAAAAACTAGCAGGGTAATCGTTCCGAACTTTTTCGGGAAAGAATCCAGCACATAGAGATTCATATATCTTGCCATTTCTTCACCTCATTAGATTACACTTAAATAGTTAACAGATATTTTCAATTAAACTTATATTCACCATTAACTATTAAATTAATAATTAAGAATTCATTGAAAACTATTTAAATCACGTCAATTAAATAAATATAATACAGCTCTAGTAATAGTTTACATGTATTAGTAGGGATATCCCGATGACCTGCTTATTTCTAGGGGCAACATGATAGTTTGAATAATATCCCCAATAGGGAAAGTAGCTCTACTTGAGCTCAATGAAAGAGAGCAACTTTTCAGTCATAAAATGGCTACAATCTCGGGGAAAACATCAATGAATTTATAGTTACAAATGCTAGCAAAAGTCGCCGTTATGACAATTTTCTGCATGAAAATATATAACTGAAAAATATCTATTATGGCTACTGCATTAATGAACTTTTTGACATGATTTACGCATTAATTCATGAATACGAAATTCACTGATGAGTAATTTCCCTACTAGAACCAAAGCTAGTTGGAATTTTTTCTTACGTCACCGCTCTTTATCCCACATATTTTTTCATATACTCCGGGATATCATATCCTCAAATGAAAATCCCAAACATATTATACAAATATATTGTTTCATAAATTTTGTATATTAAGGACTTAATGAAAAACTCATAATTAATGCAACAGATACAGTTGCTATCTGAATTCTTAAATAGTAAACACTGTGTGATCAGTTCTTTCATCTAAATAAAACCCAAGTTAATCATAATTTGATTACCATAAAAAAAAAAAAATACTTCCTTTATCTTTAAAATGATCTTAATTTTTCAGTATAACCTACATTTAAGAAAAATAAAAATATTCAATCAATTTTATTTTTCATATTAAAATTACCATGGATATAATTCTACAAAGCAACTTAACAGCAGTTTCAAAGCAATTTTTTTAATAATCTAAGGAAGTGATTCTGTTTTGACATCTGTAAGTGCCATATTTCAAAGTTACCGGCTTTAAAATATTATGGTTTGTAAGAAAAATATAATAAAAAAAACAAAATAAAAATTAGTACAGACCGGTGTACTACATACAATCGCAAATATATTATGATAATCTCTTTTATGAAGCAGAGAGCAAGCATATAAGCCAGGGAATGTCGTTGCATTCTGACCTCATACTTATATATATATATATATATATTATATATGAATTACTTCTTTACTAAATTGTGCCCAGTGCTAAAAGCGAGACTTACTTTTATAGTCCGAGACAGAAAAACTCTCTGGTCTTCGCGGACTTATGAGATTATGTTGCCGATATTTAAATATATATGTAACTAAAATTGTTTTTCACTTTAGCATATTTATGTTTATATATATTCTATTTCATTCAATCGTTTGGCACGAGCGCATATGCTGCTCTATATCTTCCACATAATCTTTCCTCCTCTTATACATATTTTTCAGTTAAAAACTGAATTATTTCGAAAAGTCTTCAATCAGTTTCAGTTTGTTTTGTGGTGTTGATTAGTTCCCATGTGACGACAAGAAACGTTGCTTATAGTGAGAAATTTAAATGCGATTATATATATAAATATATATTTTTTTAAAAAAAAATATTTTTGTGGTTTGTGATCAAAAGTTTTCTCCTTTTTTTTTTTAGTTTTTATATAAAATTAAAATTAAAGTTTCGACAATATTAACGACGACTTTTTTCAAAAAAATTAATAAAATACTATAAAAGTGTCAAATTATTAAACCTAAAATAAGTTTAAAAAGACATCGTTATTTAACAATGTATTAAAGTTGTGTAAGTTTATTGTTTTAAATTTAATTTTATATACAAAAATTATTGAAAATAACATTTTTTGTTGTCTAATTTAACAATACATACTCTTAAAAATAAATTTATCATAAAAAAAAGAATGATATTTCTACTATAATAACTAGTATTCTGTTTCCCCATCGGTTTTTTATGGATTATCACTTTCTTTGGAAATTTCATGTTTCTTAGTCATCGATATAACTGAAAAATTTGTAGATTAATGAAATGATTGGCCTTAAAAAATGAATTTATTATAAAACTGCGTTTGCATAGCAGGTATCTTTGGTTCTTGTTTTTCTTTTTTCTTTTTAAATATATGAATACATTTATTATGTATTAAGGTTCAATAATTTATCCATAGAAGTATTAAATGACTTTGAAAAATTCTCATAAGCAAATCATATAAATACAAAATTTATTGTTAGTTAAAAAAAAAAAAAAAAATACTAAACAATAGTCTCTAAATTACCAAAACATTTCCCGCTAAGTTAAACTGTGCAGGTCTTGATTTTTTAAAAATAATTGCTTTAAAAAAAAAATTACTAGAGACTAGAAATCTTTATATTCGATATGTTAGAGTGCTAATGAAAAATTTCATATTTTTACCTTTAATTACATGTCAAAATTCGACTTTCTTTCCTTCCTAATATTTTTCTGTTTAAGTTAGAAACAGCAGGAATAAAGCAGAAAATTATGAAAGAATTAATTGAAACTGATATAAAATTAGGGGATTTTTTGCAAAATTCATCGAATTCCTTTTAACTTGATTTTATTCTATTATTTATTTAATTGAATTACTTACTAAATTTGGCATTTTGCTTTCAAATTACCTTTTTCTATATATTTACAACCATATTTACTAGTCACAAAGATTTTAATTTTGGTATAATTACTAGAAAAAACGAATTCCATATTAATTTATTTACATCCAATAAGAATTTAGAATTTCTTAACAAATCACAAATTTTTAGTTGATAAATTTTGCAATAATATCAAATGCGAACATTCTGCGCTCGATTTATTTACTAAATCAATCAATAATATTTAACCAATTTATAAGAACGCTCTATACACATAGTATAAATTTTTAGATATGTATATGTAATCGAATCCAACTTGTAGAAAATAATAACAACTTTTTCCTTGAATTTTAAGGACTTAATTTTACAATAATTATTACTTTTAGTATTATTTGATTTATAATTATAATAAAAAATTAAAATTTAATTTTTCTTTTGTTTTTTATAGGTTACTTTCAAATAAATTGTTGCAACATTTAAATAATTATAAATATGTTTAAAAATATCAAACAAAAAAAAAAGTTTTTAAATAAAATTCTAATTAAATATAAAATGAAAAGTAAACATAAAAATATAAATGCTAGCATATATCGAACTAATTGTTATATTCCTAAAAAAATGTTACAATTATTTGAAATTTTATTAATATTAGTTACATATACAAATTGTAGTGAATTAATTAATAATTTTAATAAAATTCATATAACAAGACTGATTAAGACAAATAGTGACAATTTAAATATAACAAAATTATCAAATAAAACTTTACAAAATAATTTATTAAAAATAAATAATAATAATAATAATAATAGTTTAATAAATAGTAATATTGATATTGATAAATTACAAAAATTAATAATGCAGGGGTTAGGATTACAGACGATACCAGATGTAACTAAGGTAAATTTCATTTTCATAATAATAAAATAATGTTTTTTACTAAGATGGCATTTTATAAAGAAAAGAATTAGTAATAGTGATTAGTTTGCTAATTTTATGTGTAGCTCTGATAGTAATAGCACTGAATTCATTCTTATGTAATTCGTATTTTTGAATAACAATAAATTTATATTGTTATTATTATACCAATAATAATTTTATTACATCATAAAACTGAAGTAGATAGTCATTCTGTGTTTTGGGGGGGGGGGATATATATATATATATATATATATATATATATATATATATATATATGATTTCTTTTTGTCAACCTTTTTTAGCGTATTAGCTTCTTTTCTTTAAATTAACATAAAAAACTACTACTAACACAGTGAGGGAGGATTGATTCCACTGATCCTTCCCCTATCCATGCGACTGCATTATAATAACAGTCAAAATTGAAAGCATTCAGACAAATCCTTTTATATTATAATTATAAGTAAAACTTTTTAAAAATGTTATTAAATAGCGAATTCTTGTTACAAACTTGTTTTGATGTACAGCTAAAATTTAAACCTTCTGCTTGAGTATACAACAATTTTTAACCATAGTTTAATATTTATTATTTAGATTTGAGAATTTTATACCCTTTTAATTGATCATCAAGCCATAGACATGCATAATAAATATCATATGCTTGATTTTAGGTAAAGTGAGTTTATGAAACTGTGAAATTTTTACAAATTTTCAAATAGGCTTGTAAAAACAATATATATATATATATATATATATCAGATTAGTCCAAAAGTTCGTGCTCATTTTTAAGAAAATTTTGAAAATTTCAAATAAAACACAATTTAAATTTCTATCAATGAAATATAATTTCCTCCATTATTCACATTTTTCTCGCACATCTTACAGCTAACTTTTTAATTTCATTGCTTTAAAAAGATTCTGGTTTTGATGAAAAAAAAAACTTAAAAGTTCATTTTGTATGGGAGAGAGGGAGAGGGTTGAGAATTTAAATTTTTCCCTAGTAAAAAATTTTGTAAGACACGAAATAAGGAAAAAATTACTTGAAGAAATATTTAGGGTTTAAGAAGTATGTGGTAAAAGCTTTCAATTAAATTTACTAATTTTTTGTAGCGTTAGTTGAGCCTAACATAAAAATAAAACACTTGCTTGATATTCACGAATAACGGGAGTTTTTTAATTAATTCCGAACTTTAAAGGGCAAAGTTGTTCAATGTTTGATTTGATACAAACACTTCATAATAGATCATACTATACACATCCTTTATGGTTATACATATGTTCATTTTTTACTTTTACGGTTGAAATTGGCTGCTTATCTTTATCTATCTACTCTCTTTTCCTTTTGATGTTATGATAAGTAATCGATTTTCAGTCACTTATAACCAAACAGTCTAAAAATGGGTCTCATTTGAAGCGCAGTAAAAGGATAATACAGATTTCTATTCGCTACTAGCATATGGCTTCGAATAGCTTATACGGTAACCGTAATACTTTTGTAATCTTATTTAAAGAATCTATCGTTTTTCCCATCAGATCCACTGTTAATTGTGGTTCTGACTTTACAACATTTTTAAAAAATTATATTTTTTTTAAATAATATTCTAAGATTTATTTATTTTATTATTATCATTTAGATGTTTAATTTTTTATTCTAATTAACAAATAAACAACTAAGTAGTAGTTTTTTAACATATTTAATATAATTAAGAATGGTGTAAAAGTATAAATTTCAATTTAATTAAATTTTTGGTTTTTTTTTTTTTTTCATAAAAATTTTGTAACTTTTCTTAACAATTGAAATATTTAATTTTCACTAACTAATTGTGAATTACATAAATGTTACTCATAAAAATATCAATAAATTATTTAGTTTCTAACCGGATGTACATAAGTATAAAGCATCATATACTTCAAATAAAAATTAGTACAAAATGATAAAAAATTGAATTTAGATAAGAATGTATAAAGCCTCAGTCAGATTCCCTTATCTAAATACCTGTATACGCATTCTTTACACAAATTATTTTCTAATCAAATCGAAATTTATGTTAGCTTACATATTTGAAAATTATATGGAATTTTATTACGTTTAAATGAAGTTATATACTTTATTCTCAACTATATAAAATTATAATTCACACACATCAATTAATTAAAAATTTATTTTTTGCATACTTATTGTTAGTAGCATAAAAATTTTGTTTCAAAAACAAAAATTCATTCTTAAGATAATAATTATTTAATTGAAACCAAAAAATTTTCATACCGGAAATTTATATGTCTTAAATTTCGTATAATAAAGAATAATTTTTTGCTAGCAACTATGCTAATAGGTTTCATAGTAATTAATTAATTAAATAAATTATGTTGTTGTTGTTGTTTTTCAAATAATTTTAAATTAACTAAATTTCAAATTTGACAAGAAGAATGTTAATTGTTGTTTTTTTTTTTTTCATTATTTTTCTATAATTTACTAGTGTTCATGCATCGTGACTTAAATAAAGTCAATCAAAAAATTATTACTAAGAAATCACATTCTTCAAATCTAATTGAAAAAAAAGTAGTAATCATTATAGTGACCATCAAAATAGTAAAGTAATTTTGTTTTTAGCAAAACCTCAAATTATTGTAATTTAATAATTACAACAACAAAAATTCTTCCATTAGTTAAATAAAATTGTGAAATAAATTTAATTGTTGCCCATTAGACATCTCATCAAATTTTATGACAGTAAAGATACAAAAAATAAAAATAATAGGACAAATGCTTAGTACCTTAAAAATTTTTTCTAAAAGTGACTCTCAGAACAGACTTTCTACAGCATTGATTTTAAATTGAATTTCCTTTTGATTTGATAAATAATAATTAAAACATAACCTTTGCATACTAATTTCTTTCTTTTTTTTTTTTTTTGGTTTTTGATCATGTGCTTTGCATCCTTGCAAATACAATAATTTTTATTAAGTATTAAAAATAAAAACTAAATTAAAAATCATCCTATTGACATGTCTCTGTTTAATGCTAATGAAGTATTGAGATTTACTAAACAAATAATATCCCTTTGGGTAAACATACAGTTTATGGGTATATGAAAAATAAATTGTTTTGTTTATTTCAAGCAATATTGATGTTCATTCTATATGACAGTCATTTTATTTATTTACCTATTAAATATTAAAGAAATATTCATCAAATATTTTTAGTCATTTTAAATGAAATTCAATTATCCAAGAAACTTTAGGTTAGGTTTGTATGTAGGTTTGTCTACTATATTAGCTCAACTGAAACTAATATTACTTTACTGTATAAACTGCAAGGAAAATATCCAATAAAATAACAAAACCATCTTCATAAGGCTAATAATTATTTGAAATAGTATTCCAAGATTTTGTGTGCTAAGAACACAAAAATTGAACACCTTGCTTAAAAAAATTTACGGCATAAAATCGAATATTTTAACCTGTTAAACGCGTTTGTCGTGTATACACGTCATACTATATAAATCTCTATTACGGTGCAATCGATGTGTTTACTCATCGTCATTACTCTTGACTATGAAAACAATTTTATTATTATTTGAGAATTTTTATGTTTATAATAATAATAATTTTTGCAGAAATAAATTTTTAAGTTTCTCTTAAATAAAAATGTAGTTCTTCGTTTTTCATTAAATTTGGAATAGGATGTTTTGCCCTTCGTTCATCGTATATAAACGTCATCGCTTGATACTGTGAGGGGTTTTTAAAATTAAATTCAACACTTAACTGATTAATAAGAAAATCATTTAAACTTAACAAACTAAACCAAAAAGAAAAAACAAATAATCTTTATTTTTTGATAAATAAAATATTATAAGACTGATTTTTATAAAAATGACCATTTTATGTTGATTACCCACTTTATTTCATCAATAAAAGAGAGCTACTTGTCAGTAATAATACCTAATTTCTCGGGGTGAAAAATCAATAAATTTTGTTTAAAAATGGCCATAAATCGCAACTTTCTTCATGCTGTACTGATGAATTTTTCATTAATGAAGTTTTAAATAAATTCATGCATGAAGAATTCACTTATGAGTAATTTCCCTACTGGGTTAATTTTTTACTAAGATCATATGAAGCCTAGAAACTATTCTTCTTGTCCATGTAAAAGAAATAATGATGTTTTGAATGGAATGAATTTCAACCCTTTTCCAGCAATATTTGGATGAGAGATTGCTTACGGATAGCAATTTCACTGGCTGTGACTGTAAGCAATCCCACTGATTGTGGCCGATATTGATGTTTTGATAGCACACAAAACATATGTCATAAGTTGCAAGAAAAAAACCACCAAAATAACAAAATTGGCTTCAGCCGGCCAACGATAATCCTAGTTAAGTAGTACCAAGATCAACTTTTGAAATGTCAAAGTCAAAATAACTTATTTTTGATTCATTTTTTTCATTTATTATCCTTAAACAGCTCTTATTAAATCGTATCCTCAATGAAAATATGATACTAAAAAACTTTAGCTATATAATATAAAAATATTCAAACTTGACCTGGTGAATATCCAAAAAATTCAGCTGGCCGACACTGCACAAATATTTAAATATTATAGATATTATAGTTTTGAAAATTTTCAGTTATTTAAAATTATTTTTTTAGTAAAAATTCTGCTAGTTTTTTGATATTTTTATGATACATTTTGGATTAAAATTTTTCACATCATTTAAAACTAACAAATAAAAACTTATTTTAACAAATGAAAACCTACGAAATATAAAGAAAATATACAAAAGGCAACAACTAACTCAACTTACAGATTATATTATTTACTTATTTAATTGAGGTCAATCTTTAATTTGTCATCATTAGTAATAATATTTGTTATTATCGTTTAAAAGCCTTGAAAAGATTTTATCATGCTTACAAAATATTTTAGAATAAAGAAACAAATTTACCTTGAAGTTAAAGTTTAAATTTACCAAAAATTTTCATAATATCTGCAATCAATTTTAACAATTTATTTGACACATACAAGAAAACCTTAAACTTTTTATCTTAGAAAGTCAATGGACACTAAATCCATGAAATCTTGTGAGAACCCATAATAAAAAATTAGATTTCGATTTGAATATAAAATATACAAATTTTCTTTATAAAAATTTTGCAAAGATTTTGATTCTCTAACACTTTTAAATATAAACTTTAATTATTTATTTTCTAACCCTCTCTTTAGTATTTAGTAATTGAAAAACAGTCCAAAAATTTTCAATCATTATATTTATATTAATTACAAAAACTTGGAAAGCTGGCACGATAAACGATAAAAGTGATCAAGTTTAGATGATGTCAAGGCTTCACCTGTTATTAATGGTATAATATTAATTTATCAGAATAACTAGTTCTTATAATTAAAAGAGATCAAAGAATTAGTTTGGAAATCTAAAAATTTTATACATAACTTCACTTGATGATTTTTAGAAGCTTAGAAAATAATTAATATCAATAAGTTAATATAAATTCTTAATAGAGTTGACTCGATACTTCTGATTAGACAGACAGGTGAACCTTTATCCCTTGCGTAACAAAATTTATAAGTTTTCTTTTTGTTTCCAGATTTAATTATTCACCTTAAATTTAGTTCATTCATAGATAGAATAATAAATTTTATTCAGATTACTAAAATTTAAGTTAACATTTAAAAAATGAGCATAGGCTAACTAAATATTTGATTCAGTGATTTTTTATTTTGCCACATTTGATAGGTTACTTATATTTTTCCACTAAATTTTCATATTTTCTATTAATAATAATATTTCATAAATATTAGTACTTTGAAATTTTTGGCATTCCAATCTGCCAATCTCAGGCATTTTAATTCATTGGAACCATAAATCGAAACAATTTTGCAAAAAAAACTATAAAAGAAAAAAAGGAAGAAACACTTAAGCAAAAATTTCCATTTTCTATCGGAGATTAAAAACTATAAATAGCTCAGACTTTATATGAATGATTTATTTATTTATTAATTTCTCCAAAGATTGAAATTTAAATATTTCATTCTTATTTTCTTAGGAATCATAAGAAGTAGCTCTAAGCAAAAGCTGATATTTTTATTTATTGCTAATAAATGAAATTCTTTAAAATAAAACACTATAAAAACATAATTAAAATCTACATATTATACCTTAAAGCAGGGCTGCACAACTCAGGAGGTGTTGAGGGCCATATAAGCTTCAACCGAAATGCTTCAGGGCCGCAGGATACTAAATATTTTGGACAGATTTTAATTAACAAATAAAAAAAGTTCCTAAGTTTCCTGATATGTAATTAACCGTTTTTATGTTAAATAAAGTTCATATTTATAAATAAATAAATTTAACACATTGTGGAGCAGAGCACAAATGTGGGCTTGCTTTTTCATTCTCGTTGCTTAGAAGAGGGAAAAATATCGTGGAAGTTGTTAAATAAAATTTTTAAAAACATTTCCTGGTAAAGATACGTTATTTTTATTTTTAATAAAATTTATGAAAGAAAATATTAATGAGAAATATTACATTTTTTATCGTCAACAAGTTTTTCATATTCGGGTGTCATATTTGAAGTTGCTGTTTTTAAAATGTCTTCTAAGTGGTCGTTGGTGAGACAGGAACGATGACTATTTTTATTTAAATTCATGATAGAGAATGTTTTCATAGCAAGTTCTATGAGATTTTTGTACTTTTCGCAATCTAAGTTTTTGTAGAAATCGTGCAAAGTGTTTTCTCTATGATAATTTCGGCACACTACAGAACATTGAAGTTCAATTAATTCCATCTGCAAATGAAGTGGTGCTTGCTCTGGATCTACAGAAAAAGGGTCTTCAATTAATAAATCAATATGTTTTACATATTTTTGCCCAAAATTGCCGACCTTATGCTGAGGAATATGCAGTGCACAAGTGGGAAAGTGACTTATTTCGCCTTTCAGCAGCTGAGTTTTAAAAAGGTTCAATTTCATTTTGAAACCTTTCACTGCTGCAAACATTTCAAATATAAGCTGGTTTTTCCCTTGAAGCTGAATATTCAAATCATTTAGATGTTTTGTAATGTCGCAAAAGAAAAAAAGATCATTATTCCATGCTTCTTCTTCAAGCTCTAGAAATTCTTTTTGTTCATTCTTGAGGAAGCTAGATATTTCCTCTTTCAATGAAACAAATCGCTGGATAACACGTCCACGGCTCAACCATCTCACTGCGGTATGGTAAAGTACGTCGTTGTACTCAGCATCTACTTCTTCGAGAAAGGCTTTAAAAGCCCTATGCTTGAGTCCTCTAGATCGGATGTAGTTTACAATGGAAACTACTACGTTCATTACATTTTCAAAGTTTAAGACTCTGCTGCAAAGGACCTGAAGATGTATAATACAATGATATTTGATTATTTTTCTTCCAACGAATTCTTCTAGAAGCGTAACTGCACCAATATTTTTCCCACACATAGCTGGAGCACCATCTGTGCAAATGGCCACCAAATTAGTAAAATCAAAACCCAACTTTTCAATTATGCATTTTTTTACTGCACTAAAGATCTCTTTTCCTGTTGTGCGGCCTGGTAAGGAGCACAAACCAGCAAGTTCTTCAGTAATTTCAAAATTTTTATCAACTCCTCTAATAAAAATGAGAAGCTGTGCTGTATCCTGCACATCTGTGCTTTCATCCATACATAAACTATAAAACAGAAAATTTCGAGTTTTTTGCATCAGCTGATTACTAAGGTTGGTTGAAATTTCAGCTATTCTTCGCTGTATAGTCATTCTTGACAAGCTGATATTCTCAAATAACCGAGTTTTTTCCGGACATAATTCAGTAACAGCCATCAACATACACTTCTTAATGAATTCGCCTTCAGTAAAAGATTTCCTAGCAGTAGCGATTTCTCTTGAAATCTGGAAGCCAACCTTGGTAACTGTTTTGTTTTCAGTGGTTGTTTTCTTGAAACATTGCTGTTCCTTGCATATAGATGCCATCAAACTAGTCGTTTTAATTTTTTTCTCAGCTTCATTTAATTTAGTGAGGATTTGATGTTTTTTTTCAATGTGGCGTCGAAGATTATACTCTTTCGGGACTGCTAATGTTTCACGACACACAAGACAAATTATTTTTTTCTTGAAATATTGTGAAAAAGTATTTGTTTGTCCACTCGGCATTGAAAACTCTGTGCTCCGTTTCAATTTTTCGCTTCATTATTACACAAAAAATATTTTACAGAACTATTAAAACCAAATATGTAGAATATGTAGATTTATTTTTTTAAGTTTAACTAATTATTAATATAAGTAACTAATTATTTTGAAATAGATTTCTAAAGAATAGTATTCATTGTTGCTTGGTTGTCTACAACTGCTTAACTTTTAAAGTGGCTACAAGTTTAAAGTACACAGACTTAACAAAAAAGCAAAAATATAGATGTATATGCAATAAATAAAAAAAATTTTCCACAAAAATATTCAAAAGAAATTATTTGTCTTATTCCTAAGGCCTATAAAATTGAGAAATCATATCCACGCTACGAAAATTCACAAGAATTTAACTGTATATATTTCCCCCACAGCTCCCTGTATATATGTTGAAAAACAAGCAAAAAATATTTTACAAACAAGCAAAATGACAAGCATAAGGGAAAAGACAAGAGCTTAAGTAATGTTTAACTTGGATTTTTAGAAATCTTATTAAGTCTTTTGATTTCTTCTAATTTATGTATTTCATTAGAAATGTACGCGGGCCACTAGCAAGCACCAGCCGGGCCGCATGCGGCCCGCGGGCCGTATGTTGTGCAGGCCTGCCTTAAAGGGATGCCTAATTAATACGTAGTCGAATCGACAAAGGTTTGTGAGATCAATTGTGAATTATCATATTGAGAGCTTCTTCCCTGAATATTTAGGCTCAATAAAATTACACAAAAAGGAAAAAGAATCAACAAAAAGTATTATGTGTGTTTGTTTAATACAATTTTTAAAAAAACATTTAAACAATTCCAAAAGGGTTTTTAAATAAAGACATCACGCATTAACATTTACTTTGAATTTAATGCAAAAAGTAAAAATCAAACTTTCACAAGTATTTGAATACCTTGGACAAAACTTTTTTCAGCTTTGATATTCATGAAATCCTTTTTTGTTTGACTTAATGTTTTATAGTGTAAAAACAAAAATCTGTCTAAAGCCTTTACAAAGAAAGAAAAACCTATTTAACAGTAGAACAAAAGAATTGCATTAAAAAAATGTAAACATTTCTAGAGGGTTTAAAGGGTTTTGTTTGCCATTTTTGTAATTAACTTTTCTTTTCTTTTCTTTTTCTTTTTTTTCATAGTACATATATAAAAATTAATAAAAAATATTAATAAATATTTAAATAGAATAAGAAAAATGCAAAAATTTGTGTAAAACTAATAAACAAGATTACAAATCTCTAAAAATCAATCTTAACATAATTTAATAATTTCCAATTTTGTGGTTTGTGGCTAGATGAAATTTGATATGGAAAAGTCTTTGCGAGGGTGGTAAGATAAAAATTTCTAGGCTGGCTTAGAGATGGCGTTGTTCTAGCCAAGAGATAATATGTCCTTTTCATGTTATTAGAATTATTATTATTGACAGTTTTCAAACTGGAACAATCAAATAATTTGTTCTTTACTGCTCTTCACAGTTAACTTGACATGAATATTTGATAAAATGGACAAATCAGAATACCGTGCAGTGACAAAATTTTTCATTTTGGATGGTTTGACTTTAATGGCAGATCATCCAAAGTTGATGAAAGTTTATACAGACCTTGTTCTTTTATTTCCAACTATTAAAAAGTGGACATTTTAATTTAAATCTTGTTATAATTTGTTAAAGACAATACGGGTTAAAGAAGGCCAAAAACTGTTACTATTAGCACCCAGTTTCACAGTACGGGTTTAAACTAAAAATTTTTTAAACGGATTTAATATTTAATCGCCAATTGAAATAAATGAATTAAAAATTCAAGAATTTATTGATAGAATGCAAAATATTGAGAATCCTTGTGTATCTTTTGAAGACAATGAATAGAATATGAAAAAATGAAATAGATGAAATTGAACGAGGTGAAGCCCTTAACTGTGAAACCGGGCGTAGGTGTGATAATCAAATGAACAATATTGTCTTAGATGATCATCGATTGACATTGTATAACATTTTATATAAAAAGGATATCCAAAGAAAAAGTATAAGATAAATTTTACTTAACGAACTAAGCTTAAAAAAATTCTGTCAAAATGGATGACGAATAAAGTAAATAAATAAAAATAAAAATGAATTTTACAAGAATTCTTGAATCCGTTTCATAAAAGATCCGACTAATTTTGCGTTAGTTTTTGTTATTATGGATTAATTCTGGGTTTACTGTAATATTACCAGAAGATAACGGTAAAATCATGACTTATGTTTGAAATACCTACAGAATTCTGTTAATTGTTAATTTTAAAAAGAAAAGAAGATTTCTGTATCAACTGGATGAAAATATTTGTAAGAAAATAAGGCTTGGTTTTCAAAAAAATAATCATTTTTCACCGGAAGCTCCAAAGGTGTTTTGACTATGGTAAAAAAAATTTTAAGGAATAAAGTACAAAGTCTTGGAACATTCATATTATATCTGAATTCATCCCTCTAAGAATTCAATTTGTTACTAAAAATTTCTCGGTCAAAATGTAGCGGCCAAAAATAAATACTTTGCAGAGCTTCTTATGAACCATTTTTAGGATGAAATAAACTTATTTGAAAAGCATTAGATTAAGTGCATTTAAATAAGGGAAAGTTTTATTTAAAAAAATTGTCACCTTTACCCCGTCATCCATTGAAGCCTTATATTTACCTATACAGATAAAATTATGCACAGATTATTTGATAATTAATTTTCAGAAATATTCTTTTTTAAATTTGAAACACCATTTTCGGTTTTCAATATTTCATGACACCAAAAGACATTATACCTTACTCTTCCATTAAATTTTGAAGAATATAATTAGCCTATAGTTTGCATAAATGGAAAAATTCATATGAAATAATTAAGATGATATCTGGTTTCTAACCATCATATGATGGTATCCAGTGATCAGTTTTTTTAACCCCATCAAAATTTTTCAGTACTAACTATAATCACTTCAGTCCAACCTAAATAACTATATCAAGCGATTTACCTTGTATTTTTCAATTTTGATTTTAAGTTTCTTGAACTAATAACTAATAACATTCTACAAATTTTTATTTAGATTAAGAATAAATTTATTTAATATGTGCTAAATATGCTTACATAAAATACCACATTATTTTATAGACTCAAGTATACTAAAACCAGCATGACTAAAATTTTGTTTAATTTTTCTAATGAACAAATAATCTTTGATGTTTCAAAAACTAGTAACAAATTACTTTTAATTTACAAAAAAAACAACATAAAACAAACAAATTAATAACAAATAAAGAGATATTATTAACATATTTAATTAGATCTTAAATTTTATATAAGATCATTAAAATCATTGATCTTTTTTGAATTTATAAAAATCACAACAAAATTAAATATTCTTCTTGCATAAAATTTATAATCAAAGAACAGGGTATATGTGTGGGTGGGTGTGTGCCAATATGCTTTTAGGCAAAATTCTAAAATAGTATTTGATAATTAATGACCGACAACAAATCGAAAGGAGTTTATCTAAAAATATTTCCCAAATTACTATTACTCTTATTTTTAGAATGAAAATTAATTCTTTTTTTTTTGTTTTTTATAAATCGATTTCTTTGCATATAAAATATTTTTTCGGTTGATAGTTTGTTTTGATGCATATTTTTATTCGAAATCAAAACCAGATTTCTTTTCATAAAAAATTTTCTGAGTCATAATTCATAGAATGATTTTAGATTATTAAAAAGTCAAATTCTTGTTTACTTATTTTTTTTCCAATGCATATATATATATATTTATATCCTGGGGTACTGTTAAATTATATTATTTATTTATGGGATAGGCATATAAGAAATGCGATTATTTACCTGGCTAGGGAGAAAATAATTATTTATTAATAATTCAAATAAGTCAGGCTTTATTTTAAGATCAATTTAATCAAGAAAATAAACAATTTGAAGCATTTATTACTAAAATTAGAGTATAAATAGTATTAATAATTAAAAATAAACTAAAAATATAATCAAATATTAAAAATGATAAAAAAATTTTAATTACAGATGAACATCAGCCAAAATGAATATATTACAAAGTATAATGAATACTTATATCGTGTTAGAGAACGTAAAAAACGTGAACTATTAAAAAATAATAATCTGGAATATTTAGAGGAAATTTTAAATCCAAAAAAATTAATTAGTATAAAACATAATATAAATGAAACAAATAAATATTTACGATTAAAAAAACGTTCAATAACTAATAAAGATATTGTTTATTTTCGTTTTCCAATAAATTTAGATGAAGGATTACCAACTGAAATTGAAGAAGCTACATTAAAATTATTAATTGGTTCAAAACATAATTCAATTAATACAGATCATCATTCTAATCAAAATGATAATCAAAATAATAATTTAAAACATTCAATAAATCTTAAAGTATATCAATTAATTGAACCATATGATCGTATTTGGTTAGATAGCCAAAAAATTTATTTAGAAAATACTAGAAAATATAAAAAATGGTTAAAATTTGATGTTACTAAAGCAGTATATGGCTGGTTTAATAATGAAAAATCAAATTTAGGTATTGAAATACATTGTGAAAATTGTCATCATTATGGTATTAGTATAATTGATGATATAAATATTGATACAGATAATTATTCAGGACCAATATTAAATGTTATTGGTCGTTTAGGTATACATAGAGAGAAACGTTCTAAACAATATCATCATCTTATGCATACAATACGACGTAAACCACGTAAAACTGATTGTTTTAAAGAAAATCAAAAATGTTGTCGTCATACAATGGATGTTTCTTTTCAAGAAATTAAAGGTTTTGAATTTATAATACAACCAAAAACTTTTGATGCTGGCTATTGTCGTGGTAAATGTCCACCACGTTATAATCCAGCACATCATCATGCATTATTACAAAGTTTAATATGGAAACAGGATAAAGATAAAGCACCAAGACCATGTTGTGCACCATCAAAATTAGTTGAATTAGAAGTATTACATGTTGATGAAAAGGATAATAGAAAATTAAAAGTATCAACATGGACGGATATGAGAGTTGTTGAATGTGCATGCTCTTAAAAAAAAATATTGATTGTATATATATATACAAAAGGAAAGAAATATTATCATCAAGTATTAATTTCCGTCTGTAAAAAGAATTACCTCGCAATATTGAATTTTTTATTTTTCTATTTTGTTCTTTTTTGCAAAAAGTAATTTTTAAGGCTGAATAGATTTTAATTTTATAAAATAAGACATTTAAAAACAGGATCAATTTTGTATGTGTATATAATTTTTATCGTTTTTAATTATTTTAACATTCAAAGCTTTATTTCACATACAAAATAAAATGCTCTCTTGTTTCTCAGTTTCGTATAATTAATAAAATATTAATAAAAATTAGTTAAATTTATTTAGGATTATTTTTTAAATACCTGCATAAAGTACATTAAATAGAGCCGTTTTTTTGTTATTTGAATATATAAAAATGGGAGTTAAATTTCTCTTTAAAAATCATATATTCTGTATTAGTATTAAAGAAGATTTAAAAATTTTGATTCTTCTTTAGTTTTACTAAAAATTCCAGTCATCATAATAATTTAGTTTATGTACTAAAAACAGTCATTATATTCATATTAGTATTAAATTAATAAATTATATTCAGAAGAATATTTAGTCATTTTAATATATATTTATTATTTACGAATGTTCATAATTTAAGATAAAAATATGTTTCTAAAATTTCATATAATAAATAAAATTTTATATTTTTTACATATATATCAAAAGTAGTAAAGTAAACTCTTTAGCTTTATTATTTATTTAGCATGGATATCAATAAAAATTTTATAATTGTTTTTTTTTTCAATAAAACTATAAAGTTTTTTATAAAAAAAAAATTGAAATATTCATTTTATTTTAACTTTAATAAAAAATTGTTCTACAGTGTTCTAAAGTGTGGTCAGAAAAATAACGGTTTGTCTTTGGTTGGAGTTTCGGTGATGACTTATTTATTTGAAGTCAAATCTCTTTACTTTACCCTAAAAGATTTTTAAAGATCTATAAGCAGCCAGAAGTCATTGAAAGTGAAATTTATTCAATTAATATGATCGTAAAATTAATGAAAGCCCAATTGGAATGATTTGACCAGTTTTCACTGAAAAAAATAAAAGTTTGGTTCCCCAAATCAGTGCTGTTAAAATTTTCTAATTACATTTAAAAAGCGTACAAAAATTGCATTGAATTATCTAAAGATGGGCACCAACTTAGTGCGTATATCTCAGCGGATAACTTTTTTGACGTCAAAATGACGTACAAATTAATTTCACGCTGAAATATTCACATATGAGGGGGAACTTTAGCGTGAGTCTATGACGTCAAAAAAGTTACCCGTTAAGATATACGCACTAAGTGGGTGCCCACCTTAATATTGTTGTTTCCTTAGTTTTTAATGAATTTAGCAATAAATAAATAAAAATTTTAAATATATATCTTTGAACTTTATATTTTGAAAAGAATACAAATAACAAATTTATCTAATAGTTCCTATATAAATTTCAGTTTTTATAGTTAAAGTAATAATATTTTTTTGAAAATCCTTAAAAAAGTTTTAAATGGATTGGAGAAAGCTTTATAGAAACTTTTAATGCAATTATTAACAATAATATGAAAAGGAATCATTCAAAGGTAAATATTGTATAATTAATTGCTATCCATATTTGTTATCTAAGGGTTAGGGAATTCCTTTTTCTTAACTATTATTAATAAATATACCAGAAACTAATACCAAATATTACATTGATGGACAAAGTGATTGACAGGTTAAGTGTCCTGTATTCGTTGTCATATTAATTATTGATTTACGACCATATATTTTTTATAAGAATTCTCTAGTATATTTCTCAAATAACCTACAGGTTTTTCAGATTTATTTCATCCTTTTACAAATCAAGTTCATCTTTTTACAAATCAAGTTCATCTTTTTGCAAATGAAATTCATCTTTTTAAAAATGATTCCGTTGGAACAATCACCTCCTCTAATTGCCACAACTATTGTATGAACATGTATACGAAGCTACCTGCTGCCGCAGCGGGAGAGTCGCTATAAGTTTTGTTAAATTTTGCTATGCATTTTGATTATGTAATGTTTCAAAATCAGTTCAATAAAAATCATCAAGATTAAATTAAGAGTATTTAAATACAATAAATTCCTTTTTATTATCTTCCCTTTTTTTATTATTTAAATTAAAATCAATTTACAAAAATATAAAATTTATTCGATAATTTATTTCCAAATATTTTATTATTTATATAAATAGGTTTATGCCATATTTTTTTTAAATATATATGAAAATTAAAAAATCTTTTTACTGTGAATGAAATTCATTTGTAAAAAGGTGAATGTCATTATTTATAAAAAGATGAACTTGATTTGTAAAAAGATGAACTTCATTTGTAAAAGGATGAAATAAATCTGAAAAACCTGTAATAATCTGAAACTTTCAAATGGTGAATTACAATCTCGTCACCGTGTTAAATGAGATTCATCGTCCCATATAGCTATAAATTAACATTGATCAGTGACTTTATACATCGCATCATAACACAAGAGTGTATTTTCATGGCTGGGGCTTAACAGTGAATAATTGTGGAAGTTAGGTGAAGTTTGACTGTGAATATGACGTAAACACTTTTTATAACAACAAAAATAAGCAAATTGAAATATTTACTAAGCAAAATGTACTAGGACCCAGTATTAACATTTATTTACATATATGTATATGGACAAATAGTAATACCTTTATCATCCGGAGCGGAGCGGAGGGCTATTCCATTCAGTCATCCGAATTTCAGATGTGGCAGTAAAGCGAATTCATTCAGAATTCCGAAATTCAGTTATAAAAATAATATTATAGCTGTGACAGCTGTCACCGCTTCCGCTCCGCAAACCGCCTCATTATGTTTGCACCTTTAAGGCCCAAACACAATGAACGCGGCGCGCAAACGCGGTTTTTTGTGAAGTTGTGCACAAAACCAGAGCGCGGTTACTTAACACAATGCACGCGGCGCGGTTGACATATATTAGCGACTTTTTAGCAAAAAAAGAGATGACTCTGCTATCTAGCTGGTGTATTTTATCAAAAGCGAATAGATGGCCTTAAAATGGCTTTTCAAAAAATATCCAATTAGTCCACTTAAAACACTGTATTACACTTTTTAATGAAAAAAGCATCCAAAATATTCTCTTAAACACAACATGAAAAGTAAACAACAAATATGTTGGCATAAAAGTAATTATCTTTCAACGATGAGCGATCCTGTTAGAAAATTTTCAAAGCTCCACAAGCAGAGCCATCTAGTTAAATTTTGCTCAAAGAAACCGTGTGTCAAAGTAGAAATTAGGTCTACTTTTAACGCGGTTTTCTTCCAACGCGGCGCGTATTGTGTCAGCTCCCATTTGTATGGATTCTACTTTGCTGTTTGCGCGCCGCTGCCGCGTGCCGCGTGCATTGTGTTTGGGCCTTTAGAGGGAACAAGGCCATGAATGTCAATTGTATAATTGTATTTCTTCAAACATATCAGAAGACCCAGAAATAAAATAGAAAGATTATTTGTATGATTAATAAGTTTCAGTCTAGTAATAACTGTCCTGATTTTTTTTTCCCGTTTTTTGGTATTGAATGCTAGAAAACTTAATTACGAAGAATTATTAATTAAGTTTTGAGGTCATAATTATTTTCGCACGTTTCGTACTTTCAGCAGACAAGCATTCAAGATGACAGTCATAACATAAGCTTAGTCTTACAAAAATCCACAAGATGGTACTAAAATACTTGAAAATTAATTTTTGGAGTTGAAAAACTTTTATCCGAGACACATTGTTCCTATGAAAATGGAAAAGGAACACGCGCTTCGGGTATTCGCATCAAGATGTCAGGGAGCACTAAAATCTGGAGACGTCGCCAAATCTGAAATTTTTGAAAAAATAACAAAAAGTGAAATTATGTTTTCCCTTTGTAGAAATTATATACATATAGAAAATACAAATGCATAGAAAAAAAATCCTGGTTTTAAATCAAAATGTATGACAAATTTTTTAGATATATTTATATAAAGAAAAATATAAAAAATGTCGACAATGTTGGTGTAGAGTAATAAAATTAAATATTTTTTGAAAATTTGTTTTTTTTACACATATGTATATATATATATAAATTATGTAAATAGCTTTTTCCCACAGCAAGAAAAATTTTTTAATCAAATTATATACGTCACATGACGTCACAAGAACTAGAAGCTTTTATATAGCTTAAATTAAAGCTTTATATGCTGCTTGTCAAAGCTTTTATAAAAGCTATATAGTTAAGCTTTAAGAAATTGACAGTTGTCATTTGCTATGTCGTGCGTGTAGAGTCAAATTTGTGAGAGCGTCGATATATGTCAACGAGTGCACATCGTCTCTAAGCGTTTCACATGTTTAGTGATTAATAAGTCAAGTATTATTCATATATTTAATCAAATTATTGGCTATGAAGTATCTAACAATAAGAACATTTTTAACTTAAAATTTAATGTCCTAATTTGCGACCTAATATTGCTTTAGTGTAATTATAATTTGCACGTGTTCCATGCAAGATGGCTGACGACATAGTCTTCATGATTTTTGCCCTTGGAAATTGAAAATAACAATATTTTGGTGGAAATTTAGAATATGCTATTAAAATATCTTTGCGGATAATAAAATAATTAAGTTATAGTGTCATTTAATGAATTTTGTTTTGATAGTATAAATACTGAGATCTGATAATGTTTTTAAGTGGAGTTCAATGGTGACACACTTTCCGGTCACGATTTATATTACAACGATTAGTGTTAATAAGTCAAGTATTATTCATACATTTATTCAAATTATTGCTATGAAGTATATAAGAACATTTTTTTTTTTTTTTTTTTTAACTTATAATTTGATGTCTTAATTTGCGACCTATTATCGCCTTAGTGTAATTTAATTTTTGTGTGTTCCACGCAAGATGGCTGACGACATATTCTACATGATTTTTGCGCTTGGAATTTGAAATTAACAATAATTTGGTGGAAATTTAGACTATGCTATTAAATAATTTTGCGGATAATAAGTGACGCTTGTCGCAATCATATACGTTAATCCATGGTAGCATATACTTTTTGCATAGTGAGTCATCAGGCCTGAAGGGACTACTTATACTCATATACAACTATAGTTACCAAGTTATCAGTCATCGATAATATTTTGCTGATCTCTACGTACATCGGGACTGGTTTTCTAATACACCTGGAGTAGCATAAGTTCTTCTTTTGGCTCTATGAATCTAACATTTCTTTACAATCTAATTTTTTTTAAGTATTTTATATATTTTTGTGCTATTTTGATATTGCTTTTTAAGATAGAGTATAAGTTTAGGAAGCCATCTCGTTAATGCAGATTTTAACGTGGCCTTTTTTTTGCCTTATGTTGAGTTCTATTTTCTAGGTTATAAATTTTTTCTTTTTTTGGTAACAACTTTCAGGCGGTCCTTATCTAGAACTGCAGGATCGACAGCGATATCCGGTGACAATAAATTACTTCTTGCATCGTGTCACCTCTGTCTTAAATAGACTTTTACTGATTGTGTCTAAAGCTATCTTCACTGTTGATTATTGTGTTACCTCATATTTAATTTCGTCAACAATTCTTCTGCAGGTGCCATCGGTAGTAATTGCTTATCCCTTTGTTTTTCCCCTAATTTAAGGACTCTTATCTGCATACGTAGTAGTTGCCATCATGAGCATACAGGGTGAGCGTAACAGAAGGAATAATTCCTTTCAGACTCCCTCACCTGGCTTTATACTTCCATCTGAACTACTAACTGTAGAGGACATTGTTAAGATGAAAAAAATCTGCGGTCTGAACAACTATGATGAGGATCTGTCAGCAGACTTTAACACCCCAATCTCACAATCCGACTCAGCACCTCCACCCCATCAATCTGCTCTGCCCCCGAGGCCCGCCGCAAAACACAAGAAAGGTCTCCGACCTTCCAACATGAATGTTGCCCAGCGGAAATTATACAACACGCCCCCGCCTAACATCTGTCTGAACGACCTCGCCTCCGCAGCTACATATAAGCTACAAAACAGCCCATCCATTGGCGGAAGACAAGTGTCCAGCACAACTCAGACGATATCTGACCCCGATAAGACTAACCTTCAAGGGGGATCTTTTGCCACTCTGAATGAGGTGGAGTCATCTCAGGACTGGGCAAGGCTCAACTCTGGTAACCACAGAGCACCCTCTAACACTGTGGCCGGTAGCAATAGTCTCGACACCGAGTCTGCTGCTAAACCTAAACAAACTCGCTGCCCCCCCATTGTGGTTCATAATCTAAATCCTGCTAAACTTCGCAGATTCATCAAAGAAGCTGGTCTCTCAGGCGCAGCTGAGTTCTGGATCTCATCTAATAGACCTAATGTTGCTAGTCTCTACACCACAAATGCGGAATTTCACGCATCTTGCTTGGAAGTCCTAAAGGCGGCCAACATTGTAGCTCACTCGTTCTCCCCCTCCAGCGAACGTAGACTTCGCATCCTTCTGAAAGGTATTGATGGCAGCGAAGACCCTGATGACATAACTGCTGAAATCTTACAGACTTGCCCTGAGATTGTTATCGAATCCATAGTGAACTTTACCACACCTCGCTCCAGGGAGCGCAACTATGTCATAAATGCCTTCGCCATTACCCTCGCACCGGGTCAGGACTTTGAAAAACTCACCAGGATAAAGACGCTTTTACACCAGCGTGTGCGCTGGGAACGCATGCGCAGCAGACTGATAACTCGCTGCTTCAGATGTCAGAGCTTTGGTCATATAGCCAAATACTGTTGTGCTAAATCCAAGTGCATGCTCTGCGCACAGGATCACGTCTCTGATGATTGTCCACTAAAAGCAACTCTGAACGGGTCTGCTGAAGATGCTGCAAACGTTAATGCCTCAAGGAACTTACTCCGCTGCGCCAACTGTGGCCATACTGGCCATGCAGCCAATTCCAGTGAATGCGATGCTTTTAAAGCGTACCTAGCCAATAGAATGCAGCTGAGGCAAAAGATTAAGGAGAAAAAAACTGATATGGTCAAGTCTAATAACCGTATCCTACGTGGACTGTTAAGACCTGATAGGACGTATGCTGATATAGTCAGAGATTCGACGACTTCTGACGTTCAGGGTGAGGATTGTTACTCTCTGCCTAATCTTAACCCGATGATGCGTCTCTCGGAGGAGGTCAATGCTCTCTTTGGGCGTTCTCTTGGTAACCTTTTAAAGGAAATTGACACCTTTCTTGCGCATTACTCAAAACTTGAGTCTATTGGTGATAAAAAGGCCTCCATGGTCAACTTCTTGGTGACTCTAAACGAGAATACTTCCGCTAAACCGTAATGTCACACAATCTAATCGCAAATAATAACTTCATTGCTATTAACGCTAACTCCTTAATTTCTAAAGAACGTAGACTGCTCTTGCAAACTATTTTTAAACTTCGCAAACCTATTGCAGCCTTTATATCAGAGACCAGGCTGAATGATTACCAGCACCTCCACCTGGACGGTATAACCTCTTTCTGTAGCAGCGATCATAGGGGCACCGCTGTTCTCTTGGAGAATGGCGTGAACGCTTCAAGAGTCTTTTTCAAACCCAAACACATCTCCGCATCAGTTGTCAAATTTGACACATATATACACAAGACTCGCCACTCCGTTGTAGCGGCAGCAATATACATCCCAGGTCAGTCTCCGCCTGATTTCAAAGAGGACCTGAATGACCTCCTCTCGATCTCTTCCTCAGCTGTTCTTTTTGTCTGGGGTGGCGATTTCAACGCAAGGGACCCTCTCTGGGGTGATAAAGTTACAAATAGTAATGGTAAAATTCTGGCAGACTGGATTCAAGATGACGCTCTGCTGTGTGCCACACTGGTGGCACCCTCTACACCCTCCTTCCCCAGATCGGGTTCCTTCATTGACTTATTTTGTATCTCAACCAGTTGGGATGCTCTGAACCATCATCAGGGGCTGCAATCCACTTGTTCTACTTTTTACGCTCTTTCGGATCACTTGGGCATACAACTGAGATTTCATAATCATATATCTCCCGAAACGCTGGACGCCCCCGAGGTCTTCAGCTATAATTCTCTAAACTGGAAAAAACTTAATTTGCAGATCGCTGATGCTCTCAGACTCTCTGCACGTGCTTCCGTAAAGTTAGACCAGCAGAGCATAGACCAGAATATCCTTGAAGTTACCAGGGCAATAACCTCTTCCATGGCCAGGCATGTTAAAAAACGCCGCACCAAGCAAGTTAGCTATCTAAGCAAAGTGGACAACTTCACTAAGAAAATCATCCAAACCCGCAACATATGGGGATATAAGCTACACAAGATTTACAAGCAAACACTCAGCACTTCCAACCCGCTATACAAACAGTTGGAAAGCCAGATATTTTGTATCAATAAGATTATAAAAGATAGAGTCACGAGAGAACTAAACGACAATTATTTGAATACCCTCCGCAACATCAGACCCGGGCCAGGTGTCTGGAAACACATTGACTCGCTCTCTGGTAGGCTTCGCATCAAAAAATCTATGATAAGCCATGGCCCAATCTCTGTTGGTACTCACACCCTGTGGGAAGTCTCTAGCAAACTAGAGGCTTTCAGGCAAAGTTTTGCTAAAACGTCGGGCACTCCCAACATGAGTGACTTTCACGGAGTCACTGAGCTGGCCGTCAACGTATGTAAATCGCTAAAAGAAACTCAACTGCATGTACCCAACAAAGAGGTTACTACTTCTAACATAAACATCCCGGGTCTCCCTCCCTGCACCCCTGAGGAGGTAGAAGGATGCATTCGTTCGCTCAATGCCAAAAAGTCTCATGGTTTTGATGGCATCTCTAATGCCATCTTAAAAGGCTGTGCTCGTACCCTTTCTTCTCCTCTGGCTACTATTTTTAACAGTTGCTTTAGACTCGGTTACTTCCCTAGTGCATGGAAGAATGCCAAAGTAATCGCAATCCATAAGAAAGGAACTAATAATGACATTGATAATTTCAGACCCATATCGCTTCTTTCCAATCTGGGCAAAGTCTTCGAAAGAATCATCAAGTCCCGGCTCTTAAATTTCTGTCATGACGCTTCGCTTTTCCAAGACTTCCAATATGGCTTTAAGGAGGGTCACTCCACCCTGCACGCACTACTAGCACTTAGCGACGTAGTCACACAAAATCTCAGAAATAAGAAATGCACGGTGGCCCTCAGTCTAGATATGCAAAAAGCATTTGACCGACTTTGGCCTGCCGGAATCATTTTAAAACTCAAATACAAGGACTGTCCTCCTGGGTTGCTAAAACTTTTGCTTAGCTTCTTCGAACATCGTACGTTCTGCATTGGTATAGGCCACCAGACCTCTAAGCCTGTGCAAGTCAAAGCTGGCGTCCCTCAGGGTTCTGTACTTGGACCCCTGCTGTTCAACATAGCACTTCACGACTTCCCTATTCAAGGACTAGGCCCTGAGGGGCTTAGTTCCATTATCTATGCGGATGACATCCTCATCACAGCCGGTGACCCGAGACCGGGTGCTGCTCTGAGTAAATTGAACAGAGCCAGGCCTCAACTGGAATACTACCTGCGTAAGTGGGGTTTTAAAATCAATGGGCGTAAAAGCAACATTATTTGCTTTCGTAATGCGGACGGGAAAGGGCACAGCAGGTGCACCCGTGAAAGTAAAACCTTAAAGTTTAAGCTGCTGGGTCAAAATATTCCTTGCAGCGAAGAAATCAAGTATCTAGGCATCAAATTGCACGTTCGTTTTGGTTTTAACAACCATGTGAAACATGTGTACGCTAAGGCAGTGTCCGCCTCCAAGGCGCTGGCTAACATTTTTAACGGTGTGGGCTGGACTCCTGAGGTGAAGCTTCTTGTTTACAAGGCGATCATACGACCCATCATTGGGTATGCTTTCCCCGTCTGGTTTGGTATCTCTCCAACTCACGCAAAAAAACTAGAAGTTCTCGAACGGGCCATACTCAGACGCTGCATAGGTAAAAATCGCAGGCCAAATGGCAAGCATTTCAGTAACAGGGTTATATATGACGAATCCAAGATAACTCCGTTGCTAACCTACCTGCTCAGGTTAGGAGCAAGGCTGCTGGACAAGGTCAATGGCCACCCTAACCGAAGACTGGCGGACATATATTTGCGAAATGTCACTACCCCAGTACATAGCAATTACTACTTATCTCCCTTTAATGTACTTCACCCAGATTCTTGGGATTGCCTCAACTTGAATCCAGAGGCTAATGAAACCTTGGCTCTCCCTGAATTCTACAGAATCGCTGCTGCACTTAATTACAGAGCCTAGGGCTGTTGGAACTTATTCCCTAAACTTTCCTTGTTGTTCATGATGGTCGTCTTCGCTCTTATTTTTGCAACGTAGCATACTTGCTGCCTGTAGTAATTATTCTTGTGAACTGCAGAAGATTTGTTGACAATCATGCATATTAATACTGTAAAGGTAGGCCAACGCTGTCTTATTAAGTTAATAGCCACTCAATCTTTTATCTTGCGTTAGCGAGTCCACTCCCGTGACTGACACACAGGCACATCAAAATTTAGGTTATTTCAAATTCATACTCAGTATGTCAAACTAATTATGCTATAGGTCACATATAATGCACATAATCATTTCCTAGCTTGTGAGTTGTTATCTTAAATGTTAATTTTAAAAATTATAAATGTTAGCTAGTCCGTCTAAAAGGGCGCTATATAAGTATCCATGAATATTTTGTATTGAGAACTATGTTCGTACTTGGTTAAGTTAGGTTAAGTTGTATATAATGTATATAATATTTTTGTCTTATTAAGTTAATAGCCACTCAATCTTTTATCTTGCGTTAGCGAGTCCACTCCCGTGACTGACACACAGGCACATCAAAATTTAGGTTATTTCAAATTCATACTCAGTATGTAAACTAATTATGCTATAGGTCACATATAATGCACATAATCATTTCCTAGCTTGTGAGTTATCTGAAATGTTAATTTTAAAAATTATAAATGTTAGCTAGTCCGCCTAAAAGGGCGCTACATAAGTATCCATGAAAATTTTGTAATGAGAACTATGTTCGTACTTGGTTAAGTTAGGTTAAGTTGTATATAATGTATATAATATTTTCTAGTTCTTAATTAGCTTTAGTACAAGTCACAGTGACAGCCGGGAGCAAGCTGTCTTATATTATAAGCTGCAAACACTTTTAGTTCATAGTAAGCTCAAGTAGTTAGAGCTGTATAGTTAGTACTCACGAGATGGCTTATACACGATATCGGGCCAATTCAACTTATTATAGGATTGTGCCCTCTAGTTAGACACTAAGGCATTTTTGTATAACTTGTGAACCAAATAGTCTCAATAAAAAAAAAAAAAAAAAAAAAAAAAGAGTCAAATTTGTTTAATTGTTTAATATTAAAACTAATAATTGAAATATGTAATAAAAAAAAAACTTTGGATGCTTTGAGATTTTTTAAATTTTCTATTTTTGTAAACTGATTTATTTTTTACTTTGAAAATTCATTCCTAGGCTAGACTATGAATTTTTTTTTTATACTGTCAAATGCTATACCGCGATTTTAAGCGTCCTAATTTATTTTTAATTAACAAAAAACTTTTGTGATATTAAATTTAATGTAAATAAAAAGAAAACAAATAATTGTCATTGATTTAAGGTATTTTAATTTAATCAAAAAATATCAGGTTTTATTTTATCTCTTACTTTTTTTTTTATACTTGAGATAAATTTAGATTTCAATTCAGATGTACGTCATAGTTAAATAAATAGAAATAGTTTGCATTGCATGCGGTGTTATCTTTTGTTTAGTTGACAAACATATACAGTTTAATAAATTATTAAGATTGCTAAATAAAGTGAATTTTGTTGTTTTTTTGTATATTTACTAACAGATCAAAATTGAAAATATCTTTAGACACATTTTAAAAACTAAAATACTACTAAAAATCAGATCAGAAATGTGTTTATAAATTTTTATTTTAATAAAATTATTACTTAAAATCAACAAAATTATTTAAAATAAATAATATTTTGTACCGGTTCTTAAACCGGATATTTTTCTTTCAATCATATTATTGATATTTGCTGTAAAATAGATATAAATTTATTATAATAAACAAATAGCGAGGTTTTAAACTAAAGCAAAAATTTTACTCGTTTAAAATTTTTATCACATTTTCTTCTATTCGTTTTTACGAGGATTGTTTGTCCCCTGTTTGAGAATACGATTAAAGTATGTTATATTTTAGTTATTGTTTCATTAAGCAATAGTCTAGTTTTTTTTTTTTGACCTTCCTACAAAGCTGCTTTAAAGATTTATAAAATTAGTTAGTAACAAATACAAATTAAAATTCATTCAAATGCAAATCTGATAATTTTGACTTTAAACAAAAAATATAATTAGCAAAGCATAACATCATAACCACAAAAGCATAAATAATATGATTTTATGAAGGTTTCCGAAACAATGACTATATTTTCTATAATAGGCTATAACTCTTTAAAGAGTACATTTTGTATATCATATTATTGAAAAAGATATAAAAAACTAATACACCAACATATGATTTGCACAAATTTCAACATTTTAAGTGTTTAACAAAGATAATAAAACACAATATCTAAAGTGATAGCAAAAAAAAAAATCGTTCTTAAAAAGATTTAAACTATTTATTTGTTGATAAATATATTTAAATAGTTCAAGCTTGAGGTCATGTACTTGAGGTAGATCAAATTTCAAAATATTAAAAAAAATATTTCATTTGATTATTCTGTAACACCTGCTGGAATTAACAAATTGTTTATATTTTATTTATTTGTTTGAATGATTCTCATTTAATCAATTTTAAGTGGTTAGATTTATAAAGTAAAGGGTTCAAGTGTTTCTATCTGTTTGCATCAAGGTCTCTCATTGCATTATTATCATTAGAACCTTAAAGCAGTTTTATATAAAAAACAAAAGGAAAAATTAAAAACAAAACCATATTCAAGTAGAATTATCATATATATGCAAAGAAAATATTAAAATATTAAGTTTGTGTTTAAGGGCACAATTATGTTGTTTTTGTAAAATATTGAAAATAAAATAAATTAAGTTTTTAATTACTTAATTAAAATAATAAATTTTATTTTTTATTTTTAGAATGAAGATATAATTTATTGTACAAAAGGAGTGGAATTTAAACGTTTTCTAGCTGTGATAATATAATTAAAAGTGTAATAACAACGAGTTTTTTTTTTGTTTTTTATGTTTTTGTTTATAGCAATTAATAATGTTTAAACCAAAAATTATGAAATATTTGACTTTAATTGTGTTAATTAATTTAAATAGTTGTACTAACAGCAATAAACTATATGAAAATGATTATTTGAAAAGGCAAGATAATTTAGTAAGTTAAATTAAATCTATAAAACTATAATAATTTTTGTAATTTTGATTTTTTCTTTTTTATTTTTTTATAGAAAAATATAAATAACGATGATACCAGCAGTATTTCTACTAATATACTACATAATAACAATATTAATCAAATTAAAAGTTCCTTACCAATAACAAATCTAGGATTTATACATGCATTTATAGCATCAATATCGGTTATATTAGTAAGTGAATTAGGTGATAAAACATTTTTTATAGCTGCTATAATGGCAATGAGACATCCACGTTGTATTATATTTATTGGAGCTATATCAGCATTAGCATTAATGACAATATTGTCAGCTGTTTTTGGTATGGCAGCAACAATTATACCACGTATATATACATATTATATATCAACAGCATTATTTGCTATATTTGGTTTAAAAATGTTAAAAGATGGATGGTATATGTCAGCAACTGATGTACAAGAAGAACTTGAAGAAGTACAATTGGATTTAAGAAAACGTGAAGATGAGGTAAATTTTTCTTTTTTTTGTTTTTTAAAACAAATACCGTTTTTATTAATTTAATTTTTATATATTTTTAACATATTTTCGATTGAAAAAATTTTATATTTGAAATTTGCTACCGTAAACTTCTTTTGTTTAAAATGACAATATTATAAAAAGCGTTCATGTTCCAAAAATTTTTTATAATAAATATGTTTATATCCATTATAATTTGGTGTTATTATTTAATATTGAAATAAAAACAATTAATTATATTCAAAAACAGAATTTTTAAACTCGGAAATTTAAATTGATTTTGATCAAGAATATATTAATAATAATATTGCCTTAAACTAATCTTTTTTTTCATAAAATATTTTCTATTAATGAATACTTTTGCACTTTTTTTGTAAAAATTTCTTTGTTAGATAAATATGTAGATTTGAAATTATTCCTTAAAATGTTGGATTTATTATTTTTTTGCAAAATTTTAAATAAATATAAAAAGTGATTTTTATGAGTTTTAGGTAATAATTGAATATTTCTTTTTGAAATAATAAAAATCAGGAATAATTTATATAGTTGGAAATAAATCATTAAATTCACGGTGTAGGATACTAAAAACAAAAACAGTTGTATTAATTGATAAATCTCGTGAATCTCATTATATAGCTTAAATTATTTCTTGTTTCATTTAAAACAAAGCTTTCAAAGCATCTATTATGCTAACTGTACTAACTTTTGGTTCAAAATTCGGTAAAAACATTGTTTTTGATTAAAACATAATCCTATGTCGGGAGATGACAATTAATCTGAATAATGTTCCATTTTTTTACAAAAGATATAAGAATGAATCTTTCAATATAATGTCTATTGGAGAGCACAATAGATCTTGGTCACAGTATTAATAATTCCAACTTATACTCAAATTAAAAAATATACAAAAAAGGATACACTAATAATGAATTTTATAAACGAATAAGTATAAAATACTTGACAAAAGACAATTTTATAGATTTATATTTCCTCACTATTATATCTTATGTCTTTCTAAAACATTGAATTTAAAATTGATCAAAAGCATTTTCGAATTTTAAACAACAACAAAAATATAATTACAAATAAAAAAGGACATTTCAGTTGCAACAAATATTTTCTCTAGCTTTATACGTACTATATACACTAATCTGAATATTCGATATTTTTCCAGCCTTTATTTCTTTTTTGATTGCATGAATCTTTTTATATTAAAATTATAATTAAATTAATACTTTTGTTTAGTCATTATTTTTAACAAAAAATAATTAACCAAGTTAATAAAATATAAATATAAAAAAAAAAAACACAAAAAAAAGGAACAACGATCAGATAACTAAAATCAATCTCTTGCCTATATATAGTTAATGAAATCTATAAAAAATGGAGGAATTACAACGGCAAATACAACTCATCAAAATAATTGTGATGTTACAACAAATCAATCATCATTACAACTTAATTATAATGAAAATGATATTGTTAATAAGGATAAAATTAAAGAATTATGCAAAGAAGATACTATATCATCAAAAACAATCAAAAATAAACAATATAATTGTAATAATATGCATAAATCAAAATCAGCAAATAATTTAAGTCAACAATTAACAAATGAAATCAACTCGAAATTATCAAGTGCTACATCAATAGCAGCTATTATTAGAAGAGATTCGGGTATTTCCATCAAAAATTCAACATTACATAATAATCAGATATATAATAATATAAATTTTATGAATAATACAATAAATTATAAAAGTTCTATGACAAATATAAATTCAACAATGAAAAATAATCAACAATCTAATGGAATGGAACTTAAACAACTTGGATCTAAAAAACGGGTTAGGATTTAATTTTCAAAAACTAATGCTTTTTTTAAACTTTCATTAAAATTATATTATATTGTTTTTTTTTTATAATTTTATGTGTTAACAATTTTCTTCTTTTTTTTTGTTTGATATAATTGTAAAAAATAATATTTATTTTTTCATTATTCCCTGTTTTGCGTTTATTTTGAACTGGGCTTATGGTTGAAAGTATACTTTGTATATATCATTTAAATGCAACATCAAATATAAAATTCAGCAGTTAAAAATAATAAAAAATCGGTTTTTCTAGATTTTGTAGGATTTCAAAAGTAGTAAAAATTATTGAAATATTAGGTTTAATTTTTATACTCAAAATAAGATGTTCAAAAAAATAGACAAGATTTAGAAGACCTAATTTCTATTGAATCATTTGAAAAATTATAGAATATAGAATTTATTTAATTTTAGTTCTTCAAGTAAAAAACAAATTTACAAAAAAATTGTTTATTTTATAATTTCAATGTAAAATTATTTATCTATTCTATGTAGAACGAACAAACATAATAAATTTGTTGATATAAAATCGCAATCATATTAAAAGAACTGAACATAACATAAATTGTTTGAAACCACTTTTTTTAATTTAAAACCTTTAAATTCATACAAAAATGAATTATTACTTTTAAAATTCAAATGCACTTAAAAAAAAAATATTATTAATCATCTAAACAAATTTTTTGTTTTGTTTATTAACTTCGTGATAAAAAGACAATTTTTACCTATTTATGAAATTTTCATATTATTAATTTATTATGTATGAAACGTATGTAAATAATTTAATAATTTATTTAAAACAAAAATAAATAAATAAATAAAATTAAAATTAAATAATATTTAAAATGGATTTTAATAGTTGGAAAAAGAAGCAACAGCTGCATTACTTCAAGATACTGAAAGTGGAATAATTCGAAAATCAAAACAACCAAGTGCTGCTTATATGACATCAAGAGTTTTTATTCAAGCCTTTACAATGACTTTTTTAGCTGAATGGGGTGATAGATCACAGTTAACAACTATTATACTATCAGCACGTGAAGTTAGTAATTAAAATAATATATATTTTTTGATTATTATATGAAATCTTTTTTGATAGGATGTATACGGTGTAATTATTGGTGGTATACTAGGACATTCATTTTGTACTGGACTTGCTGTTGTTGGTGGTCGTCTTATTGCACAAAAGATATCCGTTAGAACTGTTACATTATTAGGTGGTGTAGTTTTTCTTATTTTTGCATTAAGTGCACTATTTTTTAATCCAAATGAAGAAGAAACATAGTAATCAAAATTATTGTAAATATTTATGTTGAAAATATATTGATGTGTATATATATATAATTAATTTAACTAATGAAAATATAACAAATACTACAAGAATTTTAAAAGTATTTAATTTAATATCCTTGAACAACGGTGGATAGATATAAAAACATTACTAATGGCCTTTAATTCAAAAAACTTAAAATATACCTCTTTTTCGTTTAATAAATATTTAATTTGGATATACTATATTTCTATAGCACATAATTTCATATAAATTATAGATAATCACTCAAATTATGTTTCATAAAACAAGTATTTTTTGTAAATTTTGAAAATTTCTTAAATCATGTTTTTTTCATCAACAATAAAAAAAAAAGAAAATAAGAACTAACTAAATTAAGTTTTAAACTAAATTGTTTATATTTACTTTGTTTTTCTTTCGTAGTAAAGATGGAGCAGATGTAGGGCGTATAATATATGAATAATATTTGTTCTAAAACCAAAAAATTAAATTAATATTGTTTATATTAATAAAAATTAAAATTTACCAAATCTATAGGTAAGTTTAATTTTCTTTTAGCATCATCAAGTTTAAACCAGAGTTCTCTTTGTTGTTCGATACGTTGCTTTAATTTATGAAAATTTTGTATAATCAAATTTATAAAATTTGAAAAATTTCTATATAACTCTAAAATATCATTTTTTCCATATAAAGCAATTATAATACTAGTTAAATATGTATTTGCAATATATTCTAAATTAGTTATTTGATGAAAATCATTTATATTTAAAAATTGTGATTTGTCTGCTTTAGATCCAACAAATAAGACTGGTTTGTGTCGTACAAGAGGATTTCTTATAATATGAGTTAATAAAAAACAATTTTTTTCTATATTTTCATAATCTGATATATCGACAACATAAATAATACCAAAAGACTAAAAGAAAAAAATATATTAATAATTTAAGAAACAAATATTGTTTTAACATTAATTAACTTACATTAACAAAATATATATCCCAAATTTTTTCCATACCATCAGCACCACCAATTTCTGTAATTGTAATCTTTGAATTTGTTTTATAAAATTTATATTTTTTAATTCCATTAGTATTGGAAAAATCAGTCCGACGGCTTTGTGTTAATATATGGCATACTTCAGTTTTACCTGAATTTGTTAAACCCACAACAACAATATTAATATTATTTCTGAAATTCAAAATTTTTTATTTAATTTATTATATATAAATAATTATTCTCAATATTAAAATATAATTAAATTACTGTGATTTTGTTTTACTTAAACAATCAAAACTATTTCCCATCTTTACTTAGAAACTTAAGTCAGCTTTTTGTCACATTTTATAATAGGAGATTGGAAAACATGTTGTTAAATGATTACCATAGCAACCAATAAATTAGAATACTGTGTAGCCAATGAAAATTTATTATGATTAAATTGATGTGAATATTTTGGAAAATTTAAAGCAAAAAAAATTATGTTTTTATACTTACATTTAGTAATTAGAATAGTTTAGTTTTATTATAACTGTTCCATTAAAATATATTACTTAAAAGCATGAAAATTTTCGTTTTTGAAAAATTTTTACTGACATAATAATAAGGGTTATAGTAGCCCGTTTTGAAGGATTCATAAATATTTTAATATAATTTTTATATCAAAAACTCAAAACTAAAATGCATAAATAACTTGAGTTTGATTCCTCATGAAGTCATGCATTATCCTTATGTCCCCACTGGTTTATTTGCGATGTTTCGAGTTCGAAAAATGATCTATTGTTATATTTGTGTAATATCTTTTGATACCGCCACAACTTATAAGCAAAATATGAATGTTCATATACATATTTATATAATTATATATAACAATATCGATACATATAAATATATACATATCCCTCCACTTTAAAAATAAGAGTAATTTTTTTGCAAATTCTACTATCAAGTAATTTGCTATTTAGAAATATAATTTGCTGTTATTCTACATTAAAAATCCTTTATTAAAAAAAAGTTAATGTACATTTAAAATCTTTTTATTTGGTATATCTTTAAAAAAACTTGGTATGTAAATACGAAAATATAAAATTCTTTTAAAATCTAACTATAGAAATGTTTGCTTTTAGGTTTTCCTGTTCAAGAAACTTAGAGTTTAGAGTTTCTTGTGTCAACTGATTCTTTAGTTTTGTTGTTTACAAAATTTAAAAAAAAATTTTTTATTTATAATTCGAATCAATTGTAATCAAATATTCTTAATAGACAACAGACAATATTTTTGATAAAAATAAAAACACTAAAATTATTTTTAATTGTATTACCAAAAAATTGTTTAAAAACTTCTAACATAATTTTTTGATCCGATTAAAAATAATTTTTTTTAAACACAATAACAAATTTTTTATTTAAATAATATTCTAGTATTTTAGTACAATTGTTGTTCTGCATCTTACTTTACTAGTCCTTTTACAAATTCATATAAAACATAATAATTTAAAAAAACAGTTGTGTGAATAATTAAACGGATAAAACTTCTTTGGACAATAAGAAGCACGGAATTTGATGTAAAACTTAAAAAATTTTACTCTTTATATGTAGATTCGCCTAAAAATGGTGATATTATATCTACCATATTTGGATAGACAAGATATTTATAAACTTCATCACATAATTTGCTTTCTATAATATTAGTAACAATAATCCAATCAAATGTATGTTCACCAACAGCTGGTTTAGCTGAAATCCATAATCTTGGTGGCCCACGAAATCTATAAAATAATTTTATTAATAATAAATTTAATTTTTGGTTTTTTTTTTCTAAATTACGATAACCAAATACGATCTGATGGCGGAGGTGGAATATTTATCATAACACGACCTACAAGACCTTTTAATTCAACACGTAAAGTAATTTTGGTACTCATATTTTCCATAGCACGTTGTATATATGAAATATCTGTGGCCGATTGAAATAAATTTGATGCTGTTATACGATCGACTATTTTAAGAAAACGTTTACTACCACCAGGAGTAGAATAAACATTTGGCGACCTATAATAAAATATAAAATTTCAATCTTTGAATGGTAAAAAAAGAAAAAATTTATAAGAAAAAAAACAATAAATAAATAAAAACACAAGTTCAACATCAAAATAAAGTTTCTTACTCAGAAGTTGTATCAATATTTCCTAATGCAGGACTTTCTGATTCTGTACTAGAGCCACCACTACTTTCGGCATCACTATCATAAATAGCATTATTTGTAATTGAAGTTTCATTAATTATATCATTTGTTTTACTATGTTGGAAATCAAAATGATTATTATTTACACCTGAATTGTTATTATTTAATTTTTCTATGTTTTGACTAATGCTATTATAGTTAGCTTGCGATTGATTTGCTTGTCGTTTTAAACGCAATAAATTTAACTTAGTTGTTATTGTCATATGCACTAGACCTTCATATGTAATATCAGCATCTAACCATATTCCACGTTCATCAAGTAAGGGCTGTGATATTCGATGTATTAAAGGAGGTGTATTACCAAGATTAACTTGTGCAATAACAACATCTTCCATGAAACTTGGTAACTAAAATTAAAAAAATATTATATTATGCTATATATATATATATATATATATATATATATATATATATATATATATATATATATATATATATGCGTATTTACTTTTATTGCACTTAGTTTTTTTTGAAGAAAATCTTTAATTTTCTCTAATAATATGGTATCATTTAAACAGCTAAATATCACACGACCTATCAATACATTAGCCCAGACAACACTAACTGATGGTCCCAAGTATAATGATTGATCGATACCTTTCCAAAGGTCATCTTCTTGTTTTTTCTGACGACGGTTCTATGAACAACAAATAAAACCATTGAAATAAAATCTAAACCCATTTAAACTATAAAATTGTACAAAACTTCTTTAAGTAGCTCGAATTAAATAGTAATTAAAATAAATTTTACTTAATATTTATTATTATTCTGAACGTTTTCAAAACATATTTCAAATAAAATAATGCAATTTTTATGCGATGAAAAAGAACAAAGTTCTTAAGCAAAAATTCAACTTGTTGTATGTATGTAAAACGTTATCAATTTAACTGTTGCATTATATAATATGATTATATTTTATGTTTGTTTTAATGAAATAATGTGTAATAAAAATAATTTTAATAATAACCTACTCGTTTAGGTGTATCTGTAGGCAACAGTGAAGTTTTGATGACAGGTATTGATTTCTGTACACATGCATTCTAAATAGAAATTAAAAGAAAAAAAGAAATAATAGAAAATATAATAAACTAAACAAAACTCTAAAACAATTTAATTCTGATCTTACCTGATAAACCGACATAAATTTTATATAATCGTAAGGATTTCTTGCAGCACAAGAAGACATTAATAAACCTTCAAATAAATTACTAAAGCTATTTGTTGTTTTGCTATCACATATATTCTCATCATTATTTTTATCCTTAATAATAATGTTAGTTTTTATTTAAAATAAATATTAAAACTTTACCTCCATACCATCAGTTGTGTCTTTTAGAGCTTGTTCAATTTCATTATCTGTTATAAAAACTATTTCAGGTATATGTAATTCTTCATCATTTATCATACCTTTACTAGCAGCATAAAATCGACGATACCTATTAATAAATTTTAAAATTTATTAAATCTTTATTATTTAACTTTTTAATACCAATCTTCTTTCTCTCTATCAGAACGAGCAAATAAAAAAAGACGTATAACATCTCCAGACGGTACATTTTCTTTGGTATAAAATTCATCAATTACTTGCAATTTTTGTAGCTGAAAAGGCAATAATAAATTTTAATTATATTTATTTCACCAAAAAATATTTACATCAGAAGTGAGTATAGTAGTACCGAAATCTAATTCATTTTCAATTTCATCAATACTAATAATTTCAGGCTGTTCATAATTCAAATCATTTGAATTTTTTCGTCCTAATTTTTCCATTGCTTTAGAGCTATCATTTTTCAATATTATATTTGATTCTTGTGAAAGCATAGTTTTTTTATCAAAGCCAATATTATTCTCATCATGTGCAGGACTCTTATTATTATTTGAAATAATAAGTAGAATTGGATACTTGCGACTAAAATATCTATAAAAAAAAAAACAAACCAAATTTCTAAATTTGTAGGCAGCGTTACATTCAAAGATTTTTTTAAAATAGTTTCACCTTTTCCTCGCTAACCCTCGAGGGCACATTTCTATATTGCAATCACGTAAATTATAGCAACGATTGTGTGTAAATGTAATCAAATCTTTATCAATTAGTGTTTCATTCCACATTGCACGTTTTGGTATTCGTGCTGTTGTATTAGATATTCTTAAAGTTGAGCCTATAAATATGTAATAAATTTTAATAAATGATAATAAATTGAATTAATTGACAATTAAGTACCATCAAGTCTCAAAAAAACTGCACGAGTCATCGAAATATGAAAATTCATTGGATCATAGTTATTTACTTCGCACATCCATCCCTAATAAACAAAATAAAATATATTGAAAAATTATTTATAAAATTTTGTTTTTTTTTTAAAAATACCGAATATGATTTTAACGATTTATGTTCCTTAACTGCTGGAATTTCACATATAGGCATTTTAGTATAATCAGGTATTTGAAATTTTTGTTTTTCTGAACCATTTTCTAATTTTTTTATTACCATTGTATTCAAAATGTGTTTGAAAATATCAAATAACATTATTGTTAATATACATGCAAATATTCCTCGTATAAAATCAGGTAATGGTACTACAAATATTAATATAAATAACGCTGAAATAAATAGCGATGTTCCATTATTAAATAAATCAATTATATTTTTACTATAGCCATTACTATGATTATTATTACTAATGATATTATCACTAATTTTTAGCAAATTTGATGATTTTTTTAAATTATTTATATCAGTATCTGACAATAATGCTATATTATCACTTTCATTTTCAGTAGTACCTTTATGTAAATTTGAAGATATATTTAGTTCTGATTTTTCATTATTATCATTATAAGAATTAATAATCAAATTATTCTTATTTGCTTGTAATATCATATGTTCAAGAACTTCAACACCAGACTCAATTTCAAAATCTTTTTTTGGTGTATTTGTAACAGTTTTACCATTTTTAATATCTGTATTTTGTTTTTTTCTCTGTTTCAAAAAGTTTGATCGTATATTTGATACATTACGGTTAGGGCTTTCTTCTTTTGGCTTAAGAGATTTTTTTGAACATAAATGAGCCAAAGATTTACGTAATAGAGATATTTCTATTTCATCATTATTTAAAAATATATTATTTTCAATATCTACATCTGAATCACTTTGATTTTCTGTTAATTTTGGTTTATTCTCTTTTGATTGTGCATCTAAAGAAAAATCATCACTTATAGAACTATCAATAGTTGCCGTTTCAAAATCAGAATCATCATTATTATCTCCTAATATTAAAACAATATATAAATTAATTTGTAGTATTTAACACAAAACAAAAGGAGCTCAAACCTTTATTTGGCAAGTGTGAAGATTTTGATTGTTTTATATCTTCCATAGCTTGAGAAACTTTTCCTTTTATTAATTTCCATGTCCCTACAGAATTTGTTTCAGCAGTAGATATATTATTAATAGAATTATAACTTGGAGAAGATTCACCTTCAGCACTTTCTGATCTGTTTTGGGTAAATAAACCATACAAAAGAAACATTAGCATTTTTTTTGGTTGATATCATCACTTAAAGTAGTTTTACACCGTAGAATTTGATTTGAAAAGGCTTTTTCTGTTCTATAATACAATTAAAAGTCAAAATTCGAAGTCGCTTTCATACGGACTACAGCCTTATTTATATCTAAGTTTATTGAGAAATGTCACTTAATAATATAAAGTCAATAAATTTCATAATTGGCATGTCATTGGAAGCCACTTTTATAACCACACGTTATTGGGACTTTGTACAAGTCTAGATGAAATTATTCAAAAAATTTTCTTTTTGAGGTTTTTAACAAATACATTTTATTGACATAGAATTCATGAATATTTGAAATTTTACTTTTAATTTAACAAGAACTATAATTTATATAAAGCATATATACTTTATATACTTGATAATCAAATGTGCTCTTTTTGAAAAACACTTTTTGTTTGTGCAGTTTATGGATGCCTCAAATTTGAGCGACAAATATTGATAATAATTGTCATTCAAATCAAAAAATCGACTAATAACTCAAAGTCGTACAAATTATTTAAGTCACTTCTATAAAGACTTTAGCCTAATCGTAACCAATTCTACAGTGTAAAAAAATCATAAAAAAAGGAATTTTTCCATGTTTTTTTCATGACAAACAGACAATTCGCGCAATTATGCTATTAAATTTAATATTAGCTTCACTAACCTTTTTCTATGAAAAAAATTTCCCTGTAAAAAATCTTTTTTCCAACTAAAATCATCAGCCTTAAAATTACAAATATTTAGTAAATGTATGGAACTCAAAATAATTACTAACCTGTTGAGGACTACTTGAAGGAATATTACTTTGGCTAAAAAAATCCTCAACACTTTCTTCTTCGGCATTAAAACGAATAATAAGTGGTATACTAGATGGTTTATTTCCTGATAAATATGAAGGTTAGTTAGCATTTATGAAAATCATAACCAGCTAATTTTTTTAAGGATACCTTTTGAACCCTTATCCATTGTTTACTTCCTAAGTTTAATTTAATATAAAAGCTACACAAGTGAATTTAAGCTTTAAGAAAAACAAAAAACATAAACAAATCTAATATAAATTAAGGAAACAATTTCACTTTTCATAAATATAATATAAACATCTAGTAGCAAATTTAAGTATAAAAAAAATCGCGATTTGCAATATTTATTGCTTTGTTATAGATTAAAATAATCAAGCTGTAAACGTCATATGTGAAACGTCAAAACAATTTTGATAACCGAAAAACATAGATATATAACAATTATGGCAAATTTTCCAAAAATTTCAAAATATTTTTATAATTTAATGGAAAAATTGAATTACTAGCTGTTTGACTAAATGGTCTAAGAAAAGAAAAAAATAGGTTAAATCCAACTACCCGTGTCATACCAGGTTTGCAAAGAACAATTATTGACGAATTTACCGACGAAATTACTGATAAAAACTCCATATAAAAAAAAGTCGTTCGCACTGAGTTGAATTTACTGACGTATATTTGCTGATGACTTCATATGTCAAAAGTTTTATTATTTTGTATGTCGATTCGGTTTCTGAAGTGAATTTAATTACAATTAGGAGTTTTAGCAAAAAAGAAATTAGTTTTCATTGAATTAGTTTTATTGAATTACATGTTTTACAAAATTTTTTTTAGAATGCACTCATTTATAATTTGGTTGAATACTCTTGATACTGTAAAGTTCTGTAAAGTACCTATTCTTCATTTAATCAATTTTTAGTTGCTGCAAAAACAATATTATTAAAATAATTAATAAAAAACTCTTACCTTCAATTATCATGCATGTGTTTAATAATTTAACCTCATAAAACTATTTAGTTACTGTCAAAATTACTTTATTAATAAATGAAAATTCTCCTGCGTGCGGCCACATGATTCATCAGTAAATTATTATTTACTAATGAAACTTCATCTGTAATTTACCTTGTTACACTCATAGATTTCGAATACAAAATTTCGTAATGCCAGTAATTTCGTCAGTAATTTTTCTGTGCGAACGTGGTATCAACAAGCGACATCGATGAGCTTAACGAAAGCTTATGTTTTTCCTGCATGTAATACATACATCGAAATATTTTGACTAGAAACCAAAGTGAGTCAGCTTCATGGTGCCCGTCAAATATAGCTGATTGGGTGGTGACACACGAGTCGTCATGATACGCATAACTTTTCGAAGTTACGGGTGAGACGTATAAAGATCTCCCTGCAAACTCACTGCTCTTTATACGTCTCGCCCATAATTTCGAAAAGTTTTATGCATGTCATGACAACTCAGGCTAATCCGCAAAATAAAAAATTCCATAGTGTAATGAATTATGAAAACCAGTTTTCATAAAAAAGAATCGATAAAATATATAATTCGAAAAATATATCGAAAATTAATATATTTTTATTGAATATAGCTTATTTGACACTTTGAAACTCATATATTAAACTCTAAACACATTTGCAAATTTTTCTATTCATTTCCCATATTAGATGTGTGTGTATGTAACTTAACTCCACCTTTTTATATATTAAAAAGTATATATATATATTTTTCTTCATTATATATATATATATACACATATTATTTCAAATACATTGAAAATACATCATTTCATTCCACAAGTGATAATATGGTAGCGTGTAGTTGATAATATGTCCGGGTAGTAGGACGTAAAAGTTCTACAAACAAAATTTTTATTAAATAGTACCTTATGGTTAAAATATTAATATTAATAATTAAAAAATTCTCTTTAAAATAGCGTTTAAATTGCTTTTATTTTGATTCAACTTAAAATCAGTGTAAAAAATTATTTTATTGAACTCGGAAAGAAATTAAATTACATATATGTGTGTAAAATACGTATATTTGTTAAGTATATTCATCCTTTTCTGGCATAAAGAAGTTTCATTTTATGTTTCTTTGTGTTGAATGTTCATTTATATATTGCTGTCATTTAGTAAAAAAAAAAAAAAAAAATTAATTGTAACCATAATTTTTTAATGTAATATTGTTTTAAATATAAAAATTAATTAAATTATTAATGATACTAAAATACTATATTCCTAAATTTATAATTAGTAAAATTATTTAATAAATCTAAAAAGTAAAAAAGTTCTTAGTTCACAGACTTTTCAAATACATACAATTTGAAAAACTTGAATGTGTATATATAATGTAATTCTATGAAACATTTACTGAAGAACTTGTGGCTATTAGGTTAGATTAAAGGTATATATATATATGAAATTTTTAATAAAAATTTTATTTTTGTATAATTGAAAATCTAAATACACAAAAAAAAAAAACAAAAACTAAGTGTGTTCTTAAATCAGTTAATATTAAAATTAATATGATTCCAAATCAGTTTTCTTTAAAGGAGGGAGGTAGAATTTCTGACCTGGGTCTAGTCAATAGCATTTGTTTTTAACAATCAATTTTTTTTTCCATTCTAAATTTTATGCTTAATTTTAAATTAAAATTATGGAAAATAACTAAAATTTTATTAGAAATTTATTTTTTACAATTCAAAAAATCAAAAATTAAAAAAAAATTTAACTTTATTAAAATATAAAAATTTTTATTATCATAGAATGTAAACATATTTTTATTTAAATAATTTATTAAACAATATAAAAATATATTTTGAAATTAAAAACAGATGAATTTGTTTTAATTTCAGGAATTACTTCAAGCCAAAAAACACTAATACAATAAAAATTATAGAATTACGATCAATAACACTCTTAATTTAAACTAAATTTATAAAATTTAAGAAAAAAAAAATGGCACAACTTTGCAATAAGAAGCAAAGAAAGTCAACTAATCGGGAATTGATATATGTATAAAATATAACAAAGAAAGAATCGAAATATTAAGAAATCTTTTAATTCTGTCATCTAGAAAATATAGAATTCAATACAACTACTGTGAAATTACAAAAGGAAACAATTGTCAATTTTAAAGTAACCGGCATTTTTACATAATTAAAGAGAAACAAAAAATTCATAGCTAACAAATTACATCGTATAAAATCTAAAAATACTAGATTTGTTGTTGATTTAGGTAAAAAGAAATTTTTTTTTTTTGAATATTACCCATTTAACAATTTTATTCATTTTTAAAGTATTAATTAATTAAAATACATAAACTATTTAGATTTAAATTAAATTTTTTCTAATTTTTAAAACTTAAATGATTGCCAGATGACAATTTGTATGACATAATCTTTTTGAAGCAGTTTTTCATGACTTCCATACATTAAGGCTGATATTTTGTCGATATCGTGAAAAATTCTAGTTTCAGCGTTCAATATACATACTTAAGAATTGTCCGCCTAAAAAGGCTTAAAAAATCTTTTAGATAGCTCTATAAAAAATCAGTTAAATCGCTTAATATTTGTAGTCAAGAGTTTTGGCAAATATAAAAGAAGTTCGAAGTAATTTGGCTATCGTTTTAAACGAATTTGACAACTTAGTGAAAGAGCATTTTTCTTCTTAATTTTAACGACTTTTTTCTGCAGAAATACACGCTAATAGTGTAATGGTACAAAGAATGATGATGATTACTGCTTCATAAGTTTGTCAATGAACAGAAACTTTTAAACGTCCCAAAATACAGAAGATATGAAAAACGTGGGCAAGCTAAACACACATTTCAATGTCAGTTTGCTTATTAACAAATTTTCATATAAAATGATGAATACACTGGTGGAGAAGCGTCCTCCTGTAATCACATTACACGTTTGGAAATAATATTTTTATGGTGTAATCTATCATCATTGATATTTTTATGGCCATTGTTTTAAAAATAAAAAAAGGACGCGTCACTAAAATCTTTTAACTAACAATTTTTAAGTTAAACATCAGATTGCCTTGTACTGTTTCAGGAGTTTAATAGCACCTAAAAATTATATGAATTTTCCAACATTGATCAATGTGCTAGCTTCAAAACTTATTGATCAATGAAGTACGTTTGTATTAAAATATATCCCTGAATTCCAGAAATATTTTATTTTCTATTTATTATTGACAAGAGTCTTGGGTTATACTGTCGAATATACTCACATAATGCATACGAGCTTCATGGTACATCTATGATTTAATATCAAGTCCAAATCTTGGAGTCGTAAAGACAATACATCAACAAAATTTTAATTTCAATTTTTCCACTAAATAAACTCTGAAAACTTTATGTATAAAACTTAAGTTCTTGGACGTTTCATATAAAAAATTCCAAAATGCAGCCAAATCCTTTTAATTAGCTAAATTTTTTAAATTAAAGATAAATAATGTCTAATGTTTTAAATATTCAAGAAATTTACTGGATATTTAAATAAGGAACGAGATGTCTTAATATTTATTTATAGATTAGAAAATAAACTTTTATCCAACTACTTATGTAGTAAAGGAGAAAAGATTGTGTTAAATAATAGGATAGTGATGTATCAGAAGTTATAAAACAATGAAGAATGTCGTTCAATTGACACGTAGAGTAGAAATATCAGTAGAAATCATTGGTTTTGAAGTATTTTAGAATTAGATTATTTATAATTATTCTATATTGATTATTATTGGATTTTTTATATATATATTAGCCATAGGCTACGTGTTAACAAATTAATATTTGGCATTAATTTAAAAAATAATCTAACTTCTTTTACTTCATTGATATTTTATATGATTTTAATCTATATACAAATTAAACAATTTTTTATGTTACTGAATATACTAGATATATAGTTTCAAATATTAAATATACTATTTTATACTTATATTTATTAAATAAATTTTAATAACTTTAATTTCTTCCATTATAGAACATACATTATAAGAACTATTGGATAACGTGTGCTGTAGTTTTTCAAGTTGATCTTAAGCTCTTAATTATACTGTGATAAAATTATTTAAAGAGGAAACAACAAAACTTTATGCATTTATATTCGAATAAAAAAAGGAAACAAAAACTGAATATATCGTATTCTTAAGCCTTAATCAATCAATTTTAATTATATATTAAAAAAAGTTAATTATTACAATTTTAAATTACAAATTTGATTTTTATTTTTATTAAAATGACTTCTTTATTAGCTATAATTTGGCAATGAGCTATAATATTTCTGGCTCAATAAATATTATATCTCAAAAGGAAAAATTTGCTAATAATAAACATAAAGAATGTTTAAATGGACAAAATTATCCATTAGAGACAAAAAAGATTATAAATTTAACAACGACAGATAATTCAAATGACAAATTTAAATTTATAAATGATAATAGCTTAAGAAAAAATAGTAAATTAAATATTATTAATACAAAAAATTTATCTATTGAAAAATCAGATAAATTTAATTCAAAAAAAGATGATAACAATAAAATTATTCATAATAAGTTATATAAAAATTTCTTAAAATTTAATTTATTAAGTGGAATATATGGCCGATCATCATTTAATAATTTAAATAAAATAAATACAACAATTAATTCATCTGATATAACTGTAATAATATCATCATCTACTGCCTCAACATTATCTAATTCAATACCTTCATTTATATCAAATAAAAAGAAACCTGATATAATCAATGATTATTATAATAATTCCAGTAATTATTATAAAATAAATCCAACTATATCAACATCATTATGGGAAGTAACAAAAAATTATAAAAAAACAAATGAATATTTAAGTAAAAGATCTTTATCATCAGTTAAATTATTATCAATTAAAAATATTATTAATAAAGAGGAATATAATGAAAAAAATCAATCAAAAATCTTATTATCATCTATAAATGATAAAAATGAAACTTTTTATGAAATTAATGATCAAAATTTTGATTCATATTATAATAAAATAGTTAATACTTTATCGAATGATAGTGATTTAAATGTTAAACAACAAAAAGACAGTATAAAAAAATTTATATTAATAAATAATTATATTAATCGAAAAGAATCTATTAATAATATTGATAAAAATAATTCATATTCAAATGATATTAATAATTCATCAATTAAAAAATATAAACATTACTATTATTATTATGTTGATTGTGATTATAATAATCAAAAACCAACTAATACTAAAGATATTAAAACAAATAATTATAATACAAAAAATTCAAATGAAATGTTAAAATCATCAATTAAGACATCAATTAATTGTGATAATGTTATGTCAAATATTAATTTAAATACAATAACAATAAAAACACCGACATTATTAAATTATCCAAATAAGAAATTATCTTCATCAATTAATAATATTCAAAATTCAAATAATAAATTAAATGATATAAATCAATATCATATTGATAATCAAAATATTTATTATTCATTATGTTCAAATAATACTAAATTAATTGATGATAATCGTATATTAAAAATAAAAGAAAAATCAATATTCCTGCCACATATATTAATTAATAATAATAATAATAAAACGAATAATCATAAAATGGTAGGTAGTGCATCACAAAATCAACATCAGGCACATAAAATTGATAGTAAAATTTTAACAAATGGATTAAATATAAATACAATTGAACAACAACAAATTGGTGTAACAAATTCAACAACAGCACACTATCATCATCATCAGCAGCAGCAGCATCAACAGCAACAACAACATTTGGTACCCCCTACAAGTGGTTTAGTATCATCTTTATCGTCATCATCAGCGACAACATCTTCAACACACATGACACAACCGACAAACGGTAATATTTAATATAGTAAAGAATATCATATTCGCGGTTTTTTACACAATAATACACAAGGGTATTATTTTTTTTTTTTTTCTTTTTCAAATTATGGCATTTGTTTGTTTGAATTAAATAGAGCTTGTTGTAAAAAATTCATTAAATTCTCAGGCATCTCAGCATCAAAATTAAAAAATTTCGTGAAATTTTTCTTTTAATCAATGGTCATGATTGCTTAGGTTGCTCTACAAAAAAGCATGCGCTACATCTAAAAAAGATTTTCAAATATCTGCCTCGGCATAATAGTAACTCATGTATTAAGTTTTTAAATAACACTCTTTTTTATAAGGCTGCCGGCAGAGTGTCGGGTTACAGTCGAGCTAATGCCGATTCTGGTACCGAAGACTATAAAGTCGTTATGAGTAAATCAATAGGAATAAGCTCAAAGTATGCAGAGTGCAAACCTACCAAAGATTAGACCATCGCAATGGGAATGGGTGTCAGTTTTGCTGTAAGCCGGCACTCTGTAGACAGCTTAAGTAACCGAATTAACACACTTAGTAATTTAGGAAACTATTTAAGGCCCTTTTGGCCGTTTTAGGTTTGATTTTTATCTAATTAATAGCATAAATTTTGAAACCTTAGGACCATATACATCTTGGTCTGTTTTCTTTTTTATTTACAAGGTTTCTTTAATTTACACTATCCTTTTTTACGTAGTACGTACTTACCGTACGTGTAAAAAGAAACCTAGTTGTACATTTATTGAAGTTCTACTTTTTTAAACTAAATCTTTTTGGAATTTATTTTTAATTTAATTTCAATGTCTGGTAATAATCTTTCAATTTATATAACAGTAACTGTTGGTTGTTTAGCTAACTATCAACTTTTACCTTTTCGTTTATGATATTATTATGATTTTTTGTTGTTGCTTTGTATCAAATATGAACATAGACATCAATCCACTGTCATGTAAATCAGCTGTAAAAAATTATATGAACATATTTATTTATCTATACAAGATCTTTATTTTTATACATTGATAACATTATCTCATTATTAAAATTATATTATTTTATAGCATCAACATCAGTTACAACATCTGATATAAATTCTACACCATCATTAACAAATGTACAATCATCAACACCATCAAATAATTTAGTTAGAACAACACCAGGCTATCAATATCATCAGCATATAATTATGTCAGGACAACAAAAATCAGCTTTAAATCATAAACCGAAACCTCTTGTAGTAACACCACAACAAGTAATGCTATTATATGTACATAAATTAACACCATATGAAAGAACTGAAATATTAACATACCCACAAATATATTTTATTGGTGCAAATGCTAAAAAACGTCCAGGTATAATTGGTCCAAATAATTCTGATTATGATAATGAACAAGGATCATATATACATATACCGCATGATCATGTCGCATATAGATATGAAGTTTTAAAAATAATTGGTAAAGGTAGTTTTGGTCAAGTTGTTAAAGCATATGATCACAAAACACATGAACATGTTGCCTTGAAAATGGTACGAAATGAAAAACGTTTTCATCGTCAAGCACAAGAGGAAATAAGAATATTACAGCATTTAAGGAAACAAGATAAATATAATACAATGAATATAATACATATGTATGATTATTTTACATTTCGTAATCATATGTGTATAACATTTGAATTACTCAATATCAATTTATATGAATTAATTAAGAAAAATGGTTTTAATGGATTTAGTCTACAATTAGTACGTAAATTTGCACATTCATTGCTACAATGTTTAGATGCATTATATAAAAATAGGATTATACATTGTGATATGAAACCAGAGAATGTTTTACTTAAACAGCAAGGTAGATCGGGTATTAAAGTAAGTATTTTATTCTTAATATTTTTACTATAATTTTAAAATAAAATAATGGATTTTTCTTAGTATTATTTAAATAAATTCATTTAATTTGAAGTTCTAATTGATTATTTTAAAAACAAATAAATTGATAAATAATTGGAAAAATTTATACTATTCACAAATCCATACAATTTTAAAGGATTCTTATTTTGATATTTTAAATATAATGAATTTAAAATTAATATCTTAGGATGTAAACAAATTCTAAATTAAATGTCAATTAAACTAACAAAAATTTCTCTCTACCATAAAAAAATGTGTGATGTGTTCTTTTATTTTCCTAAAAGTACACATATGGAGCTTAAGTGAATTTAATCAAGATGATTTATTAGCTAGAATCATATAGGAACCATCTCCATTGTAAGAAATTAAAATTTAAACATATTTTTCGCACATATTCATGGTTAAACTTTCGGATATATCAGCAAAAACCGAAGTTTTTTTTATTTATTATTATTTTGATAGTCAAATATGCAAGAACAGATTAATATTTAAATGAAAGTTCTTAAATAATGCTTAAATAATTTCTGTGTTTTGTCATTTATAATTCTAAAACGCGATATATTCCAGTTTTATAATTAAATGAACGAAAACACAATTTTATTAAATTTATCGAAAACTATTAAACGGTTGAGCTTTATTGTTTAAGTTAAGCAGACTGTTTGTTTGGATTTTATGTTTTATGACTAGGTTTCAATTAATTAGAGCTCCGTTCTTTATTATTTTTCCCTATGAAGTACTTTGTGTAGAGAAATTCCTAGAAATCTTTGTTTGCAATCAAGTGTAGTTCATTTAAAACATGATTTTTAAGTTATAGACGAATAAGATATAATTCACAAGTAACCAAAAGTAAGTTCACAAACTACTAATTAGAAATTTCCCTAAAAATAAATATGGATTTCACCGTCATTTGTAACAACACTAATTTCATTACCCGCTTATCTTATGAATCGTGCATAGATTGTGTATCCCAGCTAAATGACCTACTTATATTGCAACTGTAACAAATAATAGCATTAAAGGGAAAACAGAAAAGATGATCGTGTAAAAGCAATTTAGGCACATCTTAGGCACAGAAGCGTATTTCTCACACGTAGAATATATAAAATATACAGAAACTATGCATTAAATCTCAATTTTGGTACAGTTTAAAAAAAATATTAATATTATATTAGTATTGTAAGATAATCGCAGTTTTGTGCATTTATTCTGATTTAAATAAAATAAAATGTTTTTCGTTCTATCGATAGCCTCTTTCGTAAGTTTTCAGATTGATTCCTTTGCAAGTAAAGTATTAATCATTTCAATGACTAATGAAAATATAAACCTTAGGATCATTAATAATTAACAATTTTTGTTGTTGATACTTTTATCAATATCTTTCTATTTAAGGTAATTGATTTTGGATCATCATGCTATGAAAATCAAAGGGTATACACATATATACAATCTAGATTTTATAGGGCACCAGAAGTTATATTAGGTGCTAAATATGGGACAGCAATTGATATGTGGTCATTAGGTTGTATATTAGCTGAATTATTATCTGGTCATGCATTATTTCCTGGTGAAGATGAATCAGATCAATTAGCACGTATTATTGAAGTATTAGGTATGCCACCGCAATCACTATTAGCACAATCAAAACGTGCTAAAAATTTTTTCAATGCAAAAGGTTATCCAAGATATTGTTTAGCTAAAACATTAGAAGATGGTACAATTATATTAAGTGGTAGTCAATCTAGAAGAGGTAAACCAAGAGGTCCACCTGGATCAAAAAGTTTAGTTAAAGCATTAGATGGATGTAATGATCCATTATTTTTAAATTTTTTACGTGGATGCCTTGAATGGGATCCAGAACAAAGAATGATACCATCGACAGCATTAAGGCATTCATGGCTTAGAAGAAGATTACCAAGACCACCTAGCTCAGAGCAACAACCTCAACAGCAGCAGCAACAACAACAACAACAACAGCAGCAGCAGCAACAGATACCAACATCAGCAACATCATCAGCAAGTGGTGAAATTGTTAGTGTTATAAATAATAGTGAAAATATAAGTGGTATTAATCAAAATACCATTAGTAATAGATGGACAGGTGGTAGTAGCAGTAGTAGTGTACAGGCAAAGGCATCAGCAACATCATCGACAATTATTTTATCATCTAATAATATGAGTAATCAATATAATAGTAATACATTATCACGTAGTAGCTCTAGTAAAACAAATATAAGTAATAATCCATTTAATTGTAATTTAAATAATAGTATATTAACATTATCAACAACTGCAATTGCAATAAATGGAAGTACTACAAATCTTGCATCAAATGGTACAATTGGTGGTGTTGGTATTGGTATTAATAATGTGGAATCAACAATTAATACACCAATTAAAATTCAAACTGTTTCATCAATTTCATCACAACAACACCAGCAACAAAATCAACAAATACGCCACCATCATTATCATTCTAATCATCAATCGCATTTAATTACATCTAGTAATATTAGTAATAATAGTAATCATAATATTTCATATAATTGTAATAATCAACAACAACAACAACAGCAACAAAGTGGTCAAAATTGTGCAGTAACATCATCATCATCCAGTTCAACAACTGTACCAATTGTTAATAGTAATTGTAGTGGATGCTGTAGTAGTAATAACTATTCTAGTTCAAATAATATTAATAATTATCAAAATAGTAATATTGATGTTAATAGTGGCCATCCAGTAAAATGTCAGGGTTTAACATGTGTTAAATATTATCCAAAAGTAACCACATATGATAATAGTCAAATAGTTAAATGTAATCAACAACAGCAACAATTTCAACAACATAATAATATCCAATTTCACACTGCCAATTCAGATGAATTCTTCTTAAAATCAACTAAACAAACATAACTAGACTGTACTTTTTAATTGTATTATCTAGTTTTAATAATATTGTTTTTTGTTTTTTAAATCAATTTTTTGTACTTTTTGTGTAAATATTAAAAAACAAAAACATATATGCAACAGTAATTAGCTATTTTTTAAATACTTAAAATAAATACAAGAATTAGATGTAAAATTTATGTTTTTTTTTTAAGAATTATCGATAAGAAAATATTCGATAATACATTTTTGGATTTTTTGTGTATCACAAATTGGTGCTTTATAAATTTAATATGGCTTCAGTTTTTATTTATAATAATTATCAATATTTCAATATTAAAATAAATAATTTTCATTTTTGCAACAATATTTAACAAATAATTCAAATTGAAAAACAGATAAAAGCAAAAACAAACGTAAGCGTAGTTAGGTAGGAATTTAAATGTTAAAAATTAATTAATGCAAAGTAAAATTTTGTTAGTGTTATTAATGCTGTTTTCTTTTTTAAGAGATAACAAAAAAAAAAAAAAAAAAAAACGGAAGATTTTATCAGTGTTAAATTTTCACAAAAGAAATCACTTCAAGTAGCTGTCATGTCAAACTATGAATAAACATAAATTTTTTTGTAATAAAAAAAACCTTAAATTTCAAATGCAATTGTGTAACTATGTACTAAATATTCCTTTTGTAACAAGTTTTTTAATTTAAAATCATAAAAACTATTATATATGTATTTTTCTAGTAATCATTAGTTTTGTAACTCTGTTATCTGTACTCATCATTATGCAATCATTTATATATTTCCTTTTTTTAAAGATTTATGTATATGCATCTATCTTGCTTAAAATCAACGACATGTAAACGAATATTATCCTATACATTAAATATACCATTATGAGAGTAATTATAGTAATGATTTTTCGTTTTTTTTTTGTTTCTATTTTTGTGATGCTAAAATCTGTTATACAATTCTAGCAACAATATATTTAAGAAAACACTTTAGAAAATTTGTGATGTCCACTTTTGGTGTTTGTTTATTATATAAAATGAATAACTACTAATGAATTTTTGCATGATACGCCAAATAACATCAATTGTAATTATAGATTTTGGCTAAATGAAGTCTTATATAAAACTAAATTATTTGGTAATTATTGTAAAACTTTTATAAATTTGGCAAAAATCAATGTTAACTTAAGTATTGTAATAAAATACACAATTTGATTAGAGATTTTCTTTTTATATTATAAATTTATTACAAATTACAAATTGATTTAATTTTATATTTCTCTTTTAATATTTTCAAGCTCTAAGTTCTCAACCAAAAAAAAACAATACATTTAATAAGGTATTTACTGGTATTTTGATTTTAAACAAATCAACTGTTCAAAACTTTTGTCTATTCCAAAAAGCATTTCATGTTTATATAAAATAAATATATTAATTTTTGTCCATTTTTGCTTCTAAAATGAATTTTTTTATGCCAATTACTTAATTCAAACTTAACAAAGAAAAAGAAGAATTAATCAAAATTCCTTTATTAAATTATGACAGCTTTTAGTATAAAAAAGAACATATACAGATTTTAATTATTTATTTGATTAATTTAATTAAAATGATTAAACTTATGAGTATTAATATTATAAAAATTGAAACATATAATAGTAAAAATTACAGCTGAATTTCTACTTTTAAAACAACTTTGAATGATATAAACTCAGTTAAAAATTTATAATATTAAAATTAAATTTTTGAACATGTTATCCATTAATTTTATAATCGAACTTATGATTAATTTTAATTATTTTAAAATTATTTAGTTTGAAATATTTGTTACAAAAAAATTATTATTATTATTAGTTCTGAATACCTACCTAAGTTTTGCAGTCATAAATAGCATTTACTCGATTAGAATAGAATAATACTACATAATAAATTTTAAATATTTTTGTATAAATTATATCCTTTCATTAGTTCTGTGTAGGTTTTTACTTATTGTTAGCTTATTGTTAGATTACAAAATAATTTTTATATTTTTCCCCTGCTCAACAAGTTTCATTATTTTTTTATTTTGTATAGTTTATATTTGTTTGATAACAAACAATTTAAAAAGCGGTTAAATAACTATGATCAAACAACTTACTAAATTTTCAATATTTTAGATACATACAAAGCAAATATAACAAATTTCTTATTTACTAGTTTTTAAAAAAAATATGTTTTTTTATTAATTATTTTGACATAATTGTTCAAATATTTCAAAAAAAACAACAACTACTTGATATACACAAAATATTAATATAAATTTTTTTTTAAAAAAAAAAGCTTATAAAGGCATAAAAATTAATAAAAAGCAGTCCTTTGTGTAAAAATTTAAAATTATTACTAGTTAGATCACCTTGATGCCATTTATATAACAAAATCATACCATGTTCATATATAAAACAGAATATAATAACATTGACTTGATAAAATTTTCGTTTTGGTTTATAAAGAAAAAGTAAATAATTTATAAAAACCAAACGATATAACTTTGTTTCCTTATTTTTTATACTATTATGTTAGTATTAAAAAATTTGAGCAAAATAGAAAAATATGAAAAAGCGTGATAATATTTGTAATTGTTAAGTGGTAGAATACCGACTTAAAAAAAATCTTAGATTTAATTATAATGACAAAAAAAAAAACTGAAAAATATTGATAAATGATGATATTGCTATAGGATAAATCTCTAATAATTGTGTTGTTTTTAAATTTAAAATAATTAAATGTACACAGTTTAAATCAAAAAATAAACATTTTTGAAATTGAAACCTATATAAATATATATATATATATATATAGATATATTTGTATGAATACGAAGAATAGAAATACCAGAATGTATAGGAAAAAAGGAAAAAAATTTTTTAAAGAAATTCCTTTTTGTAAACCACGTTCTCTTTTTGTAAATTTTGTTAGTTGAGAATAAAATAGTAACGCTTTTTACTGTTTTAAAATTTAAAAAATTATTATACAAAAAATAAAAAACTAATAAAATTGAAAAGCATTTGTAATTAATTGTTGTAATTGTATATAAATTGAAAATATGGAAGATATTATTCTAGCGGGATATCGAGTTTGCTTTGTCACAAATAGTTCTTTCTTTTTATTATAAATACAAATTATGATTTGTAAAAACTTTTTTAAACCACAATTTTCTCACAATATTTCATTTATTATAGATGGATATATTCATAGGGTGCCATGTTGACCCCAACAAGCTTAAACCTTATACCAAATTTTATTTTTTGTCATATAAACATTCGACAAAAATTTATGATTCTTGTTTGGACATTGAAAACTAGTAAAACATGGGCAAAACAATGATTTTTCTGAATTATTTAGTTTTTAAAAAAATCGTGACTGTTGCAAAAAAAATCCTTATAATAAGGAAAATAAATTCTTAAATGAGAAATCCAAACTTCTTGAAATGTGTACTTCAAGTTGCTTTCCACAATCCAAGTATCTACCAGGTCTGACCCTCAAAGACTAGCTGTTTACCATAAAAAGATGTTTTGCCGAAAAAGATTTAATCTAAATAAAACTGAGTTCAATTTTAAAATTAAAGTAAATTGTAAATTGTTTCGCTTGAGCAGTATAAAAATTTTAGAGAAAGAATAAAATGTAGACTATATTTTTGTTAATATTGATCGATGCGTTAAAAAAAATAAGCTTTGACATAAATAAAAATAAATTCTACTTAGAAACTAAACTTTAAATTAATTTAATATTAGCATTGATAAATTTACCTACATTAAGTTTAAATTTTAAGCAAAATATAGAGAAGATTCCATATTCCATACCTGGTATTAGTAGCGTAACTAATACTGCTGAGGCTCGTGGCATTTTGCCCGCTCTGCCACTCTATTGTTACGCTACTGCCTGATGGTATAAACATTGAATTTAACATGCGAAAACTCGCTGAAAGTATACGCTAGGGACAACGACCTAAAATTGTTTCCATTAGGACCACGTCATAATTTTCTGGTGGGCACAGTTAAATTAATTTTGGCAGACGAAAGTCAGACATTATGTATGTATGTATATCAGTTTAGAATAAAATCAACTTCTGGGCTGAAAGATATCAAAAAAAAGGCAACAAACCTTAAATTTATTGCAAATTTATTTAGAAACTGTCATTTGCTTTTTACACTTTGTTGAATTTTAATAATGACGCCTCCTAAATAAAGAATAAACTCATTTTTGAAAGCCACATTTATAATTATTTAATCTCAAAACCCTTGGGAACCCTTTAATTCATATCTATACTATATCTTTACGATGTAATTTATCAAAATATAGCTATAAAGACCTTTAAACTCATCGATAATAATTCAAAAAACAAAAATTGACCTCATTCAATTGTTTAAGTTAAGTCGTTTTGTAATTTTGTAAATGATAAGAAATTGATTTATATATATTTTTAAGCTATATAAAATTAAAATTCATATTTCGAGAAATTTCTTTTAATTCAAAGGACTTGTTTTACTTTTTAGGAATTTTTATAAATGTGTTAACTAAAAGATTAATAACATTTACTTTTAACTGGGATGTTTAGTATTTTTTTTAATATAAAACAAAAAAATTATACTCTTTTAAGGTCTTAAAGCATCTCTTAAGAGACATATAAAGAAGGTAAGAGAAAAAGTACGAATTTTTCGAAAAACTTTTGACGTTTCATATATTCACGTTAAAGATTTGATTTCGTTGTAGCGCGTATTGTCTAGAATTTAATAATATTTAATTTTTCAATTTCTAAAAAATAACAATCAAAAAATTTAAATCTTTTTTCTAATAAATAAGATAAGGACATTTTGAAAAGTATAAACTAGAAAAATCATAATTTATTTTACTAGAATTTACTAATATAAATATAATTTGAATATAAATTGTTCACTTAAAATAATTATATTTTTAATTTATGTCTTCTTCATACGTAAAACCGCAAAAATTTAAAGTAAAATATAAAATTTAACTAAAAGTGAGAATAATATGTGATTAATAAAACAATTAATATGATAAAACAGAAGTGAAAGTTTTTTTTGTTTGGTGCTTTGTTGATTTTGCTGTATTTTTGTTTGTTTTTGTTTTTCTACTAAAAAAGAGTAGCTGTCTTAATTATAACTATATTTATTTGTGTTTTTAAAAATAATCTAATTGAAAATATATTATTTTAATAAAGAAAAGAAAATACTTAAAACAACAAATACAAAATGGATACGAAATTTGTTAATGTTGTAATATTAGGATTTGGATTTATGTTTTTATTCACATCTTTTCAAACAATGGGAAATATTGAGGTAAAATATATTTTGATTTATTATGTTTTAAATATTTCAAATCTATATTATGTGACATTCAAAATAAACTTCAGTTTCAAAAGTCTTAAATATTTAAAGGTTAAAGTTGTTAAAATATTCGTTTAACTGTTTTACGTGTCTAATATGTAAATAATTCTAGCTTTAGTTTAGTTAGATTTCAATAAATTTCATATATATATAATCAAATTATTTACAGCTTGAGTTGAAAATTAATAATTTGAATGTAATTTATTTCATTTGTTGCTTAGATTTTAATATCTTGTTAAATAAATCCAGTTTGACATTGACCAAATTTAGAAACTAGTTTTTATATTATTAACTATTCGTGATAATAATATTAAATATTAAATTTTGTTTTACATAAATCATTTCATTTTTGCATATTTCAATATGTATTTTAAAAAAGCTGCACATGTAGAAAATGTAGAGTAACAATAGAAATATTATTTGCTTATCGTTTAACAGAATTTTTTTGAATTTAATACCCAATAAACAATTTTTTTTTAAAGCTATTTTTTAATTATTTTATTAACATAAGTTCAGTAATTTAGAAAAATTTAAGTAAATCTAGAACAATTTTGATAAGAGTAAAACTAATTTGATTCCATTAATTAAGACTTTTCTGCTTTCAATTATGTTTACAATTTTTTTGGGGTTAATAACTTAATAATGGCTAATTTTATAGTTTTGCTATAATGAATTCTAAGTAAAAAATTGTACAAAATGAGCAAAAGACATTTCATGAGTTTGTTACATTCTGTTATCTTATCCTTTTATTCTTTTAAAGATTTTTTTCAACTCCTACAGTTGATGATGTAATATCTATCATAATGTTTCTGACATAATGTACACACTCATTCGATTTTGGGATTATGATATGCCTTTTCCCTGCAGATTTTGTAATAGAAACATTGGATTTGTTTGTAAGATCCACAGTTTGTGATTTACTCCAGTCTACCTTTTGTTGATAATTGTATTGTGTGCAATAAAAATTGATCCAAATATCTTCTCGTCTTTTTTCCAATTTCCCAATAACAAAAGTTCAATTTGAGGTAGTTGGTAAGAGCATTTGAAGCCTAAATTGCTGTAGTAAAAGAACGAGAGAGCGTATATTTTAAGACAGGCAGCTTCTAAGGCTGCCCACAAAGTGCCGGCTTACAACCGAGCTGACACTGATTTCAATACCGAAGACTGTAAAGTCGTTATGAATAAATCAATAGGAATCTGCTGAAAGTCTTCCGGGTTCAAGCCTACCAAAGATTAGACTAACGCAAAGGGAATCGGTGTCAGCTCGACGGTAAGCCGGCACTGTGTAGGCAACCTAAGAAACGTGCCTTTACATTTTCTGAACTGTTTAATTTTCCCCATATCATCTCTATCCGATATTTGCGAGAATTGGGACGACTTCAGCTTCGAAGAGAAGCAAAGCCTTATCGAGAAATAATGCAAAAATAATCAGATCTATAGATCTGATCGCTGCTGAAGTTCTATCTCAAATATGTGTCCTGAATCTCTGTTTTGTAGTCTTTATCGTGATTCCCAGGTATTCAAAAGATTATACTATTTCGCTTTTGTATGTAATGCCAAGGGATAGGTTTTTCATCCTTTCTGAAAGTCATCTACACTGTTTTATCACGATTTAGCAAAAAAATTGTTTCTGATAATCTACTTTGTTAGTAAACAAAGCCATGTCATCTCAATACATAAATGGACTGGTTCCCTTGACATGTTATTTTATTGTTCTCGAGATGTCGGCGATTATTAAGTTAAACAATAGTGGGCTCCAATTGGATCTCCTTTGTTTGTTTAATTTTCTCCAAAGAGGTTACTAAATCATTTATGGATACAAAATTATAGGCAAGTACATATATTATGTACTAGTTTGATTTCTACCTTCTCTAGTTACGTTAGTTTTTCCAGCATTTCCCCAATTATAGTTAAGTTACAAACTCGATAAAAACACAATGCAATTTTATTTTCAGCTTTCATAATGGTGTTCTATAACGTTTAAGAGCATGATTACTGTCTGAAGAGTGTTCCCTCCATTTTCTAAAGCCAGATTTGAGGATCTATTTCAAAGCGTTAATTTCGTGTTATGTGTCGATGTGAGAATTTTAAGGCTAGTGTTTTCTAGAGTTATTCTGTTATATGAATGATCCTTTTTATCTCCTTTGCCTTTGTACGGAGTTTTAATTTGAAAGTGTCTCCATCATTCTTGTACTTTCCCGATTCCAATGAATTTGGTTATTGATGTTGTTAAGATTATGCCAACCGGGCCGCAAGCTTTCCCATTTATTGACTTTTCAATGGTCGTTTTTTTACTTAATTTTTTGTAATCCAAATTTTTATGTTGCTCGTTTTGCTGTACAAATTCGATGAATGCTTTCATTTTACTTTAGCTGTACAGCTGTAAGAAGTATATTTCCCAGTCCTCAATATCTTTGATAAGTGAAGACTGTCCGTTTTTTTTTTTTTGCAAGTAAAAGGTTTCTAATTTTTTCCTCTGCTATATTTCTTACTTTCCATTCTATATGCGGTTTGATCTAGCCACTTTTAGGGTTTTGTATTTTTATCTTCCCTTACAATTTTTAAACATGTTCTCTGTAGATTACGGTTGAGCAAAGTATTAAAAGACTGCTTATGAGCCTCGTTGTTTTCCTTGGTAAACCATTTTTTTTTTTAGTTTTTTTTTTTTGGCTTTTCTTGGTGTGCTCCATATCGTAGCTTTGTTTATGTCATTTTTCTTAGTATGCTTTACAATTTATCCTAAGATATTTAAAGCCGACATTCTATTTTGTTAAATTTCTAACTTGTAAAATTTTTTGCAATGCTCTGATTTAAATGAATTTCTAATAGCTAAATAATTACAAGGATCCGTATCAATATGTTGAGCTATAAGAAATCAGTTTGTTTAATGTAAACAAAGAAAAAAATAATAATTTTAAATTTTTTAATCGATTGAAAATAACTTTTTAGAAAACAGTTCTTGAAGTTATTAAACAAGAGGATCCATCATTCACAGGAGATGGCTATACAAGTCTTGCTATTATTTATACATTTTTGGCACTATGCAATTGGATTGCACCCTCATTTTTATCATTTAGTGGACCACGTGGTGCAATGGTGGTTGGCTCTATTACTTATTGGTAAAAATTCGAATATAAAATAAAAATTTAAGTATAGAAATAATAATTTTTGTTTTTATTTTTAATAAAGCTTATTTATGATAACCTTTTTATGGCCAAAAACTTGGTTATTATATTTGGCAAGTGCAATACTTGGGGCTGGTGCATCAATAACATGGACTGGACAGGGTGCATTTTTATCATTGTGTAGTGATTCAAAAACAATATCACGTAATTCAGGAATATTTTGGGCAATGTTACAGACCAGTATGTTTTTTGGCAATCTATTTGTATACTATCAATTCGAAGATCAGACAACAAAAATTGATAAAGATACTAGAACATTAGTTTTTGCTGTTTTAATTGCTATTGCAATATTAGGTGTTATTTTTTTGGCAACACTAAGGCCTGTATTAGATATTAGAGCTGTAACTGATATTGAATTAGATGATAAACCAACTGGTTGGGAAAGTGCGCTTAAAGCATTCAAAATGGCTGCAAAATTATTTATAACACGTGATATGCTATTATTAAGTTGGACTTTTTTTTATACTGGTATTTACATATATATATATATATATATATTTAATTATAAAAATTTGTCTTATTTTTTTTACATAAAAAGGTATTGAATTATCTTTTTTAAGTGGTGTCTATGGTCCATCAATTGGATTTACTACTGCTATTGGAGAAACAGCAAAACAAATAGTTGGAATGGCTGGAATTTGTATTGGTATTGGTGAAGTTCTTGGTGGTATTTGTTTTGGTTTAATTGGAAATAAAACAAATCGTTATGGACGAGATCCAATTGTTATTATTGGTTTTATAGTTCATGTGATATCATTCTTTTTAATATTTATAAATCTTCCAAATAATGCACCATTTGGTGATACAACAGAAATATCATATTTAAATCCACCAAAATCATGGATAGCATTGTTATGCGCATTTTTGATTGGTTTCGGAGATTCATGTTTCAATACACAAATTTATTCAATGCTTGGTGGAGTTTATGCTAAGAATTCAGTTGGTGCATTTGCATTATTTAAATTTACACAGGTAATAATTTTTAATTAATGTTTAACACGAATATCTAATCTGTAGCTATACATACTACCAAATGACTATCAACTTTATGCATGATAACATATGTCAACTGTTTTTGTTTCACAAAAGGATACAAAATGAGCATGACAACTAATAATTATAACTATTTTCACGTATATTTCATATTATATCATATCTTTTGTTGAGTTTCATTTTTCCAAAAACTCTGAAATTCCAAACAGTGCGGCTATATTACGGTAAAGCACCATGCAACCCTAATAAGAAGTATAATTAAGTGCTTCGGGAAAATACAATTTTTTTTAAAAAAAAACCTAACAGTTTTTCCGCAATAAGGAAAAAGCCCTTTCAAACTGCGCAAAAATTTAAAATGATGAAATTTCAAAAGAAAATCTCTTATTTGTTTTGGGTGATCTATTGTTTAACAAATCACGAACATCACTTATATGTATATATATATATATATATATATATATCACACAAATGAATGAAGAGAAAGGGTGATTTTTTATTTATTAGTTCTTCCCCAACTTTTTCCCAAATATTACTATATTTACTTTGCACTTTATCACCTGGTTGAATTATTTGATCTTTGCAATCCAAAAAGGATATTATACTTACCTAACTTCTCTAAATAATAAAATCATTATTTCCTATCCCTTAATATAAGTACATCAACAATTTTAAGTACAATAAATATTTTGAAGGCCACAAAGTGTCCTTTTATCACAAAACAAAACAAAAATATTTGTTCTAGCTATGGCTAGAGCAAATGAAACAGCCGTTTTACGATCTTAGGCGTCAGGCGATTGTCGAGCGGTGGGGTGTGTCGAGCTTAATAAAATAAAAATATTTAAAAAAATTTAGCAATGGAAATACTATTCTTTGTTAAATTATAGGATCCTTTTTATGTTCCGCTTCCGTTTGGTTTGTACAAAACAAAACACCTCAAAAATTTTCGAGATAAGCTTCCGTCTAGTTTTAAACCCTTGAATTTTTCGTACAAAAAATTGTCATTGGTGGTTTAAAGTTTGGTTGTGAAATTGCAGATCTGAACGTTTTATAAGGATATTTTATACAGTTAAAATTAGTGCTTAACATTTTTAAAGTTTAAAAAAAATAATAGACGCTAACAAAAAATAAAAACTCATTTATGTTATAGTGCGTTTACATCGCACGATTACTGACGAAATTACTAATGAATTTACTGACAATCATAGATCATACATCAGATCATACAAAATCCATGATTTTCAGTAAATTCGTCAGTAATCGTGCAGTGTAAATGCACTATTACGCAATATCACTGTGTAAAAGAAGCATTTTAGAAATTTCAGTTTTGCAAATCGATTATTATAAATTTTATCTTTTTAGTCTGTTGCAGCTGCTATTAGTTTTTTCTATTCATCACATTTGGGATTAAGGATACAGATTGGACTTTTAGTACTTTTTGGAACAATCGGCACTGCTTGTTTTTGTATGGTTGAATGGGCTGTAAAACGTCGTGAATTATGTAACATTCCAAATGATTCTAAGATAATCGATGAAACAAGTGACTGAAAAATTATTTGGCCAATTTTATAATTGTAATTATGTATATATTTATATTTTGCTTCTTTTTTTTTTAAACTGTTAAATGAATTGTTAATAAAAGAGCAATTTTTTAAATATTTTTAAACTAATATAGATATGCATATACTTTACTAAAACAATCGAAAAAGATTTATTTTATTTTAACATAGTCCATATTTACTAATAAATATTAATTAGCAAAAAAATGAGACAGTGAGATGGGATGTTAATGGACCTACAGAAAAATAATTTAGACACTATTCAAAAAATCAATTTTGACATATTCGACATTTTTCAAAATGAAAAACATGAGGACAATATTAAGAAAAATAGACAATATACTTAAGATAATTGGTTACAAATCATATCCATACAGTTAAACTAGATGATAAAAACAATGACAAAGCTAGTATGGCCTGAGGTAGGGTTAAGATTTAACCTACACGAGCTTACAAAGAGGAAAAATTACAATTAACATTTCTCGAAACAAAACTTATTAAAAATATTAAACTAAACGCTAAACGCTAATCGTTGAACCGAATGAGAAAGAACAAAAACAAGATAAATCGGCTTTATTAGAAGGATTAATAATTTTGGAAACGTTAATGGGGGATAGATTAAACTATTTATAAGGGCATATAATAGGACACCGTGATATAAAGTAGGAAAGGGCCAAATATTGAAAAAAAGTCAATGAGATGTCTCTTATCCTATAGTAACCTGCTCTGAATTAACAACTAAAAATGATAATTAATACTAAAAGCAACAATTAATTGAAAAGAATAAGAAAAAAAATTGATTAAAAAATACAGTAATTAGCAATATTAACTATTACATTTTTATATTAGAATTTCGTGTTAAAATTTTTGTAATAGAATTTCGTGTTAGTATTTCTTAGAGGCCATTAATGATTTTGGCCTAGTTCTCATTTAGAAATTCTTGATAAGAACATTCGTTTCAAAAGAACTAATATATCAATACAAGGACAACAAAATAATGTAAACGGATGCGTTCGCAAAAAAAGAAATCGTTAAATAGGAAAAACTAATCTAATAAATATTCAGTAAATAATACACAATTAATTTAAAAAAAAAAAAACAATTTATAAAAACATTTTAATAATTTTGATCCACAATTAATTTGATCTCAAACCATATAAAAAAAATTTTCTTATTATAATTTATAATTTTGATGCCATTTATAACTTCCATAATATTTAAAATTATTTTCTTCACATTTACGATCAGCTTCTTTAGGACCACGTGAACCATATATATAAGGCAATGGTTTATATTTTTCTTTTTCAATTTTATGTAATAATGGTGTAAATATACGCCATGCTTCACTTAATTCATCAGTTCTAACAAAATGCATTAATGAACCACAAAAAACATCTAATATAAGACGTTCATATGCATCTGGTAAATAAAAATTTTTATATCTATGACCATATGTTAAATCTAATTCAGTTTCTTCCATATCAAATGTTATACCAGGTGATTTAGTCATCATTTTAACATAAAGTGCTTCACCTGGTTGAACACGTATAACTAATTCATTACGTTTAGTATTACCATCAAATATATCACCGGGTACATCATGATATTGTATACGTACTTCAGCTTTTCTTTCATTTAATGCTTTACCACATCTTAATATAAATGGTACACCATCCCATCGTTCATTAATTATTTTAAGTACAGCTAATGCATATGTTGGTGTCACTGAATCATTTGGTACTGTTGGATCATCTAAATATGATAATTTTTCATCATTTTTACCATTTGGATTACCAATATATTGTCCAAGTACTACATCATCTAAATTCAATGGTTTAATACTTTTTAAAACTTTAACTTTTTCATTTCGTATATCATCTGGATGACAAGATACAGGTTTTTCCATAGCTACTAATGATAACATTTGTAATAAATGATTTTGCATAACATCACGTATTATTCCAAATTCATCAAAATAGCCACCACGTCCCTGTGTACCAAATGGTTCTTTGAATGTTATCAAAACTGATGCAACACTTTCACGATTCCATGTTGGACTAAAAATACGATTACCAAATCGTATTGTCATTAAATTTTGTACCATTTCCTTTCCTAAATAATGATCAATTCGATAAATTTGATTCTCATCGAATAATGATGATAAATGATCACTTAATGCCTTTGAAGTTTCCAAATCTTTACCAAATGGTTTTTCAATAATAATACGATTCCATCCTCTGATTATTTAATATGAAACATAACAAAATAATTTGGTTTACTAATAATATTTAAAAAAAAATAAAATGAGAAAAATTCTTAGTTCTTAAAGATAAATTTCATTAAGTCGAAAATAAAATTGCACATTTATGTGAAGCTTTATACACACTCAGTATATTTTAATATTAGAATTAATCCTCCAGCTCAGTGATTCTCAACTATTGTGCCGTGGTACTTTTGTGTGCTCCGAAATTCTAAAAGTGTGCCGCTAAATGATTATGATTACGTTAGCGACCAAGTTAATGAGCCCACACCCGGTAAAAGTAAAATACTTCTTACTCAAAAAAATACGTTGTTCATCGGAAATACAACGATGATTTTTTGAAATTTGGATTTACCTTTACAATGGAAAATGACAAAGTTGTTCCCGAGTGTGTGATATGTGGTTGTAAATTATCAAATAGTGCTATGGTTCCGAGCAAACCCCAACTTCACTTGGTGACTAATCATCCTTGGCTTTCAACAAAAGACAAAAGCTACTTTCAAAAATCTTTATCTTCAACATTCAAGCTAGTAAAAATTTTTACGAAATAGCTGAATTGATTCCTGTTAATTAGTCAAATTTTTAAATCGTTAGAAGTGTGCCGCAACAAGAAAAAGGTTGAGAATCACTGCTCTAGGTAGACATTTACAGTCCACGTAATGATTCAGAACGCAATTAAATTTCAATAAGTAATTTTTGATACTATTTAAATCGAAAGTTTTATCCACCATTTTTAATTTGTAAAAAGAAAATTAAGAGGAAAAATGTTAATTTAGATTATTTTGAAAATTAGGACGAAAGTATTACAACTTCGTGTTAGTATTCCTCAGAAACCATTAAAACTTTTGGCCTAGCCCTTATGTAGAAACTTGCGACTAAGAATTTCGTTCCAAAAGCTAACAATAATCAAAACTTATATTCTTAACTAATATTAAAAAAACAAAAAAATACCTTTGTCCCATACAAACAGCTTTTATATTTGTTGTAACTGATTCAAAAACAGACGGTGGTAAAGCTAAATAAAATATTCTATTTGCTGTAGTATGATTTTTTTCAATTCTATCCAATTCATTATTAAGTACAGCAAGATCTTTACATTTATCATAACTTCCAGCTACATAATAATTACGTTTCCAAAATTCTTCATATTTGTTTTCTTCACCTGATCCGATCTAAAAAAACAAAAAAATAAAATAAAATAATAATGAAATTAATTTACAAACTACCTTCATATATTGATCACATTTTTCTCTGAGTTGTTCAATAGAAATTTTTGATCTTGCATAACCAAAAACTGATGTCCTTAATGGTAAAAGATTATCACGATATAAATACCATAATGTTGGATAAATTTTTTTTCTAGCTAAATCACCCTACACGGAAGTAATAAATATTATTTATTTATATATATTTAGAAAAATAACTTACGGATGCTCCAAGTATGACAAAGATATGCGGAGTTTCACAATCAAAATGTGCTCCTTCGCATGTCATACTTGATGATTTGAGTGACTTTTGTATAGCCTCAAGTGTTTCAGTATTATTATTTTCTATTTTGTTAAAAAAAAATTCGATAAAATAAATTTATGTTGTCGTTATTTAAATTGTTTCATTTTTATTTTAGCTCTTGACTTTAATCATTTTTCATATAATCTCTTTACACGCTACTAAAGGTTGCGGAACTTTGGTCTAACTTTTTGACTTACATCAAATTTAAAAATTTAGCCAAGGCTACTGCTCGACTACTAACAAGAAAAACAAAATAAATCTTTTAGCCCTTGAGTTTACGTCTTGTCCAAAAATTTAACAATATGTGTAGGCACCATTAGATTTAACAAAAGCATATTGACCTTGAAATCTACTAAAATGAATCCTTACTTTTAGAAAGGAAAAATTGCCAACAAATGAATTTTGATATTCCTAGAATTCATTCTGTAACAATAATTACTAGAAGAGGAACTAAAATGAAATACCAACAATTGGAAATGATGAAATAATAATAATAATAATAAACCGGTTTATATTAAAGCAGATGAAAAGAATTATAGACAATTTTTTGTATACATATATACTTTTTCAGCTTGATATCCTTTGTGAAAAGATTTAAGCATTAACAACAAGATTAAAATTTTATCATACTTAAAGCAAAAATATTCAAGCAATTAAAATTGTAACAATTTAAATATTCTTGTATTTTGCTTTCTAATTAAATTACAATATTCTTTTTTTCGGTTTAGGATTTAAATTTGGTGACCTCTTTTTTAGTCATTGAATTTAATTCTATTATTCAAATATAAATATAAAAAAAAGAAATATATATGAAGTGAAGGAAATTTTTAACAGAATATTTTAAATCGAAGAAGTAGTTTTTCATACTTAGGATTATTATTAAATTTAGCTTTTAAATTTTTAACTTAATTCAATTATTATTTCATATGCATAAAAATATATATAAAAACATTCATTTTTCCAACATAACTTTTTTAAATTATAGCAAATTTATATAGTGTGCTTTTGTTATGAACATGGGAGGGGGCAGAATTGGAAGTTTTTCTTATACTTAAACTTTCGCTCGCATGATTTTTGACAAGTCACAAACTTTTGTGGATATTATATATACATATATCGAGGTTGAAAAACTCCAAGAATTATATTAAGTAAAAACACTACAATCATAAAATTTAAATTTTTAATGTATTTACCTTTAGACTGCATTTTTTAGTTTATTGTTATCTCTTTTATTTGAAATAAAATTTTATGTTTAAGTTATTGTTCTTTATTAACAAAAAATAATAATTTTTACCTCGCTTTGCAAGGCAAAATAATAAACAAAAAAAAATGAAAGCAGAACGAACACCTTATCTTCCGAACACAGCAAAAGTGAAACTAAAATTTTAAGTAAAAAGCTTTATATAAAATATTTGAAAGCGTTCCCCCACATAAATATTTTTTTAGAAACTTTGTTAGAATTAGAAATGAATAAATTTTATACCTTTTGGACTAAATAATGAATTGAATTTACTCAATTAGAAGAATTAATTTTTTAGTATTTAATTTTCATTCACTGGCAATGGAAATGGTAATTAATAGTTTTGAATTGCTTTTTACGGAATACTTATACATTTTTTTAATTTATATTATTTTCAGTTATGTATCAATATTCATACAAATGAAGCAAATTGCTCATAAATCAGTTTTTATAGCATAAGTTCTTTAGTTTTTCTATTGTATTGTATGATGGGTTAAAAAGTATGATTAAAAAATTAAACACAATCAAAAAAACCTTCATTTATTAATTTAACTTATTATTAAAAGAAAATAATTGTAAAATATCAAAATAAATAATTAAAAGATAATGTAAAATAAAATATATTTGAATTGTTGAGTCCTTGTTAAAAGATAAAAGCATGTATTTTTAATTATCAATTCTTTATTTCCTTTTCAAAATTCAAAAATACAGCTTGTTGTTGTAAAGTTAATTGAAAAAATAGAGAAAAGTTTATTTACTAATTTATTTATTAAATTAATCTTGTATTACAAAATTTATTTTTTAATGAAATCTGGCCTTGTTGAAATTCATTGCTGAATATAATTAATAAATTAAAATTGAAAAGAAGACCAAATCTTTCCTTAAAATCAAAAATAAATAAGCTCGCAGTTTTTATAACCATCAAAAGCGATGAAAATTCGCTCATATATACCTGCTGACCAGAGTAAACTCTCTTTAAAACCGATGCATCCCCTTTCGTACTATATTCACGATGTATGGAAAGTTTAAGGCGCTAGCTTGCTTTATTGCTTTTTATAAAAAATTATTATTTTTAGTAAAATGTTATATTTACTTAATAACAATCAACTATCAAAAATCAACTTAATAATTAATAATTATTAGCTATTTTTCTAATTTTTAAACTAGCAAACCGTTAAAATGCTATTATAAAGCCTTTATTGTAGTGATGTATCTAATACCAAATTTCCCACTGGGTTGGTATATACGATATATATAATATAATAATTACGATTGAGAGGTTTAATAATTGCATGCATTAAATACATATGATGCGCTATAAACGTGCGATGTCTTGTTGTATCATTCAGTGACTGTATAGTGACTGATTTACCTCAGTACTCATAGCGGAAATTTTCTATCGGTGACTTTTCAGTCTTGTCCCCATGTTAAATGTGATATACATATCTGCTTTGATGGTTTGAAAACTATGAATTAACATTGATCGGTGACTTCTTACATCGCATCGTAAGATAGAATTTTCACTGCTGAAAAATGTTGAGCTATTAATTTTAAATTTTGCCTTTAGTGACCTTGTTACTGTTTCTCTCTTCAGAATTCATGTGAAATAGAAATTGCTCCTCAAATTTATGCGCTTGCGGTTTAAACATAAATTTCCTTGGTAGGATAAATTAATTTAAAAGGAATTTCAAACAGATCTTAAAAAATATAATTTTGTTATATATAAACAACAATATAACTAAGACACTATGAATAAACTTTTAAATTCATGGTGGTTAATATACCACCGGCGAAAATTTATTAAGTGCTTCCTATTTCAAGCTCAATTGAAGTGCTAAAACTAAAAGCTCTATTTGGGTGCTCAAATTGAGTGCATTTTGTATGTGATTTATCATATTTTAATTATCTAAGCTAGTAGTCTCTAATTTTGTATATTAAATCTATGTTTATAGTTAAAAAAATCCTACCAAATTAAAGAACTTAAGTTTTTCCGTCATTTAAAAACATTCTGTATGAGAAATTTTATTGATTTCTTTAGTAGAAGGACAACGTATTATGTTTAGGTAAAACGTAGTTAAGGGCAAACAGCACTAAATAATATATTTCAAAAAACCCAGTTTAAGTATTTAATAAAATAAAAGGTAAAAAATGTATATTTTTGCGTAATTAACGTGAAAAACCTATAAATTATAGATACGATACCTGGATACAAATTGGCTAATCGGGTTTTAGTAACCTACAAACAAAAAACCAACAAACTAGATTAAAATTGACTGGTCCTTATTATGTAGACAAACCCAGTAGAAAAAGTATCTGTACTTCTTCAATAAAAAAAGTTACTTTACATTCATCTGAATACCTACTTTCTCGGGGCTCAAAACTCACCGTCTGATGACTTTCTGCATGAAAATTAGACTTAAAAGTAGCTATGATGGTTACTTTTTGCATGCTGCATTAAAAAATATTTCACAAGTGAGTTTTACGACATGATTTAGGCATGAGAAATTCACAGATGAATAATTTCCATACTGGGAAAAGTTTTAAATTTGTTTAGTTATAAAAATTTTAAATATTCAGCAAAAAAAAAAAAAAACGACTACACCAAATTGACTAATATAAAATTTGTTTTTTAAGTGTATGGTAAACTTAGCGTCAATTTTGTAAGAGCATATGAAGAGGATACATTCCCACACTTCTTCGAACAGATGAAATTCGTTAGTCAAATACAATCAAAGTTTTTGATTATGATAACAAGAAAATAGAGAAAAACCTCAAACTACAAAATTGACATTTGATAGCAATAAAAATTTTTAAGATTAAAAAATAATAATAATAAAATATTTAAAGCAAATATTTCATTAAAATAAGTTTAAAGAAAAACACATGTAATTACGATACAAAAAATTTTTTTTGTTTTTAATTTAGTTTAAAAATAGCGAGGATACTGTTAATTAATTTGTATATATCTATATACAAATATACATATATTTTACTTTATTTTTGCGCTCGGTGCAAAATATAGATTTAATTATATTTTCTTTTTTTCTAATAGCGAAAAACATTTTCTTTTCAAGTTAAGACCTATTATATATATATATGTATATATATACTTAAAATTACAATACTTTAAAAATAATATTAAAAAATTAATTTGAAATTAAATACAGAAAACTGGTAAAATGTTTTATGCTATACTGATAACTATTATTTTAGCAATTTTAACAAAAACATAACATATATGTGTATATATATTAAATTAATATTTTAAAAATGTAAAGAAAATTAATTAAAGTAATTTAAGAGAATTTATGGCAAAAACTATTACCAAGTTTTCAATAGAACTTGCTGCCTTGAATAATATGAATAAATAATTTAAAATAGAGCATAGACAATTAAAATTAAAGAAATTTTCTCAGAATGTAGCGTAATTAACATTTCCATATTCTATTTGTTTTAAAAAACTCTTCTAAATTTGGCATATTTTAATTTATACAAAAAGAAAAAGCAAATACTAGATTACAGTAAAGTAAATTTCAGCAAATTCATTTAAATTTATAATTTAAAATTTAAGTATAAATTTAAGAAAGTTAAGAATTTGTCATCTAATTTTATAAATTAATTAATCTTATAATGGCATAGTCACTGATGAATTATTTATGATATATATGTTTTTATGAAAGATTGATTAAACAGTATATAAATTAATAAAATTAATGGCAATACTATTTGTTTTTTGTTTTTTTTTTAGCAGACAATACTTTTTGTATTTAAATTTGACAATGACTTACTAGGTATAGTACTATTAAAAGTAATAGTTTCGTCAGGCACATGAATACTGTTTTCGTTAAAAGGACTCTTTTTATTGTTATAATTACTAATATTATTTATATTTGAAATTAATGGCATTGATGATTGTAATAAAATATCTTTATTAAAATCATCATTACAATCATCATCAATTTGTTGTTGATTAATATCATTATTTTTTGATAAAAATATAATACCATTTAAATTTTTTCTATTAAAAATTTGTTTTTTTTCTAACGGTGGTTTCATTTTATTATCATTACTATTAATACCTGAATTAAATACTACTTTATTATCTTTTATATTATGTATATGACAATTATTTATTTCATTTAATTGTAAATGGAAATTATTAAAAGATAAATTATCACAACTAGTATTACTAGAATTATTAGAATTTAATGAAGTTTTTGATAAACATTTTTCAATTGTTTTATAATTCTCATTATCTAATATTTCATTTTCATCTTTTTCTATTTTTTTTATTGTACTATTTTTATTATTTACATTTGTATTCAATAATTGTTGTGATTGTATCATTAAATTATTTGATGTAGTTGTTGCTATTATTATATCACTATTATCATTATTAATACATGATGTTAATACATTTTCAGTATTATTATCTATAACATTAATGGTTATATCATTATCGGTTTGAAAATTTCCTGTATTGCCATCTAATATATCATTGTTATTATTATTATTATTAATATTATTATTACATTCATTTGCTTTTTTATATTGATAAATAATAACTACCCATATTATAGAAGTTCCAACTGCACAACAAAATACTGTTATTATAACAATACCAGTTATTTCTTCAACATTAACAACATTTCTATTAGCTGCCTTATTTACTTTGAGTGTTATCTGTGCTACAGCATTACCTAATTCATTATTTATTTCACATTTATATTTACCAGCATCACTTAATATAACATCGGTTATAATTAATAATTCATTACCGGCTGCAAAATAATGTCTTTCTGTTATTTGTAATGGTTTATCATCTTTTGACCATTTTAAACTTGGTGTAGGTGAACCAGTTGTTCTACATTCTAAAATAGCTTTTTTACCAATAACTACCTCTTCATTTTCGACTGGTTTTATAAATGATGGTGATTCTAAGAATAAAATAAATTATTTTATTGTTTAATATAAATAATAGAAATTAAATTTTGTTTTTTTTTTTCTTGAAAATATTTACCATAAACTGTCAAGGTTGCATTAGCTTTAATAATACCAGCTGGATTTTCTGCTGTACAAGTATATACACCCATATCAGATACATTTGCATTTATTATAAAAAAAGCATCATCAGTTGGCATAACATGCATACGACGTTCTCTAGCTGCTGGAAAATCATTTCCACCATCTTTTTGCCATGCTATTTGTGGTATTGGTTCACCAAATGCAGAACAATCTAAACGTGCTGTACTACCTGAATTTATTGTAACATTTGATGGTGTCTTACGAAATTCAGGATATGCTATAAAATTAAATAAACAAAATAAATTATATATTGTAAATAATTAAAAAGTATATTTTTTCCAAGAGTAAAAATAACGGATATGATATCAAAGAGTATTATTCCAATTTTATATTTGATTAAATGCTTACAAAATTTGACAAAAATTTTTATGAATAAGAATGAATAAGTGAAATTTGTCATTCACTTTTTATTCTTTGTGTACAAAAATAATATTCGAATAGCTACAGAAAGTGCAGAGTATACATCTCAAGAGATTATACCGAGAAAACTAAAAACATATGATATAAATTTTATATCCCATCTCATAAAAATCATTAAATTAATTTGATTAAAAACCTTAGAATATAGAATTTGTTAAAATAAGTTTTGTTTTTTTTTTGTATTTGATAATATTATAATAAATTTATAATTTCCAACTTACTAGCAACTGTAATTTTAAAACGTTGAGAATATGCTGTACCAAAACTATTAGTAAAAGCACATTGATATCGACCGCTATGATCATGATTAACATTATACAAATATAAATAGCTTGTTGTTATTTTACTACTATTTGAATTTATTTTTTGTATATCATTAGCTCGAACTTCAATATTATCACGACGCCAGCTTACAGTTATATCTGATGGTACCAATGAAATTGCTGAACATTCAAGTATTACATTTGTTCCTTTAATAGCAAGTTGATTTGATGGTTCTTTAATTATTGATGGTTTTGGAGATTCATCTAAAATTTATTAATATAAATAATATTCAAAAGTATATATATATATTTATATATACTTACTACATATTAGATCTTCTTCTTTTGATGATAAAAATGATTTACCGTGTAAATTCATTGGATAATCGCAAATAATTTGACCGACAATTGTATGTTTAGTAGATTTAAACCAATTATATAACCATTTAACATAACAATCACATAAAAAATTTTTCGTATGAATTTTTAAATTTTGTAATTTTTTCAATGGTTCAAATGCATTCAATTGTATTGTTGTTATATTATTTTTATCTAAATTGATTATTTCTAAACTTTCTAAACCATTAAATGCATTTTGATTTATTGATTTAATATTATTATCATTAAGATTTAATTTGTTTAGTTTTTTCAATACACTAAACATATTAGGTATATTTTCGATGATCCAAAAAAGTTTATTATTACTTAAATCCAATTGTTCTAGATTTTTGGTACAATTAAAACTTCCCTCAACAATATTTTTCAAATTATTTTTAGATAAATTCAATTTTTTTAATTTTGTTAAACATTTTAAATGATGAATTTTTATATGTGTTAAATTATTATATGATAAGTTAAGTGACATTAATTGTGGTGTATATTCCCATGTATCTACTTCAATATCATTTAAGCTATTATTTGATAATGAAATTGTTGTAAGACTGGTAAGATTGACGAATCCTTGTTTATTAATAACAGTCAGTAAATTTGAATCCAGTTCACTGTAATCAAATAAATTTTTAATTAATGGACGTTATATCAAGATATTTAAAGTTACGAATTTACAAAAAAACAAAAAAACAGAATCAATATGAGGCTATTAATAAAACAAATAGAACCACAACATAAATCTGTTAAATTGATACATGAAAATTGAAGCTAGTGTAGAAAGGTCTAAAAGATCATAAATTTGATAAGGAAAAAAGCTCAAAACCTTGATTTATTTTTGATCTTTGCGAAAACATCAGCTTTTTGTGTACTTTTTCAAAGGTTACCAAAATTGCATTATAGGATTACAAAAGACGAAATGAAAACGGCCATTGGAAACTCAAAAAATTGAAAATTTTTGAGCACCTTAAACAATCACAATACGCTTGATATATGGACAGCATTAACAAACAAATGCATTCAAATCAGGAGTATACCAGAAGGATAGAGATATTTTTAAATTAAAATTCTTGATCGAAACTCATACAAAATTTTATTTTCACAAAGAATTATACTTTATTTAAAGAAAAGTTAAGTAATGATTAATTTTCTAATCTTATTTTATATTTACGAATAAAAAGAACAAAAAACTAAAAATTATTAATTAGTGTACTACAGAAGAAGGCTGACAAGGAAGAAAAAAAAATTCGATGATGGGAAATAATAATCTTCTTAATTGACTTAAGCATATTTATAAGGTCAGTATTTGCATGGTTTGCTATTCATACTTGGTGTCTAGATAAGCGCGTTGGGCAGCGCTTTTATAGGAGTTTTGCGGTAATTTTATACTAAGAATTATATTATAACCGACGTCTTCTTATTTAAGAGCAATTAATTAAAAGTATTCTATGAAAAACATCAAACTCGTTTTACGCGAAAATATTTTTTAAAAATAGAATGTTTTCAAAGGAATTAATTGCTATTAAATTTTTATTTTTAAATTAATTTTAAGAAATAATTTAAAAGATGAAAAAACTTACATAATATCAATATTTTTGAGCAAATGAAACACTCGATCAGGAAGATATCTGATATTGTTGCTTCTAAGTTTCAAAACCTTAAGTTCATCAAGTCCTTTAAACATTGAGTAACTAATATTTATACTGTTATTACTCAAATCCCTTTGAATAAAGAAAAAAAATTATTTAAATAAAATATTTATTTTCAATATATTAAATACTTACAATTTTTCTAAATTATTTAATGATTTGAAAACTCCAGTAGGTAAATTGAACAAATTATTATGACTTAATTGTAGTTCTACCAAATTGTCCAAATGATCAAGTGATGCATCTTCAATAATATTAAGTCGATTGAATGATAAATTTCTAAAAAAGAAAAAACAATAATTTCTTTAATAAATTCATTGAAAAATTAATTAATTAATACATACAGTTTTGTTAAACGATTTTTTGGTGGAAAAGAATTTAATAAAACAACTTTAATCCGATTTCTACTTAAATCGAGTTCTTTTAAATTTGTTAATGACATAAATAGTTCAATTGTAATTAATTGAATTTTATTATGCGCCAAATTTAATTTTTCTAATTTATTTAAGCCAACAAATGATGGGAGTTTACGAAGACGATTCTTTTTAAGACTTCTACAAAGAAAATAATTAAAAAAATGGATAAATACTATTGTATTTTTTTAAAAAACAAATTAAATACTTACAAACTGATGAGATTTGGTAAATTTTTTATTGGATTTTTGACGCTACTTTCAATTCCATTTCCTGTTAGGTCCCTATGAATAAGTCATATGCTATTTGTGTACAATTTTTTTATTAAAAAAAATTAAGTACTTACAATTGACCAACCCAATCTGGTAATAAAGGAATTTTCTTTAAATTAAGTCGTTTACATTCAAAATAGTCGTCCAAACAAGAACATTGTTCAGGACAAAAAGAAACTTGATAATCATTTTCATTGTTATAAAAATTTTCAGGTGTTATTTGCAATGTATTTTCAATATATTTATCAGCCGTTTGGTTTGATATACCACCACATATTACAAAACTAATATGTGTTAAAAAATTCAAATAATAAAATTTAAATATTTCAATTTTGAATTCCAAAATAATCATTTCCGCTTATTAAGTAGTTAACATTTGATCATTTTTTTTTGGTATTTTTTATTTATAAATTTAGTGTAAAACGTTTATTAATTGGTTTTGGCATTTTTAATTATTCATCTTGGATGATTTTATTATTTTGTTAAATAATAAAACAAAATCTTTAAGCTTCTTATTTATAGAAAAAGAGATATTATATCATTTTGCTTTTAAAAATGTTTAGGAACATTTCGTTAATTATTTACAGTAAATAATAAATAAAAGCCGCCGGATTACACCTTTGTTTATTTATGTCTGTAAAACTGATGTTTTATATTACTTGAATTATATAATATATTAAGAAAAACACATAAATGAATAAGGAACTTTTAAATAAATAATACCAAATATATTTCACATTTATATATAATTTTTATTTTGATACTTTTTAATGACATCTTTCAAACAAAAAAATAGTCATGAAATCAACTTCAAAACAAGATACGGCCATTTTGATAAACTATGTTTTTGATGTTTTTGACTTATTTTTTTTCTATTGTGATTTTTTTAATTACAGCGGTATAATACTTTTTTTAGCGTGTGGTTGAAACTCGCTCTTAAAAATCGTTTAAAATCTCTTAAAGAGCACAAACGCAACGGACGGTCTTCATCACGCGCGTTGATATGCGTTTTATTTTGCATTCGATGGCAATTCTGTTGTTACTAGATGCTGCTACTAGATGGCTCTTTTATTAAAATTTTATAATAGTTTTAGGCAAAGCTAATCAATTTGAAATTTTGTTCCTATGGAAATAGAAAAAGAACACGCGCTTTGGGTATTCGCCGTAAGATATCAGGAGTCAGCCCAAACAACGTAAAAGTGTTATATAAACAAATGTTTAATTTTTGCCCTAGATGTCACCTGTACAAAAATTGATTAATAAATGTCAAATGTGACAAATACAAAAAGTTTGTAATGAATCCCGATATTAAAATAATGGAAAAAAGTAAAGTGAGTCCCAAAGGTATATATATATTTTTTTATTCAAAACTAATTCCTTTTTTGCCTGTTTCGCTAAATCTTTACGTTTATATTGCTTTTGTGCTATTTTAACGGAATCCTTTTTGATTTTGTCAAATTTCGCGGCAAAGAATTCATAAACAAAAAATTTTGTTTGTTTTAGCTGATTTTGAGGTGACTGGAGTTTCACGAAGCGGTCGTGTTAGAAAAAAATCTTCAAAATTAATGGATTTTCAATCACCTGATGATATTGAACCTAAATTGAAAAAAGTGTTACCTGTAAAACCCAACGGCTTGTTTAAACCACTTCAAAACTTTGTTGGTTCATCGTTGTTTGCAATCAATCGTAATCCAGATACTACAAATATTTATAAAAATGAACCTAAGTCTGATGATGAATATTCTGGGGATGAATATATACCAGATGATGAAAGTATTGATACCGCACCTGATTCTGAGGAGGAAATCGATGATGAAAATGATGATGATGATGAAAATTATGTTGATCCAACTGTTCGACAAAGTATTTATATTTTGGAAAAAGCAAAAAAAAAAAAAGTTTTGAAAGATGGCAAAGTACTACAAATCTTCATAGAAATTAATTCAATATAATATATCTTTTTGTATTCTATTTTAGGTAATATATGGCAAGGCTCAAAGAAAAGATAAAGGTAAAACCAGATTTACAGCTTATATGTTATGGGCTCGTGATGTCCGTCAACAAATGACCAAACAACAGCCAGATTTAGGTTAGTAATTATAGCAGAGCTTATATTTAAAAAAATAAATAAATAAATGTAATTTTTTTTATTTTTCTAAAGATTTTGCCACTATTTCAAGACGTCTTGGTGAAATGTGGGCAAATGTACCAACTAGTGAAAAATATAATTGGAAACGTCGTGCTAAACGATTAGCAACTCGTTCAAAAACAATTGATCGTAAAGATGGATCAAAGTTACCTCATACTTTTTTAAATAAAGGTACTGTAGGTAAAAATAAACGCATTTTGATTAATGATAATATAAATAAACATGATATTTTTAATCGTGATTCAGTACAACATAGCTTAGCGAAAACAAACTATCCTCCTATAATACCTGGAATGTATAAAGTAACTGGCACAGAACCAATTGATGTTTCTGCTTATTTAAAACTTCTAGGTGATAATCTTTCGATTATAGGTGAACGATTAAAAGAACATGAAGGTCAAATTACAGTATCGGGTAGTCTTTCGGTTTTACTTGACAGTCTATTATGTTCATTAGGTCCGCTTATCTGTTTAACAACACAAATTTCTGGTTTTGAAGAACATAATCCTAATTTAAGATCTGTTTTACATAATACCCTTGACAACATTGCATATGTTATGCCAGGTTTATAAATGTAATACAATGCCTGTCATGCATTCTATCTGTTATTTTCACATAAAATGAAATTGTTCATTTTAAAATTGAGAATTATATAAAGCTTTTTTTAGCTGATATTTCCAATATTTAAATGAAAATTTGAATATATTAAAGAACTCATATTAAAAATAAGAAAAGGAAAAATATCATCCATGTTACTAAGTAATTTTATATTGCTTCATATTATTTTTAATTGATAATTGTTATTATTACTAAATATATTTTTAGGGTAAAAGAAATTTTATTCATAATTACTGTAAGTATATTTAAAAAATAAGAAAAACAAAAATATCAAGTATATAAATAACATCATATGGGTCGAAACTAATTAATTATTGTGACTATGGATAGCAAATATTCAAATTATAACGATGAAAAGTCAAAAGTCAAAGAGTACTGTATATTTTGCAATTTTTTTTACAGCTTTAATTTTATGCAAAAATAATATTAAATAATTATATAAATATACATGAATATATATACATATATATATATATATATATATATATATATATATATATATATATATATATAATATATTTATATATCTTTATGTAATATTAATTTGTAGATATTTTGAAAAATCAAAAGGTTGCTAACAAAAAAAAAACAAAACAAGTAAAAAACAAAACACTAAAAACATCTTTCTTTTTTTTTACCTAGATCTTATTGAATTTTATCGAATATAATGCTTATTCTTGTATAATAATTGTGCAAAATTAATTATGACGAAGCTCTGCAGATTGATTTAACTTACATTATAAGAAAGTTGTAAGTATTATTTTTTTAAAATAAAACAAATACATGAGATAACAATTTAAAAAGAAAAACAAATGTACAGTTATACTAGAAATTTTTTTTAAAAAAAAAAGAATATGTCAATCATATGCATTTTCAAACTTTTTAAAATCATTGAAATATTATTTTCTCAAAAAATTAGAGTATTTCGTTTAATTTAGTCTTGTAAAATAATAATTTAATTTAATTTTAAGTGAATATAAATATTATTTTAATAAAATAAAAGTTTATTAATAATTTTACATTTTGATGAGAGTAAATTTATTTTTATATTGCTTGAAAAAGAACTTGTAAATGTCTTTTTCTATTTGGTTGAAAAATGAAAGCTACATCCCATGATAGGTAATGTTATTTTTATTTCAAATAACACAAAAATCGATAAAAGAAAACAATTAGACTGCCAAACCTACAATTTTTATGTTTAATTGTAGAAACATAGCCAAAAGAAGAATTTTAATAGTAAGCGCCACACTATTCACTAAATTTACTTCTTACTTCTCTTCAAAAAAATGCGATTAATTGTGTCCATACTTGTATCCTTAATGTATTAATATATAACTCATGTAAAAGTATTCCAATCAACCAGTTGCTATTATTAAAATATATGGGATAAGTTGAAGTACACGTGACTAGTTCAAGAGGTAATAAAAACCATAAAAAAAATGAAAACTTTACGTTTAATTTAAGAAAAATAACAACAAAAGAAAACAAGTGAAAAATTTTTTATCTACTTGGTGACAGGTTTGAATTATATAAAAATAGAAATTGTAACTGGTCTCGAAATCAACAAAAATAAATGCAATCTTTGCTGAAAAAAAAGGATAAATTGTTAAGATTTTTTATGATACAGTTACAGTTTAAATATTATTTTAAAGATATTTAATTGAGGGCAATGATTAATTCGAAAACAAAACAAAGAAAAATGCAAAGCGTTGAAAAAGATTTACAAATTACGCTAATCATTTTCCAAAGAATATAAAAAAAATAATTATTGAAAAAAGTGGAAACTAGAAACTGTGGACATAAATCAGTGTTTTTTTGTTTTTTGGATAACGACTTCAAGGTCAAAAACCTTATTATTAACCTCTCTCGTATATAAATATTAAATATAAAACGTTTTTTGTTTTTTGTAATGAATAATTTTAAGCTAAGATGTATTTCTTTTATTATTAATTTTGTGAAATTACCTAAACCAAAATTGACAAGGGGATGAGGATAACTATTAGATATGAAGGAAATTAATTGGAAAATAAGTGATATTAAAAAAACAATATATGTATATAGTCAAGAAATTATTTTAAAATTTAATATCTTTAATTTTCATTTCTTAATAAATTTTGTGTCTTTTGAATTCTAAGTAGATCTGCTTACAATGAAAATAATTATTTACTTTGCTATATACCAACGGATGAAATATGGATTTACCGCTATACTGTCGTAAACATATCGACAGGCGTCAGGTTGAGTGAGAAACAGCAAGCGAAAGCTGTACAAAGCGAAAAAAGTATAAAAGTTAGTAAAAATATCTTTTGTATTTTGGGATGTATGTACGTAGTATGTTATTTGTTGGCTACACTTAGAAAACAAAAAAACCAATAACAGTGACTTATCATATTATTCGAAAGAAGATTTCATAACAAAATCGGCTGAATATGAAGAAGAAAAAACTGTTTTTCTTTTTTTCACCAAAGCATTAAAACATACCACAAATTAATGACTAAATTACATAAAAAAGAAGCTTCAAATCGCTTCCTCATTCCTAAACACACATGGGCTGAATTCAATTATCTGAAAAAGACATTCCAGAAAAAGCAAAATAAAAAATTTGGCTCAAATGAAAACCTCTTGGCAAAAATGATACTGTATTTTTATATGAATCAAGTTAAAGATTTATTGACCTAAAGTTTACTTATGTTTATTTTTAAATTTGTTTTCTTCTTTAGATAATCAAATCAAAGGTATGTATTTCAGTTAAAAAAGGGTAAAAAAATTGCTATATATGCTTGTTGAATAATAATATTTACTTTAAAGATTTACAAAAGGGCTCAAGATAAATTGTTCTTGATTTAATATTTCTGTTTTGTTCTTTTAGGTTTATTTTTCAGTATTATTAAACCTAAAATAACCTGTAAAATTTAAAAAAATGTTATTTGTTTTCTGACTCATGTAAATAAAATGAATATAAAATACAAATTATTTATTTCAGGTATTCTTGTTAACAAAATTGAAATTTGCATTTAATAATATATTTATTAAACTATCTTAATTATAATTTAATTACAAAAAAATATTGTCATTTATTACAGTCGATGAACCAGCATTGATACAAAAAATTAAATATATAAAAATAAAGAATCAGGTTTCTATATTCTATTGGAATGCCGATTTGTAAACAAGAAAAATATTTACATTTTATGCAAATAAGTTAACATTCTTTCTCACATTAGTTTTTGGGGGCTCGTTTTTGATCTTGTTGCAAAGATTAAAAATCGAATGTGGTAGAAATAAGGTTGTAAGGTGACTTTCTATTAAAACAAAAAAATTAAAAAAAAAAAAAAACTACCCCTCTGACTTCTTGGATATAGATTTGGAAAATTTTATAGTTATAAAATGAATATTTAATTACCATACTACATGGACGATGGAAGTTTTAAATGAAATTTTTAAACAAGTTTTGATTTTCAAATCTTTTGATATCATTTAAATGTAGAATAATAAGAATTTAAAATTAAGTGGGGATGAGGATTAAATTTCTTGCATCTCAGGAAAAAACTATATAAGTTATAACATTTGTTTGGTAAAGATGTTAATTTTATCTTTTTGCAAAAAAAGTATTTCTTAAAAAAATTTGTCCAGTTATATTTTAATAAATACGTTAAATATGGTGTGTATTTTATTACTTAAAAGAAAAGTGGTCCACTATTTTTATTTAAAATATATTTATATTGTTAAGTGAAAATAGGATTATTCTTATGAAAAATGATTTTATAAAAAAATCTTGAAAATTTGTTCTGTGCTATTGTTCAAAATCACGACTCTTGTGTCTTGTTTGTTTTTTTTTTAATTTCCTAGAAAGTTTAAGTCGCTTAAATATTTTTTCTTTAAGAATAATAATGGATAATTGTGCTTCTTGAGATCTTATAATATTTTATATGCCATGGTATTAAAACTACCATCAAAAATAATTTTATGGCCAAAGATTTAGATAAAAGTTCTACTGAACAAAAAATTATAAAGATTATTTTTACAAAAAAATTGAAATTTTCTAAGGTAAAGAAGTATTAGCCTTGACATTTATATATTTTGAATATTAGTTATTTTGCGTTAGTAGAGGATTAGCTGATCCTTGTAGTTGACCATTTAAGTTTAGTCAGTCTAATTTAATAAACCAGATCTGTTATTGATGATTAGTCATTTTTATGCATAAAAAACAACATAAAAAAAATATAAATATTTATCAATACTTAGAAAAGTTTAAATAAGAAAACAGACTCAGAAAAAACTTTAGAAAGAGTCGTAAATACGTTAACAAAAGCAATATTTTTATTTATTTAAAATTTTGCAACCCTCGTTTATGAGTTTTGATTAATGACTACTTTTTTTTTGATTGTCTACAAATAATAAAAATTTTATAAATTTTTCTTTATGCTATAAATCATTAATGCTTATATATTCTTTTCATTACTATTATTATAATTGATATTTTGATTTAAAAATACATTTTTAAAGCTATATTATGAATCCTTTTTTTTTTCGAAAAAAAAAACAACAACAAAAACAATTTCTTAGACAACATACACAGATAAAGGACCTAAAGTAAGTAATAAAATAATTTTTTGTTGTAATTTATTGTATTTATACTGAAAAATTTTGTTATAGCCTGATGGAGGAAAGTTTTTATCTTTTGATCATATTACTTTCTATGTGGGTAATGCTAAGCAAGCAGCAAGTTTTTATATAACACGAATGGGTTTTGAACCTTTGGCTTATCAAGGTCTTGAAACTAATCACAGAAAATATGCAAAGCATGCAGTTAAGCAAAATAAGGTAGTAAATTTGTTATTTATTAAAATAAAATATTATAAATTCATTTTTTATTTTTTTAGATAATTTTTGTTTTTGTATCAACTTATGATCCAAATGATACAGAACATGGATTACATTTGGCTAAACATGGTGATGGAGCCAAGGATATAGCTTTTGAAGTTGAAGATTTAGATATAATATTTGAAGTTAAAAAAAATAAATATTATTTTGAAAAGTAATTATATACATTATTTTTATTTTTTTTTTTTAGCGAGCCAAAGAACGTGGTGCTGTAGTTGTACGTGATATTTATGAGGAATCTGATGAATATGGTACTGTTCGTTTTGCTACAATACAAACTGTAATTCAAGTAATTTTCTTAAATATTTATATAAATAATTCTTTCTAATTTTACAGTATGGAGATACAACACATACTTTAGTTGAACGTAAAAATTATAAAGGATTATTTTTGCCTGGTTATAAATCAATGCCAAAAGATATTTTGTCAAAAATTCTTCCACCAGCTAAATTAGATTTTATTGATCATTGTGTTGGAAATCAACCTGATTTACAAATGGAAAGTGTTGCAAAATGGTATGAAAGATGTTTGATGTTTCACAGATTTTGGTCGGTAGATGATAGTCAAATACATACAGAATATTCAGCATTAAGATCAATTGTAATGAGTAATTATGAAGAAACTGTTAAAATGCCAATTAATGAACCAGCTCCTGGTAAAAAAAAGTCTCAAATAGAAGAATTTGTTGAATATTATGGCGGAGCTGGAGTACAACATATTGCATTAAATTCTAAAGATATTATAACTTCTATACGTAATTTAAAATCAAGAGGAATGGAATTTTTAACAATACCAGATTCATATTATGATATTTTAAGAGAAAAATTACGTCATAGTAGAACTAAAATAATTGAAGATTTAAAAATATTACAAGAATTAAATATATTGATTGATTTTGATGAAAATGGTTATCTTTTGCAAATATTTACTAAAAATATGCAAGATAGACCAACCCTATTTTTGGAAGTTATACAAAGGAACAACCATAATGTAAGCTAAGGGCTTTTATTTAATTAATATATTTCGAGAAATTTTTAAATGGTATATAACAAAAATTTCTATTGTAGGGTTTTGGAGCAGGTAATTTCAAAGCTCTTTTTGAAGCTATAGAACTTGAGCAGGCTAAACGAGGAAATTTATAAATATTCAAAATTATATTACAAAAAATTATTATATTTTTTCTTAACATCCTGAATAAATCTTGTGTCAATCAATGTTTCATTTCTTGGATCATTTGCCTGAGTCGGATCAAAACATGGATTCCAGAAACCTTCCGGTGTTTCAGCTCTTAATTCATTTTTTTTATGTTTGCAAGTTATTATACGTTTTCCAACTTTGCTTGGTGATAAATTACAATTAATAAATTGATAATACTAAAAAATATAATAAAAATGAATATAGATATTAGTTTAATATTAAGGAACTTACTGCATTACATTCTTGACAGTCAAATTTTGGTTTAGTCTTTTCCGTTATATTATCAGAAATTTCCACGTCACGAACGTCTTTTTCAATACTTTAAAAAAAAAAATATGAATATTAGTAAGTTTTCCATTATTTTATGGTAATAAATTCATAGAAACTTAATTAATTTGCTTGAAGACAAAGTACATTTACGATTTAAGAAGAATTTTAAAGATTTAACAGGTAATCCAATCGTGTCAACGATAGTTATAGAACACATTTTGTTAAAAAATACTTTAAAATATATTTTTAGGGTAAAGTAAAAGGAATTTACTATTGCCATAAACTAAAGTTAAATCAAAACACTTTTAAAACTTACAGTATTTTACTTGGATTCATATTTCCCTTCGATTTTGCTGATATAATTGATGGAGAAAAATTGTTTTGATCGAAATCAACAAAAGCCAAATCATTTTCTTTTGTAAGAAAAGATACTTCTTTATTATCAAATACATTTGTTTCTTCCCAAATATATTTATTTTCTTTATTGATGGAATTTTTATTATCCTCGTTTGATTGTCTATTAAGACACTAGTCAGTATTGAATTATGAATTAATTATAAATAAATACATTTACCTAGCAGTAAAGAAATTTTTTTTCGTGTTTGTACTGGTTGAATTTTTAGATTTCTAGAAAAAAAACACATTATTATTTAAGTAAGTAATTGTATATTTGCTATTGCACAAATTACCTGATTTTTTTCATTTTTATAATGTAATGTCAATTTTGACTGTCGTCGTCGTAATTCTGTATTGATTTCCTTATTAGGCTTTAAAAAGCTTGATTCGCATTCTGAAATGTTAACGGTCTTTTTTTTTGGATTTGAACCACTCGAAAACGTTTGGCTTAATTCTTTCATTTTTGTTGCTATATGATTGTTTGATTTTAAAGTATTCAAAAAAGATGTATCATTTTCAATTGGCTTTAAATTTTTACGAAAACTTTTTATTCTTCTTGGAAAAATACATTGCTGAGACAGAACATTACTTTCAGCATGAGTTAATATAGAATTATTCATATTATCTAATAGAAATGATTTCGGATTTTCTATTGAATTTTGGAGATCAGTATTTTTTGAAATATTTGAAATATCTGTTGATAGTATTGAAGTAGAATCTGAAAATCTTTTAAAATTCTTAATTAAATATTTGTTATAATATGAAGCGTAAAAATAATTGAATACCTATTTGTTGAAAGTATAACTTCGTCATCATCATTTAAATTCGTTTTCTGAAAAGATTTTTGTAGTAAATTTGGTGTGGAAAATGCCTTTTCCTTTAATAAACTATTTATTATTTCAAATGATATATTTTCATTTTCACTTTCGTCAGAAATAATATCTTTAGAGATGTTTTCTTTCTTCATAAATTCTTCATACCTTTTGCATTTAGATCGTAAATCTAGAAAATTAATTTAAACATAAAATGATTGACATGCATCATAAATAAACTGAATTTTTTACTGTTAAAAAAACATAGGTGTTTATAGGTAAAGTCAAAGTAATATATGCAGCTTACCCAAATAATGTTCTTTTATTTTATTTAAGCAGTCAATTATGCAGTCATCATCTTTTTCGCTATAATTGCTGCACACTGTGCATGTCATTTTTATATTTGCTAAATCCTTGAAATAATTAAAAGTTTTAGAAACTAAAAATTTATTATTTTTACAATATCAAATGAATAAGTTACAATTGATCTGTCAAAAACGATCATTACTTGGGTGTGTTTTTTAAATCAACCAAGTTGGTTGAAGGGAGAGTTCATTTGATGAGAGAGGTAAGTGTAGTGCGTTCAGAAAATCAGCTAAAATATGTTTGCCATTTGCGCATTTTTCGTTTCGATCAAAAATTTTTTTACAATTTAGTAATATATTTCCCAGCTTTTATTATCAAAAAAGTTAATATTGCAACGAATATTTGCTAGTTGACGTGGCATTACCAAAAATAATTCAAGACAGTCTACTAGAGGCGCTGTAGCAACAGGAAGGGATGTTATGTTGGACAGATATAGGATAGTCACACTGAGGCCGATATCATTCAATTTCAGGGTAAGAGGAGGTGAAATGTAAGATGAAGTTTCGTTAATTTCGAAAACATTTTTACCCCTTCCTGAGGCAGAAATATTTCTGCTTCATATGCATGGCATCTTACTAATACTTATTTACTTTATATTAAGTGGGGTATTCGCTATATTTCCGAATCAATGATTCGGCTCTTAGTTCCCATTTAAAGTACATGGAAAGCACGAATAAGAGAGAAAATATCCAACGTGTTGAATATTTTACTCACAAATGATTCAGCAATATACTTTATATGGGCTGAGAGAGCCGAATCATTGATTCGGAAATATAGTGAATACCCTGCTTTACTCTCTCTGTAATATTTTACTAACACATATTTACATATTTTAGTTGAGTGAGAATTGTAGGGGAACATTTCGGATATGATACCGTCCTCAATGTGAATACCCCCATGATCATGATGAACGATTTGGATAGAATATATAAGATAGCAACGTGCTACCGAATATTGGAAGAATATATATGTGTCAGAGTGTATTATACTTTGTATAATTAGTTTTAATGAATTTCTTTTAAAGAAATTTATTACTTTTATTAAAATTAAATGAAAAACTATAATTCATCCCTACCTCATAATATCTACTTTTATTATATCTTTATTCCAATTATAAAATATAGCTGGCAGTACTTAGTTAATTGGCTGTCATTGCAAGATTCTACACGTTTCTTAATCCGCTAAGAATTTTGCGAGCCCCAATATAAATTCAAAGTTCTTGTTTAATTAAATGCTTTTTCATTACAATTAAATTTAGTTTTTATTAAATTCTCTTGTAGTTTTTTAAATACAAATTTCAAAGTTCGAAAAATTTGTATGATAAAATTGAGGGAGAGAAAATAGTGCTGAGTGCTTTAACTTTATATTTGAAAACAATTAAATTCCATCTTTTTTTTATAAAATCACAAATAAACTAAGGTATTTATAGTAACCCTAAAATTATTTTAATTATTATTTGAAAGTTTCATGGAAAGAAAAATATATTAAAAAATTTGCAATTATTATTATTTTTTAGTTCGTTCCTTCAAAGAATATCTCTTATTGGATCTGCTGCTGTTGCTGTTGCTGTTGATGATTTAATATATATATATTCCCTGGTGGTTCCTCTTGTGAACCTATTGATATTCATGTATTAAATAACAAATACATTAGAATGCTTATCATTACCTGATCCCATTGATTAAATGGTGAACCATTAAAATCACCAGATGTGCCAATCAAAAGAATGGGTCATACAGCTTTTGCTTATGATAAAAGTATCTACTTATGGGGTGGAGTGATTGGAGAAGATACATGTGTATCATTATATTGTCTTGATACTGAAACATTAAATTGGTCAAGACCAAAAGTAAGTGGAGTAGTACCAAGTAATTTTTACTTTGGATGTGCTTCTAATCATCTAATCTATGTTTTGCGTGGTTATGATTCCTCTGATTGCTCTGATGATGAGCTTGCTGTACATTGTCTTGATTTAAAAACAATGAATTGGAGTTATATAAAAACTATTGTTTAAACTCCATCAAATAGGTACTATCCAGCAAAAATTGTTAATGATCGTTCGTATTTATTGGACTCCTTTAAAAATAAAGATGAATCTACTATGTATTTTGACTTAAAATCAAATTGTTGGCCTCGTCAAGAAACTGGTAAAAAAGCAGATTTTTGTATGAGTTTTTCTATATGTATGTTTTTTTATTTTTTTAAATGCTAAATAGTTTTATAAAAAGTTTCTCTTATTGATTTTTCAGTTGTACATAATAATATAATATATGTTTTTGGAGGGATTTGCATTACCTTGATACAAAACGAAATCATTGGAATTTGATGAGACAACGTGGAAAATCACCAAAACTAATGCAACAGGAATTATTTATAGTTGTTGGCGATAAAATGTTTTTTCTTGGATATAGGTAAAAAAATAATTTAAGGGTTATATAACATTAAATTTCCGAAATATATTGATATAATTTAATTTTACCAGATACTTTTGAATGAAACAAACATTTTATGTAAAGGCGTAATATGATGTTCAGACTTTCTTCAGAAATTTCTGAAAAATTTTATTTTTTGTCTGTTCTGTTAATAGTTTAAAATTGCAGATTGCCGTTACTGTATTTTTTTAGAATAATTTTACTCTAATATTTAATCTTGCTTGAGGCAGCTAAATTTACTGAATTAAAAATCCTTCTAAGCACTTCAATCTTTTCTTCTCATCACTCTCTCCAAATTTCAATGTTAAACCTTCAAATAATGTTTGTCAGTAAAACATTTTAGATTTATTACCATCTTGGATTAATTACTTCGAAAAATTTAATAATTATGTTATATTTTAGAAAAGATCCTGCATGTACATCTGGAAATGAAATGTGATCCATGTCTTGGATTTTAATCCTTCGCTCAAAATATTAGCAGTTATGGAAATTATAGAAAATGGATTGGATTTTTCATGTTTACCAAAAAGATTAAGGTAAAAAAATATAGTAATAATGTAATAGTATAGTAGGAATTGCTTATGCGCAAGGAGAAAGTGATTTAATGCAATTTCAGTTTAAGAGAATTTGTTAGATTTATTTATTATAAATGGGTTCACTTTTATTAGAAAAAGAAACCCATTTTTGGTAAATTCTCGTTATAGTTACTATATGATTGGTGAAAAAAAAAATTAATTTGTATAAATAACTTTAAGCATGCATAATGTATGCATGACCTTTGTATTTAAAGGAACGCTTAAATATTGTTCGCTCAAAAATTCCACATTCATGTTATCAATAACTAGTTAAAATTTATTGATGATCGGTTAGGTCCTTTCAGAGCTACAGTGTTCAATTACTTTGAAAACTTAATTTCGAGAAAAATGCGTTTAAATTTTGGGTAAGGTACAAAATCGATTTTTCGAAATTTCTAAATGTATTTGCCCGAAAACAACGAAATCGAAACATGTAAAATTTCTATGGAAGTCTCTCTACGTTAAGGTGGGCACTCAATTAGTGCGCATATCTCCGCGGGTAACATTCATGACGTCAAAATGACGTACACGTGAATTTCACGCTGAAAAATCCACATTTAAGGGGGAACAGAATCAACAACTAAGCATGAATCTATGACGTCAAAAAGTTTACCCGCGGAGATATGTGCACTAAGTGAGTGCCCACCTTTGGAGATTCCAGTTGCCTGCGAAATCACAACAGGTGGCTCAATGTCGTTTTTATGTCTAAATTTGATTCGCTTGAGATAGATAAATCTATAAAGTCATAAAGTGTGTGTGTTTCTTTTTAAATAAATGGCTTGCTAAAGTTTTACCTTAATTTTTTGTCATTTAATTAGTGCCGCATCGTTTGTAAACAGGTGGCAAAAACACAATTTTTGCCATTTCCCTATAAAAAATTTCTCATTGTTGGATTAACTCACAGTGTAAATCCAACTTTATATTAAATTTTAGGTAGTTAAAATAAAGACAAATAAAGTAATTGTTTGAGACGAAGGCAAAATTGAAAAATTTCCTTTTACTTTGATTTTCAACATTTCAAATAAAAAATTTCCTAATATTTGATATTTTTTCTAAATTTTTTCATTACAGATCTGAAATTGATTCAATGGGAAACAACATTTAGCTCAATAGCAAGACCAAAAGTGTTTTTACTACAATTTATTTGTTAAATATTTTTACTAATAACTTTGTAACTTGTTTTGAAGTTCAAAGATTTTATAAGTAATTCAAAAGACTGCTGTAAATTTATTTTTAATTTGAGCATTGAATTTAAGTATTTTTTGTTTTCTACAAATTTTAATTATGTAAGTGTTCCTTAATTATAAATAAAAATCTATTTAGTTATGATCAACTGCATTAATTTATTATGAAAGAGCAGAATAGTAAAAAAAAATAGAAGCAAAAATAATGATAACTAAAATTGAGTAATAAAACTTTTTTCTATTTTTATTAAAACCGTAAACAGGATCCAATCGAAGTCTACGTAATATAATTTGCACTCAAAAATTATATTAATCACTGGGCCAAGGTTAGTTTAAGTTAGGAAATTCTTTAAATATAAGACAAAGTTACGGGTCACAGCCCCTTTTAAAAATATCTCTAAAATATAAGGAAGAGAACAACAAATAGGTATATTTTTTGGTTTTCAGGAACAATAATCCACCTGATTTTTGATTCTATGAATTTTTGTCGGGATGGTTGTATAATTTTCATAACTCAAACTATTTGATTAAACACAGTTTTATTTTCTCATCAAGGTTTCAGTTCTTACTCATTCAAGTTATTTCAGCTATAAACTATATCAACCTATAATAAAAAAACTCAACTTAACTGAATTTTCTATTTCAAAGTCTACTTCTTATTTTTTCTAATCAAAATCCCAACTCCGCTCCTAAAACTTAATTCTTAATTATATAATAATTCCATTTTCCTTTTAACTCAAAAATTAATCATTTTTGGTTCCAAACGTGAATCAGTTTACAAATTTACATATTATGCTTGTAGCCTAGTTTGCGTATTTTTAAGGATTTTGCTGATAAAAAGGTTACAAATTTTTAGGAATTTAAGTAGGTTACCACTACTATATTACTATTAGTATTCGTATTTTATTTTGAAAATGTGTGTTTTTGCATCCACGTGATGAACCATATAATTTTCTTTTGATGCTAAAGCAAGTAGTATTCTAAATGTAGTTTATCGCGCTACTGGTGCGAAAATATGATCATAGTCAGTTCCGAACTTTTGTGAGTAGCCTTGTGCAACTAAACGTGCTTTAAATCTTTTAACTTCACCATTTGCACTTGTTTTTACTTTATAGACCCATTTGCAACCAATTGCCTTACGATCTTTTGGTAAATTGCACAATTCCCATGGTACCATTCTTCTTCAAAGATTTCATTTCTTCTTCCATGGCGCTTATCCAACTTGTTTTTCCAGAGCTTGTTAATGCTTCATGTAAAGTATTTGGCTCTGTAATTTTTTCTTGAACCTTATGTATTTACTCTATTAACCGTTTAGGTTGTTTGCCCTCATTCACCCTTTGTGCAAGACGTCGCTTTAGTTTGGCTAGTGGCGTCTGATGAGGTTCGTCTTCATTATTAAAATCATATAAGTTTTCTTCAGCTGTATTTGATGTTGATTCCCCTCCCTAAAACTTAGTATGTAGTTTTATCTTTAAGTGATAACTCATTTTCGACTCGCTTCTCAAATAATGGCAAATCAAATTGATAATTTGCTTTGTAATTATTTACAAATCGTACGTCTCGACTAATTACCAATTTTTAATCCCTCTGGTTAAAACACCTATATGCTTTTGAATTTTCGTCATATCCAAGAAAAATCATTTGAATTGCTGTATTGTCTAACTTCCGCCGTTCTTCTGATGGTATATGCACAAAACAAGTGGATCCAAAAATTTCACAATGTTTCATACTTGGCTTTTTATTATTCCATGATTCAAATGGAGCTCTGTCAACTGATCTGGATGGCAATCTGCAAATAGTTTGCCATGTTTACAGCTTCCGCCCAAAATATATGGGACATTTTTGCATCTGTTAGCATTTTGTTGTGGTGTGTATGGAGCTGTATACTGGACTTTTATTCCTTGTTCCTTCAAAAACAACTTTGTCCTTTTTCCAATATATTCTCTACCTCGATCTGACCTAATTACTTTAGGCTTGGTTGAAAATTTATTACTTATCATAGCTATACATATATTCCTTAAGTTTAATTTCAACTTTCGATTTTTCTTTTAATAAATACATTTCGGTGTATCGAGAAAAATCATCATTGAATGTAAGCACATATCTTTTTCCCCTTGCAGAAACTGTGTGCACTAGACCACATACGTCATCATGGATTAGATCCAAAACTTTATTTGATTTATTCTTTGATTGTTTTGGAAATGACATCCTTCTTTGCTTCGCCTCCATACATACTTCAGACTGTTGCTTGATTCTGCAATCAACAATTTTAATTTCATCTACCAATCCTTTTGCACACATTAATTTAATTGCTTCAGGATCACGATGTCCCAATATTCGATGCAGATTATGTATGCAATTATGTTCATGTTCATGTTCACCAGTATTTAGATCACGGATTATTGTTATTGGATAAACAGATGGAATTATGCGTGATATAAAACCTATTGCACCAATTTATCATTATCATTATTAACAATATTTGCATTTCCTTCTGTAGTTCCATAAAATTCACCAACTTGTGTGTGGTATTTAAAAATGTTGAACAAATTGTGGCCATATTTGTGGACGTAAATATAATACGAATTTTATGTGATTTATTGATGATGGTGTTGCTAACATATAACGGCACATTTCACCAATAAAAGTCAGTTATATCCAAAATTATGTAAATTGGTTTCAATAAGACGAGGTAATATCATACAAATGTCATGTAACATTTGGTTTACTACTTATTGTGCTCCATACACGGAAAATAACCCTATATAAGCCCATTTTCTGCCGACACCATAGATCCTTTTCCATGGTCATTATAATTAAAGGTGATGTGATAATGCTTGAGTTTTAAAACAAATTGATAGAAAAAAATATAATAGTTCCAAAAGGTAAAAAAATGACCTCCATTTTTCAATTTCTAAAGTCATATACGTTCATACATAAGTTTTTTCCCAGTTGAGTTTCTTAAGAAATTTGAGTCTGACTTAAGAACTTATTTAAGAACATCTTTTTCACAGTTCATTTTATATTCTTATTGATAATTATTTAATATTATATAATTTTATTATATCTATTTTACTCTTTTACTTAGCTGTCATAGTCAAAACATATATATTTCGAGATAATTTAACAAAAACCTAAAAACCAACTCACAGTTCCCATCCTATAACCATTTGTCAAGGCCCTTTTCTTAAAAAATTACTAGAAAAGTAACTTGAGCCTTATCAACGGAAGATGAGATGGAGTGAAAATTGATTAAATTTGTATCTTTTCTATCTTGCTGCCTAGACATCTTTGAAAAAACTATATACATATGTATGTCGTATCTATTACCAAAATATCACTACGCATAGCAACTAAATCAATTTTTTAATAATAAAAAAAAATGAATAATTAGCTATAAATTTGTGTTTTCATAACAATAATGTTGGTATAATTTTTAAGGATTTTTATAAAAAGAAAAATATTATTTTCTTTCTATATATTTAAAGTTTGACAGTTTTGAAAATTAAATAACTACAATTGAGACTAGAAAAAACAAAGAAATATTTATAGCAAAACATTTGTAAAAAAATTGCCTATAAAAGTTAGACTACATAACAAAAAAACTTTTAAGTAGTTTATTTATCCACTGTTTGTTTATTTGTACAGTTATTAATTCTTTTAGATTATTTCGTTTAAATAAACTACAATGCTGGCTTGTACGAAAAACAAAAAGAAAATTGATTTTAGTTTCCTTTTTCTTACATTAATTCTCTACATCATATATGGCTTTTTATTTATGGGCTTTCTTTAGCCCAATTAGGAACTCAGACATATAGAACAGTTATATGGAAGCTTTTTAGGTGCCAAGAGTTTTGTGTTATATGCCTTTCCTAATGTAAATTCTTTAGATTGACATTTTGAAAGTTGAAAAATACTTCCAGTCGAATTTTTAATCTTAAATAGAAATTTTCATTTTATTTAAAAGTCTATGGAAAAATTTATTTCAATTTTATTTAAAAAAAAATTGTCCATTTTTGGTTAATAATTAATTGTTAGTCTATTTTTTATTTGTAATTGGATTTACTTCATTAAACATTTTTATATATTTTTTGGGATGTATATAAAAATAATCCTTGTTATTCATTTCTTTTAATAAAAAAATGTACAAAAAAAAAATAAAAATATAAGAATGCTACTTTGCTTTGGTTCATCTGAATTTGTTTTTCCAAATTTTTTTTTACTTAATTCATTTATTTACTGCAATGGATCCACAAAAATTGATCAAAAGAAGTTAAACCTGTTTTTATAATGAGAATTTTATACTTTTTTATATTATGCTGGGCGTAAGATAAACAAAATTTAGAGGACTGTAAGGAAGACGAAGGTAAAATTTTAATGTTTGTACTTATTGTATGTGGTCAAAAGTTCATTTTTTTTTGGTTTTTTTAATCGATAAAGAAAGAAGACATGATTTTATATTTAAATCTTGTTTTCTTATTTTTATTTAAAAGATACCGTTACATATGGAGGTATTTAAAGAAACTGCAACAACCGGCATTCAGTAAAATTTGTTGATCGCTTGAGATATTAACATGCGTAGAAATTTATTTTTATTAATTTTGTGTAAGTGTGTTTTGCCCAAATTTTACTTTTAGAATAAGAATTTTCGTTTTTTCTTTTCCACATGCACAGGTATTGGTTTTTATATGACCTATGGTCATAAAAAAAAGGTAACTGTAACATCTCAACAATATGTTTATCAGCCAGTTCAAGTTGTTGAAGTTAGACCATCAACACCACCTCCACAAATAGTTCAACTTCAGCCTGTTGTTCAAGTTACTTCACAAAAACACAATAAACACCATAATAAACATCAGTCAAATGGGCAAGTTATTCAGGTACAAGGTAGCTCTCAATTTTATCAGGTGCAACCTGTATCACAGACATCACAAGTTGCACAACTACAATCAGGCTATCAAAATAATGTAGCTATAGGATCTCAAGTTATAGGATCTCAAGCTATAGGATCTCAAGCTATTCAAGGACAATTTGGTGTACAACTTTCGCAACAATCTTCATCACAAAATATACAATCATTACCTAATTCTCAGTCATCACAACAGTCTTCTGCACAATTTCAAGTCGCTGGTGAGATTCAATCAGAAAGTTCACAGACTTTGCCACAAGTACAACATACAATAAGTGTTATACCAGGACCACCAGGACCAAGAGGTCCACAAGGACCACAAGGACCACAAGGTTTTACTTAATTCTTTTTAATTGTTCTGTTATTTGTTTTTAATTGTTTTCATTTGTTTTTAATTGTTTTTAATTGTTTGGTATCAAGGTGATCCAGGACCTGCAGGTCCAATTGGTTTACAAGGCACTATTGGACCACAAGGACCTCAAGGATATGAAGGTAGACCTGGTTCTCCTGGTACTCCTGGTACATCTGGAACACTCGGAGGAACCGGAACATTTGGACAAGGTGGTCAAGGAAGTTTTCCTTTAAATCAATATCCGACATCATTATCTCAACAGCCAAGTCAATCAAATTATCCAATTGTTCCAATTGTTCCAATTCAACCATATGTACCAGTATATCCTGGATGCCCGGGACAATGTCCAAATTCTCAACCTCAGGGATTTGATGATTGTAATAATGATTGTCCATCATATAGAGATCCAGTATGTGCTTCAAATGGGATAAATGTTGAAGTTTTTCAAAGTCCTTGCCAATTAGGTATTCAAAATTGTATAACAAAAGGTCAATGGAGACGAGTTTCATTATCAAAATGTCGTAGATTTTTAAAACAAACACTATTAAGTGATGATGAAATCGATAATATTAAATTCAAGTCATTGTTAACTACTATTGAAAGTAGTTCTACTGATCTTAAGATGAATAATGAAACGGATATAGCAGGTATTGTTCATCAAATATTAACAAATAAAACAATGTCGAAAGATAAATTAAATGAGGAAATTAATTTCAAAGAAAAAAAATTAACAAATACAATGCAACTATCAAATGAGGTGAATAATAAAACATTAGATACAATAATCATAGAAAAAAATAAAGAAAAAGAAGGAAAAATATTTAAAATTGCTTAATATAATAATTATGAATTGTTTGCTTAAAATCATTTTTTTCAGAAGTTAAATATCCTTAAAACAAACTTTTAGTTCTTTATTATTTAATAATTAATACCTAAAGAGATTTAAACTGATGAATAATAACGTTTTGATTCCTTTTTATATTGAAGGGCCCGGGGGTTAAAATTTTAATCCCTTTTGATTTTGATGAGCTAAAATAAAATTATATATATATATATATATATAGGATTAGATATCAAAGTTTTGTCTTTGATGTGAAATTTTTCAAAAAACTTTTGTCAAGCTATATTAAAATATTTAAAGATTGTGCTTTGTATAACTAAAATGAAGTAATTTGATAAATTAAATGATATAACAATAACAAAATGCTTTATAGTTTTCCACAAAACTCCACTTGAATTAAAGTATTTCATTCTTTTTTTTTCATTTCTTTTAGTAAAGAAATTCTAATCATAGACATTTGATGACATATAATGAATACGAAACTTCTTGAAAAAAATTTCTTTTTCAAAATTATGATTATGTTTTCTTCCTTATATAAATCAATATAATTTAGACATATCCTCTTTTTACTAAAGCTTTTATATTTATTTTTAATTTAAAAATATAGCTAAATAATAAACTGTATAATTTCTATAGAAAATATAAAAATAAAACCTCATTAAATTTATTACTTAATAAATTTTCCAATAAATACTGTAATGAAATTTAAATCAAAAACCCTTAAATTAAATTAATACAGAGTAAATAAATTGTATTTCGAAAATATTCTAAGAGTTTTATTTTGATTGTTTGAAGAATACTTTTTATCCTTCATACATTTTAATATAAAATCAATTACACAACAAGAATATGTTTATTAAAAATCTTTTAAACAAAGACTCATCAAAATCTTTGTGCTATACATCCGGTCCCAGAGCTAAAATTTCAGGCAATTCATAGTAAAATATATTTTAAAATAAAAGTCAGCAAATTTCGAGAATTAAACGTTTTACTATTCTAATCCATTTACTATAAGCCTAGTCTAAGGCTGTACACTTATGTATATGAAATTTAATAGACATAGAATTTTACGCATACCATAATGTAATTTTCTCTTTGATAACATATACTAGGCCTTGATATTATAATCTCAAGTATTCATTTTACTAAGAAGACCCTTTTTTCTAAAATAAAAATATGTCACTATTATTGTTATTCTAATGTCCTGAAAATTGTCTTATAATATTTGAATTGCGTAGTTAAGTGGAATATTTTGATAACAATTGTATGGAATTCTTAATTTTCACTTATAATTCTAAATGAATTGGCATTATCGCTCTAGAAAATAATCCCTAGCTTAGAAGGTTCTGTTAAATGGCTATAAAATGGTTTGCCAATATAATGAGAAAACAATTGAAAGTTTTAGAATTATATTAACCCCATTAGAGGGTTTCTATAATTTTTCCTTTAATAATTAAAAAGTTTTTTAATACAGGCAAAAATTTGGCTGTAGAAAAATGAGAATAATCCTTTTAATCCAAAAATGTTATGCTTTGCTAAAAAATTTAGTCAAAATTTATTTTATATAAAATAAATGCAATATTGGAAAAATAAACAAAAATATATTAGGCAAAAAATCATAATCATTTTTCTTATTATAAAGTTATTACTAAAATTTATTTGTAAATTGGATTCATCAAAATTTTAATCATTATTTTTATTGGCCCTTAGTATAAAAATTAAAATAAATGAGAATACTTGAATTTTATTTAACAAAAATTCAGTTAAATTTAAATAATAACTGCCAAAAAAATTACAATTAAGTTTTATTATATATGAAACTTTTTAAGTAAGTAAGTTTCAGCCTGATCCAGTAAGTTCCAGCATCAAAGATTTTGCTTTTATTAATTAATTGCCCTGGGGTATATAACTTACATTAGTAAAATATTAATAATTATATATTATTCAAACCTTACATTATAATAAATAACATTCAAAATCATCAAATATTTATGTATAATAAAAACGCGTTACACAATTTGATTTTTGACCCTTAAGAGAATTTAACTTCTTGCGATAGTTAAAATTAATCAATTTTAGTAAATAATAAAACATTATTAGCCAAAAGGGGAGAGAGTTGACTTCCTCATCCTAATCTTATTAATGCTAATGATACAATATAAAAACTTTGTTGAAAAAATAATTAATTAAGTCTACTTATAAAAACTATTAAAACTTAAAAATTTACTCTTCAAAAAGAATTCAATTATAAATAATCAAAAATGAGTACGGTGTACTATGTTTAATTGATTAAAAGGAATTCTATAAATATAATTTTATTTGACAGTCGTAAATATTTTATTTTTTTTTTCAAAAGATTCATTTTATGAAATTAAAATCTATTCAGCTTAAAAAATTAGTTTCCAAAATAAATTAAATCTTATGAGGAAACCCTTTTAATAGACAAAAATTAATTCTTGATTTTAAAGTGTTTTTAATTTTATTAAAAATATTGCATCAACAATGTTTAAAAAGATAATTTTAATTTTCGATTATCCTTTTCATCGATAAAATATAATATTTCTAATTGAACTAAATTTGATTGTACACAACTTTAGCTTTGGAGCTTTCACCTTATTTCATGTCCATATTGAACTTTGTGCAACAAAGCATATATGCTAGTTGCTCACACAATGGGGAATTACTACAGCAATATCCAGGATCAAAAGTTTTTAGTTATGTTATGAATTTAATGACTTTAAATTAAAAGAAACATTCAATATTAGACATTAAAATTTTTGATTTCTTAAGGATATTAAGCAGTCTAAAAATTTTAATATGATGTGATTCTCCACTTAAAACTGAAATTCATTTAAAAACATTTAATTATACTAACAATCAGGAAAATTCTAATGCAAGAAGGACAATTTTATCTGCATGGTTACTAGTATGACATTAGATGACAGTATAGGAAAAACTATAGAGAAAAATTTTGTTTTCCTGTCTTTTTTTTGTATTCTAGTTAATAGCATTTTAAGCATTTTAATGAAATATTAAATATGAAAAGAAATATTAGAGGTTGGAGTCCTCTCTATTAAAAATAAAACAATAAAATTCAATTTATTTGCTTAATATATGAAAAAATCTCATGCAAATTCTTGCTGTATATCAAAAGAATGAATCATATTAAATTTTCTTTCCTCCCGGTTGATTAGAAGTTTTAATGTAAATCATTTTATTTTGTTTTAACCTGCTTTGAACCTTTTTTTGAGTAAAAAATAAATTCAATTTTCTTTTATAAAAATTTAGGAATGCCTTAAACAATTATAGAAATAAAATTTATTTTATTAAACGTCTTTAAAGAAATAACCTTAAAATGTTTATAATTGACTTCTTTGATATCAATCAAAGTCAAAGCCTCTTTTGGTAAATAAAAATAAATTTCTGGGCCCTTAAAAAATGAAAGACATTTTATGCTTAGGTATTTCACCATTAGCTTGGCTATTAGTTAATTTTCTATTCGCAACCTTGTTCTTTGTTGTTTAAGTAACACCTTCTTACAGAAACTTTTAATGAAAACAATATCGGAGATTTCTTCATTTTAGAACTACAGTCTTAGAGGAAGCAAAAAATAGATCTTAGCTTTGGCTGTCATCCTAATGTAACCATATAAAAACACCCAAAAGGGTATGTAATTTTTTCTTTTTTAAATCTGAGGATCAAAACTGTTGGCATTTATTTTAACGGCGGTTTTTTGCTCATTTCCACACCAAACATTTAATTCGTTGTGGGATAAAAAGATGATTTACCGTTAAAAATGCTCTTCCGATTAAACTTTCCAAATTAAAAATAAGCATTAGTTCTATTTTCGAACGTTTAACGCCCCATTCTAAAGACAAAATATATTAGAATTAGAATTTATTAACCTCGACATCATATTAATATTTGTTTTTTATAAGCAATAACTTTATTATTAAAAACAATAAATATTTTTCAAGATCCACACATTATAAGCTTAACTAAACAACCAAAAATGTATTTACATGGATCTGAATACTAATTTTCCGAGGTTACATATATCTTTGGTAAAAAGAAAAACGCTACATTAAAAATGATTGGCGACAAGTTATTTTTTTGAAGATGTTTTTAACCATATTGGAAAAAACAATTTAAACATTTGTAACATATTTAATTTAACAATTCAAATAATATATACATATTTTTTTTGAAGATGCAGCTAAGCAAATATTACAAAAAAAAATTTTGCTTGTAACATTTTGAGAGCAATGCCACCATAAATAAATAAAATAAATAATTTCAATTGGAGATGATATCATTTTAAATCCTTAGCAACTGGTTGCTGTTTAATAATATTATTACAGATTCTGTTAAGGGAATTTATTTTCGTCATGAAATTATTCGTTATATTGTTTCCTTTAATTTTAGGTATTTAAAGTTCATTCTGTCAACAAAAAATGGTTTATTTATATTAATTTTTTTTGTTTTTCATATTTAAAAATTGTCTAATAAGTAATATTTGGTTGGAAACTAACCAAGTGTGATATTAGTGAATGTAATAATTTACATATGACAAGTGAATCTGATTCTGATATGAAAAAAGGAAGCGTTTGTGGTAAAAATGATGGCGATTACATAATGTTTGCCAGTGAATATCATAGATTGCGATTTGGTTGTAGTATAGGAAAATGTAATTTATCTTTAATTTTTGTCAATTTTTGTATTATTTTTATTAGATAAAATTGATTTATTGTAGATTTTTTGCCAGTGGATCCAAAGTTTTGTGATAACAATGGAAATAGAGATAACATAGATCAAACAAAAAAAGTTGAATTTTAATATATATGCACCTTTTTAAGCAATTAAATATTAATTTGTTATTATAAGTTTTAAATATATTTTCCTTTCATAAGTAGATCAATTTAATTTTCATAGGTTTTGTAGATTATATATTAAAAAACTAGGTTCATTTAAAATTCTAGACTTTTTCATCAGTTTTAATTATTTTTTCAATTTTACTTTTGCTATAAAACTTTAGATTTAATTATAAATTAAAGCAATAACAATAAATTGTTAACAAAAAAATAGTATTTTGTTATTTTTATATCCTAAGTTACGAGGGCCAACAGTAAAAAAGTTAATTTATTTACATTAGTTAACAGTCAACTATATTCTTTCGTATTAAAAGTTACATACATATATTATTATTTTTAATATTTATTTAAATCAAACGGTACTCATGAAACAAAAGTATTCTCCATATAATGACAAGTTATTTTTATATTTTCATTGAGTCCAATTAAAAAATGAAAAAGATATTAATAGAGACTATTTACATTACATTATTAGATCGATTGAAAAAAGAAATCGCAGAAAATAGCTATTAATATGAAGAAGAAAAAAAGTGCTGATTCAATAAAAATTGTCCACTTTGTGGACAAATCATTAAAGAGGATCGTAAATTTGCATGAATTGAAATTTTAAGTTTCCTTTATTCATATAATTTTTACAAGATTTGATTGAGTTACTAACAGATTTTGAAAGGATAATCCAGGAAAAGAAATTTAGCTTAAGGTGCTAGTCCTATATATATTAGTATATATATATTTATACATATATATATATATATTTATACATCAAATTGACAAAAGAGTTATACTCAAAAAAAACAAATGTTAAATATAAAAGTATTTTCTTTCTGAAGGATCTAAATAATATCATTGATATTTGTTTTTATGTATATTTCATAAATTTATTATAGTTATAACATTTTCTTATTGTTCATAGTTATTCATAGTTCATAGCTTAAGGGGTACAACTAGTGTGGCATTTTCAAAATTTTGATTGTTTTTTCCTTTTGCATTTTTTTATAATCTGTACCTTTCTAAATAACATATCAAAGTTTCAAGTGAATTGATTCAAATCTTTTACGATTAACATCCTTCTAAGAAGATGCTGCCCTCTGTTAGAAAGGACGTTACTTATCTTTAAAGGTGTTTTTCTCGAAACATACGTTTGTCAAAACTACTGCAGCTGTAACTCGATAATAAATCATTCGATCGATTTAATTTTTATTTAAACATATTTTGTATTTGTTGCTCTATACAATGAACCACTAGTTTTACGGTTGTATAAAAAATATAATTTTGCTAAGCAAAATTTTAAAATTTTTCTTCAAAAATCCGCCATTTCGTCGCACCTAAATTTTTCTTCGAAATCAAGTTTTATTGAATGGGAAATATTATCTAGTTTAACATTTTTATAGTTTTTTGTTTACAGGCTAGAATCACTGCAGCAGTGAAAGCACTTTTCATTTTTGAAGCCTCAGGAGTTGGTGGATAACTTCCAGAAAAACTAATATCCTTACTTCAAAAAACTACATTGTATAATATATTTATACAAAAGTATATAGGCGAAATTTTAAGACATTCGATGCAGTAGTTTTTTCAGAAAAAAATTCACAAAAATTACTCTGTTTTAAGAACTTCAAACTATTTGTAGCCCTTAAAGTGATTATATTAATTTCATTTTTTGTTTATCGTTTGATATCTGAAAATATAGTAGAAGATTTTCAATGTATTTATAGATAAAATTTATGAATTTATGCTTTTCTAGTAATTAGTGGGCAATAAGACAAAAATAATTGCCTGACTAATATAAAAGTTATGCTACAAAATGTAATAAATGCCTTTTAAGTCTCTTGCCATCTTCTAAACTTCTTCATTTTATTAATTTAACTTTTCAGGTTTTAGCAATATTGTTGCCATAGGGGAACATCAATTTGATTGTTTTTTTCCCAAAAGTTTTATTCCGATAAGTAAATATAAATTCCCTTTTTTGAATTCTAGTTGACTGAAAGAAAACCTTATTTTTGTTTAATTTGTGTATTTGTATTGTCTGTCAATTCTGATGGTTTTAACAAATATACATATTATATTTATATAACGAAGTTTCTTAATATAACTTCTTTTGTTATGCTCTAAGCGTTACTAGGGAAAATTTTTACACTCATTTAATATGTAAGCACTAAATTAATGAAATTCGCAATTTTCATTTTAAAAAATATTTACCACGAAAATCGTAAACTTTGCTTTCATGGAGTAAATTTCAATTTATACTAAAATTATTAAGTAATTATTTTACTGAATATCAAAAAAGGATTTTTTGTTTGATAGTTTTGTTTTTTTTTTTGTCTCAATTTGAACTCTTTTATTTAGTTTTGTTAATTATCAAAATATCACATATTGAATAATTTAAATTAAGTGCAAGATAGAAAAATAAGTCTCTTTTAGATATAACGAAAAATGGAAATAAACAAATAAGAAAAATTCTATTTCATAGAATATATAACTGAAAATATATACTAGAGACGTTATTATTCCACAAGGACATTACTATAGAATCTTTCAACTCAAAAACGACATCATATTGAAATTTATTCATTGGTAGCAGCTATTTTTAGTTCAATTTCAAGATAAAGAGCTTATGAATTTTTACCTTTCGGCATTTCAATGGAAATTAATTAAAAAATTCCTTTTATTAGGTTAGTTTTTTTTTCTTTTTTTTTGAGCTAATTTTATACTAGTTAATTTCTATAAAGTTGTGTGGACCGCATAAGCTTTTTTATAATTAATCCTACATAAAAAATTATTTTTAGTATTGTTATATTAAAAAAATTTAAATAAAAATATTTAAGATTTTAAAAAGAGAAAATCTAAAAGGGTTGAATATATTTTAAAATACTTATCTTCATCGATTAATTTTCTTAGAACAATGACATTTTTTTAACCTTATGGTAGCTTAGGTTTTAGGTTTTACAATTGTATTAAATATATCATCATTATAAAAAGGACTTTAGTAGTATTTTAATACAAAATGGCTGATTGTCTTAGCATATTTTTGTTGATTTAATTTACAATTAAAATAAATAAAATGTCATTACACAAAAATAGTAACGAGTCAATAAAAAGAAGCACTTGACTACGTAATAACATTTAAAAAAAAATTGACATTTAGAACTTTTACAAAGGAAAAGCAAATTTAACAACTCTAGAGTCCTGTAGAACTTCAGATAGTGTTTCTTATGGCATTGCAAAAGAAAGGTTCATTTGATTCAAGTGTTGAGATTACTCTTGGAATATACATACATACTTGCTTTTATTTCTCTATTATTAACTGGTTGTGTACTTCTTTTGTTTTTGTTTTTTCTTCAATCCGTAAAATAACGATTTTCTACATTGATCTATATTGAATATAGGCTAGTTTTCAGATATAGTATTTCTGTTTATCTATCCTCATGATTAAAAATGTATATTTTGATTTTAAAAAAGGACAACAAAACTCTATTCCTTTGTTAGATGTTTGACAAGATTTCTTGCTGGAAGCCAGCGTTAATTATGAATATATATCTTATACGCTTGTGTCTGGATCAATCAAGTGATCCAGGAATGCATGGTTGAACCAAGAACCATTCTTGCTCGTTAACTGATAGTTAACCAAAAGCAGTGAAAATAGCTTTAAGGGGATGATTCGGTATTTAATTTTTTATTTTTTTAAATCAATGTATAACATTTTAAAATATTGTCACCAGCATTTAAGAATTGAGCATTTGAGCATCCATTGATCCTAAGCGGTCTGCCATATCTAGTTGAAAAATTAATTTTTTTACTCTTCCATAGAAGCATTTTTTCCGATAACTTTGTTTATATTTCCATTAACTTCATTTTCACTTGTGCATGTTGTCTTTTTTTGTATTTTATACTGCTTTTTACTGAATTAGTAGAACGGGAGGAGCGAACGGTGCACGACATTAAAGAAGAAATAGTTTTCCTTAGACAGGTACAAAAAAATACTCTCGATGTCCCAGATGAAAGCTCTTTGCTTTTGTTGGAGATGTCATCGACAATTTTGTGCTAGTAAAAACGAATCATCGAGTTTTATTTTAAATTTTTTAGTAAGCAAAACTTTAAAGCGTTTTCTGAATCTTGTTATTTCCGAAGTTGGTGCGAACGATAACTCAAAATCTACTAGATCCATCGTATTGAAATTTTACAGACTAGTTTCTCAAATATTATATCACAAGTAATGAAAAGAGTTTTTTTTTCATTAGTTTTTAATTTTACAATAACAAAAAAATCGAATTTTTAGGCAAAAATCAGCAAAAATTGCCAATCAAGAAAAAAAAACAAAAAGTCCCCTCGCCATTAACTCAAAAATATCTCCTTTAATAAATATATTATGATTTTCTTGTTTCAAATAATTCTGTTGTAGGTAGTGATGCCCACTGCAAAACAACTTTTTGCTAAGTCGCCTCCAGACAGTAACTGCCACTCACTTAGTTATTATTTCGAAAAATATTGTTCAGATGGTTTGTCATGATATAAAAATTAATTAAATTAATTAGAACTACCTGCATTGCCATAAAAAATTCTTGAAAACATATTTGTTTTTCAACGAACTAACCGAACCACCGCTTTAGGTCTTACTATTTTCAGCGATTACAAATTTAATACTGAAAAATAGAAAAGTAACAGAAAGGATACATTTTTTAGTTTTTATAATTTATTCACACTTAAAAAATTTTGAATAGTAAAAAAATATTCGATATTTGGCTATATTTGATTTAATTAATTTATGAGAAAAACGCTCATAAAAGGATTTTTCAAAATTCAAATTATTTTTGGAGATACATCTGTTTTAGTGACGTATGGTTCATACTGCGCCAAACTTTGAAGGCGTTTATCCCGAAACTACTTTTTTCGAAGCGGTCGCCATGATTTCTCAAGTTCCACTGAGCCGATTCTCTTGAAAATTGTTGCGAGTCCTTTTTATATATTTCCCCATCGCAGGAACTAGGATTATAAAAAAATTTCAATTTTTACTATTTCAAAAAAATTAGGAAACTTAAAAAAAGTGGGAAAAAACACGTCTTTCAACTTCAAACAGCCAGAACTTTGCGAGAAATTGTTTTTTTCTATTATCCTAGTTCCTGTCATGGTGGTTCTCCCCTAGATTAATTATTTGCTTTTTTCTTTTACTTTAGATTACTCAGAGGGTTAAAATCGTGGCGACCATCGAGCACTATTTTTTTTTGTTGGTGTATTGCTTAGGATTAGGAATCAATAAATATTATAAAAGATAAGAAATACTAAAAATATTGTTTTTTTTTTTTTTTACTCCTCAAAAAGTACCTAAAATTCATGTCACTAGACTAGAAAAACCCCTTAAGAAGTTTTAGCTTAAAATACATGCAGAGCGGAAAATTTCTGATTAAGAATGCAGATTAATGAATGAAGGGACAAGAAGTTTCCATTCCAAGTTTTGCTATTTGGCTCTTAATTTTCTGTATAGTTTCATGATAACCAGGCAAATAAAAATTCATTTCTTACTTTTCAAACAATTAACTATCGCTGAAAATGAAGTAAAAAAGATTTAGATTTTTTAAAAAACTATTTTCAATAATTATAAACAAAAATTAGAAGCTATGCAAAAATGCATTTGAAATTATTTTCTTTAATTGATTACTTTGAAAACAAATAATCTTTGTTTGAATTTAATTTAATTGTGAAATTACCCCATTTTTATTTCTCAGATATTTAAAGATTATATCATTTTTCTTTACTCAGTTAAATAAACATTTCATGGTTTTCATGGTTAGCAATTTTCCTATAAAAATGTTACAAAAATTTTTACCAGTTATCAGTTGAACATTAAAAGCTTTTCAAGTATAAACATGAAAATCTCCGTAACAATTTGCTTTATTTTGGGTTAGTTGCTTAAATTTTTATACAAAAACCAAAGACAAAAAAACAACGGATTTTTATATTTTAATAATTATCAAATATTATTTTAGTGCTATTGGGTATGGTGGCTGCAAAACCAAAATATTGCAATAAACCATGCATTAGACCAAATATTCCTGTTTGTGCATACAATGGTGAATGCTACAAATCTTTTTTGAATGCTTGCGATATGCGTGATGCTAACTGCAATGATGGTTCAAGTAAAATTTTTGTATTAATTTTAAATATTTATTTTATAAATTATTCTCATTTTTTTAAGGTTTTTATCCTGTTCCAATTACAAAATGTGCTGATGTTGAAAGGCAATGCTAATTATATTTTATATATTTAACACAGCATTTATAATATTTCAGTTTATGTTATTTTAATTCCTTTTCAGTAAATTTTTTCTTTTTTTGTGAAACTTATAATAAATTTAAAAAAAAATGCTTAACTCTTAATTTCATGTAATAAAATTATAGGCAAGATAAATTACACCTGATAAAAGTGATTGTATCTGTTATTTAAATATTACTAGAGATATTACATCTCGTACGGGGCTAATATAAAATTTCCTCATCGCAACTTTTGCATGACTGTAAAAAGGAAAAATTTTAAATTATTTGTACTTATCTATCATTTAATAGGCCTGACTTCTACTTAAAAACTGGTAAGAATGCTGTATTAATGTGCCAGAGATTTTTTATGGGGCACAACTAGTGTGACCGTCTGAAAAAAAGGGTGATCTTAGTAAATTTTTTAAAAGAGAATTCATTACAATGAATGTTTTGAAATTTGGCAGTTATATTTTTGCATAAAATAAAAATACAAAGTAGTTTTTTGAAATACATATAAATATTGGATTTTCAGCAAATTACCCACCATCTTCAGAGTCCTTAAAAGAAAAAAGTGTTTCCACTGCTGTAGTGATCCAGGCCTTTAGAGTGCCTGAACTCAAAAAAGGAAAAACAAAAAGATCGTTGAACTAGAAAATATTGCCCATAAAATGGCCTTCAATTGTGAAAAAATTTAAATTAAACAAAATGGCGGATTTTAGAAAAACATTTGAAATTTTGCTATAAAGTCTGATTGTTTTGGCCCGGTAAATTTATACTTTTTATCCAATCATCAAAGCAATTTTATGATTTTTTATCGACTACAGCAAATTTAAAAAATGTAGTTTTAAGAAAAATGCCCTTAAAGACAAATAACGTGCTTTCTAACTGAAGATCCTGCCCTTTTAAAGGATGTATCTCAGAAATTATATTAGATCTTAACTTGAAGTTTTAATGTTATTTTTAAAGATACAAATTATTGAAAAATTTAAAAACAAAATCGAAATTTCGAAAATTTCACACTAGTTATCCCCTAACTGTTAAGGGTATTTTGCAATAATATTTCTGATGAAGTCTCGTGATTTCATATAAACAAAATATCTGCCAATAATTTGCTATTCTGATATATAATTAGAATTATCCTAAACATGCATTCATACTTTGACTGGTATACCTATACAAATTCAGGCCAAGGATACTATTAGCAGGGATATCCAATGGAGGCATTCGAACCTTTGTTGAGAGCGTTAGGGCAGCTAAGGAGCCGCTAAGAATATTTTTTGAAAACTAGTATAAGAGTCATAGAAATTATAGAGGAACTCATGGAATTTACAACAAATGAGGAACTGAAAATAAAATTCAAAAATGGATATCAAGAATTCTTGTTTAACAAAAATGAATATCAGCCCTCTATCTTAAGTTGTAGGAAGTAGTAGGAAGTAGGAACATTTCTTTCATCATGCTGAGCTGAGTCAGCTGAGCGTGGCTTCAGTGTAGTAATAAATTTACTATACAAGAAAAGGTATAGACTGCGATTCGCGTCTGATGTTAACAAAATTGAAAGCCGGCATCAACGTTGTAAAACCTCACCAGCCTCAACCTTCTCTTTAATTTTTTCAAAGAGCCTATTTTTTGATATTTTTAAATTTTAATAAACCATTTTCTAGATAGATAAGGTTGTGAATCCTTGCTATTGGCATTGCATATGGGGATAGTTTTAATGTGCCTGAAAGGAAAGGAACATTTAAAGTATTTTCCAATTCAAGGATACTAAGTGTAGATTTTAAACCATCGGGTAATTTTTGACAGCATACAGATTGCTATAAAATATTATCCTTTCAATATATACATTAGTCTATTACCATAAAATTTCTGTTTATAATTAAAAAGTCAAAAATAATATCATAATTTCAAGCAAATATAATTTCGGCTTAATTAACTTTAAACTTATGATTTGCCATTCAAAATAATTTTTTCATATTTTTCTAATTTGCAGGATTGTATGAAGATAAATGAAAATTAAAGTAAGCTTTTACAGTCAGTATTATTTTTTCTTCTTTTCTTATAAACAAGAAAAAAAGGTAAAAAGTTCTTATTTATAAAAGTCAAAGTTATAAATTTTCTTTTGTTATGTCAGTTCTTTTTACAAGTGAACAAATTTTATAAGAAGGTTTATTTACGATGAAAGGACGATACTATTAATCTGCATGGTGCTAGAAAATTATCCAATCAAGTATGTAATAGAAAAAGCAGCCACAACAAAAGAATGCAATAAAAATAAATCTTACCAATTTAATACTTATTTGTATGTTGTAAAACACTTTAGTTATCTACAAATACGATATTCGGGACTCACTAATATATGGTATTGTCATACTAAAGTTCGTATAGTCGTAAAATTAATTGCTCTTTTTTATGTCTTTTTGTTTCTTTGGAAAAATTTAATAAAAAGAAGACTTTTTTGTTATTAAAACCCTTTCATTTGACAAAGTCCTTCAAAATGAGTAAAGGGTTGAAATGGAAGTAATATATTACAGTTAAGTCTACAAAATCTAATATAGTTTTTTGATTAATTACGTAGTAACTATTGTTGCTGGTTTCAATTCTGTATAGCAATTTATTTCGTTGGATGTAAACCTTTTAAAAAATTACGTTCTTAATATTTTTTTAATGGTTTTCAATAAAATTTTTAAATCACTTTCTTCAAAACCCTGAATTCAAATGATCAATATTTAGATATATTATAACAAAAGAGAATAACATGATTAGCGAGAGTAAATTTTGAGTTGATTACGACTTGGTCATAGCTAATTTTTAACTTATTATAGTATAAATTCCTTATGGGACACTTTTTTATGTTGAAAGAGATTCAAAACATTTGATACTATATTTTTTTAAATAAAATAAATAATTGCTTATTAATAAATGTTTTTTTAAATGTTTGCTACAGTCCTTCCTAAATTTATTTATTTGTTAAACCTATTTCTACCATTTTGTCTTTCGTCTTTTAGAAGTCTTTGTTAAGGTCTATTTTAATGATTTTAAATAATTTTTAAACTAGTTGTAACTTATATTAGGAAATTCCCATTACAGGTGCAATAGAAAATTCTATTATAAATTTTATATTTGGTTGCAGTTTAAAATGTTAGATTGGAAAAAATTAATGTACAAAGTAATTTTTGAGTTTTGGTATTTCCTTTGCAATGATGTGTCATGTAAAATTTGTTGAAATTGCCATTTTAGAAGTGTAAATAGAAATTTTCATAATATTGGTAAGTTTATTCTAGTTTATATCTAATCCTAAGGAGGTTTAAAGTTTCAAAAATCAAAGAAATGTTGCAGGAAATAATTAATATGATGATGAAGATTCACAATCTGAAAGACAAGATGAGTTGGTTAAATTTCCTAAAAATAACCATGAAATAGATAGAAAATGTAATACTGTGTCCTCAAACACTAAAAAAAAAAGAAGAACATATTTGAATCCAAGTAGAAGACGAAAGAGAATGAGGTTGCTGATAGCTTTTAAAGTCAAGAAAATAATGAACAGGAGAAAATTGAAATTACTATAAACGGAAAATTTTAGAAAAAAATCCAAATAAGGGATACCACTATTATATTATTTTTAAAGGTATATTTTATCCAACTGGACATTCCAAAAGAAATATTATGTGAAGTAAGGGAAGAACAGCATTTTATTTACTATTTTACAGCCAAATTATGAAATATATTATAAAATTTACGAAAAGGGAAGCACGAAGAGTTTTGGAAAAAAAGATGGAGTTATCTTAAAGATTAATTAGAGAATTTTATGGAATAAAAAATGAGGTCGTTCATTTTTTTCGAATACAATCAGTCAAGATTACTTTGTTGAAATATTAAAATTCTTGCGCTTTGATAAAAAAAGAAGAGCATTTAGGGGAGAATAAGTTAGTTTTAGTATCAAAAGTATTTTACTCATTCATTGAAAATAGTTAAAACTGTTATAAGCCAACAAAAAATATCACAATTGATGAACAGCTTTTTCCAACTGAAGCTAGGATATAGGTTCACACAATATATGAAATAAATTTCACATAAAATTTTGGTAGATATTTGATATAATCATTAAGTATATTGTCAACGGGTTTCCATATTTGGAAAAAGATAAAAAAGGATCAGCATCAGTTTTATTAAGTGAGTCTTTGGTTTTTGGACTCATTGAAACATTTACTAGAAGTGGCAGAAATGCTACTACTAAAAAATTTTTTACCAATTTTTTAATTGACAATTAAGTTTTTACTGAAAAGGACTTCTTAAGTTGAAACCATCCTTCCAAATAGGAGAGAACTTGCAAAATCTGCAAAAATGTAAAAGCATGACATGAAACGCGCTTCTCACAGTGCATTCATGTGTAAAAAGTTTGCTATTGAATAAAGAATATTAAATTTTTTTATATGAAGACTAAAAATTTATTAATTTAATAATACTACAATTTACAATTATTCATTAACTAAAATTAGAAATATATTTTATATATTTTAATAATTATTTCCATCAAATGGAAAAGTATCAAAAGATAACTTTTGGTCGAAATAGGTTTATAAAAAATTGTGGTAGAAATTATTATCTTAGGTACTATTGAAATTTTTTTAAATTAATTTTTGATTTCAATAACATTAGCTTAGTTGTGGATATGATGAGAATGACACAAGTCATTTTTGGTCGAAATATTTATACACAAAATTGTCATAGAATTTTGCTATTGCAATTTTGTCATAAATGTTGGATTTTAATTACAACTATAAATAGCTTTAACTATAGACACAATGTGAATGAAACAAGTTATTTTAATTTATTGTAATCAGAAAGATTTTTTAGGGTTATAAGTGCTTATAGGTAGTATTAATTCATATATAAAATAAAAAATGGTATCCCAAGTAATTTACTTACTTATAAATAAAATTCAAGAGTTATTTTTTCCTGAGAACCATATTTTTTTATACATGAGAGTATTTAAAAAATTTAAATTGGTATTTAATCAAAGCAATTTTCCGAAAATAAATATCTCTTTTTAGCAAAAATCAAATCTTTGAAAGGGTTGTCAGATTCAATATCTTTATTAAAAAACTAAAAAGTATTCGATCATTTTATTTACATATATTGCAAGTTAGACTCTACTCAAATGCAAAGAGCTACACTTTATAACTTTATTGTTAATAATATGAAATATCCCATAACGTAAACCTTAGTCCTTTATATGTATCTGCCATAATTAAATATTGGTTCAACTGAAGTTAAATAAAAATCAAACCAACTAAAATTAAAATCTGAAAAATAATTATCATTATTTTAATCAATAAATATTTTTTCACTTATGCAAAATAAATTAAAAATTTCATCTATGATGAATATTAAATCAAAATATTAAAGTCTATAAAGTTAGTAAAAAATTTAATAATATTAGTATCAAAAAGCCGTTTTTGTAGTTAAAAAGAAAAAAATATTGATTTATTTGGAAAGTAAGGAATTTTAAATTTCTTTTCACTTAAAATTTATTTTTATTCTTTAATAAATAGCTATCAATAATATATTTTGATAGTTTACTCAAAGGGTATATCAAAGAATATTTTTTTAAACCATTTTATTAGTCATCAGGAAAGTTATAACTTGAAAGTCATGAATGTTTTACAAATATCATTGAATACAGGTTTTATTTTCATGGCAAAGGGTTTCTTTAGAAATTCCATGTGATTAAAACATGTGTTTATATTGTTTAAAAAATTTTTTTTACTGTTTTTCAAAAACCAAATTTAATAAAATCAATGAAATTTTCCACTTTTATCCCATCTTTGACGTATTGAAATTTTCGACATTTAAAGGCAAGTGATGAAAATATTTGTAATCTTTTGATAATTTCTTTATGAGTTGATATTATTCACATCAAATTTGGATACATAAATAGCAATTTAATGATAAATTTATTTATAAAATTATTCATAAGAAATTTTTTGTTCGTTTTTTTATCTAAGTCTAATGATAACGAATTCTTTATCAAATTTGGATAACTTATAATAAATTATTTTTAGTTAAAAATACTATTACAGAACTTTAATCCCAATTTGATACTGGTTTTTTACTTTTAATTTGGTACCAAACGGACTCATTAGTCCATAGACCTTCCCAAAGTTAATATATAGCCAAAATTGGTGGCTATCTGGTGAAAAACTACATAAAATACAATTTTGAAAGCTCGGATTGTTATTAATTACTTTCTTCCATAAAATAAATTATGTATTGATTGGCTTTGATTGGCTTAAAATAAAATTTTCCATTATGATTAATAAACTTTTCATATAAAATGTTAGTTTTAAAAAATTTTAATAAACAAAAAACTCAATTTAATAAATATCTAAATATATATATATACTAAATTACATCAAATATTTCTTGTATTATTTGGGAATCGACAAAATATTGTGTCGTAGGAAGGATAGTAAACTCCAAACTCCCCTCATCATCTATAAGATGGATAAAAAGTGATCTATCTTAAGTTCATAAACATTAGAAAAGGAAAGAAATCCTGCAAATCATAATGATTTAAATTAAAGCTTAAGTCTTTTGAAATTACATACATCCTTACAGTTTGTTTTTCGATATTATATGAAATCAGTCTTTTCAAAGTAATTTAAATAAAATCGAAAATAAGTTCGATTCGTTTAAATTTAAACCTAAAAAAATCAAGAAACCCAGCATGATATAAACATATTTTATGCAAAGTAATACAAAAAGTTAGAGAAAAATTTAAATTGTAATCTGAAAATAAATGATAAATGATTCTAGTGATGCTTCTAAGAAATAAAAACCATTTTATATATTGTGACTTTATAAAATGCCAAGAAATAAATCAAGAAACATATTCATTTGTTGCTATTTATATTGTCAATTGAATTCGATTTCGATAAACTTTTGGATGATTAATATTAATATAATATCATGGTTTATAGAAAATTTTCTTGAAATTAGTTTTTATTCAAAATATTGTACTAAACTTTTATGAAAATTTATAAAGTGCCATTAGTTATATAATATTCTGCTTAAGTTATTTAGCCAGTTTTAATTATTACTTCTAAGACATTGTTTTCATTAAATTCATATGAGTCTATTGAAAACTTGTGTTTACACAAAACTAATGTGAATGTGAACAGTTGTTACGGCGAATTTCATCAAAATTGAAATAACACAAGTAAAACCCTACAAAATGGTAACCTACAAATATGGTTACAAAATGACAACAACTATCAATTAATTAATTCTCTCTCTCTCACTGAACTGTACATAACATATGTCAAATAAATAAACTTTCAAAGTTTGTTTGACATATTACGTATCTGTCAAAACTACTGCGTTGTGCTAAAATTTCAAAATTTAAATTTAATATTGATGTTGTCACCACAATAGTAACAAAACAAAAACGTGTAATGATACATTAACGACAGATATGATGATGATATGATTAATTATTATAAACCATTAATTATCTCAAATAAGGAACTTTGTTAAAAAAAAAATATAACATATGTTAATTACTTTTGGTGTAGAAAAACCTTAGCTGAAATGTGTAAAAATGATTTATAATCTGTTTTAATGAAAAACTTCGAATGTTATAATATTTTTTCTTTTGTATAATGAAAAAATTAACTAAGCTCAAGAAATATTATAACTAAATATTAATAAATAAAAATCAAAGGAGTAAAAGTAAATTATGTACAAAATGTAGTGTTAATTCCGAGCATCATGAAAAATTGAATCTATTTTCACTCTTAATTTTATTTCAAATATTTATTAGATATTAAGGATTGCACTATTAATAAACTTACAGAAATTTAATTTACCTACAAAATGTAATAAAATATATTTTTTTATATTTGAAAGAAAACTAAGGCCGAAATTTGTTAAAGTTTCACCAATGTTAACTCATCAAAGCTGATTTGATATCTTACTAAAATTTAGTTATAGCTCTTTTATCCTGAAATTCTTCTTTAATTTAAGATTTTATTAATATTTCATTAAGAGCCGGAAGTGTTTGAAGTACGTGTATTATATCTTTTAAGAAATTGTTTTGAGTTTCTTCAACCGTTCTCTTGAAAAGTTTCTAAGCAAATTAGTATCGTCATTAAAAATCTACTTCCTTTTAATCAGATATCTATTTCAATTGAAACTTCATCTCGGATATAGAGAAATAGCCTGAAAATTCGGTTTTTCAACAAAATTATCTTAACTAACTAAGCACGTCCTGTGTTTAATAAACAAAGAAAGTTTTTGAGTATCGAATGTAGAAAATTGATGAAAAACATTAAAAATCCAAATAAATTTTCTGGTGCGAAATGTACACAACTAAACTAGAATTTTTTTACTACCTTTTAAAAGTTTAATTTTAATGTCTATAAGAAAAATTTTTTTATTAAATTAAAGTTTAAAAGCCCATTACGCAGTATTAGTGAACAAAGAAAAAGCTGATCAATTAAATATTTTATAAAATCAAAATTTCGATTTCAGATGAAGCAGTTTTTTGTTATTCTGTTATTCCAATTGAAAACATAACCAGCTGTTGGTATGTAAATAAAAATTTTGTACATATTTTTGTTTTTTTGTTGACCAAAAAAAAAAACAAAAAAAAGACAAATAAAAGAAATAAGTTTTTTTAATTGATTGTATGAAAACAAATCTTTTGGGATTACTTTTTTTATTTACAATGATTAAAATTTTAGGTCTTACTTTTATATTTTGACTTTATTATCAAAATTAATATTATTATCTTTCTAAGTCTACTTACCAAAAAGTTTTAGGTGAGTAAAATATAGAAACAAATTGGTAAATATTTTATGTATTCTTATAATATGGGAATGGCATAATTAAAGAGAGACTCCCCAAGCAATTAACCTGATGTCATTTTTTAATTTGTTACATTTGGACATTATTTTTAATTGAACCAAGTGTAATAACGACAAATAGGAATATATATTTGATAATATAAGTTAACCGGCAAACCAACAATAAAAAAAAACGTGGAAAATATCAGCTCAAGTAAGCGAATTCCAGTAAATAACTGGTCTAGATGACGTGGGGAAAAACTGATAAGAAGATATGTGCTTGGTTGAATGAAGTTTTGAGAGTTCTTTAGTCGTTAATAATATGCCAAAGTAATAGGAGTTAAAATCAAAAGAAGAAATTTATAATTTAGAATAAAAAATAAAAAGTAAATTTCAGAAAGGAAAATTGAAAGTTATAAAGAAGTTGTAAGTCGAAATAAAAGGTAAAAAACTGAATTTATTAAAAATCTTTTAATTTAGAATTAAATATAAAAAATTAAATTTAGAAAAAATTTTATAATTTAGAATTTAAAACAAAAGGTAAATCTAGAAAGAACTTGTGATTAAAATTTGGAAATAAAAAGAATAAAAGATTAATTAAGAAGTCAAAAGATTGAACAGGAATTAGCTTTTATTTCTTCATTCCCATTTAATATGAAATACGATGCTAATGCCTTTAATATTTATATAACTAACAAAATAGAAAAAATTTAGATAAAATTTAGGAATTAAATAAATAAGGATATAAACACTATTTTAACTACTATAATTAAATTCCTTGAGGTTCTTTATATATAATCAAATTCATTAATTTACATAAATACTAATGATAAAAAGATTTATTGAATTTCAAAAGAAGAGCCTTAATCTTAACTCTTTTATAAATAATATTTGACTAAGTTGTTTCCTTGATGAAGGATAAAATATCCAATTTATACTTGTTAAGTAATTAAAAAAATGAAAGATGAAAGTTTTTCAAAAAGAAAATAAGAAAAAAAGTATATCCCTTAATTTTAGCTTTTAAATAATGATTAAAAATTTAAATCATTAAAATTATTCTCTTTCGATGAAATACCAAAAATTTGTATATAATTTCAATATACTTTGGAAATATATAAATGAATTTTTCAATTGTTTTCTGTGACTTAGTTACTTTTTTATTATATTTTTATTTTATGTTTATTTCTATTATCTTCTCCCCTTTTGAATACAAATGTTTTCATTTGATATTATACATACAAAATGTAATAAAGAAGGTTTTAGTGATAATTAATTTAAGCTTGTTGAAACGATTCAATATAAAAATCTATAGGACTTAAAATTAGGTTAGAAGTTAGTTTAAGTTAAGATTAGTTCCAAAACTCTAGTAACTAATTATAAAATTACTTAATAAACTTGTATACTTTTAAATAAATAATTACATTAACTTAATGGAAGTAACAGAATGTTGATAGAATCAGTAAATTTACATATTTAAACATTCCTAAAAACTGCTTTATCTACTAAGACATAATAATAAATGATATGCGAAATATCATGAGTAAATTAAAACCTAAAGATATACTTATTTTATTATCATTAGAAACTATAGTTAAATAGAAAACTATTTGAAATAATCTGACATCTGACCATTGAAATGTGCCCTAATCCAAAAATAAAATATTTAAAGAGTTCACCTAAGAGTTCTGCAAAAATATCAATTTTTTATGGTTAAATGAATGCAAGGCTATATTCTAATGACTATACAACAGAAGTAAAATTAAGTCTTTAAGCTTTAGTCTTAAAAAAGGACACCAAGAACATTTAAAATAATAAAACTGAAATTAAAAGTATGGTTAAAAAGAGAAGGTGAACTAGTTGAGAGCATAAAATTAAAATTAAAATAAAAAGAAAACATTCCTACGTCAAATTTGCAAAGAAAAATTTAACAGAAAATTTAACTTTTATTATTTATAGCATAAAAGAATAATTTAATATTATTCATAAATAGAAATAAAATTATATTGAACTAAGGTTAATCGTTTATTGTATAATTTAATTTGTATTTCTTAATTTGTAAACATTCCTTGAATCTCTTATAACATTTTAGAAATAAATTTCTCAAAATGTCTTATTATTATTGAACTTTTGTATGTCCTGAAAGTATGTAGCAGAAGGCAAGTCATCTCCCTTATGACGATTACTTAGATTTCCATTAAATTTAATTACTATGCTATTATAATTTTAAGATTTTGAGAAATATTATTTTACTAGGATTAATAAATTTGATGAAATGTCTGGAAATTAAAGTGTTTTGTTTTTGAAAAAAAAAAAAAAATATTTCGGGCATAGACAATTTAAAATTTTTTTTATAAAGAAGTAAAATTTGAAATAGAATTTAAGTTTTTTTATAATTTGTCGGATGTGATTTAGCAGCAAGCTCAATTTAAAAAGAAAAAATATTGTCATAAATGCTACACATGCTACACATGAATAAAAGTAATACATTAAAATGTATTAATGTTTTATTTATTTTCAACTTCGTTGTAATAGCAATTTCAACCGTCCTCTAGGGTGTAAAAGATAAATATTAAATTTCTTTCCTTTGATTTATCTTCTAATAAAACTAGTGTTTTATTATATTATATACGCGTATCCATTATAATTACGTAATCAAACATAAAAAGAGTATAACATAAGTTGGTTCTAAAGCTGTAGGTGTTTATGTGAAAAATGTACAATAAGTTCATTTATTCAAATAAAAATTTTTTTATACATAGAATTTATGTATTATACCCATATATATATATATATACATCAAACAAAATTTTTAGGCTTAGGTTAGTTAACTAACTCATTCAGCGGCTTACTATTTGAGCATTGGATCCTTTTGATTAAAATTCATAACACTACATAGAAATGTTATACATGTTATTAGAATAAATAAAAAGATAGGAAGCATTAATTTGATTTATTTGTACAAAAACTATGATTATAATTTTATTTATTTATTTTTTTTTTTTTGAATAGAGAATTTTTAGAGCATGCAAAGAAATAAAAAAGCAAGAGAAATTGAAAAATTGAAAGTATATCAATATAACAATTATTTTTGAAATTTTCACAATAATGGAGTCAATAAAGCATTTTACCTTGAAGCACTAAAGAACAGCTCTGATTTTGATGATTTTTCTTTTTAAAAAAATTACTTTTTTTTATATTATTTGAAATCAGATACATTTTGGAGCGGGGACGGAATTATTTATATTGCTTAAACAATAATTTTGATACTTATTATACAGGGTGACCCAAAAATTTATGATCAAATGCTTAGGATAGAAAGTAGATGGAATTTAATGAACAAAAAACAAAAAAAGTGGGGGTCTAAGTTTTTTCGTTTTCGAGTTACAGCTTCTTGATTTTTGTAGGCGTCGTTTTTACCCCAAAGCACTCTATCACTTATATAACTTTTGAATCTATTCGATAATGAGTAAGAAAAAAATAATTTTTTTATAGCTTGTAATATTGTCTTATTATTAAAATAACAAAAATTGAAAAATAATAACAAATGGAGGAGAAAAAAATTTTTAAGTAGAAAAAGTTGGCGAAAATTTCGAGCAATTTTTGAGGTTTTATGTTTTTTCCTAAAAAAGATCTAGAACAAGTTAAACTATAAATGTTTTCCAATGAAAAATTGGTACATTGTAGTAGCTTAACTCTTTTCCATAGTGCAATAAAAATTAAAAAAAGTCAGCTTTTCCCGATAATTTGATAAGAATTTTCTACCTAACTGTCTTTAAGAGCTTGTCAATATTTTCACACAGACGTAAAATAAATGTTTTTAAATACAAGCAAAATATATTCAAGTTTTGATGTAGTTTAGTGGAAAAAAAATTAACAAAATAAAAAGTTTCTAGTTTATTTACATAGACAAAAACAAAGGAAATCAATTTTTAATTTATATTTGCGTATCGTAAGCTTCATCTTCTTCAGGTGGTGGGTGGTTATCGTAGTCACTTCCACTGCACACAATACAGGCCACCTTGAATTCCTTTAACATCACGTTCTTGAACAAATACGTGAACAAAAGGTCAATTTCTATTGTGCGTATAGTTCCATAACTCAGTAAACTTTATAATTTAACATATACAATATATAAACAAATATATTTACTACATACTACATAGAATCTATCTGATAAAAATTATGTAACGAGTACATATTTCTCAACACACATCAAATTTTTATAATGTAAATGTTGAATTATTAATAAAAATTCCATTTTAATAATTATTTTTAGATTAATATTCATATATTTTGAATTTTTTTTGAAAAAAATGGAGACAAAGCTGAATTTTCTATACCTAGCCTAGACACCCGAGTTTTTAGTGTTTCTTCGGACCCCATAAAGAAAAATCATTAAATAATTTTACCAAAATTTGTTCATTACTGATATTGAAGAGTATAAAATAATAATAATATAAAAAAGAATAAAAATTGGAAAAACTACAAGTTGGAAAAGTGGGGGCTTGTGTCCTGGTGTGCACGATTCCAGTCATTCTAGTAATATAAAGAAAAAATTTTTTCTTAATTCTTCAGAAAGGGAAGAGTTTTTTAGAAAAAAATTTTTTCTTCACAAAATGTCAGCAGTTTAAAAAGAAAGTTTTTTTTCGGCATTCGAAATTATTTTAAAAAAAAAACAAAAAAAATTCTATTGAAAAGCTCTTCAAAGTCCCGTGCTCTAATATATAAAGAATCTTTGTGCTAAATCGGTTAATCGGTTAGATAAAACTTGAGATATCGTGAACACCGTTTCGAAAAAAGTAGTTTCGAGAAAAACGCCTTCTAAGATTTAAAGACTGAACTAAGCTATAAGCACTAGATGTGTTACAAAATGGGCTGTAACTCTGAAAATTATTTGAATTTTTAAAAATTCTCTTGGGAACATTTTTTTTAAAGGGTTAAGATATGAAAATATACAAAAGACCAAAAAAGTCTTCCTAAACTAGAATACCCCCTAAACAATTCCGTCCCCGCTCAAAAATGTTTCTAATTTCAAATAATATAAAAATGGTAATTTTATTAAAAAAACACCATCAAAATCGGAGCTGTTCTTTAGCCTTTCGAGGTTTTGCCTGTTTTTTGTTTTCATTGACTCCACTACAAAATTTAAATTTTGTGTAGCAGGAAGGAAACTATGAAAGAGCATGAGTCTTAAGAGTCTTCTAAAATAGTTTTAAGTTTAAAGCTTTGTTACTATTCAACCCTTTTTACTACGGAGAACTGAACAAGGGATATCTATCCCTCATAAATAACAAACAAATCAGGTAGCAAATATATATATTTGATTTTTATTATGTAACAATATTCTATATCTATATAATTTCTGCATGGTGCTCTATATTATATCAACTTTATCTTTCTCCTGTAGAATTATCGCTTTTGAAATTTATTTATATTTCAAATCTGTTGGTATTGTTAATTTGTGTTTAAACAATAAATAACTATATATTTATACAAATATAAAGATAAGATTATATTTCTACAAACAAAAAATCCATCACGTCTAAAAATGTGTAAGAATTTGATAATAAATAAATAAATAGGAAATTTTACAAAAAGAAAAATGAATTTTGTAAATGTAAAATTTATTGATCGAAAAACCATATCCTAAGTTAAAGATAACCAAAAGGGTTGTTAAAATTTATTGCAGACATAGTTCAAAAGTCAATAGTTGTTATCTTTTCAATCTTAGTTCAACAAAAAAAAAAAAAAAACAAGAAAAGAAGAAGAATGATGAAACTAATGAATATATCCTTTACTACCATATCCTTAATATAATTTAAATTTTTAAACGCACGTGTAGTTCAAATGAATATATTAAAGGGATTTATCGAATTTTAAATGAATATGAAAAGAATTAAACTTGAAATTTTTTTGAAAATAATTTCCCAATAATAGAATTCTTATATGGTACTGACCATAGAGCTTCAAAAGAAAAGAACAAAGCAAAAAAATGTCTCTTTTGGCTGCTTTTTATGTTATCTCATTGAAAAAATATATATTTTCCAAAAACAAAAAAAAACCTTATTGTTTAGGTACAACACAAATGGAATAATTGAAAGCATGTGGGACTAATTGGGTTCAATATACTTTTTTGTTTACTTAAACCTGTTGGGATGGTGGTTGGGTAAAGTGTTGATGTCGGTGGCAGAACATTAAATTTCATAAAATATATTCTCCTATATATAATGAGTTCCTCTCATATTTATATTGCACATGCGCCATTTTTTTTTTTTATAAAAAACTTTTAAATATCATCTAACATTATTTGTTGTTAGTCATTTTCAGTCCTTTCGGTTAACTTCATTTGGCTCTTAAAGATCGACAACAGGAGACAAATTTCAACAGTTGTTAACAGTTATCCAATTGAAATAGCTGTTAAATAATTTTTTGATTTTAATTCAAAAAAAAACAATAAATATAAAAATATTATTTAATGATAAAAATGATTAAAATCAATAAAAATATTGTGAATTTCGATTTGTTCATCAAATAAAATGTTTTAATTCTTGGACATTGGTCGAAGAGAATATATATATATATATATATATATTATATATATTGTGATTTAAAAAACGAGATATGATGTTATGGAACGGATATTGTGAAGTATTTTAAAGATGTTTTTTGATTAAATGGGTGAAAATCTCATTTTCAATGCGATTAGACTATCTGTGAAAAAACATAAACTACAAACAATAAAAAATAGTTATAGTTTTTTTTTTTTGTAAATCTTTTTTTGACTTTAAACTTCAAATATGTAAGGAGCTTTTCTGTGAGAAAATTATGCTATTCAGGCTCTATTCTCTTCATGTGTTTGACTTCTATAATTCAAAGAAATTGACTTTTTAATTATTTTTTTTTTCCAAGAACATAATAAAAATTGCTGTTATTTTCAATAAAACAAAAAAAACTTTATTTTAAATTGAAAAAAAGCAAGTTAGTTTTCTTAAAAAAAAAAAGTAAGTATAATTTACCGAAAGTAAATTCAAAAAAAAAAAAAACGTCAATCAAATTTTATAAAAATTTTGAATTTTGGCAATAATAACAAAAAACAACAACAACAGATTTTATTTCGAAATTTACTACAGTGTAGCTAAATTTTGACTTTTTTTTTTGAAATAATATTTGCATGTTTGATAGTCAAGGTCCGGCATGATTGATTACAATTTTGCATGACTTATTAAAATTTTGTTTTTCTATATTAAAATTTCAACAAGTTGTCACTCAAGTTTTTTGATATACTTCAAATATCAAAATAAATATCATGAATAGTTAAATATATACATTATAAATCAGGCATAAATTATAGTTGAAAATTATGACCTTTTTTTGTGGATTTTATAAGGAAACAAATGCCCGAAAATTTTTTATTGTAATCTTAGAAAGGTAATAAAATAAATACTTTTTAGTGATATATATATATATATATATAAAGAAATTGAAAACGTTAACGTCAGTCACTTATAAAAAAAATATACCTAATGATGATTATGTTTTTTTGTTAGAAATAATTTTCTTTTATATAATATTACATTCAAAAAATTGTATACTCCAAAAAAATATGCTATAATTTTTCTTGCTTCATTTAATACCATTATAGAATTATATTCTAATGAAATTAATTTAAATTTGAATTTTATCCCTTCATTAAACAAACATTTTACAAAATTTATTTTGGTATTAAATTAAATATTTAAGTTACAAAGTTTCATATGTTAAATTTAATTTGTATAATATCAATAAGGATATATTGCAAATTTATTCTCTTAACTTATTTAGCTATATCACTTGGTTTGCCTATTTATCCCAAGCTTTTATAATTTAAATATTAAATGTATTTATTAAGCCTTTGTACTAAAGCATTTCTTTAAATTATTTTTATCTAATTAAATGATTTTATTAGTTTTGTAAATTTTTTATTTACTCTTTTAACAAATTTTTGTATTTTATATATTTTGTTTTTAAGTAAAAATTTAATTTATTTTTTCACTTAAGTCTTTCATAATTTTTACAATACTTTGATTTCTATTATTTATTTCAAGATTTTCATAAAATATGAATTAGTAAATTTTTGTCTTGACAAACACTGCAATAATTCGTATTTTATAGTCAAATCTGTTTTACCAAAGACGAATATTTTTTGTTGTTGCAATTATAAAATAAGTTTCAACAAAAAATAAAAATATATATTTTTGAACTTCAATAATTATTAATTTCAACATTTCAATAAATGACATTCTATTTAGAAAGAAAATCGAATTTTCCATTTGAAAGTTTTCATATAATTTACAGCTTTGAAGTTTATCTATGTATATAGCTTCTCCTTTATTTAATTTAGATTTTAGGTGTAAATGTCCAATTATTTTCTTTCAAAAGAAAAATGTTTTATTTTATATTTTTTCCTTTATCGGAACTAAGAAAAAAAGCACTAAAAAGTAAAGATTTGATACTATATTTAGTTGCATTTCTATTAGAAATCTTTTGTTATTAACTTTTTTCACAAAAAACAGATGTAAAAATTATTCAACTCATAAAATAAAACTATAAGAAAGTTGATTTTTACTTAGTTTAAAAACAACAGTTCTTTTATTTTTTTTTTTGCTACATTGACAAAAATAGTAAAGTATGAAAAATATTGACACAACAGCTTGTTCCCAAAGTTTCACATTATTTTTTTTTTGAAGAAACTAAACCAGCTTGCACATTTTTACCACACCAAAAATATTATTGGATTATTTATTATCTAAAACTTTTAAATTTTTTTTTATTTGTTAGAAAGTTAAATAAGGTTTTAACCTAAATTAAAAAATCTCTTGAAAGCTCAATAAAAACCAAAATTTAATAATTTTTCATTTGGAAATTTTTTAATTTATTAAAAAACAAAAGTGATTGTGAGCCTTATTTTGAATTAAATTTTTAGCATTAATTCTATAATAAGCAATTATTATAAGCATGTAAAATTAGGAGTTTGGTTATTTTTTATTTTTAATATTATTTCTCTATTAAAAAGAAGTTTTACATGTTTTTCAGATTAGTTTCATCCATTTGCAAATGGACTTCATCTTTTGCAAATGAAGTTCATCCACAATAACAAATTTTGAAATTTTCACATATATATACATATATTAAAAAAAAATATTACATAGAACTATTTGCAAAAAAAAGGGAGCCCAATTAATGGAGCTGTCCTAATACTGCGCTTTCAATTATTCTTCTTCATTTATTGAAAAAAAACATTGATAATTATAAAGATTTAAGTTTCATTTTCAGTACTTTTTAATTTTAAATGTGTTCATAAAAAATAGTGTTATTATTTAAGCGAAAAATTGAAAAGTATTATATTGTGTTTTAAGGCTCTTGCCGCAGTCGCTGTAAGTTCATTAAATTTTGCTAAGCATTTTGATAATTAATATTTCAAAATCTATTAGTTCAATAAAAATCATCAAAAAAGAGTATGTAATACAATAAATTTCTTTTTCTTTAATCTTCCTTTTTTTTTAAATACTAGTTAAATTAATAGCAATTTAAAAAATATACAATTTCAAATTTCATTTCAGTTTATTCGATAATTTATTAATTTCCAAATATTTTATTAATTATAAATAGATCTGTTATGAATATACAAGTATATATGAAAATTTAAAAATTTGATATTGTGGATGAACTTCATTTGCAAAAAGATGAAGTCAATTTGCAACTGGATGAAACTAATCTGAAAAACCTGTATACTCGTAGAATTAAAAATTTTCAGTATATTTTTATAAAATCGAATATCTTTTGGTCTTAAATTAAAAGAATGTCTAAAAATCCTTTTAAGTTAAAACTGGCAGAGCTTTGTTTTTGATAAATTTATGTAATGAAGAAATTGTTTAAGTGAATATTCCTAATTCGATTCCATAAATAATGACTTTAAATATTTTAATTTAAAAATATTTGTTAAATTTTAGCTCAATTACTTTCAGTTTTTGATGGTATCAGAATAAAAGGAAATTTAAATAATTTTGAAGTCATTTTTGTTGACATCAAATTTAAAAATAAAAAGACGAGACCCACATTTTACATTTTAGCTCAGTTATTGAATTCAAAGGAAGTGAAAAATGGGGTTTATTTTTTTAATTAATCTGCAGAATAATTGTTGCGTAATAATTCATTTTACATTTTATTTTTATTAAGGGGCACAACTAGTGTGAAATTATTAAAATTTTGATTTTTTTTTTAACATTTTTCGATAATTTACAACCTTTAAAAGTAAAATGTTAAAATTTCAAGTGAAAATCTCAAATTGTTTCTGATTTAAATCCTTGAAAGGAGTAGCTGTTAGAAAGAGACGTTAGTTATCTTTTTTCAAAACTGCTGCAGCTGTAACTCGATAAAAAATCATTTGATCGATTTATAGTTATTTCTTCATACAATGAATCTCCATTTTCACGATTGGATAAAAATTTAGAAATTCTAAAGTGATATTTATGTTTTAAGAGTCGCTAATTAATGTTAGCAAAGTTTACTTATCTGTACATATTAAAAATCAAGAGCTGTGCATATTTTTAGTAAGTGTTTGACCGTTACTTAGCTAAAGTTTTAAGGGATTAATATTTTCTTTCACATAATTAAATTTTTCTAAATTTACCACTTATCTTTTTTCTTTAATATTTTTAAGAGTTTTCAAAAAAATCATTTTAAGGATGGCCTCCTTTTACTGAAAAAGCATAATAAGTGCTTTAAAGTTAATCTCGGTTAAGTTTCCCATTAGCAAGCTAAGTTTTCCAATAATAGGTATTAATATTCAGTTAAGAGGATTCCAATTTCAATTGCGTGAACAAGTTTTTGTGTTGTTGTGAAGAAATTATTATTATTTTGAGATATTTTTAATTTGATTCTAGTAATTGAATAAAGAAGTTCTTAGAAATTATAAATCTAATCATTTGGTCAATTCAAATTCAAATTTTTGATGATTAATTCCATTAGACGGGATTGTGAATTTGCCATTTTTTTGTCCAAAAAAATAATATTTATGGCCATGACATGCCGTAAAAAATCAAGTACATTAATTTGTTAGTTACTAGCATGCAAAGTTATTTTATTGTTTGTTATCACAGGATTATTAATCTTCTTTTAACAACATATAATTGGCTTCAATTCTGAATTTCTTTAATTTAAATTTTTCAAAAATTTGGACGAAATTTATCAAACAGTTAGGCTTTAGAAAAATCTATCCTTAAATATCATTATATGAAGCCTCCTTCAAAGCTTCTAAGAATATCAAGGAGGTCTTCCATCAGGGAAATTAGTAGCTATTAAATATGTAATTCAATATACATATATGGGAGCCTGTACATATTTCATTTGTTCTTGAATTTTTAAACATATTTTCATATTTACTTGGCATAACTTTGTTTAACATTCTGTTTACATTCAATCAAAAGAGCTGAAAGTGATTTTTATTTTTTAAGTACATTGAAAAAAGAAGAAGTGCGGGTGGCAAATAATTATGTTCTTAACATGGTGGCAAGTAAATATATTTGATGGTTGAGTATACAATTTACTAGAATTGAGTATTTAAATTATTAACTTAAGAATTATTTTCATGATTTCAGTACATGAAAAATCAGGTAAATGCGTATACTTGAAAACCAAACTTCATTTTGGTTTTTCAGTGTATGAATACGGTTAGAAGTATGTTGTTTAAAGATCAAAGAGCTATTTACAAGCGTTAATTGTATATTTGCTTTTAGGATAAAAACAAATACTGGTATAATCAAGTGATAATTTTGAGCAAAAAGCCTATTTTGATTTAATTACATTAAAATTATTAAAGAATTTTTTAAATTTATAATAAAAAATCTATTGAAATTTTTGAATTATGTAAAAGTATTAGTTTCAAAATTCATATATAACAAAATATTTCTTAAGTTTAAATTTTGGGTGTTTTTTCGGACGCCATAAAAAAGAACCAATAAATATTATAAGTAAAAATTTTTTTGTTTATTGATGTGTTGAGATGAAATTAATAATATTAATAAAATCTATCTTAATTATTCAACTAGAAGAATGTAGCTATGGGACTACGAAAAGTTTTTCGAAAAAATGTTTTTTTTCACAAAACGGTGGCAATTTGGAAAAAAAGTTACGTTTTTTTTCCTATTTTTTTTCACCTTTAAAAAACAAAAGAACAAAAGAAAATTGGAAAAAACTCTTTGTTGTGCCATAGCCTGATTTATAGAAAATCTCTGTACCAAATTTTAAGTGAATTGGTTGAATAAACCTTGACATATCATGCACACCGTTTCGAAAAAAGTCGTTTCGAGAAAAATGCGTTTAAAGTTTTAAAGACTGAACTGAACTAAGCACTAAATGCCTGACAATATTGGCTGTAGCTCTGAAAATAATTTGAATATCGAAAAATCCCCTTAAGAACATTTTTATAAGGAGTTAAGCTATGAAAATATGCAAAAAAAAATTGATTTTTTCGAATTTCTAAACCATTAATGTTTATTAATGTCATTATTTCCAGGGGTCGGATCGAGAGCTAATTTTTGAGGGGAAAACTGACTTAAAAGCTGATTATTTAACTCGAGATTTTTTGCATTACTTTGATAATGCATTAGTCATATTACTCTTGAGGGGATGGGGAGAGAATATCCCTTGCTTCCTCCCCCTGGATCCACCAATGTTACTTCCAGTTTTAAAGTCTTAAATATAATTTATATTTTTCAATATTTTTCTCAGTTAGCTTATCAAAGTGACCTATGAAGTTGAATTAATTTTGGGTTGCTGTAAAGTGTCTTTAAAATATTAGCATAATCATCAAAAATAATTAACTTAAAAATTTTTTTAGAATTTCTTTGATTATAATAACCCGGTTAATTATTAATTTAAAATCAGGTTAATTTTGGGTCGCTAAATAGGCAAGTTTAGTAAAACATATATACAAATATTCTAAAAAAGCACTAAGAGCAGTTTTGATGAAATATTTTAATAATACTTTTCTAAAAGAGTTGATTAAATTTATTGTTTTTTTTACGTCAAATGCAAAAAAACCCTAAAATCTAAATTTTCTCTGTTTATCCCATACATTTTATCATAACCAAGGATTATTCTTAAGATAACCACATTTTATCAATTATTTAATTGCCTTTGAAAGTTGTTGAAATTTTGATTGGAATTATTTTAAACAGCATAATAACCTTAAAGACACCAAAATTATACTTTGTACTTAGTTTTCTATATAAAAAATTAAAATATTAATGAACCATTCACAATTTTGATCGAATAAAATAATGAAAAATTGAAAATTAGTTTAATACAAGAATTTAGATTTAATTGTAATAATTAATTGGGGAAGCAATGATAAATTCAAAAATAAAAAAATTTAAATATTCCATAATAAATATATATATATATATATATATATATATATATAATATTTGCAATATAAAAAGTTGGGTAAGCAATAGAAAAGAAAAAATGACTACCTTTGACTTTTATTAAAAACTAATTTTTCAAAATCTTATAATTTGAAAAATACAAATAAAATTTTCTGATTTCAAACAAAAATTTTAGTATAAGGGAATTAATGTAAGCTAATTTGTGTTAACTAAGCTCATTTACCTAGTATAAAATTATCGTATTTAAATATCTAATAGATTGGTTTATTTGTTTTGGCAGTAAATTGCTGCTATCTTTACTTCATGATCTAAGTCATTAACATTTGAAGAATAATCTATTCTTTAGACCTAATTATTTACTGATTAATTATTATACATTTCAGGTGATTATTAGAAATGTTCTGTAGGGATAAATATATGGAAAAAAGTAATGAATAGTATTAGATATAAATTGATTGGAATAAATTTTCAATTTATTATTTTTAGTATTTTAAAAATGATTTAACTATTGCCCGACTGGAATTTTTAGTGAGGCATGCTTAAAAGTATACTAGGGCCGAATAAAGCGAGCAACCGGCAAGCCCAAGTGCGGCATTCCTCGAAAATATCTGATGAGTCCTTCACTCGGCGTACATTGGGCGAGCCGATATGACTAGAACTTGAAGATTCTCAAATAAGGCTCACATGGGGTAATATGGAGGCATACCCAAGTAAGACGTGCTTAAAATATTTCGTAATATTTCAATAGTTCTAAAAAAAATAAAATAAAAATAATAAATATAAGAGTGAATACAAAAATATTTTAAATTAAGCTTTTAGCATCGAATGAGAACTTTTAATAGCTAAAATGTAAACACGTGGCAATTCGAATAGCGACTTTCGGTACGATCTCCTTGAAATCTCACCATAAATTTATACCATAACCTTTTTCTGGTGAATATTGGTTTTTGAAACCGTTTGAGTGGATTCATCCTTTTTAACAACCAACCAATGATTCGCTTGAAAAATGGTTCAATTTTTTTGACGTTCTAAAAGCAAATCAAAGTCGTTAATGCGACGAAGCAAAAGCAAAAGTTTTGAAATTAAATCAAGACGTTTCACTTGATCACGAATGGTTAGCTTTTACAACTTTTATAATTAGTTTTTATCTTCCCTCCAGAATGTGTTGCATCTTTAAGTGTCGAAATTACCGGAATGAAATTTTGCAAATCAATTTTGGCATTGTCGTTGGGTCAATATATCTTTACTATACACATCATATAATTTTCGCCTTGTTTGAACTGCATTTTTACTTTTTCAATTATAGAGTCGCTTTCGATTTTACATTTTTGATAGGGCACCAAATAAAAACTATGGCAAAAAATCAAATAAGATTTTCATCAGCTGCCATATAATGGGATTATGCGACTTAACTGTGAAGTTAGGTGCTCTGTTAAGAAAAAATGAAATTATTTTCCGAGCAACCCAATATTATACAATTATGTTAATTATTTAAATGTTTAATTTAGAATGACTAAAATAAGGACATGTGAATTCAACGCTTGATTACATTGGATGAGAAGAAAATATTTTATTCAATTTAAAATTAAATAAATCCAATCGATTTCGAGTTGGTACTTGATTTACTCAATTTTCTAGCTTTGAATAGCATTTTCGAAGCTTGAAAGCTAAACTAATAATATATAAACTTTTAGTTTTAGTTTTTTATTGTTACTGAAAGTTTGTTTGCACAGAACAATAAATGAAAAAACTTATTTTTACAAGCAGGAAATAGCTTTCAGCAATTTTTTTTTTAATCAATTTACAGTGAATTGTTCTTTATATTAGGAAAAATCAACCACCTAAATCTTGAGTGCTTTTAAAAAACTGATAACATTTTTCTTTTAGCTTCTGTTTTTGGCTTAGGAAGCAAGCATCATGTAAAGTATTAGATTTTGGTTTTGATTTTTATACTTGTATGTAGTAATTTGGATGAGACTAGAGAACCGAAAATACAAAAACCATATTTATTATTTTTATTTTAATTCTGTCTCTTGCATTGAAATAAAATCAATCTACTCCACGTAGCCATTTAACTGCATTTATAAAAAAATTGTCACAATTTCCGTAGTATTCTACTAAAAACTAATGGAAACAAATAAAAAATTCTTATAATACATGATGTCATGTGCTGCAATAAAAATTTGAATTTAAAGGACTTTTAAATGCATCAGTGCTGCATTTGCTGATTTTTTGTTGTTTCATTTTTGAACTACTTGTTATGAAGATTTACTTATTTAAATAAGTGATAATTACACTTTATTTTTTATGCGACACATATTTTACTTTTATTAAATAAATAATGATTTTCTCTACTTTTTGGCTTGATGAAAATTCGCTAATTCTAAGGAGCATATACATAAAAAATTAAGAAAAATTTTAATGTGGCATAAATAATTTAGAACAAAATAATGGATATCGGGAAGATCAAAGATTATGATTCTTCAATTTGTTTGAGCTATTGAAGTGTAGAAATTGCAAGTCAATGTGACTGGGCAGGATCTTACAAAATATGAGAGTAAAAAATAGGAAAATATAAAGAGAAGAAATACAGAAAGTGGACACTATCATTTGTTTCTTTTTGTGAAACGAATCTGATCAATAAAGCCTAGCAAAATGTTTAGCCAAATTGTATAATATTTAAATATATAAATATAATATTTAATATTTAAAGTTTCAGTTAATCCCATAGCCTGCTTGACCCAAAAATCTACTATGAGTATAATTAATTAAAATTTATAAGTATTGCTTTTTATTTTCAATTTTATAGTAAAAATAAAATTTTTTACTTTAATGCAACATGATTTCTGCTACAAACGATTGATGTCATATCATTAAATGTAGAAATAAAGTAAAATGCTAAAGGATGTCTGAGATTGTAAAAAGTAAAATCTTTATTGAATGTTTAAGGCTAAAACTCCTTATTTATATGATTGTTCTAAATTGAATCATTTCTTGGGAAACTCCCTAAATATAAAAAGTTTTAAAAATTCATTCTTCTTTTCATTTATATTGTTTTAAATTTATATCAATGTTTTTTAGCTGCTATATAAAATCTCTGATATTATAAATTAAGTTTTTATGTTAGCCGTTTTTTTTTACTCAAGACAATATTGTCTCTTGTAATATATATTTTCATTTATATCATTTTTGTATATATGTAAATTTGTCAATCAAATTTGAAAAGCAATTTTTATATTGTGGGATAATTTGAACATGGATTTTTGTTAGTGTTAAGTTCTTTTATTTGTTTTGTTTAATAGAAATTCTTAATTGCAATTATATTGCGTTATAATTGCTTCTTTTTAGTTTTCAATTAAGTGCAGCTTTTTTATATTCTGAGTTACTTTTTTGATATTATTTTAACCAGTTAAGCACGTTTGCCGTGTATACTCGTTAAACCAAATCTCTATTACCGTGCGTTCGACGTGTTTACTCGTCATCATTACTCCTGACTATGAAAACTGTTTTATTATTATTTAAGAATTTTTAAGTTTATAGTAACAATAACTTTTACAGAAATAAATTTTTTAGTTTCTCTTAATGTATTCTAGTTTAGACACGCAAATTTTTATTGTTTTTTCAGACATCATAAAAAAAAACCATTAAAAAATTTTGCCATAAATTTTTTTGCTCGTTATTTAATAATACTTTAAGAATATAAAATATTATTAATACTAAAAATAAAATCAAAATTGAAGAAAATAGAAAATTGCGGGCTCACAAAATAATGGCGTGTCCTGATATGTACAATTCCAGTTCTTTTTTCTTCATATTACTAGAAGAAAGGCGTGGTTCTAGGAATACGAAGAGCTTTTTGGAAAATAATTTTTTTTCACATAGTTTTTCACCTTTCGGAATTTTTTCAAAAAAGCTAAAAAAAATTTTATTAAAAAACTCTTCGTAGTACCGTGCTTTAATATATAAAGAATTTTTGTGTCAAATTTCAGGTAAATCGATTAGATAAAACTATCTTGCACACCGTTTCTAAAAGAATAGTTTTGAACTGAAGCACTAAGCACTAAATGTGTCATAAAATGATAGCTGTACCTTCGAAAATTGTTTGAATTTCAAAAAATCCTCTTTTAAGGGGTTAAGCTATGAAGATATGCAAAAAAACTTTACCCTGCATTTGTCGTGTATACACGTCATCGCTTGATTTTAATTCTGCACACTGTGAGGTGTGTACTTAAAATTAAATTCGACAATTATAATTGGTTAATATATAATTTTTGTTTTGAAATATTTTAGATAGCTACAATGGTTATGGTATTCTTTAAACCTAATTATCTATGTAAACTCTCAAAATGACATAGCCCATTAAATATAATTTTGAAATCTGAGCACGTTTAATAAATAAAGAATAAAGAAGAAAATTTTATGAATGTTGTTAGAGCTCATGACACCTGGAAGCAATTTAATTTTGTGTATGTTGCTATCTTTTCAAATAATTATAAAATGAAAATGTAAAATAAAATAGATAATGATTTCTCAATTAGAGTATAGAACTTTGCCTAAATTAGTCCTTTGAAATCATTTTTTTATTCTAAAAATGGACTTTTTATGATGAAAATTATTTCACTTAATTCAAAATTGGTTCTTATAATTCAGAAATAATAAAAATATTACTTATTTAATCTTTGATGATAGTAAAAAATAAATTAAAATTGTTATATGTAATATTTTATTCCAATTTTATAGAAAATGTTGTCATAGTAACTACAAATTTTTCATTTTCTTTAATATTAAAAAAGAGACATCAAAATTAACTTTTTTCATTTTAATATTTTTTATCAAAAAATAATGAAAGAATATATTATCTAATTTCAACAGAAGAATTTAAATTCCACCTGAACCTAATAAAAAAATTCAAGAATTTTAGTGAAAAAATAAATAAGAGATTCAATTTTTAAAGTAAAATTCGTTATAATTAATTTCTTTCAAAGAATATAACATAGAAACATAGAAACATAGATAACTTAGAAGAAATTAATTAAACTTTTATTTATTTAGTGAAACTGTTAAATAAATAATATGAACAATTCTGTACAAAAAAGCTTTTCGTAAAAGCAACAAATTTAATATAAACAAACTACCATAGTAAAACTTTTGGCAATAAAACTATTTTTCTTTAATTTTCTATTCCTTTTGTATTTAGAATTAGGGTAAAAGAAAATAAAAGACTGAAAGTTATAATTCTTTTAAGCTAAACATAAATAAAACATCAAAATATTGAACTCTAATTTAATGTTGGAATAGTTTCAACACAAAAATATCTCCTGAAATTAACATGCTTATATTTTGTTTGTTTTTTGCAATTTCCCTTAGGATATTTACAATTAATTTTAAAAAAATTTAGTTTAATAAAATGGAGAGATTTTATATTACTTTCAAAGATATCTAAACGTTATGATCAAATAAGGGGACATAAAACTTAAATAATAAATATGAAATGTTTTATGGAGTTTGGAAAAATAATAATAAAACAGGATACCTTTATTAGCTTTGAAAAAAGTAAAATGAATTTTTCTTTTAAGCTAAAAATTCAACAAAATATACTATCTGTCCGCTAAAATTGCACATAAGGCTCATTAAGTTAATGATATTGTTTATTTAGTTGTTTAGCTAGAAGTTATTTGTTTATTATTTTGCTTATTTGAAAAAGAAGGAAATTAAAATAAAAGAAAACCTTTTGCTATACTATTTCTCAGATTATTGTGATTTGTACATTTATAGCTTAATAAAACGTAGAAACTAATTTTTTTAAATAAATATAAAAAAATTTTTCTTATTTTCAATATTTTTAGGTCTAATAAATAAAATAAAAGTAATATTTTAAAATCTCTTGATAAATACCGGAATCTTATAATAATTAATCCAAACAATCTTATTTTAAATTTGTTACATTTGTTATTTTACTAACCGCATAATATTTTTGGTTTAGCATAAAACTTTAACATGTAATACAAAAGTTTATTTTGGGTAGGATGAAAATCTTAAGGTTTGGGAATATCTCAAAGATTTAACTGGACATTGACTATAAAGGATATAACATCAATGAATTTTTTAGTTGAATAATTTATTTGTTCAATTGAAAATTTGAATAACATATTAAACAAGTCTGACAACTGACTGACTGAATCTGACATCTGTTTTCTTTCATTGGCAAAGTTTGTTATAAGAAAAGCCATTGGAGAATATGATTTTTATTTTTGTTTTATATGATTTTATTATATTTCGATACTAGTGGTGTTCATAGGTTTAAAAAATCCAATTTCTCGCAAAATATATCTTATTATTAAGCTGTCATAATTTTTTACCTTTCAAATTGAATACAATATATATTTAAATAATTTTGTTTAATAAAAAGTTTTGATTGTACAATGATCACAATATAAAAAAAAAAGAAACATAGAAATTTAGATTTTTGAGCTAGCATTTTGCCAAGTAAAATATAAAATTCTGCTTTTGTGATATTTCTCTTAAAACTTTTAAATAAAAAAACTTCTTAGAATTAAGTTGTATAGGGTGGTCCAAATAAAATTTGTATGATATAAATGGTTATAAAAACAAAACGGTTTAATATTTTTTCATAATTTTTTTTTTATTGGAAAGCTGTATCTTTGTACTTTAATGATGGAATATAATTTCATTCATATGACTGCCACGGCTGGCCTCACAGTAGCCAATTCGGTTGGCTGTATCTTGCCAATTTCGGTGATGATATTGTGATTGAGCTTTTCAATTGTTGTTGGATTATTGGCATAACATTTGTCTTTCACGGCACTCCACAAATAATGGTCCCACGGTGTCAAATCACAACTTCTTGGTTATCAATTCATATTAGCATTTTTGCTGATAACACGATTTTCAAATTTAGAGCGCACTAACAATAAGTCGACTGAAACGTTGCTTGTGTGGCATCCTGTTAAAGCCAAACATTGTCCAATTCAATATCTTCAATTTCCGGAAAAAATTTTTTATTTAACATATCACGATAGCGTTCGTCATTCACCGTAACAGCCTCGCCGGCGTCATTTTCAACGAAAAATGGACCAATTATGCCGCCCGACTCGTTTTGGGTGCTTTGGAGTCTCTTGAATCGACTGTGGGTTTTTTGTCGGTGATTTACCGGTGTACGGTAATTTTGCTTATTTACGTAGCTGCCAAGATGAAAATGAGCTTCGTCGGAAAATTTTTTTTGATTTTCGTTTCTGTTTCTGAAACTTTACAATTACTTTGAAAATAATTTTTCAGTATTTCCCAGCGTTCTTCAAGCGTATTTTGACCATTTTCGTGTACTTCAGACTTCAAACTAAATTTATGTCGTTCTGATATTGACATTAGTGTTACCATATCAAAAAAAAACATATACATCAAAATACAAATCTTATATGGACCACCCTATATATGTATAAGCAACATTAATTTATCTTTTAGAAAATCTTTGCAATAATTTACAAAGGAGTTAAAAATTTTCATACTAACTGATTTACGTAAAGAACATAAACAATGAAAAATTATTAAAATAATATAAAGAAAAGTATCCAAAACAAAACAAAACAAAAAAAAAAACAAAATACTTTGTAAAATTAATGTTAGGACTCTGTTATTACATGACGCAGGCAAATTGTTAAGTAACCATAGTAAATGTCCCAAAAATTTTAGCTTTAAGCAATTTTAATTTGATGAATTTGTAGCAAATGTTTTTTCAAGGATTTTTGAAAATTGATATTTGCTATTTATATTCTACAGCAATCCCTATCATTTAATTCCTTCTACAATATTTTATCGTAATTTTGAAGAAGATTGATTTCAAATTTTCAGTCTTTGTAGTTATTTTTTTTTTGGACGGTATCAAATCTTCAATCATCATTGAAATTAAATTTAAGTTAAACAAAATCCCAATTTGTAAATTTTACTACATTTTTGAATTTATTGTAGTTAAAATCTTACAAGAGGTACTTTATATTTAATGAGAGACTTATTTTAAGGCTTTTGTTAGGAAGAACTATTATAAATAATTTGAGCAATGTTTTATTTTATAAAGTTTTGGTTATATTTTGTATGTAAAGGCAAATTTTGTATCCTTAACCTAATAAAGCATGATTATATAGAAGAAATTTAATTGCAAAAACTGAAACATTTTTATTTTATATTATTACTAAGTTTTTATTTATCTAACATTTATCAAACATATCGAAAGCTAAGACTGATTTAATTACTTTAACAATTAATTTGAAAAAGACAAAAAAAAAAAAATTTGGTTGATATTAATTTTTTAAAATATTTTTGATATTAATTTGTTGTTGATATTCTGAATAATTTTATCTGTTATTAGTTATTTTAAAATTTATCTAGTTATCGGGAACGGCTCATTTTCTTAGATTTTTATTGCACTATCGAAAATAGTTGGGCCATAACAATGTGTAAACTTTTTATTGGAAAACATTTGTAGTTTAAGAAAATAAAATAAAAAACAACTTATGTTGGCATTTTTTTAAAGAAAAAAGCAAAAAACGTCAAAAAATGCCCAGGATTTTTACCAACGGTTCTACTTAAAAATTTTTTTCTCCACTATTTATTATTATTTTTAAATTTTTGCTTTTTCAATAATAAAAAAATATTATAAGCAATAAAAGAATATTTTTTTTTTACTCATTATCACAAAGATTCAAAAGTTATTAGTGATCGAGTACGTGGTGATAAAAATGAAGTCTTAAAAATTCAAGAGGCTGTAACTCGAAAACGAAAAGAGTTCGACCCCCACTTTCTACCCTAAGCGTTTGATTCACTGATCTCGGGACAACCTGTATATAACAAAAAATTAACAAATTTATCAGTTCAAAAATAATTGGCTCCTAATACCTTTATTAAAACTCAATAGACTTTAAATAATTAATTATATAATTTGTTATTTTTTTACGTGATATGAACCCATCTTAGATTTTCAAATCTAACAATGAATAAATTATTTAAACTGCTTATTAAATAATTGTTTATAGGAGTAATTAAGTAGAATATTTTAAAAGCATTTTGGTGGATTCCCTTATTTAATAATTTATTTTAGTGTTGTGCGTATATATATATATATAGATATATATAATATAAGTATAAATAATAAAATAATAAAAATTAAAAACTTCTTTTTATTTTCAGATGTATTTCAAAACAAAAAATTCCATTTCAATCAACTAAAGAGCATAATTAATTAATTAAATTATGGAATCGTTATTAAATCTTGATGATATGTCAACAAATTTATTAAATTTGAGTAACATTTCAATAAATGTTTCATTAATAAATAATAAAAATTTAGCATGTCCTTCAATTACAAATCCAATTGTTAATATTATAACAATGATATTATATGCATTTGTATGTATAGTTGGACTTTGTGGTAATACATTAGTTATTTATGTTGTTATACGTTTTTCTAAAATGCAAACAGTTACAAATATGTATATACTTAATTTAGCCATAGCAGATGAATGTTTTTTAATTGGTATACCATTTTTATTAATAACAATGCATTTAGGTAATTGGACATTTGGTGAAACAATGTGTAAAGCATATATGGTTAGTACATCAATAACACAATTTACATCATCAATTTTTTTATTTATAATGTCAGCTGATCGTTATATAGCTGTTTGTCATCCAATATCATCACCAAGATTTCGTACACCATTTGTATCAAAAATAGTATCAATAATAGCATGGACAACATCAGCATTATTTATGTTACCAGTTATTATATTTGCAAATACTATTAATTATGGTTCAAATCGTACATCATGTATAATTAAATGGCCAGAAGAACATGGTACACAATCTGGTGCTACATTTACATTATATACATTTATTTTAGGTTTTGCATTACCATTAAGTTTAATATTATGTTTTTATATATTGGTTATACGTAAACTACATAGAGTTGGTCCTAAAACAAAATCTAAAGAAAAAAAACGTTCACATCGTAAAGTAACTAAATTGGTATTAACTGTAATTACTGTTTATGTATTATGTTGGCTACCATATTGGATAGCACAAGTAGCCTTAATTAATTCACCACCAGATAATTGTCGTTCAAGATTAGAAATAATTGTTTTTCTTTTAGTCGGTTGCCTTGGTTATTCAAATTCAACTATGAATCCAATATTATATGCATTTCTTAGTGATAATTTTAAAAAAAGTTTTTTAAAAGCATGTACATGTGCTGCTGGTGATGGTAATCAACAACAACAACAAGAAAATAGTATATTTCCAAGATTTGGAAGAAATCGTGGTTCTGATCGTTTATTATCATCATCATCAAAACAGCAACAACAGCAACAACAACAACAACAACACAACCAACAACGCAATCGTAATAATTCAATTAATATATCAACAACTGGTATTGGTGAAAGAACAACTATAATGATACCAACTAGATCAACAACAACTGTAACTACAACTGCATCATTTGTTAAATGTAAATCTGATTTAAGTGATGAAAAACCACCAATATTACATACAGATTTATAAAATAGTCATATAAAATTTTAAAAATATTCAAATAATAAAAGAAAAGCTTTTATTTTAATCAATATTAAATATATATTGTATTAATGAAAATTATAACGGGCATAAAGAACATATCATATTAAAATTGTTAATTTTACAGCACAAGCTTTTTGAAATTGTTTTCAATTATTTAAACTAAAATACAATTAATTATATATATTTGTTTTAATTTGGAAAATTTGTAATTATTTTTAATTTATTAGAAATTATATAGAACTAAAAAATGACCAGCTTAATGAAATTTTTATATGACAAAATATTATTTCATCTTTAATTCATAGTAAGCTATCAAGTTATAAATATATAAAAATGCTTACATTTTAAAAATATGCTTAAATAAATGTTTTTGTTTTTTTGAATAATTATATTGTATTTTGAACTCAATTTACTAATGGCCCAGTTATTTTGATGCTTCTGCTTCGTGATCCATTAAAAACTTATTTGCGCATTTTGGCGTATGAGTACAATAAAATAAGTTCACTTGTCCACTTGTTACACCGGTCAACAAAAAAATAAAAAAATTTTGTGCATGGATTTTATGCAATATATTCTTAAGCAAAAAATATATGAAAAGTGCGATTAGTCATCGAAAAAATTTGCTTTTAAAAAAGTTATAGCGATTTTAACATTTTTTATTTTTGCGCCCAATTAATGCCGTTATTTGCACGCTGTTGCTGTCAAAACAGAAGTAAGAGGGCGGGAGTAGTGCTTATTGTGTCACTAATATGTGTATATACAACACTAAGTCTTTACATATCACAGACGTGTTTTAGATATTTCTTTCCTGTATACTAGCAAACTGTACGAAATGGCTTCGAGAAGTTGTAAACGAGACGTTGACTCATTTTGCTATATATTTGCGTCGAATTTATTAAAGTAAGAGAAAGAAAAGTATGATTTAAGAACAAATTTTTAAATACTCCTGTTACCTTTGCCTCTGGGATAGTAGGAATGATGCAGCTCATTATGCTAAAAACATTGGCCTGAACGTACTATCTACCAAGTAGGGAAATGCAATATCAAATGGGAAGCACTTGTAGATCCTAAAAGTATTTTAATGTTGCCATTCCATATTAAATTGGGCCTGAGTAAGTAATTCGTAAAGGCTCTTAATTATGAGTCCGAAACTTTCAAATATTTAGTTGAAGAATTTTTTTCCAAAGCTTTCAGAGGTGAAAATTAAAGCTGAAATCTTTGTAGGCCCTGAAATAAAAAAAATTATGGATTGTGACATTTTCCCGTGGTTATTTAGCTATGAGGAGAAAAAAGCCTGGAACAGTTTTAAAGCAGTAGTCTATGAGATAGCTAAAAGCTATTACGAACTGATTACTAATATGATTTCGAATTTTTGCATCATCGGATGCAGAATGCCACTAAAGATACACATGTTACATTCTCATTTGGATAAATTTAAGGATAATATGGAAACTTATTCGGAAGCACAAGGGGAACGTTTCTTATGGATTCTGAGAAACGTTACCAAGGGCAGTACAATGAAAACATGATGGGGGATTATATTTGAGGGTTGATACGAGAAACTTCTGTTGAACATGAGAGGAAAACTAAAACTGTTCATTTTTAAATATTTTTACTCTATTTTAAGACAAATAAATCATAAAGAGATGTTTGTTTTGTCTTAATAAATCATTTCTTGGTACAAATTTTATGTATTTTTATTAAGTTGGTTTTTTGCATTTTTTTCACATAGAATCAAATAAAAGTTTTCTTTTTGTTCTTATTCTTACTTCTAGCTATAAAAGCAATAAAAATAAGATTCATATGCCCCATGCGCAAAAATGCTGTAGACCGGTGTAATTGGTTGGTTTTATAATATTTCAATTACAAAATAATAAGTCTTACAATTATTCAATTAAAATAAACGAAATATAATTTATCAATTAGAAATTGTTGCAATCATTTATTTTCAACCAAAAATTTTAAGTTTAGAGGTAAAGATGTTAGCTTAATTCTCAGGTCCGTTTCGACTTTCAATCGGTTCTTAGTTTTATTTTTTCAGGAAAACTAGTTTTGAAAACCTCACCTCATATTTATAGGTCGTGACAAAATGCATTAAAAATTCTATCGCTTTTGTTTTGTAAAAATGGGATATTCCTGATGACAAACAACAATCAGTGGCATTTTATAAAATATTTTTTCCAGTGCCGTGTTACAAATTACCCATTGTCAAATTTAATGCTATCATTATGCACATAAAATGTTAATGCAAATCAAAACTAACTTTCATACAGGTTCTGGCTTTACCCAAACTCAAGCCAACTGAACGAATGGTCAGAATGGAGTGGGTATGAAAGCGCTCTCTCATTACTAACCGAGGTAACCCAGCATTTTTTTTCCTGGCTCGGTTCTGAGTACTAATGAAAAAAATAATAAATCTAAATGAATTTGAAGAGTAAATAAAATAAAGCGTAAAATTCTAAATGAAATTAATTTCTCACAAAAATTTCTGAACAAAAAAAATTTGTTTACCTTATAACTGGACCTTAAAAGTTTTTTGCTCTTTTTCTTAAAAATCAAAGTTTTTCCAAAAGTTCTTGATAGTTTGCTGCAATTTAAAATTCATCTTACACATTCTTGGGAAATTTCCAATTTATTTAGTTTTATTTTTCTTTTAATAGTTTTTCTTGCCAATCCTTTTTATTTATTTTGTCTTATTTATACATAAATCGTTTCAAATACATTTTTGAAGCAAAAACCTTTCCTATATTTTAGCCACCTTTGTTTTACACTGCTATTCGGAATATGTTTTACGGTTACAGTTTGGTAATTCTTTCAGCCCAATTTTCAGTTGGAACTATGGATAAGCCCCGGTATTTTATTGTGGTAAAAAATAGTGATTATGGCGATGGTGTGTTTTTTAATTGTCGTTCGTTCGTTGTGTGTATCTGGTATACATTTAAGTAGAATAACATTTTGTCTGAAAATATTAGTGCCAAAAAATGTTAATTTTTTCGTCCAAAGGAGCTTTAGATACTCAGGTTACTCAAAAAGTTAATTTTTAGTTTTATTTTAATTACAATTTGGAAGTTAAAAATCATTTGAATCTCTCACGTCTCAAAAAATACTTTAACAATCCTTGGCAAGGGAGAAAATCTTCTCAAGACTCAGGAATCTGTATTAATTTTTTTAAAGTAAACTCCAAAAAGTAATTTTTTCAATATTAGAGCAAAAGACAAAGACAATCACTTTATTTATAATTTAACTTGGTCAGCATTGTCACTATTGGCTTGTAAGTCATGAAAAGCTATTGAATTGATTGGAAACTTTGGAGAAAATAGAGAAGAAATATATGAAAATCTCAAGTTATTCAAAAAGAATTGTAATTGAATGAAAACAAAACATGACCTTATGACTTGAAATACATTTTATTATTTAGTACAGTATTGTAGAAGTCTAAGCTCAAAAACCTATTAAGCTAAGAAAGACTAACAGTGAAAATATATGAGCCATAAATTTAATTTTCAACCATTATATTTACGATTTAGCTAAGACCTTGAATGTAAAAATATTGTTAAAATCATTCGACTTGGCCCAAATGAAGACATTTTTCATTTTTCTAATATGATCATGGACTTTTATCTTTACATGATATAAAATATTTAAATCAATATCTGTAGATTTTTTCAAAAGGCTTAAGAGGCATAATCACCTATGATTACACCTCATTTTTTTTTCAAATACCATTAGAAAAATAGAAAAATATTGATCCCAGGGAAATTGTGTAAATGATATGTAATCTGTTGGGATTGAATGTATAATCTATGCATAGAGTATATTGATTCAAGACTAAAGTACCTATTTGATCTGTAGAACACTAAAAAGAAAATTTTTATTTTTTATGAAGGTATTAAAAATGAAAGCTATCAGAGAAAACCTATTTCTTTTTTTCTTTTGTCAGCATTAAAATATAAATTTCTCTTATTGCTTATTATTTATATTTATAGTATATGTACTTGTTTGTCTTAAATTTAATATTTTTTTGTAAAATTTTACGAAGTTAAATTTACTAAACATTTTTTATATCATAATTCTGGAGTTGATTTACTTTATAGCACTATAAACTGCTTATTTAATATAAATACACTTAAATTAATTTCAAATGTTTTCTTTACATTTCACAATTAGTCTTTAATTTTATTTATATGTATTAGTTTTTGATTTATGGTTCATTCATACATCAAGATTTTTTATTTTGAATGAAGTGTTTTGATATAATTAGACTTGCGTTTTTTTTTTTTTTGTGTTTTTACATTAAAATAAACTAAGAAAAATTGATTTTATTTAATTTTTTAACTTGAATGTTTCTTTTTGGAGGTGTTATTAATTTTCAAAAAATTAAATTTAAAAATTCTCAAAAGACAAATTTTTGTTATTTTATTATTATTATTATGTTAAATGCTTTGTGTTTCATTGATTTAAATTTTATGATAATTAGGAATTTTGTTTTATTTTACATTTAATATATATCAAAACTATTGCTATCTAATTTTCATTAATGTTTACTGAAGATCAGGAGTACAACTTTTGAGAATTGTAAAAATTATTAGAAACACAAATAGGTCCCCTTTTTTTGATTAATATACAGATTTAAGAGTATTTATTAAGTAGATACAATTTTATGAAAAATTATAATTAAAATTAATAATTAAATTTAATTATTAAAATACAATAGAGTAGAATTTATTTTCTACTAACACAAGTTTTCTTTTCAAAATTCTATACTAAAGTCCTTCATTAATAATTTTATTTGATATCAGCACATATGTAATTTAGGTTAAAAATATACTCAAATTTATTATAGAAAAAATGATGTTAACAAATTAAAGGTTAGTATTAAATTAATAGTTTCAGCTAAAGTACATTTCATATTAAAATTTCAATTATACATATATTAAACATAAATATGAAATACATAATTGACATCGTTACTATTTTTTATAATATAATAAAATATTCATTTAAAATTTAGTTCTCAGTTAAAATCATTCACATTTTATTTATCTGTGATAATATTACAAAATTCAGCTATCATGACATTGAAAGTAGACATTGTTCTTAAGATGGTGGTCAGCCAGGCTATTTCATATATTTTAAAATCATTTTTCATACAAAAATCAGCTGAGACCGCTGAATATTTTCCCTTATGCAGTACTAAAATTCATGTTTTCCATACATTTTATTTGCTTTTATTTAGACGTCCCCTTTAAGCGTGTAAAATTTAAATTGAATTACTCACACTATCTAACTAAGAGTGCAAATTGATAATTTATATTGAGTATCCAACGGAAAGAAAAAAGTACCGTAAAACTAATTACAAAGCAAATGATGAATATCACAAAGTAGAAAACAAGTTTTTGTCTGTTAGTAATGTAGAGGCTTTAAATATTGTAAACAAAAACATAATTTGAGTTTGTGAGTTTTTATTTCTTGTCAATTTTTAACTAGATTTTAAATTATAATAGCACTCAAAATAGACATTTAGTTATTTTCAAGTAATAAAAGATAACAAAGCAAGAAAAAAAATTTTGAAGTATGAGAATTCAATACCGATGGCTTCAATAAATTGTTTTAGCAAACAAATGTATGGACACAAAAGTTGTTAAAAGAACACAAATAGAGGAGTCTACAAGGTAAGATGCTTTATTAGAAATAAAATTAAACAATTTCTTATCGGTAGCTTTTGTTTAAGTGTAATTAGGCCCAATTGAGTAGTCTTTATAGCAATACAAAAGAATATAATAAAAATTTGATTATTTTTGATTTATTAAGAACAGCCAATTTTTCTGACTTAGGTACCGAAATTTTAAACATTTAACTATTTCAAGCTGAATATCCTTCTACAAATATAAAAGAGTAAAATATTTCAAATAATAAAGTTTAACTATACATGTTTCTACTTTGCATATTGCTCTTTAAATTAAACAAAAGTTAAACAAAAAATCAAAAATATTATTAATTTTTGATTAATTGAATTGATTTTTTTTTCCTTCAGTTTATTCCATGTTTCCTAGTTTTTATTTTTTTTCTTTGAAAGTTAGTCTTTTGTTTACTTATTATTTTTCATTTATTAAGAAATTACACATGAATTTCTTTTTCCACCCAAATTTTGTTCTTGAATTTTTTGAAGATGTTGTAATTGTGCTGCCGATGGAACATGAGATGATGATGGAGCACTACTTGGTGTACTTGGATTTCCCCCTTGATTTGGCGGTAATGATTGACGTCTACGACGTCTTAGTGCTGGACTTAAATTATATGTAATTTTTGCTTGTAATAAAAGTTCTTTGAATATCTAAAATAAAACCAACAGAAACAAAATTAATTACCACATTTTTTAATGTTTAAAAATTTAATTTTTTTTTTTGTTTTTACCTGTGTAACATTTACATTATTTTTAGCTGAAGCTTCAACAAAACCATTTTCCCAATCAACTTGAACAACAGTTTCTGTGGTTTCAAAGTCTACCTAAAATAATTTTTAGAAAAAAATTATTTTATCGCTTATAGTTTCATGTAAAATAATATCTCAGCTAAATTTGGAAATTTGGGGATAATTACTGAAAATGTTTGGTAAGTAAATTGTTCAAAAAACAATTAAAATCATTTAATGTAAGTGTTATGGGTTGACTGATAATATAAAATGATTTTGTTTCTTTTTTAAACATTATCTGGCGCACATTTTTTTCTAGATCAAATGTCCTTAGTGAAAGAATATATTTTGAAAACTTGTTTTTGTCAGGTCAGTCCATAAGTGCACATTTTCTATTTAAGATTTCTAAGATTTCTAAAAATCTTATGCTAGATTGTTGCAAAGTAGTATTATTTTTACGTTCGTCAATAATGTATCCTGCCATTTTTTTCTCAGTTATATATTACTCCATCTTTTTCTGCTTTTAAATGTCAAAACAGTGTTGCAAGGAAGAGATTATTGTAAATTTCTTTAGGTTTTTAAATGGAACGTCTTGAAATGTTAATAAACAGTACGTCTAAAATAATAATTATTATTTTTACTTATAGATGTATTAAGATTAGTTTTACTTTAACAAATTATTTAAATATATGTAAAATGTAGTAACTTACTTCACGAAGATTTTCATCTTCTTCTAATAAATCAATTTTATTTCCAACAACAACTATAGGTACTGCTTGTGTCCTTTTAATTTCATGAATTTGATCCCTAATTGTTCTAACTTCATCGTATGTTGAAGCATCCGTTATATCATATACTAAAATGAATGCATCAGCAGATGATATAGAAAGAGCTCGCATTGCAGGAAACTAAAAAAAATTATAAAAATAAAGTTTGTTGATTTTTTTATTAATTTTATGATTAAGTTAAAAAAAGTTGAAATAGTTAATGAATCTTAGAATGAAAATTACTATTTTTTGAAAGCAAGCAACAGCAAAATTTAAATAAGGATAATAAAGGTAATCAAAGGTTCTTTAAACTCAACCTTAAAACTAAGCAAAAGATAGATATTCAGAAAAATTTTCAGTTGTATGTTTCTTTTATGTGTGTGATCCATTTGTAAGAAATTAGGAAAAAAAATGATATGAATAAAATACAAAAATAGAATAGTATTTTAAGTTAGCTTTTAGTAATTTATATGTTGCATGTGAGAAGGTAATAATTTTAATAATATAATATGGTTAGCTATGCTCCATTAGTATTTACACGTAATCGTATTGAAAACTCATTGCTTTGGGAGTCTTCATGGGATCAAATACAGTCAGTAAAAGGCATTTTAATAGTTTAAAGAAAGTTTTACTTTAACATATCTGCTTATGTCGAAACTTGTGAGGCTAATTAAATCCTAAAAATTTTTCTTATAAGTTTTCTGGTTATACGGAAGTCTGAATTTGATTCTTTAATATATGATCTGCTTGGCACCTATTTTAATTTTTTGATTAATTTCTTTGTCTTTTCCTTGGACAAAGTATTTTTACTAATATAGTTTTAGCGTTTTAATGCCTTTAGATATTCTTGCAAATTTACAAAACTTAACTTAATAGCAGTGCACTTACTGACAATAATTTATCTTTAGTCAGGATATAAAAAATTTTATTTTTTATTAATATTTACTTTGTTTGGTTTGGAATATTTTTTTTTGTAATTTTCGGTAATTTTATAATAACTTGGGCTATATTTGATTAAATTATTTTTTATTTTCTTGTATATCTTGAAAATTATATTTTACATTGTATTAGTACTAAAGGAATTCCTTTATTTAATTGATTAAAAAAGTCCAAAAGAATAATTAGAAAATATGATTCAAGACTTTTACATTAACTGGATGAAAAGTTTGATGAAAAAAATGCCTGGTGTAAAAAATAAAGAAAAAGATTCTTTACGCGGATGCACCTGCCTACAAAGTTATTTTAGCTATTGAAAAATTGAAAAATTAAAAGTACAAAGTATTGAAATATCTACCTTATTTTCTAAATTTATTTTCTTTATTTTCCATTCCAAAAGTGGGAAAAATTTCTTGCAAAAATAATAATGTGATGGTGGCATGAAATCGTATTTGGAATAGCTCAAAATAATCAATTTTAAGAATGGCTTGAATTTGTTAGAAAATCATTGAACAAAGTACTGAATGAAAAACTGAATGACAAAAATATAATATGTCAAAGTATATTTAATAAAATTTGGTGTATTAATCTTTACTACAACTAAAACGATTTTTATCACTTTTTCCATTGTGTTTTATAACAAAAGGAAAATTATTTTTATTTTTGCATAAATATTACTTCCCCCACAATAGATAAGTAGATAAGATATCTTTAAAGATGCTAAATTAGATATTTTTCAATTCAATTATTTCATTTTGTTAATGAGTTTTCCTAAAAAAAGAAAACTACAATACAACATTTGAAAATTTCAACGACGGATATAATATTCAAATTTTCTTATATTTAATTAGTTAATGTTTCAATGCTTTTGAATCAAGATAGAACTTCAAATAATCCACACAAATAAAAATTTACATTGATTAAAGTATTTTAGTAAATTTAATCTTCTGAATAGAAAATGTTATAAGAATCTATTATTTGATTTGTTTTTCGAGATATCATCAAAATATTAACGAATTTCAACATAATTATCAGGATGCTCATATAATGTATATACATATTTTCTTAAGAAACACTTACTTAGGGGGATCAACAAACAACAATTTCAAAATTAACCATTTTAAGCAATTTACTTTAAATTAGATCAGCAATTGATTTCAAAATACAAAATTAATTTTCCTGATTAAAGTCGTAACCCGATTCCCTTTAACCTTCAGTTAAGCCTTTTATGAAGTGTATGTTATTAACCTGGAAGTTTAAAGGGTATAGAATTTTTCCTTGAAAATTAAATCAATTGCTTGTCAAAGTGAGGTAGTTACAATATTTTCGTAAGTGTAGAGCTTAGGAGAAATTCTAGCTTTAATTGTAGATTAAAAATTTAAGTTTTTCAAAATTTTAAGCAAAAAAATTAAAGCTTTTAATAAATTTTATTTTCTTATTGCATAAATTTTTGATGATTTTCATAATTAGATCAAAAGTTTCAATTATTTATTTTGTTTTCTTCTTCATGTAGCAATCGTGGTGATATATCATAGAAAAAAGTAGAGTGTGATTTGTAGTACTTGTAAAGCTGTTATTAAGGGGATGATTCGAGTATCGGAGCCAATAGGAACCAATCGGAGTAAAATAACTGAAATTAACTTAAGTTGGAGTGAGTGAGCAAAACTTTAAAGCGCTCATTTTGTACACTATGTTTACATATACCTCACCAGGTAATAACAAGAGCTAATAGTGCGTTTACAGTGGCCAAAGGTACAGGACAAATATAATATCTTTTTAGAATTTGTATGGAAAATCTCTAGTATATTTCTATACTAGTACTATTCTAGTATAGTAAATACAGTGAATAATTGTGAAAGTTGGATTAAGTTTGTCTGTGAAGATGATGTAAAGCATTTTTTACAGCAACAAAGTTAAGCAAATTGAAATACATATGTACTAATCAAAATGTCCTAAGGCCAAGTATAAACATTTATTTTTATATATGGATAAATGGTAGTACAGTTGTCTAGTATGTTTTGCCACTGTAAGCGAACTTTAAGTCGAGTTTTTAGGTATTTTGGCTTCAAATGGCTACTAAAAATTGAAAAATCGAAAAATAAAAATTCTCTTGTCATTATTTTAAAAAACATCTCCTTTAATATATTAAATAAATTTTAATTTTTTGATTTTTGATGATTCTGTTGCAAGTTATGATGAGCACCAAAAAACACTTTTTTTAAGGCATCTTTAAAGAATTTACTGCCATTCACTCACTTTTATTATTATTTTGAAAAAATATTGTTCAAATGTTATTAAATAAATTAGAATCATCTGTATTGCCAGAAAAAATTCTTAAAAGACATGCCTTTTGTCTCAACGAATTAATCGAACTATCCCCTTAAAACTATTAAAGAATAAATTGTTTTTAGTTTGAATTTATTTTTAGTCTCTTGGAACCAATAAAGGCTCCTCGATATTTACTAATTTCTTCAATTTTGTCTACTAATAAAAATAGTAATTTTTGTTTTTTAAATTGATTCAAGGGATTTAAAAATTAGTTCGAAATTTAAATAATCAAAACAAAAAAAAAACCGACAATATTGGTAAAAAGGAAATATAATTTATTTTTTCAAAAGAAAGAAAGATAGTCGTAGTAAAAGAAGAATCTTAATCCTGTTGTTTTGTTTGAGCTAAAAATTATACCTCATAAATCGCAGTTACTAGAAATCCTGCCAAACAATTTTAATTTCTTTCAAAGCTCATATAATTATATACAACAAATAAATTGCTTTATTGTAAACATTTAAACTCTCTTCCAAGACACTTACATTAGCTAATCTTAAACATAATCTCTAAATAAAATAAAACCTTATATTGGGTTTTATATGATTTGAACAAAAAATTAACTTTGAAATTAAATATTTACATACATAGCGGGGGAAAAATTAGTAAATTTTGTTGAAAAATAAATATTTGCTTTAAGCTTAAATATCAAAATTTCTAAATGGGAACTTTTCTATGCTTGTAAATGTAGAATCTTAGAGTTGAGTTATTAGTGTAATCTATTATAAAAGTTTTCCTATCCCCTCCAAATAAACTAAATTTAATAAATTAGTAAAATTGGCATCCAATAATTTCATAAATTCCAAAAACAGAAATTTAATGTTTACGATGACTTATAAATTTATGGTTATGAGTTTAGAAAATATTTTTTTACAACCATGCAAGACAACATAAAATTTTGATATTAATCAACTTACTTCATATGATCCTGATGTATCCAATATATCTAAAGTTAGACCAACACCTGAAATTGTAAAGTCTCCTTGATGCATTTCTTCAATAGTCCTTTTGTATTTGGGTGAAAACTTATTATAAAGGAATTGTGTAATAATTGAAGTTTTTCCTGTTCTTTCTGCTCCCATAACTACAATTTTGTGCCTTGCATTAGATGAACTAATTGTTTCACCAGCATCTTGTCGACTAGGTCTAAAAACAGTTTAAAATTTTAGCATATATATTTTATATTAAATGAAATTAGTTGTTAAAGAAGGTCATACAAATATATGAGTGAATAATAAAATAATTTTCTAAAAAAAGTAAAAGAAAGAATAAGACATACGAAATAAACACAAGCGTTAATAAGCGTAAATATTATTTTAGTCAAAGATTTCTCACTTAAGCTGAAATTTAATAGAAATTAATTCAGTAATAATTTTTTTATTATATTTTTCAGAAGTTAATTTAATAAATTAATTTCATTAAATTTGAATCTCTGCTAGTTCAACTTAAATTACATCAATAAAAGATGTTAAAAAGGAATTAAACAAGTGAACAAGTTTTAAGTAGGTATTAGCACAAGTGATAATTTTAGACTTTTTTTCTTAGCTATTGCATAACAAAATCTAAATATTATAATTTTAGCTAAAAGAAAAGGTTTTGTTAACTCTTATATCGATATCAAGTTCCTATAATCTTCTTTAATACCAATGGTACCTGCTATCTTTATCATATATCTATTTAATATAATAAATTTAAGGTTAGGGAACTTTTTTTATATCCTTTTACATAGAATTTTAAATGAAAAGGCTAACTACATAAATAGATTCTATACAAACATGGAAACATTGGTCAAATATAACTTGTGAACACTGTATATATTTTTGTGTAAAATGAATTTGTTAAATTCAACCATAAAACACCTTAAAAAGTAATCTTTTCCACATATCTAGTCTACAAAAAGTAAAAAAAAAACTTTGTTGTTTAGCTAAGCATTTCAAAAAACATTTATTGTCAAAAATTTTCGGATTGTTTGCCATATTAAAAAAAGGCAGAAATTGTGTATAATATAATAAATAGAAAGACAATACAAGAAAGCAGCGAATGTAGAAAAATTAAATTTTTATGGAATTCTATTTGCCTTTAGGAGTTCTATTAAATTCAGATATAAAAAACTAATGTATTAACAACACTTTGCTGTGGCCTGTTTTGTTGCAATTGATTTTAATTTATTATAACATTTATTCTGTTTAAGTATGAGAATACTTATAGAATTAGGATCAATGAAAGTAAACAGTGCCTAGTCATAACATCTGGAGAATGTTGTTTGCTATCATTATATCAGCACTTTACTAGCCATTAAAGTGTTTGATAATCGATGAGCAGTTTTTTTTCCATATATAGAGGATAAGTATGCTTCATAAGTACGTAGGCAAATAAATAGCAAGGTGAAGGATTCGTAATAGATTTAGTCGTACAATATAAAAAAGACAAAATTAGTAAAATTTCGTTTAAACCTTCAATCTTGAGAGTTTAAACTTTCCAGAAATTAATCACACTTAAGCTCAAAAAGTAGCACTGTGAAATGCGATAAGCAAGTTAAGCGGGTTTAAAGTGACAGATGAAGTTGAGCGAGGCAGTACTGTGAAATTGGACGTTAGACTTTTTTCGCTATATGACGTTCATTTGTCAAAGTGATATTTTTATTTAGTGTTTAATTTAATTAGTAGTGTTTTTTTTTAGTATTTATTTTAATTGTGAGTTTAATAAATATAATAAAGGATATTAATTATATAAACCTTGAAATTCATCATAAATCTTTTCGTACTGTGTATACAATGTATGCATACTGTCTTAAACTTAGAATTTTTTAAATTATTTTGTTGACATTATATAATAAATCTAAATACGATACACGCCTTTTGCCTAGGATAGGCGAAATATGCATTCCACTCACTTTATATGGAAAATTCTAATTCTTTGTCATTTAGAATTGTTCTTGTTGGGATTTTTTTCTTCTATTTTTTATATTTTATAATTTTTCTGTAAATTTTAATATAATATGAACTTTCCAAATAACTTTTTTTGAGTATGAAGTCATAGTACGAAGGTCATAGTCCCAAAAATAAGATCCTAATGACCAAAGTAAACGCCTACAAGACAAAATTTTTGGATTTCTTTAATTTGTAGTTGATTTTAATCCATATTTCTAGGAACTAGGCGGATTTCTTGTATTTGGAAGTAAATTTTTCTGATATTTCATATATGTCCTTGTACTAAAAATTGTCCTTTGGGTTTTCTTTGCATTTTTACTTGTTGTATGTTAAACGATTTTTGTTGTTGTGGTTTTTTGAAAAAACAGCTGAAATTGTTTTCTAGAACTTCTAACAGTAAGCATTAGAACATCCGAATAACATAAAATTCCGAATGGTAAGTTTGTTCAAATTAGATTTGCTTGAAATTCTTTCGAGATCGTAGTTTAAAAAATCGGTAAAAAGAAGAAGGGAGGAATTATTAAATGTTCGGGATGATGGCATAAAAATTCCAATGGGTCATCAAGACAATATTGATGTAACTAATGAAAGTCCACCCCTGTCTTGAATTTCTTCACGACCTGAACAAAACCCATCCCCGTCTTGTACTGTTTCAGGGCCTGCAAAAAATCCACTTCCTTCTCCTAGTACTTCCTTTCTCTCGATGATAAAAATTTTTCCTTCAAATTTAGATATATAATATGCAATGTACCCGCAAGACCTTTCATATGTCAAACGGTGGGTCACAATTCTCAAAAGCTAAGCATAAATGATAAAAATATTTTATGCACAAATATTTTAGTAATGGTTCCCAATATACCAAAAGAAGTCGCTAGAAAGCCAAGGGGTTTTGAGGAAATACCCTTTGGAAAGCTAGTGAGGTTCGGCAATTTGTATTATATATGGGAATAATTATGATGATTTATATTACCACTTCTGTCTTCTTCATTGTGCATATCGAGTTTTGTCACGTAGAAAAACTTACATAAATAACCTTGACATTCAAGAGTTTCCATCACTAGTACAATTAGAAAAACGATTTCTTTCTTTATCTGATTTTCCACAAAAATAAAATTTCTATAAGTATAAACGAAATTCTTGAAGTTTATCCTCAGATGGTAAAGGATCATTTAACAAAGGTTTAGCAGTTTTTCTCAATTAATCGCACAGTGTTTCTTGTTCAAGCAAAAGATCACAAATTTCACTTTTGGGTTTTATTAGTTTTAGTCTTAAGCTTTGTAAATCTTCATTAAGTCTATTCTTTATTTTAAACAAAGGCATATTTGTATATAAGCTGGTATCAAAGTTCACATGTAACAACCCAGCGGGAAATTGAGCGTTCGTATGGACCTATTAGAGCGCTTCTAAATTATTACCGAGTGCTCGGCCTTCATAAGAGCCTTCATTGAAGATTTTACATTACGTGTCCGCTTTTCGAGCCCTCGGATTAAAGGGATCTAGGAGCTCTTTAATTTTTTCTCTGTAAATTAAAAATAAGCATTCACCAATTGAAGTGTCACCGCTAAATTCTAATCTGTAACTCTGAAAATATTCTTTTTTTATGTCTAGACAACTAAAAATAAAACGGCACGTGTACAGTAAAAGAATGCTCATATCTTCACATATTTTGAATTCAAATGTTTCTATCCACTTTTATGACAGTTTTTTTATATTTTCTCTAGTAAGTTTGTCTATTTGATTAGCAAAAACTTCTACCCGCCAATTCTCCAATCACAATTAATACCTGCTTTCAACTAACATCTTTTCCTCTTTTCCCTCTCTCTCTCTCAACTCACAAAATTGCAAGAGTAAGCACATTTCCAAAAAATACCCAATAACAATCTCGAGAATTTCTCCAAGATTACGAAATATCGATTCCCACGTGTAACACTCAAAGAGCGCCCAACGACCAAAATAACTCCCAACCCAAATAAGAACAGCAGAAAAAAAAATCTCCTTAATAAATGCTCTTAATTCCAATCCAACTAATTTCCTTTGTGAATGGCCAGGTTGTGATAGGACATTCACCACAACAAGAGAAAGAGGTGTTCATTATATGCGTGCACACAAAGTCTGAGACAATTTTATTGAAAAGCAAGACAAAAATAAGCGGCTAGAAGAGAAAAATATGTTAGCTGGTGAAGAAACTAACTTACAATTGAAACAAAGGAGTGATGAAATAAAATTATTTGTCAATCAGTCTTTAAATAAAGTTTTTAGTAATAGAACGATTGAGAGTATCAAGAAGAACCAGCAGATCAAGAATTAAGAACATTTGTAGTGAATCTCGACGATATGAATACAACGAAATACAATTATGCGATTCTACATAAAATATGTAGCTACATTCAAAATGATAGCACTTAGAAAATCAGTGAACTAATAGCTACATATATGATGGAAACTTTCCCTCCAAAGGGCTTAAAAAAGAAACAGGCAAAACCCAATGGAACTAATAATATGGCTAATATGTCTAATAGACGAAAGCGTTAAATACTTATGGAGAGAAACTATAGGTGAAGAACAGAAGTTGATGTTGGAAAGCCATTGAGGCTGACCAGCTTGGTCCCACAAATTCTTCCATACCCAAAGTAAAAAGAAAACTAGCCTATTTAATTAATAAAACGAAGTTTACCATCAATATTGATCTTAGTCAAAGATGGTCTAAAATTCTTTATAAATCTGTCGATGGAGGAGCGTTAAAAGAAAGCACATCATCGATACTACAAAGGAAAGGAATTGGATGAAAATACTTTGGTAGATCCTAGACAGGGGACTCCAACACCTAGCATCGAAGACCACACTGAACAGTAATGCGGATGCCTAGGACCCGAACTGCCATGAGGCCGGGGCTATGTGAAGAGTTGAGTAGGTTTAGTGGGTTGAAGCCCCACACAGCTATGAGCCGCATGCTCATGGTTGCGCGATTCCAGCGTTCCTCCCAACTCCGGATAAAAAAAAATATATGTACCCCGAGAACGTTTAAAACACATTTTTTACATGTGATTTCTAATCTGATCGCAATGTTAAATATCAGGCCTGTTGGGAAAATCTTAGATTTAATATTTCTACATGGGAATTTGCTCTACATAACATTGTAAGAAAAGGTTGCAAAAAAGGTTGTAAAAAAGGTCTACATTGTAAGAAAAGGTTGCTCTAGGATCATACTACATCTGTTTTCTAAAGTAATTGAAATATTCTATTTTTTCTAAGAATATTTTTATATTAATTATAAAAATTGTTGGATATGAGTAATTAATAATGTCAAATACTTTCATTTATTTGTGTATGTATATGTGACCCATTTATTTTGAAAGTGGTTTAAGTCCAGTATTTCTTATATTGAGATATCTAAGTATTGTTATAAAAATATTGTTAACTGGTATTTAGCTAATTTTATGTATTTGTGAATTTAAACTTGTTATACCCTTTCTTAACAGGTGGATGTACACACTTTCTAACTACACAGACAGTCACTTTTGTATGGAAAACTGTGTACATAGATGGTTGGAAGTGTGTAGTAACTACAGCCTTTCAAAGTCTATAGACAGAGAAAATTGACATCTATTGTGAATTTTTTCTTATTGAATCCTCCTGTTTTGTGAATCTCTAGCTTGGTTTACTTCACAAATATTAATTGCTTAACTTTTTAAAACAATTTACTTAAAAAAATTTTAACTTTTCTTTAATTTTTTAGTTAAAAAACTTTTAAAACATTTAAAAATCTGTGACATCTGATTTGACATTTGACATCATATGTTTTAAGATTTAGACGGCATGTTTCTTTTGTTGTCATGTAAAGACTCTGTCCGATTTTTTTGTATGGAAGACTACAAGGTTGTATATAGCACCTGTTAAGAAAGGGTATTAGAATATATGTATAACGAAATAAATTTTATAAACTTATTAGAAAATTAAGTTGCTTTTGAGAACCTAAAATGGACTTAAACCGTTTTCAATATTAATAAAATAAATTTTTTTAAATTTTCTTTACTAGATTTTTATAATTCCAATACATAGAGTTGACGAAAACAACATTTTTGTGCAAATAAATATTAATTCATTTATTAAGGTTAAGGTTGTTGAAATAGGTGGTATATATCTTAGCAATCCCATCATGGCCTTATAATAAGAAGTTGAAATGGTTACTTCCCGTTTTATATAATGGTGTTAATTTTATTTTCTTAAAGTTCCTTGGTTTTTCTCGACGAGGTAATAAATCAAGTATTTTGAACTCTGTATCCACTTCCATAGCATCTTTAAAAAATATTTAATAGGGTTAATTTTTTATAAAATCCATCCAACATATCCTTAACCGATTTACAAGTTTGCCAATAGTGTTTTTAAATCTTTTATAAATTTCTTCTTTCAGAGTTTTAGTAGAAAAAAATCAATTTCAGTTAATTTAAATTTGTTACTCTTTTGAAATTTTTTTATGGTTCCATGGTAATCCTAGGGGACATACATCAAATTATTCTTCCTCAAAGTTATTTCTATCATTTCAAAATCACTATCATCATTTGGCAAAAATGAATTTCCTGATAATAAAAACTTATGGTCAATAATATCTGCATTATTTTCTACCATGTTCCTGTTCTGTTGAAGGCACATAACGTCAATATGATTTTATTTTCTGAGATTTTTGAGATACTACCTTTTGAGAACCTTTGAATGCCAAAGTTTCATACATACAAACTTAGTTATCATGAAAGTTTTATGACAGGTTCGATTAAAAATGTACATGTTAGTTTGTAATAGGCAATAAAAACAGGCAATTTTGGAAAAGGTAACGCCTTTTCTAAGTCGAATAAAAAGGAATCGAAATATGTCTACATTTAGATTATTTCGGGCCAAATCTTGATCATCTTTTAACAACTTTCTGACCAATTCTGCATGTTTTAAATGAATATTATTATGTTTTTCTGTGAAGTTTTGCTTTTCTACAATATTACAATATTTAAATATTTAATCAGTCACATTTTTGACAAACAACTTTTTCTGTGTCATAAAAATGTAAAAATTAACTTCGTTTTTAAAAGTATTTTTAGGTATTCACTCATTGACATTACTTAAAATATTTTCTTTACACTCATTTAGTTATAGACTAAACATTTTATTAACATTTAATTTAGAATTAAAGTACCTTTTATTTAGAATATGGGATCTTGTGTAGTGAAATTCATATTGAAGAAAAGATTTAATATGTATTTTTATAGTTTCTTTATTAATTTTTCTAGAAGATCCTGGAATAAGTTTAAATTTAAAAAGTACTTAAAAAGAATTTTTTACATATATTGAAACATTTCTGTGAGTAGTGCTTAAGTAATATTTGTATGTGTAATTTTTTTGTGAATCTTTATCGTGTCTCCTTACTTTAAAGTAAATACTTTTACTTAATTTTCGATGTACTTGAATCAGGAAAATAATTCTTTAGTCAATAATTTAAATACTCAATTCTGGTAAAATCGATTAAGTTCAAGTAAATTCAATTAAATTCAAGTAGATTCACGTAAATAAGATCTTCTTAATTTTTGAGTGTAAATATCGCTTCTTTTTCCTTATTCACTCTTACAGAATTTTTCCTTAAATTACATCTCATTCCATCATCATTTAATAACAAATAGTTTTCTATGATTTTTCCTCTCTTTTTAATATTATTATAGGTTTTTAAATCTTTATCATTTTCTGAATCCAAAATTCCGGAACTTTTATTTTTTTGCACAGAGTATACTTCTATTATAAATAATAATCGATAATTACACAATGAATAAATTCTTTTTTGTTACCTTTGTTATTTTCTGAGATAACTCTAGTGTAATCTGTGTAATCTAGTGTAATCTGTAATCTGTTTCAGACATAATTTATAATTAAAACCGGAGAAGTTATTTAAAGTTATTAATAAAGACGATTTATCTTATTGCGCTGTTAAAGAATACTAGAAATTTACTTACTAAAACACACTTCCATATTACCGAAGAAACACTAAATTATTTATCGGAATTCTGAAACATAAAACACTCTATATCGAAATTATTCCTTTCAGTGGACTTAACTCACTTCATATAATATTATATTCCATTCTTAAGGATTTAAATACATAAGCCGGGGTATTGACTAAGCAGAAAGTTTATTTCACCTCTTAAGTTTATTTATTGCTCTTATTTCCTAACCTCAAGTCATACATGAGTTAATGTTGATTGACTCAAGTAGCAACAATATTCAGCTCAAAAGTTCTTGCCAGTCTTAAAGTGGATAAAAATGTACATTTGTGAAGACAGAAGTGTGTATTATAGGAAATTAGAGAAATAAGTTAAGTTTCGAGGAAAGCATACTGGAATTGATTTATCATTGTTAAAAAAAAAAACCTATAAGAAGGTTATATCAAAGACATTTGTTTCGTAGCTAGTTTGAAAATAGTGCCTATAAGGGAAGAATGTAAAACAGTTTAGTGAAAATTTTATAGTTCTAGAATATTGAAGCACAGAAAAGTTCTTTTGTAGCTTTACTGATATTATTTTCAATGATTGATGGATATTTTATGAAACTATAATTTGTATAATTATATTTTTAAATAAATAAATAGAACTGGAGACAGTGGCTAAATAAAAATTTTAATTTTTTAATATTTCAAATTGAGTTTAGGGCTGAAAATCCATATTTCTTAATTATTTATGAAACATTTTTTGGCAAATTTATGCTCACTAATTGTTTTTCATCTTTTCTTATAGTAAAACATTTATAATCAGAATATAATTTCAAAAGTCGATCAGAGCAAAACTCTCAAAGTTAGTCTCCTCTCCTTTATTCAATTATTATCATTATTTCTTAGCCATCAAAATTTTTAAACGCGTTTTTCTCAAAGTCGGTATTCACTGCCATTTAAAAACTACATTACCGATTCACTTCTAAACTTTGTATTCAATTTCTACATATAAATTATCTCCCCCCCTACGTTGAGGTTAGAATTTTACGTTAAGAGGCTTACAAAATCGCGAAATGTTTCGTCGAAAATAGCAGTCTTCAATTTACATGAGCACAAAAAATTTTTTCAATGAATTAAAAAAATAATCAGACGTTAGGAAAAAGATTCAGTAATACTTTGACTAGATTTTTAAGGGTTTGATGATTTCAGGTAATTTTCAGGTGAAATAGAGTGAACACCAAAAACCATCTGAATAAATTTCTTTAAGCCATATTTATAAAAAAAAAAACTCTCGAAAAAAGTGGTTCTTTTTGCCACTGAAACTCTTAACTTAAGTTTTCTTAGTTGATTATCTTGTAATTGTAATTAAATTTAATTAACTGAAATAAAAATCTCTTATTTAAGCTTAAGATGTACTTCGTGCACTGTTTTTTTTTTGCTTATAAATAACATCTTTTATAAGATATGTCTAGTAGAATCTAAGCTTAGTTAATTTATTACCAATATTAAATCCCAATTTATTATTTTTTACGTGCAAAATTCAATTTATATTTTATTACTATCCAACATAATGAAAAAATAAATAAATATGCATTAAATTTACTACTTTTATGCTAAATAGTATCTTGACTATCGAAAAAATTCAATATCTTTGAAATTCCATTCAGTATTGATTACATGGAAGATTGATTAAAGGTATAATAAATCAATTTGGAAAATATAATTACAAAGAAACTTACTTGTCACGCTTATGTTTTTCATCTGTCGTATCATCTTTCATAAAAGATGGCTGAAGACTGAACCTTCGTCTTAAATATCTTCCCTTCATTTTGATAATATAAGCAACAACAAAAATAAATTAAATTATTAGCAAGCTTTTGAAAGAATCTTTTATTTAGCTCTCTAAAAAAATAAATTTCTTAACATTGGTCTCTGGGTTATTCATTAACTGTAAAGAAAACAAAATTTCAAATAAAATTTAGTCAATAAATTTTTGAATTATTAAAAAAATGAAATACTATTTCTTAAAATTTAATTAAGGGTTATAAATTTTTTTATTGAATTTATTGGAAAAAACGCATCTATTTTTACGATAGAAAGCTCAAAAAATAAAAAAATGATTCAGTGGTTATAGTGGTGAGCGTGGAAGACCTTGAATAAAGGCAGGTCTAGTAGGAGTCAATAATAACTTAATGTCTCTGTCTTGGTAAAACTAACCAAAAACTTTTTCTATCTATTGCTCAGGAAAAACAACTGCAACTGTGGGACATCTTAGTACATTTAAAATTGACAATAATCGGGATGGACCCACTCTTCATGACGGAAAGTTTATTATAACAATTTCAAATGTCGAATATTATTAAAGCTGTATTTTTTGAAAATTATACTCACAAAAAGCAACATTATTGAAGTCAGATTTTCTCTGAAAAATCTGAAAAGTTAGCATTAAATTAAATAGCCACCAATTTAAGCTATTTAGCTATTTAGTAGAAACCAGGTTAATCCTGTCAGCTACTAGTGAGTCCTAGGCATTACTCATTTATGGATTATCATAAAATATAATCAAATGCACATTAAATAGAGGTATTTAAAGGCTATGTATGTCTTCGGTACGTGGAACAAATGTCAAGTTTAACATAGTATTCAAAGAGGACTAACAGAGTAAAAAGATGTTACGTTCATAGACAAACACCTCCTTTTAAAATTAGAACTAATTAAGGTTAATTTATTGTATAAATTTTGAATAACTTTGAAACATAATTTTTTTTTTACTTGTTCGATTGTAAAATATCTATATTTAATTTTTTTTATATAAATTTATAGCCAAAAGTTTCTTAATTAACGGCCATATTTAAATACGCCCTATTGCATACTATCTTAATCAAAAATATCCCGGACATCAGTATGGCATTTTTGTGGCGCGTCTATTTTTGTTATTTTTATATTGCTCAACTACCACTGATATTCCCACCGTAAGTTTGGTGTTATTTCATCATGAGTGCCTCTCTGACCATGTTCATCATTTTTGAGAATTTTTTTCATCATAATCTTGATTTGGCCCCATGTGACTTCTTCTTGTTCAATCGAATCAGAAAACCTCTGAAAAGAACGTGTTTCAGCAGCCGAGAGGAGATAATCGAAAAATTGAAGATAGCCCTAATGGATATACTTAACATCGAGCTTAAAAAATGTTCCGAAATCTGGATTAAGCGTTAACGCACTTATGCGTTGCAATCGACGGGGAATACTTTGAAGGGGACAATATCGATTTGTAGCTATAAACCTGGTATTGTGTACTTTTTTTTTTTAATAAAATCCGGAAAATTTTTGAATAATAATAATGCAAAGATAATGAATATTAATTTTAGCTTTGAGCTCTAATATTTTCGGTTTAAAGCTTTGATTAAATAAAATTAAATTTTGATCAGTTTAAAGCGCTAATTAATTTAACATGGAAAAATTTATTTATTGCTTAGTAATTAATTAAAGCTTAAGTTGCAATATTCTATGGAAAATTGAATAAGGAGGCATAAAGAAATTTAATGTATAAGAGCAGAATTTTTATGTTAGAAATTTGTGTTAGATATATTATTATCATTTCCACTAGCCTCATTTGGTAGGTAATTATGATAATCAGTTAGCATAATAACATTTTATTTTAAAATAAATTTTTTTAAGACTTATTAAAATTATATTGAAAGAATACTTTATGCCCAACACAGGTATGCATGGGGAAAATTGTCTGAGATTGTTTCTCTTTTGACTTTTGAAGAAAACTTTATTCTTTGCGCTAAAAAATTTGGTTTTTTTGAATACTTCGTTCTTCTACATATTTTCTGGGTATAATGAAATAGTCTAAAACAAATTTTGTAACTATTAAGAAATAGCTGACAGAAAGATTTGCACTGTATAAGAAAAGACTTACCTTTAAGAATATCCTTAAAACTAGGCAATGAAAAATATATTACGAGAAAATTTGGTTGAACCAGCAAAAGTGCTACTTCTCCTAGTTCATATTAAATTTGGACTCATAAAGCAATTCATGAAAGGACTATAAAAGAAAAAGAGTATTTTAAATATTTTTGTAAAAAATTCTCACCATGTTTAGAAGCTGAACTTAAGGAAGGAATTTCCGTAGGTCCAGATATGCGAAAATTAATGAAAGACAAATACTTCGAAACTAAAATGATTTATTAAGAAAAGAAAGTATAGATTTCTTTGAAAGAAGTAATTAAAAATTTCCTGGGTTAAGTTCATCACAAAAATGGTAGAAAGTTTGAGGAAGTTGGGATGCAACATGAGCTTAAAGCCTATTTTCTGAAATCTCATTTAGAATTTTAGAGATTTCAGTAAAAAACAAGATGAGAGATTCCATCAAGATAATGAAACAATATTACCGAAAAAAGGTGGACTATTAACATGATTGCAGACTATTACTGGTTATTAAAGAGGGACAGTGACACAGATGAACATATTTAAATATCTTTAAAATGGAGCTTCAGCGATATACGCTGAATTTTAATAAAAATGACCTCATAAAAGCATAAAAATGGGTTTTTTTATCTTTTGTATATTTAAATAATCTTACGTGATGGAAAAAAACCATCATCATATTCAAATTCAGCGCCCTAGAATTACCTAAGTGTCTTTTAAATGAACCTTTTTCAAAAAGCTCAATTTTGAATGCTTTCATATTGAATCCTGATACTACTATAAATTTTTGAAAAATTTCTTTCAGTACACTTTTATATTCTTTAAGAGTTCAAATTGAATTTATGAAAACCTTTTTGTGTATTTTATAATTCAGTTAATTCATTTTAAAAAGTTTTTAAGCGAATATTATTTTTATGAAAATTTCTAATATTAATTTGCATTTTCTACATCAGAATATTACTTTTAATCGATTTAAATATAGATTAAAACTAAAATACCACTAGAATTTTTAACCACAAAAAAAAAAAAATTATCAACATCATAGCAGAATCCCTGTTTTTATTTTCCATCAATATTATTGGTAATTTTATGGATTTTATCTATGTTTAATTGATTATTTGTTAATTTTTCATTAATACTACCACAGGGTACAATAATTATACTTTTATACACCCTATTCGTAAAATTTTCGATTTAATTCTTATTAGCATTGGGGATAAAATTGTAAACGCAAAACATAAAATACGTTTGTATTTTAATTATAAGCTATACTGAAAATAGTAATAACCAAAACCAAGAACTATGTATTATTGCTCGGAAAAAAAACGAAAAGGAAAGTTACTAAGATTTAATCTACTACCATACAACGTTATTAAAATAAGTTTTTTGGGGAAACTTTCTTAACAAAACGTTGAATATGCTCTCAACTAAGCTTTTCGTAAAGCTTAAACATTTTCCATGTAATTACAAAAGTTCTTTAACGATGTAATTTCGTGTAAGTTTTTTATGGGAATAAAATAGTGTTATTACTGCTTCAGAGTATATTACAACTACATCAATTTTTCTTTTAACTCTACCTTATTAGAGTCCTTTTCTTATATATGAATATTTTCATAAGATTTTGAAGTAATTTTCACTCCTAAATACAAAAACATATACATATATATTGTTATTAAAATAAATATTTACTTTTATTTATAAATTTTAATAAATCTTAAGGCTTTTTTATTTAATATAAAACCTTAAGTAAAAATAGCAATCAAATTATATTTCCAAGATAAATTTCGGTATTAAATAGTTTAACAAGAAATCAATATGAAAGCTGAAATGAGGTGATAAAACTTCTCTTAATTGAATACATTTAGATTCAATTCATTCCTTTTTGAAAAGATATAAGAATCCACTTAAGACTTAAATACTTCTTCAGTTTATGCTTTCAATTAAGTCCTAAATGAACAATTAACATAATAAATAAACTTAAGGGCCATATTTTTTATATAGGTTTACATATGAGGAGAATGTTTTTCAATATTTTCTTCAGAAATAATTTACAATAATATTTATTTTTTAATACTAACGCCAGAAATTTATTACAAATAACATAATGAATCCAAATTAAGGCTCTTTTTGAATCTTTAATTTTTTTGAAAAAAAGTATTTAGAAAAATACTTTGAAAATACCACCAATCACTAAAAGTAATTAATGTTAGAGAAAAAAATGCTTAATTGACACGATGTTACTGCCAACTCATCAGTATTTAGGAAAATTTATGTTGATTTAGAACACTAGTTGACCTTAATGTGTATTTAAATATAACTTTATTTAGGAAAGAAAAAAAAAATTAAGATTACAGTAAGATTGAAATAATTAGTATTGTGTGTTATAAGGATAAAGTTATTTATAGTTGATGAAATTGGCCTGATTTCTACTGAAGTAGGGAAAAAAGTTTTAAAAAAGGAAGAACGTATTATAAGAGTGAAATAAAAAATAAACTTGAAAAAGTAAATAATTATTTATATAATTTCAAAAGTCATTAATTATTGACCCTTTAAAAGTAGTTGAAAAAAATAGCAATTTTACACCTTAGCTTAGTTTCTTACAAAATATATTTGGATTTTTGAATAATTAGATGTATATTTATTTTGCTACATTCTCTCCTTAAACTTAAGCTATATTTGTATAGTTCTGAAAAGTATTTTATTTGGTTATGTCGTTGAAAGAAAGGCATGTTTTCAAGAATTTCTTTTGGCAATGCTAGTAGTTTTAGCTTATTTAATTAGTTTTTTTATGATAACACAAGATCTAAATAATGTTTTTCCAAATTTTAATTTAAAAATATTAAAAAGTGAGTTAAAAGCAATGAATATCTAGAGGTGCTTCGAAAAAAAGTTGTTTTTCGGTCTTTATCCGAATTAACAACAGAAAATATTTGAAACCAAAAAAATCAGAAGATGTTTGAGGGAAGGATAAGGGTTTTTTTTGTTTTTGATTTTTCAATTTTTAGTAATCTTTAGAACTCAAAATATCAATTTGTTATTGTAAAATTAATAATTATTAAACATAGGAACAATAAAAAAATTTCTCATTATAACCTGGTAAAATATATGAAAAAGTAGTGCGCAAAATTTTAAAACAATCGGTTCAGTAGATATTGAGTTATTATGAACACTGACTTCGAAAATAAAAAGTTTCAGGAAAACGTTTTAAAGTTTTGCTCACTCACTAAAACAAAAGATGCACAAGTGCACATAACGTTCATAATTTTACTACGATCAAATTGAAATTTTGATACAAAATTTCCAAGATGTTATAAATTAATTTAAAAAGAAATGGAGAAAAAAAAATTAAATACCGAATCGGCCGAACCGAACCAGTTGATTTTTTAATCGTTAGCGTAGATTGTTTTTAGCGAATATGAAGGGATATTCGATTCATGTAGACTGAACTTTTTTATGCGTCTACAAGGAGGAAGATTGATCCCCTTGATCTAACTCCCTCATCTATGACACTTGGTGTATAACTCGAATAGCTAAAATATGATTTAAAATTTAACCATAAAGTCCATAAATATACTAAAAAAATTTTTTTGGTTGTTTTCTTTATACTTTATACTATTATAACGAATAAAGATTAAGGAATGAACATAAAACTGGCTTAAGGTTTTTTTAAAAAAATTTCTGAAATTCTTTTTTCTTCAAACTTTCAAAGCATTAGAAATCACATAGAAAAATAGTCAAATTTATCATTTGTAGTATTATAAAAAATGGATGTGGTTGAAATTTTTCAGAATAATTTAATATAATTCTATTCTTCTTCTGTTTTGCATATGCTACAATGAAATAAAATAAAATTTATTTTCAAACCTTTAGCTAAAACTTTAGCATCTAAATACTAAAATCCTGCATTTTACAATCAAGAGTAAAAAGTTTCATATTAGCATTAAAATACTCAAAAAATCTATTAAAACTAGTTAAATTACCATTTACATATTATCATTTGTCAAAATTTTCATTTGGGCCTACTCATTCTTATAAAGTCCATCAAAACTGTCAAAATTATAATTGCAAAACTAACAAAAAAAAATCACTCTTCATTTATGTTAGTCATTGAAAAACTTAATAAGAATTTTATAATAAAAAATCCATAAAACTACAGGACAATAAATGTTTTTGTTTTGAAGGTGAGTAGATTTGAAAAATTATTTTATGGTGACAAAAGAAAAGGTTTTAGAAATAAAGAAATATCGGTTCGCGGTAAAATATTGTATACCTCTCTACTGAAAGTATGATTTTTATATGAAATTAATATCCTTTTGTTGTTCAATAGCTGCCAGCTATTCTGATAAGTTTTTTAGATGCTAATTTCTGGAAATGATTTGTTTATTTGAATTTAAACATTATTATCCAAATATTTTATTGAAAATAAATTTCAAATATTTTTTTTTATGGAAATTTTTCTTTTATGGCAAATTGGATTTTCTCACTTTTTACTAAAATTTTGGTAAATATGTGGTAAGTTTTTTTGGTGTGTATTATAAAGTTTCATGCTAAAACAACTGACTAAAAATGCCTTAACCACGATTTTTCATTGATTTAGAACACTTGACATAATATTCGTCCCCAAACAGTTTTGGAATAGTGGTTCGTGCAATAATACTGTATACGTTGTTTGTTTTTCAACTTAAAATTTGTGCATTTGTATTTGGATTTAATACTTAGACTTAGTAAGTAATTTTACAAATCTTGTACACCTAATGTTAAGCATTAAATTTTTCCTGGAACTTTGAGGGATAAAATCATTTAAAACCTATCTCATAACTCACAATCAGAAGTTCCCAATCTCTGTGACGCCCTTTACAGGGCGAACCTGCCCGAACGATAAGTAAACAAACGAGTAAGGAAATGAAAGAGTATAGGCAGATGACCTGTACGTACCATCTCGCAACGCACATTTTAGGAACCCCTGTATTATTCGTTGTCAATGCATTTACATTTTCATAGTATATTGCTTTCTATCTTTTGCAAAAAAATACGTGTACTATTCAGATAGATAAATAATTAAAATAAGATAATATTTTACGATTGTTTAAGTTTCAGTATCAAAAAGTATTGATGGTTAAATTTTATTTAAAAATTTATTAAATTGAACAGAAAGGATTGAAGAAATCAAAGATATATCAGTCACATTATGCTTTATATGTAAGAAAAAGAATCCTTAAATACTAATAAACATTATGGAAAACTTAAATTCAAATCGATGCACACAAAATATGCATAGTATAATTTTGTAAAAATTTTGGATCCAAGGTTAAGAATTATTCCTCATAAAATGTTTAAAGAATAAAAAATTCCTTCAAATATTCAAAAAAAAAATTCATAAAATGTAATTATTACCATAAGCAGCTACTCTACTGAAAATAATATTTGATAATGATACCAAATTTGTACTTAGTGGTTTTTATTAGTTTATTCAGGATATCCTAAAAGACTAAAGAGTATGGTTTTTAAAAACAAATCACATATATCCTTCAAGGCTATTCAATTCACGTGCACGTAATATCATTTATTCAGTAGCATGTGTTGCTTGTAAACTTTTTATCTTTTATAAAATAAAAGCAAAGAATTATTTTTAACAATGATACCATAATTTACGATTATTATTTGAAATATAATATAAAAGTTAATTAGAATGTGAATAATATTGATTTATATTTGAAATTAAGGTAATGGAAAAATTTTTGATGTGATTATATCTTTTCTAGACTTGAGAGGGGTATGGTTTACCAAATGTCCTTTGAGTAGCTTCTTATTGGGATAGCTATGTGTATAGCTATAGCGAAGGAATTAGAATTATGGATATTGCCACTGGCAATAATTGCATTTATTCGCTACTGAAATAATAATGAGTGATAGATGAAAGCCTGTAAACCAAATATTTTGGTTTTTGGTTTGGTATATTTTAATTGTTAAATAAAAACATAATTGCTTTATATTGTTGAAATTTAATCAATTTATAAAATGAAAATGCAAAAGTAAAATAGCCTTTTTTTTTTTTATAAAGGGGTCATAAGAGCCGAAAAATAACATAAAAAACTTTTCAAAACTAATTTGTACAAATAATAGAATTTTAAGGTGGTATTCTGGTTTAGAAATTTGAAAAAATCCATTTTTTTTACATATTTTCATAGTTTAACCCTTTAGAACAATGTTCCTAGTCAAGATTTTTCAAAACTTGAATTATTTTCAGAGTTACAGCTCGTTTTGTGACGCATTTAGTGCTTAGTTCAATTCAGTCTTTAAAACTTTAAACCCGTTTTCCGGAAACTATTTTTTTCGAAAGCGTGTGCTTGATATCTCAAGTTCCATTAATCCGATTCACTTGAAATTTTGCATAAAGCTTTTTTATATATTGTTTTTTGATAACTGTTTTTTTTTATATTTTTTTAAAAATTCCGAAAGGCAAAAACAAACAAGGAAAAAACATAATTTATTTTTTAAATTGTCGCCAAAATTTAAAAAAAAATTCTTATAGTGCTCTAACTACATCCTTTTTTGGAAAATTGAAAAAAACGTTTTGTCAGATCACTGGAAGGACTCAGACCCTGACAACCAGAGAACGTCACTTTTTCATTAGTCCCCATTTTACTGGCCTATAGTTTTTTCAATTTTTATTTTTTCTTTTAATATTATTAATATTTTATACTCTTAAAATATAAGTGAATAAAAAGTAAAAAAATGAATAATAGAAATATTTATTGGGGTTTTTTTTATGGCACACGAAAAAATACCTAAAATTTGGGCATCTAAACCAGAATACTCTCTTTGAAAAAACTTAACTTCTCCAATTCAGTTGATCTCAATACATTAAATAATAATTCAAAAAACCAAGTTTTAAAAAAATACATTTGAAAAAGGTGACTTTTAATTTAAAACCAATTACAAATACAAAATATCTATAGCACTTAAGACTCATTTTTGATAAATGATAAAGTTTAATTCATATTTCTATTGTGAAAGCATATTAAAATATAATTATTCATTCCGTCACTACCAACACTTTGGCTGGGTAAAATTTTCTCATTTATTTGGAAATTCTATAGCTTTGAAATTGAGCTTTTCAGCATATTGTGTCATATTTAATCAAAATAAGATGATTTTTTTATTATTGTATAATAATAAGCAGCATAAATGCTATGTAAAGTTTTAAATTTAAAGTCGTTTTGATTTGCAAATTTTATACATTTTTGCTGTTAAAACACAATTAAATCATAAAAAAATATTACAAATGTTATGTATATAAAAGCTCAGGGCAAGCTCATTTCTGCTTTAATAATAATTGATTATGAATTAGAAAAAATAAATTTATTTCTTATTGTTAGTCAAATGTTATTAAATAGAAAAGATTGGCCATTTTTTGTTAAATATGTACACATAAGAAGAAAATTTTTTATTTAATTATTTTCTATAGTAAAAATTAAACTAAATTTATTTCTCTAGTTAATACATAACACGTTAAGAACGGCGTATATCACCGGTGGCTCACATCGGTTATAGTTTTATTAAATTAAAAAAACCTTAATGTGGTTAAGCACAACATTTTGTGCAATGTGCCGCCAGATAAAACAAAGTACTATTTTCATTGCCGCCCAATAAAAAGAAATAAAAAAAACTGTATCGTCCTCAAAGTATTAAACTTTTATTTTAAAAAATTAAAATCATTTCATTTAAAATAATTAGCAAAAATAATTGTGCCAATAATATAACTCAACCAAGAATTGAATCTTAAAGTTTTTACAGTTTTTATAATTTATTGTTTAGAAATAAGATTTTTGAAATTCCGTTTCTAATTGTTGTGTTCATATTTTCTAGAAATTAAATATTAAAATTCTTACAAAAAATATAAATCTTATATTGTTTCAATTTTTATTTATATCTTTGTAAATTATGAATATGCTTAAAATATGTCGGTGTTTCAAAGAAAATATAACAGGGATTATTTATGAGTTTTTCAAAACTTATTGAAAGTTTTTCTTCTTCTAAAATTCTAGCAAAAAATAATATAAAACCCATAACAACAGTTTAATAGAAGTCAGAAAATAAAGAATTTATATAAATTAAGCTCATAATACATAGGACATAAAACAAGGAATTTTTTTAAAAATGTTAACAAGATATTTGCTGGGAAAACTAGCTTTATAACGGAGAAATATATAATTTCTAAAAAAAAAAAAGTCTTGTATGACAATTACAACTCAAAAAATTTTTGGATAGATTTTTTCTTTGAAAATCCCAAAAAGAAAACTAACAAAATTTTTGCTTGTAAGTATCTTTGTAGCTTTGTAGTAATTCTTTGTAGTCCCCAATGTACAGCCATTGAATAGAAATTTCGCTTTTATCTTTCTTTTAATTTAGAATATTTTAAATAATTTAAAATTGCGTGATAAAAATTTGAAAAAAAGTTTCTAGAAAACTTTTAATGGATTCCAAAAGAGAAAGCAAGAGTTTTTGTTAAAAAGGAAAAAAATAATTATTATCAATCAGCCCTATCCCCCCCCCCCCCCCCCCCCCGTACATATGAAAACTATAAAATTTTGTATTTTTCATTTTAGTTTTTTAATGTAAAATTAAAGAAAAATGATAACATTGATCTTTTGAGTTCTGATATTTATTAAAAATAATAATTTGACTTTAAAAAATTGAGTTTATTGTTAAAATTTAGTGATTCAATTTTAAATCAACTGTAAATTTTATAATGACAAAAGTTTTTTAAATACTTTTTTATTGTAAATTTATTTTTTTAGAAAAATATGAATTTTTACTTCTTTTTTTAACAAAAATATACTTTATATTGGAAATAACTGTAAAAACTACTACTATTACTATGTCAAATAAGTCAATGTACTTTCCTTTTCTTTTTTTTTTTGTTGGATTTTATAAAAATTTCACAAAAAATCTTATTAAAATTTTGATGATAAAAAACATAAACGAACTTTATTCTAATATTACTTTTCCTAATTTCAATCATAATTGTTAGTTATTTTTTATCTTTATTTAAATTATATTTCAGGCCTAAGATAATTTATTTTTCCTGAATTTTATTTTTAAACAGTACAAATATATTACTATCATAATAATAATTATATTTATTTATAAAATATTAAAGTAAAAATTAATAATAATTTTACTAAATTAAATAAGTAATAACAGTAGTAATTACTTCCAGATATATCGTCTAATACTATTAGAAATACTACGTCTAGGATACTATAAATGATCACAAAATTTATGAGATTCTAGCATAATTAATAAAAGAATAACCCCAAGAAGAAATCAGCTTCATATAAAAATATATACTATATAATAAAAATTTATTTATTAATATCCAATAATAAAATATAACTTACTTGAACTCTTGAATTTTTATAGTTAAATAATATTAATTAATAAAACAATAATAACAATTTGATATAATTTACTATGAAATTCGTTTTAACATTGGGCTATATTTTATTTTAATAATATTTTACTACACTTCACACTTCAGTTAAATTTTAATTTAATTTCAATTTTTTGTCTTTTATGTTTTTTAAGCTAATATACAAAGAATTTGTTTTCTTTATCGTGTTGACTTATTAAATTCCCGGGAAAAACTGTTGAGCGCAATGCCAAAGAACTTTCACTGTTCAAAATGATGCCTATTCGCCTGTGCTTTTACCCCAACTGTTGAACTTTCATGTTTCTAAACAATAGGATAAAAAGCTTAGAATTATTTTTATTTGTGCTAAAGTTTCAATTTTCTAAGCAATTTCAAAACTTTAATATAAAAAAAAGGAAGCCATAATATAGGCTGTAAACCGCTTGTTATTTTGAATGAGAGATCTAAATGTTTTAAACTTAAAATGCGTATTTTATAGTATAGAAGGTGATATCCTTTCCTTTTGTTTTTTTTTAATTGAACTTGAAAAGAAAAAAAATAAATTGATATCGTTAAATTTTAGCTAACTTTTTTAAGTAGCTTTCAGCTAAATTAACTAATAACATTTTTAGAAATATCTACATACATGTATATAAATATATATATATATGTATAAGTCTTTATGAAAACTTTCTTAACTCTAATGTAATTTATATTTACATTAAGAAGAATATAGCTTTATGTATAACAATTTTCCTCACGTTTAATCTTACACTTTAAACAATAATATTTATTATTTTGGTTTAATATCTGTAAGAGCAGGGATTTTATAAAGTTTCAGAACATTATTCATATGGACTTAAGAAAAAGTAATAAAATAACGATTTAGGCATATAATGAAAATATTGTTATATCTTTCTTAAGATGATTATTTATTTTTCTTTTCGTTTTTCTTATAATTTACTGGCTATGAATAGTTATACATATATATATATATATATTTTTGGATTTGTCACTAAAAACATAGATTTTTTTGTTCAATTATAATCAAAAATTTTATTTTTTTTTGATATTCATAAATTATTTTTATATATCTTAAAGAAAAGCAATACAGATTGGACCATATTGGCTTTAGGGTAGAATTTGATCTTTTTTGTTAGTTTATTATATAACTTGATAAAATGACAATAGGTACCGTAATAGAAGATGAAAATGAAATAGTTATAAAAATATAATAGAGTCCTTTGTAATATAGTAGTGCTTTTATACATTAAATTATATGTATATATAGGAAATAAAATAAATTCTTTGTAAACTAAAATCTCTTCCTGGTAAAAGAAGCATATTACATTGTTAAAGTGGCCATTTACACCCTCATATGGCTTGCTTGATATATGTCTTTGAATTTAGTTTAGACTTTGAAAAATCAACCAAAAACAGTTCTTTATTTTTTGTGTCTGATTTTTTTTTTGCTAAGAATTAGTATGTTTTTTTGTTTGTTGTAAAAACGATATCTTTAGCAATAGAAAATGGTCAAGGCTCTGGTTATCTAGTTTTTTTCTTGTTGTTTTTTAAATTTTTAACCTATTTTATTTGCTTGTTACATAAATAATTAATTTAAAAAGGAAACTTTTTTTCAGTAGTACCATAAGTTATTTATTTTTTTTATGAAAACTTCTTTAATTCTAGCGTCACGCTCGGGTGCGTTAATCTGATTCTGATATTTTCGGTTTCCTAAAGCCTTGTTCAAACCAGAGCGTATTTCCATCGCTCGACGCCTAAGGTCATAAAACGGGTGGGGCATTCGTTCTGGCCATAACTAGAAGAAAAATGTTTCATGAGAATCATTTAGTGATAAAAGGATAATTTATGGCCTTCGAAATTTTTGTTGTTTTAATTGTTGTTGTACCTCAAATTTTTGTTTTGCTTTAAAATTTTGTTATATTCATATTAAAAGGGATGAGAAATAATGATTTTATTACTTTTGGAGAAGCATTTTTTGGCCTTCAAAATTTTTGGTGTACAACAAGTACAACAAAAATTTTGTGGAAATTGTTTCTTCTATCTATGGCTACAGAAAATGCATCACCCGTTTTATGACCTTAGGCGTCGAGCGATGGAAATGCGCTCTGGTCTGAACAAGGCTTAATGGTCCTAAAATCATTTCAATTACTGTCATACTATTTTTTATTTTTGTTGAATAATTTTCTAATCATTTTATATGAAATCAAGGATAATAATATTAGTTAAAAGAAGATAATATAAAGAATTTGAGTGTATTTTTTGGAAGATGATAGCAAGAATTCAACTTTCGCTGTAGTATTGAATTTAAGGCATTTTCAACTCTTTTTATCTTATTTATGCTCTTATAATGAACTCCCATGAGCTCAAGGTATCACAAAGTGTTTTATTTAATTTCTGTTAGGTACTTTTCTGAAATTGAATTTTGTGACATTATTTTATTTTTATATTTCTGGTTATCCAAACAAAATATGTGAGTATCTTAGTTTTTCTTAAAGAATTACTTATAACGGTTCTGTATTTTGTTAAAACTTTTTTTTTTTTTGACTATTTATTCCAATGTTGCTTGGAAAAATTTATTAAGTTAAGTTGTTTAGGACTCAGCCGAGAAGTACTTAAAAAAATGAACTGCAAATGTTTGAATATTATGAAACTTTTTAATATTTTAAATAGAAATCATTTCGGTATGTTAATTCCTTGCCATACCTGCTTTTTTGCCTAGTCAAAAAGACTAATATCCTAGTTATTCGAATTTATTTTTTTACTCTAGCCATTAAAATGTCAATATGTTAGTATATTAGTTATAATTTGTCGTAATTATACCAGAAACATAATGTCACACCTATGTCTAGATTAGCATTTTTGAGAGAGGTATTAAAGGCGATATTATAGGAATTCTGATGCGCAGTTATACTCACTCACTGATAATAATTAGTTGAAAAATGAATTTCAAAAAAAATATTTGATTTTTGGGCTAAAGAGGAAAATATTTAACACAATGTAAATATTTTGATAATCATATCCAAGAATTTATAATAAATCTGATGACATCCTGCAGAATAAGCCAACTTTTGAAGGATTTTTATGTGACATTCAAACAAAATATATATGCTAATAAGTGAAATGTAGAAAAATGAATAAAAACTTTGAAAATTTTTTGGTAAAGTTAAAAAAATAACAACAAGAAACTCTATAGTTATAAAATATTAGAAATAAAAGTTTTTTAGGTTTTGTGGTATTCAATGCCTTAAATTAGACTGCCAGCTTAATTCAAAGAACTTTTTCACATCTTTTTCAACATTTTTCCATTGTTAGATATGTGATTTTCTTAAACTAAACAATCCTTTTGAGTCCATTTATTCTATTATTTTTCTATTACCGCTCATGTTATACCCATTCTCTATTGAAGCTATTAGCCTCTCGTAAAAAAAATTTTTTCTCCATTATCAAATAATCTGTATTAGGGAAATTTGATGGAAATCTTAAATTAAGTTTCATCAAAGTAGATTATAAGTCATATAAATGCACTGAAATAATAGTGAAAAGTTTTTCATTTAATATTTAGAACCAAAATATAATTTACTTATGGATAAAAATATAAAAATTAAAAATATGTAATGGACAAAGAAAAAGATCAAGTATCAGCACATAAACAATTTATTCAGACCATAGATCATTTAATAAAAGATGCAAAGCGAATTTATTAGTTCCAGAAAACATAAACAATACCTTGACTTCATTTTTCAAATAACTAGATACAGTTTTCTTGTTACTAGATAATAATTTGCCATCCAAGCAGTAAATTTAGCTATAAAATTCAAGGCTCTGTTAACTATTCCATAAGAATACCAGAAAATGCCAAAGGTATATAAATATAAAAAGGTTTGATATGAGAAAAATTTATTACTTACAAGTGTTACCTTTGAAATAATTTTAGGTGAAATATTAGTTTTCAATTTTAAAAGAATTGTATTGCCTCTCAATGAGAAATATGAATATGAAGTTCAAAAACAAAAGTAATAATATTAAAATTGTATTAAAAAATAATATTGTACGAATCTAACCAAAACTTTAAATAGAAATATTAAAAATTCATGATTCTTAAGAGAATACTTGTATGATTAGCGAAAAGGCAAAAAGCTACAATAAAAATTTTCATAGTAATTTTAGTTGTTCTAATAATAAACTAAACTTTGTGAGGATTAATAATCCTAATTCTAGCTTTAAAACAATTTAAGTTATTAATAGATTTATAATTTTGGATAAAGCTCCAGACAAACAAGATAAAATCATGACAAAAGCACTAAATTAAAATATATCTCAACTAAAAAACATAATTTATAATTAATTTGTTTATGCCTGTAAGTATGCAATAATAATTTGTATCAAATTTCAAAGACCTAAAGGCAAAAATTTAAATCTCCATAAAATTTTATTATCAAGATATTATTTAAGTTTCCAGATTTTCAGAAATTTAATTTTATATGTTAAAGGAATTGAGAAAATTAGCTTTGTCTGGAAACTAGAGAATTTTGTTTTTGTGAAAACTAAAATTTATATTCTTACGGGCATAGACAGATTAGTTTAATATAATAAAAGGAACAATTTATGTCAGAATTAACTATATTGTTCAAGTTGCAATATATGATACCATATTACTCTATTTCCTTGAAATTTATGTAAAATGTATTGAAAATGAACAATTTAAGGGGCTATTCTAGTCTAAAAATTTGAAAAAATCGATTTCCCTTTTTGTATATTTTTTCAAATTTAAATCTTTAAGAATACATCTTTACGAGAATTTTTCAAAATTGAGATTGAATTTTGGGGATATACATAGCTGTTTTAGGGATATATAGCTTAATCCAAAACTTTAAATATGTTTTTCTCGAAACTCGAAATTTTCTCAAAGCGGTTGCCATAATTTCTCAAGTTCCACTGAACCGATTCACTTGACAACTGGTGTAAGTCTTTTTTATACATTCCTCTACGGCACGAACTAAGATTATAACAAATTTTCAATTTATATTAGTTTTGAAAAAATTTAGAACAGTAAAAAAAATAGTATGAAAAACTTTCTGTATTTTCAAAAAGCTGCAATTTTGAGAAAAGAAATTTTTTTTCAACTATTTTAGTTCATGCGATAGCAGTACTCTTCTAGATTTTTTTTCTTTTACTTCGGATTACCCAGAGGGTTACAATCGTGCACTATTTTTTTGATATCCTCCACTTTTCATTTTATCAGTCTGTAACTATTTGGATTTAAAATTTTTTTACTTCACTTTTTCTTCATGTATTCTTTGATACGTTGAAGAGGGCACAGTTTTTTCTATTTTGCTTCATTCGGTGGCAGTGAAAATCCTCTTTTGCTTTATCTAATGACGGCTTGCACAAAATCAAAAACCGTATAAAGTTTTTTCATCTAACAAAACTACAGCCGATATTTACCACCGGTAATACACACCATTCCCAACGTGTTATTGCATTAATAAATATCTTGTTAAATAATGAAAACTACAAATATTGTTTGATTGTTTTTTATTGCTCCTAAGAGTCTATATTAGCTTCATGTCTCCAGGCGAGAATACCACCTTAAATATTAATTTAAAAATGTAACATTTAACTATTCTTTTATTTAAATTTATTTGTAAATAAACCTTTACTTATTTTGCCTGAAATGAGTCAATTTGACTTAATCATCAAAAATGAAGTTTTTTAAAAAAAGAAATAAAACTCTATTGCCGGGAAACTTTATTCAAAATAATTTTTACATATTAGTATTCTGTTTTTAAAACATATTTTCTGCATATTTTTTTATTACATATTTAACAGAGATGTCCATATTTCTATTGGTTTTGTTTGATATTTAAAGTTAAACTTGACAGTTCAATCGTTTTCCAATATTTTATAGATTAGGTGAAGCCATAAAAGTATTTTGGTATTCATGTTTAAAGTTCTTTCACATAGTTTTGCCGTCAATTGTAAAAGAAATTATTTATTTGAGACTTTAACTTGAGTCACTTTTTCTTATATAAAATTTAAACATTGATTGGAACTAAATCTAACATAACATAGAACACTTGTAAAAGGCATCTGCAGGAGTCTTGTTTGATATTTTATTTCTGCATCATTTGATCAAGTATATCAACATTATTTTAGTATTATTATAAAATGTTATTGCTTCCGGTATACATGTTTTATTTCTTTGAATCTCTACACTTTGATGATTGCAGCTTAACACTAGAACTTTTTTATTGGGCTGACTTTTATGAATAGTAAGAGTACAATCATTCCTTTCAGAAAATTATGTGAAAAGGCTTTGTCATGTCGTTCTTCTTGACTTTTGCAGTTTTAGGTAATTATTTTCTATTTGCTGGTACTGTTCTAACCAAATGACTTTTTGCGGCTTGTAAAAAATTTTCTCTGGTAATATTTCGTTCACAACCTAAAAGTCACTCATTCATAGGCGTTTTCACTGACACTAGTACTTAGTATTTAGCACTTTTTTAAAAGTATTTTTAGGGAAAATCTCTAGTTTATTTCTCAAATAATAGTGCGTATTCACTGAACTTAGTGCCTCAATAATTACTATTGACATATTTAAAAACTAAGCTAGAGATTTTCAATAAAAATACTTTTGAAAAAGTACTAAATACTAAGTACTAACGTCAGTGAAAATGCCCTAACACTCAGTGATTTTATATACAACAAATTCATTTAAGGGAATATTCAATTAATTGACTTCATTCATGCCCAAATAGGAAAAACCATTTAGAAGATACTTGCTTCTAATGTCCTTATCTAGCCAGAATTAGATGCCAGATGTTATTTAGTTTGTTTGGCCTGTATTGGGTAAATGGTCACCTGGCTTTGGCTTAGAACAATTGCTCATCTACTGTTATGTTTTTCGCCATTTCAAAAACAAGCCTAATTGTAAGTATTCTCAATAAATTTTTCCTATAGTTTTGAAATCAAAGCCAATTTGTCCGTTTACTTTGTTCATTTTTCTTATTGAAATTTATAAATCGAAGTATACCTCTGAACTTATTTCTGGACGTTTAAATTTCTTGCTCGAGGAGCTTGAGCGTATAAAAATGCTAAAAATTCCTATAATTCCGATTTTCTTATGGTTCAGTCTTTTTAAAAATTTTGGGAGCTTCAAAGTCAATGCATAATTTTATATACTCCTTAGTCAATCTTCAAATTAAACGTATTTTTAACAAAATCAAGTATAATATATTTCTTGGCATATAGATTTGGCTCTGAAATATCTTTGAATTTGATATGACTGGGAAATACACCAGTATTTCCTTTAATGTGCCATCAGCAATTTTTTGAGTTGAAATTTCTTCATTATTCGATTCACTTTCTACTTCAAAATCTAGAATATATCATACAATATAGAAGTAACATAACCGAAATTGAATGGCTACCTAGGAACCCATATATGCGTTCATAGTGCTCTAAGGATTAATAATTATAAATTTGATTATATATATATATATATATATACATGCAATATTAATCTATTTGTGCAAAAAAAAGCTGCTACATAATTTTTCTAAGAAGTGAAGACCTTCTTAACCTCAAATTGGTAATAGTTAGCAGTCTATATTAAATTTGTTTTTCTTATTTTCTGATTTTGATTTATCTAGTTAATTGTTATTTATTTGTGCTTATATTTGTGAATAGTTTCATTGTTTTTAATTGGACAGCCATCATTTCTTTTCATTTACAAATTTAGTTTTCTTTTAGTATTCTGTACAGATTTTCCAGTTTATATAATGCCATTTTGATATCTACTGGGTAAGATGAGTTCTAAAAAATTTTACACACCTGGCTATAATTCTGTTGATGACAATAAATATTATATGTATTTCCCGCATTTGAACAAATTCATAACAGTTTGGAAGAAATTTTGTATTTAATTCAAATTATTTTGATCATAATTCTAAAATATAGACATTCGTTTAAATTGAATAAAATTGTTCTTTTTTAGTCTGCTCTTATACAAATCTAACTTATATAAATAACCAATTTACAGCAAAAAAAATGTAATTTTGTCTTATTTTTCCATTTAGAAAAAATTTGGGTTTGTTACAAATTTCCAAACGCAGATATTCTTTTTCTTTTAATACATTTCAAATATTTATAATATAAAATTTGTAAAAACATTAACATAAAAAGCAAGGAAAGCATTAATAGGAACAAAAAAAAAGAAAAATGTCTTATATACCATCCTCTAAAGGCCTTTTTTCGTTTTGTGAATGAACAAATACTTTAAAAAAAGGTTCAAAATCTACAACAACAAAAATAAACAAATAATCTTGTAAAAAGGCTATCGATATTTTGCAAAATCAATAAACATACACTTGTGTATGTATGTTAACTTAGTAATAAATCAATTTAATTTTTACTCTGTTGAAATAGAATTATTACTTACAAAAAACCATTTTGAATATAGAATTTTATGAATATAAAAAAGATAAATCAAATTTTTTTACATCTTTTCATAAGCTTTTGACAAAAACTTTTTAGACTCTACACATTTGGATCTTTTTTTAAAATTTAATAAATAAAAAAATTACTTTTTAGTTTTCTTAATATTTTTAATATTTTAAAAAAAATTTATATTGAATATAAAAAATATAAAAACATCATTTTGTGAGCATTAATGATTAATTTTCTCTTCTAAAAGTAAACAAATTTCGTATTTGTTATTAAATAAAATCAACCATATTTACCTTTTAATTATTGTACCTATTTTTTTCTATGTAATTGATTTATTCAAGTTTATTCCAGATTCAATTGAAAATTGAAAGGAAGTTCAATAAATCTCTCATCGTACATCATTTATTTAGAGAACCCTTTATCGTTATATTTCTCTTATCATCCAGTTGCATTTTAATCCCTGTCTAAATGAAATTAATCTTTTTATTGATACTGTCATTAATAAATTATCAAAAAAGGATTTTTCTATCATCATTTTTAATTTTTAATGCCACAGAGGCAAAAATATCTCTACCTTTTTATTAGACTGTTGTGTTCATATTTAAGGACTGAATTATTCAAGTTGTTACATGGTAACTTTGATATATATATATATATATATTATTCAATACTCTCTCAGATTATTACAAATTAATTTTTAGTTTTGTTTAAAGATATTAGATATGATTTTAAGTAGACAAAATTTATTATTAAGTTGCTTAAAAAAATCCAACTTTGCAATTAAATAAAACTTATTGTCATCAATTCTAAAAAGCCTGTTCTAATGAGTATTTGTTTTGGTTTTCCTTATAATCAGGTATTTTTGTGAAGAATTAAAACTCAAATGGCTGTGTGCCATTCGAATATTAGATTACTTTAAATTAACTTAGACAAAAAACTTTAAATTGTAGCAATTAAAAGCGTGATCAAAATATTCAAAAAACTATTTTTATCATATGAATAATAATTATTTCCTTAAAAATATTAATATACCTAAACTTAATTGAATGGGCATTCTGAAATAATATCTCTTAATGAAATACATTAATTCGCATAGGTCGCAATTATGATGATTTCCTTATGGAAAGGAGTTGAGTTATTTTCAAAGAATAAAATAGATCTGAAATCCCAATTGTTTGGCCCAGTTTTCGTTCAATTTGGATCTTTCTAAGGAGGAATAAAACTTTTTCTTTTATTGTCTTTTTTGATTACAATTGGACAAAAAAATTTCTCCTCCAGTGCTATTAATTTTTTAATGTAATCTGTTCTTAATAACGAATCAGCAAGCATCCGAAGTTGTCTTAGAATTTGATCCTATATGATTCTGTTTTTGGCTAAAGTGTCCAGTTCTGTTACATTATTATTTCATTTCATTTGTTTCAAATAGTTATCCAATAGGGATAGATATAGTATTTTTACCAATGCAATACTAGAGTTGATTTTCAGAGCTTCTGCTACCAAAAAGAGAGCTATTCCTAATTACCGTTGAAATTTGTTTCTCTAGTTTTAACTATCAAATCACTATTTGGTACATCCACAACATAATTTGTGATGTTAGCATTCAAATCTGAATACATTCAATTATGGTATTTTTGAGCTATGTATGTAAGACATTTCACTTTTTTGTAGGCAAACTTCTTTTTATATTAATCAATAATAATTAATCAAAGTCAACCTGTACAAAAATTTCCTTGCATTTTAGCATATTAATCAAGGTCTAAAAGATGGTGGAGTCTATCTTTTCGTTAAAGTTCTCTGCATGATATCGTTGAATATCTATGAAGGCAACTACAGCAATGTTTTTGCATGTTTGGGCATGTGTACACTTATTAAATATAAACAGACTGTCATAGTTAAGTTTAACCTTGATATACAGGCTTATAATTTTTTCCATTGTTTTTAAAGGAAAGCTATTAGTCGGAAGGATTGCTAACTCTTGCATAACTGAACAGCACAGACGTCTTTCAGAAGTAGATCCACTTCTTCAAATTCCTATATGGCCATCATTATAGTATTAGAAATTTTGAAAAATTGTTTGTTTTCTACACTTTATTATAAATAAAATAAACCCTTGAAATTTTACATTATGAAAAAAAAAGGCTCGTAAAAATTTGTTATTTATATTTTTATTTAACATTTAATGAAAAAAACAAAACAAAAAATATTGTAAAAACAAGCTAAAAGCTAATCAAGAGCTGCTTTAAGCCTTTTACGTTGTATTTATAACCCTTAAAAAATAATAAAAACAAAATGTGTTGAATATGTAAACAGTTTCACTTTTTCTAACGGATCATTTCTTATTCGTATTCTATTTAATTTATAAATTACAAAACTTTTTTAGTTAATATAAGAGTAAATTATAAATAACACCTGCTTATTATTCAAGTTTTTCTCTTAAATGGTTATTGAACCCTTCCATTATATCCTACAAATCAGATAATTCTATAAATTTTGTTGTCAAGATATGAGATAATCACCGTAGGCAAAGTGTGCTATGATTACTTAATAGTGAATTCCATTGAGACAAAAAATGACTTTCAAGTCTAATTTCACGCAAGACTTCTGTTACCCAAAATATTTTAATTTTATCATCATCCTTGGGGATTTGATAAAAAATTGTTTTAATTACTTATTTTATCCAGCAATTAAAATCTATTCGATTAGTATATCCTTAAAAAATTTCTTTTTTATAAAGTTTTAAGAGGCTTGAAATTTTCTATTTATTTTCTAATTTATCTAACAAAAAATGAATATTTAATCATTTTGAAATATTTTTAAAAGCAATTATAAGAGACAAGAATAAAATATTTCAACTTTGTGAATATTTTGGAGTAATGGAAACCTAAATTATCAATAAAAAATATTCAGTTCGGTCTGATAATAATTATATGTGCCAAGTTTTTAGGTTTTTACCATTGAGTTAAAAAGTTTGGAAAGTTAAATTTCTTTTTGACTAGATTTTCTGGTGATTAGTGCAAAATATTTTTGTTTTTTATGCAATATAAATTTCTCATTTTATTAAAGTACAATTTTGGTTGGTTTTTTAGTTGGAAAATGTTAAAATAATAATTTTTAGTTTATCCAAAATGACTTAAGGGGGAGGTTTGGTTAATTCGTTGAAAAAAAGTCATATTTTTAAGAATTTTTCTTTGGCAATGCAGATAGTTCTAGTTTATTTAGTTAATTTTTATATGTTAACACAATATCTAAATAATATTTATCTAAATTTTAATTTCAAAATATTAATAAGTAAGCGAGTGGAAGAGAATATCTGAAGGCCCTTAGAAAAAAGTTGTTTTTCAGTGTTTAACTGAATTTAAGGGAATATACGCAGTTGCGAAGTCGAGAAATGATATCTTTTTACAAATTTTTTACATGAAGTTGTTTTATTGATTAAATACAAATGATACACTATTTTCTAAATAGTTTCTACTTTTAGTTAGCTCAGGGGACTTAGATGGAATAAAAATGTTCAATGACACTTCTCTTATACACGATCTTTCGAAGTTCCTCCAAAAGAAGACGTTTGGTGATGAGCAATATACTTTTGTTATGAATTATCTGAAATCAAAAAACTGTATAGATTATTTTAGTGAATCGATAAATCCAAGTATTGATTTTTTGAGAAAATGTGTGGCTATGTAAAAGAACAAATTTCACAAATAATTGTTTAAAAAAATAGAAATAATTATCATAAATCTAATTGCTTCGATCAATGCCTGGAAAATATATCTAAAATGGTTGTGGTAAAATTTAAGGTCGATCGATTAAGGCGTTTTCAAGCAATCGTGTTGACGGACTTTGGTAATGAAGTTTTAAGAAAAATATGTAAAAAGTTTCAAATGTCAAACATAAACATCTCTACATTTATATTGGTATAACTCAGAAATTATTTACTGGATTTGTTTGATATTTTCAGGGAATATACTTAAACATATGCACATTCCGAAAAAAAGAGAGAAAATTGTAACTGCGTATAACCCCTTAATACGAAAAAATTAATATTTCTTTTTTTATCAAAGAAGACGTTTTTCCAGGTAATAACAAGGGATTTTCTAGTAGCCTTTAGAAGTCAAAATATCGATTTTCACTTCAAAAATCGACTTATTTGTTATTGTAGAGTAAATAATTACTAAACAAATAAAAAAGCTTTCGTCATAACCTGGGAAATATGTGAAAAAGTAGTTTGTAGAATTTCAAAACGATCGGTTTAGTTAGTAGATTTTGAGTTATAACGAATACCGACACTGATACCGAAAATAATAAATTTCAAGGAAATGCTTTAAAATTTTGTTTACTCACTTCTTGCTCTAGAGAAAAAGGACGCTCAAATGCTCATAGCTTCGGTAATTTTACTTCAATCAATTTAAAATTTTGCCAAAAATTTATCAAGATGTTATAAATTAATTTTTAAAAAAATTAAAAAAATGAGGAGAAATACAATTAAATACCGAACCTATCCCTTTAGAAGGTTTTATTAGCATTTCTTTTCATTAAAACTTTATTCATATATATTTTTGAGTTAAGTTTATCATTATTATCTTTATCTTGTTAGTTAAAAATAAGCTAAATATATATAAAAGAAGGAAGTTATTAATCTAAGTATTGGGCTAAACTAACTATAAATAAATTAAATTTTTATACTGAATGTGTCATATCAATTTTTTCTACCTCATGACTTGTATGAATGAAGCTATATTTAAGTTATTGTCATCATTTTTCTTTGCTTTGAAAACTCCTAGTTGACAGTGAAAATAGCAAAATGATATCTTCTATAGAATTTTTTTTTCTGAAATATGAACCAAAAATTTTTTGAATAATTTCTGGTACTTTCTAGATTAAAGTTAAGTTTTTTTTGTTTCGAGATGATACCATAAGCATTTTAATCAGCAGATTCACATATAATCCCAAAGCTAGTGTTAAATACTGTCAAAAAACTTTTTTCCAGATATATAATTTGAAGATATACTTTGTGTGCATAACAAATGATAAAAATTGAGTTTTATATTCATAGTTTGATATATTTTTCTATGATATGAATAATTTGCTTTATGCGGCCTACTATATCACTGGGGAGTGTGAATATTTTTTATTAGGTATTTCTTTACATTTATATTTTTCTAGCTTTCACTTTCTTTGATATCTGACTGACGTAAAAATGATAAATTGCATTAAATAATTTTAGATGATTTATTCATAACATGTTTCAAGCCTTAGATTGTAATTTTTTAAAAGAAAATATAAAAATTTCTTTTAAATCTGTCAAGGTATTTTCAAAACTGGGCTTAAAGAAAAGCATGTTCATAATTTAAAGCCTAGTTTTCTAAAAACTTAGTTAATACTGTATTTAGTTCCTTAATATAATAAATATATCTATAATGATTTTATTCAAAATTTAACTCGAGTCCTACGGAAAACAAGACTTTTTCGAAATATCTTATTTTAGTGGTGCCATCTTAAAAAAGTTGGTAACAATCGAAAGGTGTATCCTATACTGACATCCTGTGATAGTATGTTTATGTCATTGGTCGAAAAATAAACTTCGAACAAAGAGTAAATATTAAATTCTGTTTTAAACTTGATAAAACTTTTACCGAAATGTTTAAGCTGATGACAAAAGCTTATGGTGATAATTGTTTGTCCCTTGGCAGAGTGTATGACTGATTTAGGTGGCTTAAGTAAGGCCGTGAGGGCATACAGGATGACGAACATCCAGGTCTTCCGAAAAACATTGTTACTTAAAGTAACATTGAAAAAGTGCGTGAATTTATCAAAAATAAGCCAAAATCTTCACTGCGACATATAGAAATAGAATTGAATATGTCTAAAAATTCAATTGCATTTTCACTAATCATTTGTATCTAAGGAAGGATGTGTGCATGATTTGATCTACACAAATTAATAGAAAACGAAAAATCGCTCCGAATTCAACATTGCAAAAACTTGATTAAAGAGTCAAAAAAGGATCAAAACTTCAAATATTTTATCGTAAGTGATGACGAGACGTGGTGTTTCCAATTTGATGCTGAAACCAAGCGTCAGAGTTGTGCATGAAAAGAATCAACCGGGCTAAATCCAAAAAGAATTCGTCTTGGAGAGGCAAAAGTGAAGGCAATTTTGGTTTTCTTTTACGATTCCGAGCGCATTATACACGAAGAATTCATTCCACCTGGTCAGACGGTTACCACTGTGTTTTACCTTGGTGCAATGAGGCGTCTGTTGTCACGTATTTGTCATGTAAGACTGCAATACTCTCATCGTTTGAACTTAATTACTGATTTTTTTGACTAAAAATGGTATTTTAAGCATTCAACCATTCACCGTATTTACCTGATTTAGCTCCCTGTAATTTCTACCTGTTCACCAAACTACATTTGCTGATGAAAGGAAAACACTATGCTAACGTAGAGGCCATCCAAAATGCGTCGACATGGTAATTGATTGTGCAAAACTTTATATCGAAGGAGAAGGATATTATTTTTAATAAAATAAATGATATATGACAAAATAATGAGTTTTAGCTTTTATTTTGAAAAAGTCTCGTTTTCCGTGGGACAAATAACAACTAGAAAAACTTAAAAAATGCTTTGATAGGAAGAAAAATTAATGTTTAAACTAAATAAATTTTTTATATTGATTTAAGATTATTCTAGCTTGATAAATGGCGGTTAAATACGGCTTGAGAAATACTCTTCTTTGAAGCGAAAAAATTTCATGTATCCATAATCCTTTTTTGCAGAAAAACTAATGTTTTAAGCAGTGCTAAATAAATGCCATAACAAAGTCCTTAATTAATTTTTTAACAAAATTGTGTCGAAGGTCTAAAGTCGATCATAAATAAAGCTTTCCTAGTTTTTGTTGCTAACAGCTATTAATGTGAAAATTTTGTTTTATTTAATCACATAAAATATTAGTAAGTAAATTTTCATTTAATTATCAAATTAGATCCTAATCCCCTTTTAGAGTGCTATAGAAACAAAAATATTTTATATATGTATATGTATATATATATATTCAAAATATGAAAACAGTTCGAGATAAATGTTTCTAATTTATTTCATTTAAACTTATTTTGCCTTTAAAAACATTTTCAGACAAGGTAAAAGCTTCTAGAATTAATCCTAATAGAATTTGTAGCAAAAAAAAACTAACAGGAATTATATTTAAAGGATTTTATGGCTGACTGTTACTGTTAACTTTTTATTGATATTTTTCATAAAACTATTTTAAGTAAATTAATTAAATTTTCAAAAATATTTGTGTAGTTATTTAGTTGAATATTAAAGCTATTCGAATTTTATTCAATATATAACTTAATTTATAGTTTCCTTATATTCAATATTAAATTAGTCATAACCAAAGGAGTTTTTTCTCCCTTGATTTTTTATATTTGTGCTATAAAACTTAACTTATCTTAAATTGTATATAAGCATTTTAAAAAAAGTTTCCAACTTTAGACTTAAAGTAAAAAGAAGCATAAATAAAAAAAAGAAAAAAATTTAACTATTTACCAATAAGAAAAGGGTAAAAAAATCGTAAGAAAGTTTGAGAGGAGTTTTGTTGCCATTAATACCTTTTTTTATACTGAATTATCATAAATAAGTGTATTCGTATCAAAGCATAAAAATTGTTCATTGGTCCCCATGTTATGGGGAAAAATGACATTTGACTATGATCAAGAGCACCGGGTGGCAAAGTATAATTAGTTTTAATTAAAATTAGTTGAACTAATTGAAATTGAAAGTTCATTTAATGTATATATGTAAAATTTGTTTAATTAATTCAACTAACCTAAAAAATAAAATAAAAATAAAACGAGTGTAATTACTAAAGTTCAATTGATTAATAATGATGTAAATGATTGTTTTTCTGAAACTTATACAACTGTTGTGGGCTTGGTAAATACAACTGAACAAAGTTGACATAGTTTTGTTGTTCAACAAAAAATTTGTGATGAAGAAAATGAAGTAAGCCTTGTCTAAAAAAATGAATAATACCTTTGAACTTTGTTTTATTTTTAAGTACAAAGTTTAAGGACATATAATTCCCTTTTGAAACTAACCTTATATTAATATCATAACCATAAAACCCTGAAAAGTTTATTACGGGAAAATATCATAAAAATGTTAGTGTTCCCTTGTTAAATTTGGTGGATATATCCCTAAAGAATTAGAAATACATGTGCAGCTGTTAAATTTTTTTGTGTCATTTGAAAATATGACTTAAGATTTGTTATAAAACCTCCCCTTTGTTAATCTAACTCATATAATAATCAATATTTTAAAATTATGTTTGAAATAACTATTCTTAACTGTTAACAGATGTTAAGGTTAAAAAGTAATTTAAGAAGTATCAGAAAAACAGGAGTTTTTAAGGGGGTATTCTAGTCTAGAAATTTGAAAAAATCGATTCTTTTTTCCACATTTTTAAAGAATAAGTCTTTAAGAAAGTGCTCCTAAAAGGATTTTTTCAAAATTCAAGTTATTTTTGAAGATATAGCCCTTTTGGTGACGTATGGCTCATACTGCGCCTAACTTAATCCGAAACTTTTAAGGATTTCTTAAATTCCACTGAAACGATTCTCTTCATAATTGGTGTGAGTATTTTTTATATATTTCCTTATCACAGGAACTTGGATTATTAAAAAATTTAAATTTTTACTATTTTAAAAAAATTAAGAAGCGTAAAAAAAATTGTAAAAAACACATCTCTTTAATTGAAGTTGTGGCTGCTTCACGAAAAATTATTTTTTTTTCAATTATCCTAGCTACTATCACAGCGATACTCCTCTAGATAAATTATTCGCTTTTTTTTTTTACTTCAGATTACTCAGAGGGCTTAAATCGTGGCGACCATCGAGTACCATTTTTTTTACACCCCCCCACTTCATCAGCCTGTAACTTTTTGGATTTTTGATTTTTTCACTATTTTTTCTTTTTCATGTATTTTTTAGGATTCAATAAATATTATATAAAAAAATGATACTATAATTGATGTCTCTAGACTAGAATACTCTCTTATATCTTGAAATGGATGATGGTTGACATAAGTTTAAGAAATTTTGGCTAAAAAAAAATTAATATTGCTAAATGAGGTTACAAAAGATGTTTACAAAGGAGAAAATAATTTTATTAACTTAACAAATTTTAGCCTAAAAAGTGAACTATGTTAAAAAATATAATTTAATTTTGGCTGAAGTTTGAGTTTGCCTGAATTTAAGGCAAAATAATAAATCAGTCGCATAATTTTTATATATTATTAGTCTAAAAAGTTCTTTTTCGTATTAAAAGAACTAACAGAATTATTTTATTTTAAAAATGAAGTTGATTATTTACTATAAAAAAATTTCTAAAAATATCTAAAAATCATGCTTGATGAACCTAAAGTCTTTTTTTCTAATCAAGTTATTTAAAAGCTATCTATAACAGCTTTTAAGTATTCTATCAAGTATTATATTTATAAAAATTCACAAATATTTACAACTAAATAAAAGTTATTTTAAAGATACAGCACCATGAAACCATCATCTCGATGGGACCTAAACAAAAATTATAATTTAATGTTGTCTTTTAAATTAGGAAATAAATCTTTTTTTAAAGATAAGATCCAGTCTGGTTTTTAAATAAAAAACATAACAAAAAAAAAAACATTAATTAATTAGAAGTTAAGGTCAACAGTCATATGCAAAATAGTTGGTAGTTTATTAAACTCATTTAAAATGTGAAAGATTAGCTTAAGATATTAGCAAAAGGTGAATTTGTTACCATTATTCATTAAATGCCAAAAGATTTAGCACAATAGATATTTTTTTAGTTGTCAAGTGCCAAAATTTTAAACAAAAAGTAAAACACTATTGGAAATAACAACAAAAAGAAAAAATAAATTTATATTTATATTATTGAAAATATTGTGGTAAAGGATAATTATTCAAAATATAATTATAATTGTGACTTTTCATTCGTCTTATGGATTTTGAGGTAAGCCCTTTAGTGGTTGATCTATTTAAATATATTTAAAAAATCCAACAAACGCCAATTTTGATGTCTCATAATCAATCAACATTTAAATTTATTAACTTAAATAAAAGTTTTGAGCCACTAATTTGATCATTCGATTTTTTTTTTTTTTTTTTTGTTGGTTTTATAAAAAGATATTTCAGACTTTTCTGCACTACAAAATATATTTTAGTTTTATTAATTCTTCTTAATGTGATTTACATTTTTTTTAAGAATGATGCATACTAAGTAAAAAAATATCTATATTTTTAGATAATAACTAACGATCATAATGCGTAGTTCTTTGAATCCTTGTCACAAATGGTGGGTTAATGGGTCAAGATCCGAAAAAGTAATCATTTATAGCAGTGATATCCAAAGTGTATTCCGTGAAACCCTGGGTTTCCAACAAAAAAATTAAGGGTTCCGCGTAACAAATTTTATTTCATTAAAAGATAGTAAGAATGGTTTTTAATATTTACATTTTTGTTATATTGTACGTGCAATCGTGGTCGCAGTCACATGCGTATAATAAACTTTAATATAATAATATAAAAAATATATTTGGAAAATTGAGCGAATCATGTTTGGCTCTGCAAGGAAAACAAGTCAACATATTGCAAGCAAAAGATAAATTGGTTGCCTTTTCAAGGAAAATAGAATATTGGATTTCAGGTGTGGAGCAAAATAGCTTCGAGTGTTTCCAGATGCTTAGTGATTTTCTCGAAGAATCTGAAGTGGATTTAGATATGGAAATATGTGATGGTATAAAAACACATCTGTCCAGCCTACAGCAAACACTAATAGTGATTACTTTCCAAGCCTATAGAATTAAAATAATTACTGATAATTAATCATTTCAAAATAGAAGAAAAACCAAAAGGATTTCATTCCAAGGATTATGAAAATTTGATTGATTTGAGTTCGGATACACAATTAGAAGCCAAATTTAGAACAGTTTCACTAACAATATTCTGGTCAGATGTATTCGATGAATATCCAAATTTATCAAAACAGGCTATTCGAATTCTATTGCCGTTTGCAATTACTTATTTGTCTGAAACTGGGTTTTCAAAATATGTTGCGACAATTATCGTTAAAAACTTGATGCTGAACCAGATATATGCGAGTTCAGTTCAGTTCATAATCCCTACCAACAAATTTTGCTATTTTGCTTTATTTTTACGGATATTTTATAAGGGTAAAATAATAATTTATACCAATAAATTCTAGTTCCCAGTTTCTTATTTGCTGTTAAACTTTTATATATGGAACACACTATGTAAATTATTTAAAATAAAGTCTAAATTACAAAAACTTTAACTGATTTTAATAAATAACGAAAAAAATAAAAATATGATTAACTCTATAGAAGTAATATTAAGTTGTATTAGGGGTAAAGAATAATTTATACAGGCTTGAATAATTTAAACTTAAAATAAAAAGTTTTATCTTAATTATGAATCCTTTTATATTCAAGACAAGGATTTTTTTTATCACTATATAAAACAATACATATGTATAAGTCTGTTTAAAATTATGTAATGGTTACAAAGGATATATTTAAATTTTATATTCATAGATCCTAAGAATAGTCAAGCCTCTTATAGCACAATTAATTCTTACAATGTTATATGGAAATCAGGAAATGCATTCTATAAAAAAAAAAAAAAACACTTTAATGCCTGGGACTCACTACCGCTTAGCGTGTGGAGACGACTTAGCACAGTAATAATGGAGAGTTTTTTTTTATATACCCGTGGAGTGGAACATCAGTGGAGACTAATGGACTCATTAGCATTTAGCACTAAATTTTGTGCCGCTAAGCGGTAGTGAGTCCCAGGTATAATATTATAAAAACTTGACTTAAGAAATAAATTTATTTTTTAATCTGAGTTAATCAAATTTTTAGGGTTTAGTATTAATACTATTGAGCAAATAGATGCAACTGATGAATTTTTACAACAAATGATTTTGGCTTCGGAATTCAAAGTTAGTCCTTGAAGTTTTTACATTTCAAAACTATATACTATTCTTAATATATATGCAACCTTTGACTAAAAAATCCATTAAAATAATAATAACAATAAATTACAGTATTTATCTTGATGCGTGAGAAAAATTACTATAAAAGCTTTAAAAATAAAACAAAATAAGCTTTCAAAACAGTCAATTTTACATTAAGAATTAAATTTACAAAAACCAAAAACTTTTAAGTTTCCATTCATCCGCATTAAATATTATTATTTCGTCCATTTTAAATCATTATAAATGAAAGCCCATTTCTACAGTTTATTTAGTAAATTTTGTATTAAACTAAATAGACAAAAAAATATTTCACTATAGTACCAAAAAATCCCTGAATACAATATGAATAATTGGTACAATAAACAAACGCCCTTATTTATACTGTTTAGTTATACAAAACCATTTTCCACCAAGACATTTATTTTCCGTACAACAATTGTAGAACAATCCATATGATGATTTTTTATTTTACTTCTTTGTACTCTATGTGTAGGAATTTTTCTATTAAATTGAGAAGCCCTTAAATGTAAACATAAAGTTTTTTCAAGTATATTAAATTTGTTTTTACATGAAATATTCAGATATGAATTATTGAATCATCCTAATATTAAGTTTTTTATTAAATTAAGAGCAAGATTTGGTCATATATTATTAGACTTTTTACATTTCCTCTAATTAACATATAGAAAAGTGAAGCACCTCTAACTTTATTGCATAATATCTAAAAATTGAAGTCAGTTTCTGATAGATATCCAGCCACATATAATTTTTTATTTCTAAAACAGAAATATGGAAATTATACGATTAAAAAAATATTCAAGTGAAAATATGATCTATAGGTAAGAAAAATAGCACAAATTAAAATCATTAATAGATTATATCAATAAAATTAATCAAATATTAATGATATGATATGAGTGACCATAATTATTTTAAGATGATTGAATTATAAAAACATAGGAAGTCATAGGTTGTAGATTGTATTGAAGGAATAGATTACAATTAAAGATTGCTACTAACACATTTCAGGCAAATATTTTTCTTCTGACAGTTATCACATAGTATCACACCATGTGATATACTCGTATGTATATTCAACATTATAAAGCTGACTATGCTTGAATCAATAAATATATATTGAGTAGGATGATAAAAGAGATATAGCAAAATTTATGCCCCACGGAAGGGTATGAAATTTTCCAAAAAATTCTGAAACTCCGTATATACCTAATCTTATGCCTTATGTTAGCCTCACGTGATGACATATTGTGTGTGAGTAAAGGTTTCAAATAAATATTTAAAAAGAAATGTCTCTCATTAAAAATAGATATTCAGTTAGAAAGTTCAAATTTTACTCTCTAACAGAATCTAATATAGTCACTGAATACCATCCTTTACAACTTTTATGTCAAATAATAATAAAATCAATGAAGATTTTCCATTCCAATAGATTCCCATGGCAGTCATCATTTTTGATGTTCTTAACAAGTTCTCAAATTAAATATAAACAAAAGATGAAATTTATGTTTTCTCACTTGAAAGTCAAAAAAAATAAAAATATACAATTTTGTGGCTGACATTTACTTCTCATAAGTGGCTTATATGTGCTTCAATGTTTATTTACTCTTTTCAATTGCGTTATACAAACTGAAAATATTTACCATATCATATTTATTTTTTCTTGATTCCCTTAAAAGTTACAAGAATTTTGTTTCTAGCTTTTTAGACAATTTATGGTAAATTACTATAAGGCTGAGTATATAAAGCAAAAATACCCAGGAAAATTTCAGTGGTTAATCATTTTACCTATATAAAATACATTATTTAATTTTTGTATACGAGTATACACCTAATTCTCTTTTTACACGATAGATACGTTCCCAAAAAATTCGTGTAAAAAAAAATTCGTGTAAAAAGAGAATTAGGTGTATAGTTTAACAGCACGTGCTCGAGACTGACAACAACTAACGATCAAACTAAAAGACTTAGAATATTTTCGCAACAGAGGAAAATTTCATATTTGCTAAAAAGACTTTTATTATTTTTTTATTTTTTTGTCCTCCTAAATGCGATTCATGCATACGGAAATCGTGTTAAATCAAAAAAATCCGTGTAAAAAGAAAATTAGGTGTATTACAAACTTCTTTTTATCTTTTTGGTGTAAAATTGTTTGCATGTGGGTGTGCATATTATGTCTATTTTATCCTGAACAAAACTATACTAAATAAATAATTAATAAGTGTTTAAAAATTTCAACGTTCGAAATTTTTTCTCTTTTCATATTCGAAATTAATCTGAAAGAGGACTTAACTAAAATTATTAAACTAAAAATTAAACTTGCTTCAAAGTTTTCCTTCAGAACAAAAATAAATCAAATCAAAGTCTGAAAATTAAAAAAACATTTGGAACTTTTGTAATAAAAATTTACAGGAAATATAGAAGAGAAAACCGTGTTTAAAATTATGTTTACTGAGCTAAAAAAGCTTAAAATTTTTAATGATATTGTAATTAGTCCAAAAATTTTTAAAATTCAATAACTTAAAGATATTAAATAGAATTAATCCAGCAATAAATACGACTTTAAAAGAGAAAAAAAAACTATTTTATAACTTATTAGAATCTTATTAAAAGTTTTAATCTTAGACTTCACAAAAAAAAAAAAATCAATTGAAAATTTATCTTTCACCCTATTCGATATTTTTCCTTTTTTTTTTGGAGAAAATCTAAGTTATTTAACTTGTGAAAACTCAATCAAAAAAGTTTCATTAATGATTTTTCTTTCTTTTTTTTTCAAAAACTTTTAATAAGATATTTTGCTAAAGAGAATCAAGTTTTATCATTATATTAATTATAATATTTAATTAAACCAAAACATTATTGTTTATAGTATAAACATTTATACCTATCGTTATGGGAACTTTATTTGTGAATAAGGAATTTAAGAGCTACATTTACAACATAACATTTAGTATATTAAGTTATTTCCTTAAAATAAATATAACTCGAGAGTATATCCTGGTAATACTAGAATATATTTATTAAATATTTATCACATGGGACGATAGTCTCTGGCGTGACATAATAAAAAACCAACAAATGAAAAATGAACGAAAAATAAAAGTGAAGGACGTTGAGAGAACATTATTCATTAATTCATTACTTTCCTGCATTTAATTAAATTAATTCATTTTTGGTAAGCTTGTAAAAGTTTTTATGATATGATCATAAATGAAAATCTATTTCTTAAAATTTTCTGTTATTTTTTCTTAATATTAATATCACGTAATATTACCAAAAAAATATAACAAGTGTTATTAGTTCCTTGAGATATTATACAATTTAGCTTAATATTAATTTAGGTACTAAATGGAAAAAATAAATTTTACAATTGGATTAAGCAAAAAAAAACTGATTAAAAGCAGTTATCTATATTTTTATATGGGGCATTCTTTATGCAAATCAAACAGACTTCGACAAAAATTAATCGAAACATTCCGGATTTGGCTGAAATAATAATAAAACAGTTCTAAAAGTATTTAAATAAAAAATATTACATGTTGAAAATAAATATAAATACTTTATGACTTTCATTAAATAAAAATAAAAAATATATTTAAGGGCCACAAGTAATCTGACCATCTAAAAAAAAGGATGATTTTTATGAATTTTTTTAAAAAAAAGTATTCCACCGAATATTTTGAAATTTGGCAGATATATTTTTGCATAAATAAAAAATACAATATAATTTTTGGATATAAAAATATTGGCTTTTCAATAAGTTATGTGCCATCTTCTGAGTATTCATAAAAAAAAAGTTTTCCAACTAATGCTGCAGTGATCCTGGCCTTCAGAATGCATCAAATCAAAACATCCAAAAAAATCGTTAAACTAAAAGACATTTCCCTTTCTAATTGTAAAATAAATTAAAGTGCAACAAAATAATAGATTTTAGAAAAGAAAAACTAAAATTCTGATAAAAATTTGATTGTTTTTGGCCTGAAAAAATTATATTTTCTATCGAATCATAAATCTGAAGAGATAATGTGTGGAAAAATAAACACAAAATGTGTTAATTTGTTGATGATGACGTAGTTTTGAGAAAAACGCCTTTAAAGACAATTAACGTGCCTTTGAAACTGAGGAAGAGCTGCTCTTTATAGGGATGTAACTCAGAAAATATTTAAGATTCTTATTGAAAAAAGTCGAAATTCTAAAAATTTTACAATAGTTGTGCTCTTTAAGAATAAAATTTTGAATCACAAAAGTTTTTATTTATTTTCTTCAATTTTCCATTAATTTTTATTTGCTTATGACTAATATTTTCCAGTTTATAATTATGTTCAATTTCTATTTAAAATAAAAATAATTAAGGCAAAAAAAATTACCCTTTTTTTTTAATTTGGTCTCCTGTAACTTTAGTAAATATTTATTGATTAACACGTTTTATATATTAATCAAAGGAATGAAATAATAGCTTTTTAAAAGTGTCCATTTTTAGTCAATTTTCTGAGATATAGATTAATACACAAAAAAAAAACACGTTTTTTAGAAATGTCTCAAAAACGCTTTTGATGTGAAAATAATGGAATGTAGTTTTCGGACTCAGTGTCCCAAAATTACCCTAAAAAACATCTTTCTGTTGAGGTTATATAATTTTTGTAGACTAGTGTAAGAGTAAATTCCCTGGATATATGGATAAACAAAAGGATATATAATTTTTACAGTATAATCCACACGCAAAATATTATGATTTCAAAAAACCAATGTGCGTAATATTTTTGTTACCAACATCAGAGCATTAGAGCAAACTTTCATCACACCAGGCTAGCTATGGGTCTGATTATCTCTTATATAAAAGAATTTTCATATTTTTTTTATCCTTTAGTAGATCCCTCAATGCTTTTTTTTATATAATACTTTCAAAAATGCTATAATAAATATAATTTTCATTTGAAAAAATCTACAAAATTAAATTATTTTAAATTACAAATCATCAAATAACTATGAAATCATTTATGAAATAGATATTAATCAAATATAATTAAACTATCAAATATTTTATGTTATATTAAGGTTAGGAATGAAAATATGCAATACAATAACCTTGCTGCCATTAATCAACTTCAATACCTTCAAAAAAGAGGGCTATACATCATTACTTAATAATCAAAAGAATTAAAAAAGAAATAAAAATGAGGTAAAATTAAAGCATATCATAGAAATTAATACCTTCTAATTGACTCTTGTTAAATTAATGTTATTAGCTGAATTCATGTGGTTAACATTGGCATATTTATATTTTTAAATAAGAAAAAAACCAAAAAACTATCAAATTTAAATTATTAGCTCCAAGCTTGTACTAGAACTCTTCCGGAAATACTAACAAAAAAATATTCAAATTTTTTCATACCTTAATTAGTTAGATTAGTTTTAGTAAGCAATATTTATCATGGCCTTCCATTTAAAATTAGAAAACAGTTACATTAGCTATGGTCAAGGGCTAATTTACACGTTTTCTTATTGATTTTTTATATATTAACTATATTTCAAATACGAAATATTATTAGATAATTATTTAAATATAGTAGCATCAATTTTTTCTTATTATTATTTTAAGAATTTTAAAAAAATCAAAAGATTAAGTACGTTTTATTATTAATTATGACATTTAAAGAGTTCTCAGTATCAAATTTCTTCGAGTTATTCGGATTTTGACAAAAAAAAATTTATTCAGAATAAGGGATGAACTTTTAAATTTTTTTCCTTGGCTAATGTTATTTTTGTTTGTTAGTTTGAATATTTTATTTTTATGTATTAAATTTTTGTTGTAAATTTATAAAATATTTCAAAAAACTATTTAAGGGCTGAATATGAATAAATAAAAATAAAAACAATTATGTATTCCAAGTTTAACTCAATTTGCTATTATTTCAGACCATCATTTTTATAAAGGTTTTATTTAGTAGTAGTAGTAGTAGTAAAGGGGACAAATTGCACCGTGACCAGTCTTGAAAGGTTTAATTTAAGCCACTTAAAGTAATATTGTTAATTTATTGAAAGATATCTACATACTAAATTTTTTGTATAAGTTTTTTTTTTAATATTATAGCGAATCGCTTATCAAAATGGTAGAACAATATGAAATTTATTTAAATTATTTATAATTAATACTATATCCAAGATTACTGTTATTCCTATAATAACTTCAACTAAATCGTTCAAACTTGTAGTATAATCATATTTATGTTTTATCTTAAAATATAAACTGTCCATTTTTTTATGTTAATATTTTTTATTCCAGTTTTGTTTTTTTTTTTTATTAATTTAGCACTTTTTTTTAGTTGGTTGTATAATTTATATCAGAAAACACCACAAAAAACAAGTAATTTGCTGTTAATTCAGGTAAAAGAGCAGACATGTAACACTGCTTCTATTTTTTTTTTTTTTCATACACTCAATATAAAAAAAAATAAGAAGACTTCATCTTGTATTTTTGTTCGAACCAAAATTAGATGATTCAGAATGAAGTTTAGTTTGAAGTTGTTATTTAGACTGATGGTCCACCATGTCTTGTAATTAATTTAGGAATGGCAGCTGCTTGTCTCATAGCTGCTAAAGCACTTATTTTTGCTGGTTTTTGTTTGCTAACTTTCTCTAGCACTTCTTCAATAGAAAATCCTAATGGGGTTTCGCCTGCTGCATAAGGCCATAAAGAATAAAATAATTTAATACATGGATATTTATCAGCTCTAGCATATAATTCATAAGCTTTAAAATATAAATCAGTCCTATGTGTTAATGATTCCATACCTTTAGTTGCTGCAAATACAGCAATGCATGCTATTGTTGCATTTGAATTGGCTAATAAAGCACCACCAGGTTGACAACTAGAATTTAACATGCTAGCAAATTCATTGATATTGTTAATATACGTATCTTGAGAATTATTATTTTCATTATAAATTCTAAGCATATCTTGTAAATCATTTATTGAGAATAATGCATCAGCTAATGGTGTTAAGATGGGAGTATCTTCAAGTTTATTTAACTTTTCAAGTATATAAACAGCTAAAATTTCAGCTTGTTTTACTGTTAACTCAAATCTCCTATCTCTAACCCTGGGAAGCTCACTTGGAGCATGAGTATACACAAAGATGGTGCCTTTATAAACATCAGGGGTTGCGTATATATGCATCTTCCAAATTTTATCATGATCACCTCTTTTAATTCTTTTTGCCTCAGGTAGAATCGTAAACAATATTTTACTACATAAATCAAACATTTTATTATCCATTATTCTATTTAAGTTGGGTTCAGCTATTTCAGGTAATAATGCTATAGCAGGAGTAATTATATCTTCAATAGTAATCAATGCATTACGCCAGTTACCCATGAAATCTATTGCACTGACTTCTTTAAGTCTACCTAAATCTGAATTTATATAATCAAATATAATTCTTTTAATCACATTCACCAAATGAAATTTATTATTTACAGTATATCTATGCTCAAGTTTTTCTGGCGTTATTATTACCTGGTCTTTGTTACTATTACGACTACTTGAGCATTTAATTTTATGTCCATTGTTTGTTGAAACATATTTATTAATAACTGATAATATGGTATGATATAAATCCATATCTGTGCTGATTGATAAGTCAGAGACTATAACGCTCAATAAAGATTCTTTATCAGGTTTCTTATAGGTTTTGCTTCCAATATCAACCTCAGGAACATAAAAAAAACCTTCTCCTGCATTAATTGATATAGGTTTTAAATAAATATAACCACAATAACAAATATCGTATGTTGGAATTGATGTTACTCCCTTAGTAGGGATTATGTCAAGTGTAATTTCGCTATATATTTCTTGTACCAGGAATTTATACTTTAGAAACATATTTTATTTTGTCCTGTGCTGGCTGGTATTTCAAAAATATAAGTTATAAAATTTGAATCATTAATTTCATTGTACCTAAAAAAATACTATATTAGTACTTAAGAAAAACTGAAAAAATTAAAGTCCTTACTGAGTAAAAAGTTTAAAGTACCACAAATTTGATACAATTTAATATTTTATCTTAAAGCCAGAGCCGAAAAATCACCAGAGGTCTGACTTCTATTTAAATCATTTACCAACTGATGCTTTGTTTTAAAAATTTTCACTCTTTGTTGCTGTGCAAATTTTTGTCAACGGGAAAATGATAATAATCCCGTTAAAAAAAATTTACTTTTGCTAAAAACAAAACTTTTTCTTTGTAATCATTAGAAACACGTATTATTACTGTTGTTGGTATTGTTTATTAATCGTGACGTAAATTATTTTATATCCATTGTTATTGTATTTATTAACTAAACTAATTTTAACTAAATTAAACTAAAAATTCATATAAACATGATTTATTTATGGCATTCAAATGTTCCTAAAAATTGAGTGTGAAAATTATAGTCACCATGAAAATCAGCAAACAAATTAAGCCCTATAAAAAAAAATAATATTTCTATTTTTTGCTATAGTTAACCAAATTAACTATAGCCAGCTAATGCCATGGACGTTTCAGTAACTATTTTAAATACAACAAAAGCTTTAATAATATTTTAAATAAATTTCAAGCTTTGTTGTTTTCTTCTACATTTTTCAAGACTTTTTTATACACTTAAAAAAAAATCTAATTCTACATAAACAATTTGTTAAATATAATAAACAACGAAAATTGATACAAAGTGTGGCAAACTAAAAACAACAACAGCAAAGATATATAGAATAGAGTAACCTTTTTACCTTTTAGCCTGTTACAAAGGCCATGAAACTGTGTCAGTATCTTTAAACCTAATATAAATTTTATTAAAAAGTTCATTTAACTGATTAATGCCATTTTCTTAATAATGTCCTTGTATAAATCTAAGATACAGAGATAAGATGAAACAAATCTATATGTTTTTTTTCCTTTTTTGTTTTGATTTCATATTTTTCAAGGTTTTTGATAATTTTTTCGGGAAAATCAAACTATGAGAAAGTCTTTGAAGGACTACATTTAAAGCTGAATAAATTTTACAATAACTCTTATTAAGTAGAAATAGGATTAAAAACTGAGAAATATTTCATATTGAATTTACTTCAATAATTTTCCTCGTTTTAGAGCGGAATATATGCCTCTGAATATTAAAATAAAATTTTTTAGTATTATTTTTTTATTGTAACTAAATATTTTACAAAATTTGTATACTTTTTAAAAAAAGTTTTGCTTATATATACTCAAATATTAATAAGAGAAAAAACTTCATTTCAAAAGTCTACACATAATCAGATTATACTAGAATAAAATAAAATAGAATTTATAAAAAAATTCCATAAAAGTAAAAATTTTATTGAATGTAGAGAATCCCTTATAAAATCATTAATTAGATTACCAAAAAATACTTGAAACTGGAAAGCAGCTAGTATCATCAGAGGCAACAATTGGTCGGCTACACAAAAAAATAGTTGTTCTTCTTTAATTTTATGCATAACAAAATACCAATCAACATTTTATTGCAGAAATTTCGACACCACAGAACAACAAATGAAATATTGTAGAAATTTTACAAAAGATAAATTTCAAAAAGAAACTTGTTATAAATGTAAAATATGTCCTGGAAAGCCAGCTTCATGCAGCAAATATTTTTCAAAATTGAATTTAATAGCCCATAATGGCTCTAAATTTTCTTAAAATTCTACAAATTTTTGTTCTTTGATTTCGGTATTGAAAGAAAATATATATGAAAATATTGGGAAAATAAAGTTATAGTATAAAAATATACCTTTTTAGTTTTTTTGTTGTATTATTTTCAAAAAACAACACTAAATATTAAAACGTCTATGGATGTTTTTTACTTATCAGGGAAATCAAAGTTATAATAAACAAATGACGGCTATATATACATATATACAATTTTTTAGAAGAATATATCAAAAAATATAAAAATTTCAATTTACAAGGATGAAATCTTCATTGACCTCATCAAGAACTAACTAATTAGCAAAAAAAAAAGAACTCTCAAAGGAACCGTGTGAGCTTGAAAATATTGTATTATTCGGAATTTGAAAAAAAGAATCCATTCAGGAAAAGAGATTAGGAAAAGTGATGAACTTTTACATTTTTTGTTTGTTTTGTTAATGTTATATTTGTATAAAACACCAATATTCCTATGTAATTCAATTTTATTTATCAAAAAAATTAATTTTATAAAAATATGCGTATTTAATCACTTTTAAAATTTCAACTATTATTTAGTTAGAGTCCAGATGCAATTATTCTATTTGAATATTTTATGTTTTCATACTACCTAGTGGCTTTAGTTTACTAACTATCTCCATCATTTTTTCAAAAGTAAATTCAAATGCGACTCCTCCTGTTGCATAGGGCCATAAAGAATTAAATAATTCAATAGATGGATATTTATAAGATCTAGCATATGATTGATATGTTTTAATAAATAAATTAGTCCTATGTGTTAATGATTTCATATATTTGGTATTTGCTAATACAGCAATGCATGCCATTGTTGCATTTGAATTGGCTAATAAAGCACCATCAGGTTCACAACTAGAATTTAACATGTTAGCAAAATCATTAGTGTTTTTAATATCTTGAGAATTATTTGTTTTATTATAAATTCTAAGCATATCTTGTAAGTCAATTATACAGAATACATTCTCAGCTCGTGGTGTTAACTTGGGGATATCTATAAGTTTATTCAATTTTTCAAATATATAAACAGCTAACACTCCAGCTTGTTTAACTGTTAAATGAAAGCCATTATTTTCAAACCTGGGAGGACCATATGGAGCATTTTCGGTTATATAACTAGACACAAAGATACTGCCTTTATAATCACCAGTTGTTGTGGCTATATGTATACTCCAAGTTCCATCTATATCACCTCTTTTAATTCTTTTTGCCTTAGGTAGAATCGTAAACAATATTTTACTACATAAATCAAACATTTGATAACCCTTATCTCTAACTAAGTTTGTCTCACCTATTTCAGGTAATAATGTTATAGCAGGAGTAATTATATCTTCAAGAGTAATCAATTGTGGGCCCCATCCACTCATATAATTTTCTGCAGTGACTTCTTTAATTCTACATAAGTCTAAATTTATACTATCAGATATAATACTTTCAGTCATATTCATCAAATGAGATTTATAATTAACACTATATTGATGTTCAATTGATTCAGGCGTTACTATTGCCTGTTCTTTGTCATCATTGCCTATTATTGAGCATTTAATTGTATGTCCATTGTTTGTTGAAACATATTTATTAATAACTGATGAAATGGTGTGATATAAATCCATATCTGTACTAATTGACAAATCAGATGCTATCACGTTTAACAAAGATTCTTTATCAGGTTTTTTATAGGTCTTATTTCCAATATTATATTTTTTAGAGATTGGAACAATAAAAGTACCTTCCTCTGCACTAATTGATATTGGTTTTGGATAAACACAATTACAGTCACATATATTGTGTGTTGGTGTAAATATTGAGTCCGTCGTGGATATTATATCAATTATAATTTCGTCATTTTTTTCATTCACCAAAAATTTATGCTTTGGAAACATATTTTATTTTGTCCTGTGCTTGCTGGTATTTCAAAAATATAAGTTATAAAATTTGAATCATTAATTTCATTGTACCTAAAAAAAATACTATATTAGTACTTTAATAAAAACTGAAAAAATTAAAGTCCTTACTGAGTAAAAAGTTTAAAGTACCACAAATTTGATACAATTTAATATTTTATCTTAAAGCGAGAGCCGAAAAATCACCAGAGGTCTGACTTCTATTTAAATCAATTACCAACTGACTCTTTGTTTAAAAAATTTTCATTCTTTGTTGCTGTGCAAATTTTTGTCAACGGGAAGATTATAAGAATCCCGTTAACAAAAATTTACTTTTGCTAAAAGCAAAATTTTTTCCTTGTAATCAATTATTGCTGTTTTTTTGCAAGATACTGTAATTTTAAGCAAAACACTAAAATTCATGAATTTTATTTATTTTTTCATAGCTTTGATGTAATAAAATCAATATTTGAACTTCAGACATAGAAAGAAAAATATGACAAAATTGTACAAAAATTCTTGCAAACTTTATGATTAGCTGGCATTCTTACTAGTAGTTTAATTACACTAAACAAGGCCAGGAATTCTTCTTGAATAAAAATGGAATATATGCAACTTTTACTAATAAATTCTTTTGTATTTACCAAGGCTTAAAAGATAAAACAAAAAAGTCGACAGACTCAATTTTAATGAAAAGAGTTGGCATCATGGAACAGTCTTTAAGGGCTCAAAAAATCAGTTACAGAATTTTTTTGATAAGACTCAATTCGATTTCAGTTTTTTTTTACTGTTTGGTTCTTTCTTTTCCTAAAATTGCTTTCTTTTTTTCCAGAAATCATTTCGAGAATAATATGAAAAAGGTTTTCCATATCGCTTATCACTTATAAATCAAAAAATTTTAATATTTCATATTTTTCAAGGTTTTTGATAAGTTTTTCGGGAAAATCAAACTATGGGAAAGTCTTTGCAGGATTATATTTAAAGCTTAATAAATTTATAGGAAATAATCAAATCTATATTAAAATAAAATTTTTTAATATAATTTTTTTATTGCAACGAATTATTTTAAAAATTTTGTATACTTTTTAAAGCAATGTTTGCTTATATATACTGAAATATTTAATAAAAGAAAAAAACTTCATTTAAGAAGTCTACACGTGATCAGATTATACTAGAATAAAATAAGTACATTGCATAAGTTTTCGCAATTTCAAAGAGCAGTGATGTAGAAAATCGAAAAAAATAACATGATAAATGTTTAAGAGCTGGATATATATTAAGTACTTTGTTTAGTCTATCGTAACATTTTCTTATCTTACTTAAACACTATTTCTTCCTTAAAATATATATTATTCACTTTTTATGCCTTTTCTATTCTACCATAAAAATAGATTTTTATACTTAATGGGCGATGTTAACTTAAAATTTTACTTTCTCTTAAACAGCGGTTCGTAATAACTAATGAAAGTTGAAAATAATTAAAAATAAAAATTAATTCACAAATTACTAAATTTCAGGGTACCAATTTTAAGGACCATCAAATTGGATTTTAATTAAAAAATCATTCTTTTGTTTAAATCGCATCCAATTCCAAAAGAAATTTTCTGATTGAAAAACCTCTCCTAAATTTTTTCTGAAGCTGAGTTGAGTTTCTTTTTATCATTCAGTTTTAACAAAAATGTACTGCCATATGAGAATTAAGAATATTCTAATTAGAAAACACAAGAGAAATTAGATAACTCTAAACTATTCCCTAACAATTACCTTAGCATTCAATTCTAGTTTTTCAATAATAAATTTAAATCTATAAAATTTCTATAAAATTTTTGCTAACCTTCAAAGTAAAATTGACACTGAAATTTATGTAACCCCTTTGATAATAGTTTAATAAAAACCAAAAAAAAACTCAAAGTGAACTCAAAAAAGAGATCTAAATTGGTGAAATATCGACCTTGATACATTATTATAAAATGACCTTGAAATATAGCTTAAATTTTGCATAATTGAAAAAGTGACAGCTAAATGGAACACGAATTTCACTGAAATGTTGTATAGCAATTAATCGAACTATTTAAGACCAATTTTATGAGTACACTTTTTAGACAGTTATTTAATTGAAAAGTTATATTGCATAAATTGAAATGATTAAATTATACTATTTTAATAATAGGCATAAATTGAGACTTGTAATGACCTTAATTTTAGGAATAGATTCTTGTCTTTTATGAATATTATTAGTAAGAAATTTATACGGCATCGAAATGAAATTTTGTATCCAACTAATTTTTATTAATAATAAAGATGACAAAAATAAATATTCTATTTGTTAAGTACGGGTGAAAGTTCTATCGATTTTTTATTTTTTTTTTTGCCTTTTAATGAGATACACAATCAAAAATAGTGCTTTAGATTTGTTTGTATACTAAATTGTCAACAGTTAATCGAATCTCCTGGAAAAGGCACATTTCCATTTAAAAATAAAATGGTAAGGCATTTAGAATTTTTTATGATTCCCTTATATATTTCTAGAAAAAAATATCTGTGGTGACCGGTAAAGGCAACTTAATACAATACAATTTCAAAAGAATGAGAATATCTATAAATAAATTTTTTTTGGCTAAATTTAAGAATTTTTTGTATAGTTTTTTTAACCATTTACAGTATTTTGTTTTACAGCTAAAGTAGTGTAACGTTTCAGCTGTCAGAAACATTTTCGAATTAACACTAGCCTTTAAAAAAAGTCGACGATGATTTCTCACATCTGTTTTTTTATAAATTATTCTTTATCATATCATCTTGTGGTCGAAAATATCCTTCTATTTATAATGAGCATGAAATGAAGTGCATATTTTTCCATTACATTTTACTTGCTTAAGTCTTGTTTAGATTCATCAATTTTAGATGTTTTCTCGGACACTATAAAAAAAACCAATTAATATTTTGACCATTTTTTTTACTTTTTATTTATTGATATTTTAAGAGTATAAAATATTAAAAAGAAAATTAAAACTGAAAAAACCTTAGGCCGGCAAAGTGGAGGCTCTTCCAGTCTTTCCACTGATCCGACAAAAATTTTTTGTTTTTAATTGTTCAATGAAAAAGACTTAATTATAGGACTAGCAGTAGTTTTTTTTTTCAAAAAAAAAATTTTTTACAAAATGGCGCCAATTTGAAAAATAAGTTATGTTTTTTTCCCTTTTTTTCGCTTTTCAGAATTTTTTAAAAATAAAAAAAATTTTTTTAAAAACTCTTTGTAGTGTATTTATAGAACCTATGTGCCAAATTTTAAGTGAATTGGCTTAGTAGAACTTGAGATATCATAGACGCCATTTCGAAAAAAGTAGTTTCGGTAAAGACGTATTTAAAGTCTTAAAGTCTTTAATTGAACTGAAACTGAATGCGTCACAAAATGGGCTGTATTTCTAAAAGTTTTGAAAAATCCTTTTAGAAGAACATTTTCTTAAAAGTTTAAACTTTGTTGTGGTTGTGTTATTACTCTTTTAAACACTTGATAAAAGCTTTTTACACTTGCATCAATTTAATTTCTTTGAATTACTAATACATCAGACAATTTTTTTAATACAATTTTTCCTTACAATTTTTATAATATTAAAATATGACAAGTATTTGCCATACTGAAATCGATTTGCTTCAAGTCAAACAAAAGAATTTTCACTAAATTTTAGTAAATAATGAAGATCAAAATTTATCGAAATTTATTTCTGATGCCATAAAAAGTTTATTTTTCAATGAGAAGATATTAATATTTCATACTTGGAATGAAAGTTGGATGAAATTTTGAAGAAATTGTACTTTGATAAAAAAAGAAACGTTATTAAAAACATCAAACAAATTTTATTTAAAAAAGTATATATAAAAATATTTGGGCTATTTCAAAGTTTTCTTAGTATAAAAAAATAAATTATGAATAAATTACATAAAAATAAATATAATTTTATTTACATATTTACAATTAAAGCTAACTATTTTTGTTGTTATTTAATGGTCTAACTTGTACCGTCAACTATAAACTCTTTTCCTTGTGCATCCTTACAAACAAATTTTGGGCAGCATTTTGGATATGATCTTTTATTATCTGGTGGTAATTGTTCACAATTGGGTACCTCTACTGATGGACATCTATATTTATTTTAAAAAAGATATTTTTAAATATCACTTGAACAATTTTATCTTTTATATTCAAGATAAATTTTATACTTACGTTTCAATTGTAATTCTAAACGTTTTAGGATTACAAATCATAACAGCACAAATTCCTTTTGGTTTATATTCCTTTTCTGGAATCAAAGCACGTTGGGTCAATCTATCATAACATTTTCCAGGGTAATCTAAGATTTGAATGTAATAAAATTATTATTAAATCAATATTTTTTGAATATATAAAATTGATATATTTTGTTATAACTATAAAAAAAAAAAAAACTATATTTAAATAATTGAAAATAAAAAAAAAAGATAAATAAATTTTTTTTGTAAAATTTATTCAAGAGAAAATTTTAGAAAAAAGCCAAGCTTTCAGAAGTCATATGTTATCTTAAAGACTTTAAATTGATTGCTAAAACAGAAAAGTATACCTATGTCAGGTAATTTTTAAAAAATTTCTACAAAAAACTTCAGCAAAAAAAAACGATAGATTAAGAAAAAAATAAGCAAAAATATTTATTCAAAATTTTGCCATTTAAAATTAATTATGTTAACAGACTAAAAGTGGAATAGACATTGTTATATCGCATACAGTGTTTTTTTTTTTTTTTTTGACTAACACTAACCTCATAAATAATATAAAAAGAAGCCAAAAGAAATATTCAATAATAACCTCAAAAAGCTATTAATAAATTTTCATGAAAAAGAACAAAAGAACTTCATATAGCATATAATTTTTTTATGAATATAAAATTCTTTATATCCCAATTCTAGAATTCTTTTATTTAATGTTCTAAGAATTTACTGAAGAAAATTCTTTTCTGACACAAAATATCAATATACCTGGCACAAAAGTATTTTAAAAAACAAATTTTTAAGAATTTGCTTTTTATTTTTCTTTCAAAATATTTCAAAATTATTCTAAAAGTTCTTTAGTAAATTCTCTTTAGGCATTGGTATGACTGAAATAATTTTAATACAGATAAAAATTATTGGATTTTCTTTTGTTTTTTTTTTTTTGTTTAATCAAAAATAAAAACAATAATAAATAAACAACTAATTTTTTTAAGTTAAAGAAATACAAGCTGGCTCCGTTTTTCTTTTCTTTTTAATAATGAAACTATAAAAAATAAAAAAAAAAAGATCAGTGCACAACAATTCATAATAGTTTAAATAATTAAAAACATAAACAGAAATATTTGTAATTGCATAAAATCAAAAAAAAAAAAGTTTCTTAATTTTTCCACTAAAATTAAAAATAATTTTATTAAGTTTCAAAATTAAATTTTCTATAAAAATGATATTTTTAGATTCTATGAAAATATTGATGCAAAATTTTGATTGATTTTAAAAGTTTTAAAACTATTTTCATTGTTATTAAACGATATATATATACATAACATAAAAGATAAAAAAATAAATATACATAGATTAAGTCAACATATTAAAAAGAGAAGCCTTTAAAATAAATTTTCTTCTTCTATATGTGAAAAATTAATTTAGTATTAACTATTATTCTGTAATAGAAAATATATACAAAAACAAAAAACAATAATTTCGGATTGATATTTTCTAAAATTAAGTAAAACAATATCCTAAATATTAATCTTACTAACCAGGATGTTGTCCTGAAGGCTGAATAAAAACTGCACCATTGCAAACATTTACAAATATATAAACTATCACTGATATAATAAAAAAGCATTTACTTGAAAACATTTTGAAAATAATAATTATTTTATTTAATAATAGTAAATTTTACGTTACTACTTTACAAGAATCAACTAACAACTGATTAGTTATTTTGCAAGATTTCCACTTAAATTAGAGTTGCGCGCGAATCAAAATCAAAGAGAGAGAGAGATCGATTCAATGATGTTTTAATATATGTATATAAGAAAACCGGTAACACCATTAAAGGTTATACCATATATAATTAAAATATGTTGTTGTTGTTGTTGTTGTTGTTATTGTTGTTGTTTTTTTCTTTATTTCCTCTGTCCAACTACCAACCATATTATTAAATGGAATCAATGGAATGCTATATAATACATGCTTCCGAGAATTGTTTATTTAATTTAACTTCTTTTTTCTTTAAATATATCTTTAATATTTGTGACGTATAATTTGATGACGTTAATATGTATTTTATCCATGGATTTGCCCAAAATATCTTTTTGAATTTGATCAAGTTATTCTACCTAAATTTAAATAATATAAATTTTAACATATTTGTAATTAAAATGATTGATTTAAGAAGACTTTGACCCCTTCTCAATGATTCTGATGCAGTTGCCATGTTTTTTGTTGGTTTTTTGTTTTTTTTTTTTTTGCTTAAATTTTTCATTCAATGATGACTGGTCTGATTTGCTTATGACGCAGATAGTACCATTTTTTTTATTAAAAAAATTTGGATTTACCAAATTTGGTAACTTTATACAAAAACTTAACATGATATAAATAACTGACAAAAATATTTGTGTTGTTCTATTTTTAGATTACCTAAGTATATGTTAATTCAAAGTAGTTTGAAATATTCAAAAATTAAATTGATTAAGATGTTTTTATTTTAGGAAACTTTTTATGATTTATTTTTCTTTTTGTTTATCAAACTTTCAAAATTATGCAAGAATAGATTTTAGTTATAAATGAACAAGGTGATCAAATATGATTTATGTCTTTTAGCCCTGTTTTTTTTTGTACTATTACTGTGTAAATAATTAAAAAAAGATTAAGGCCAGGGTAGATTTACTAAACTTAAACCCAAGGTTCTAAAATCAACAAATTTGAAAATTTTTTTATAAAAGTAAAAACCTTTCGTTTAGTTTTGTTAATATTATGTAACTTGTTGAAATCCTATAATCTGTTTCTTAAGTATATTTTTTGTTGTTGATGTTGTGGGCTTTTAAATTTATTATTTTTTTTTTTATTATATTTTGGAAAAAGAAAACCTAATAATATTACATAAAATATATTTTAATGACAATACCCTTTGACAGCAAAAAAAAAACTTTATGATTAAAATAATTTTGAAATTTATAGTTTCAGATACACTAATTAAGAAATATAATTTTTGTCAAAATTTAGAATACTTTTTGCTAAAGTAATTTATACAAAAATAAATGAAAAGAAACTAATTACATAAAAGTTATTCGAGTCAGCTTGTACTTCTCAACAATCACATTCGCTACGTTTTCCAGCTGTAAATTTATTGAAGCAGAGTGTTGTCTTCTACTTCTAAAACTCTTTAAAAAAGGAAACCTTTTTTAAAAATTTATTTGGGAATTAATGAAAAAGAGAACACCCCGCTTCAAGAAATTTGCAATAAGGAAACGCAGCGATGAAAAAAATGTTTCGTTGTGAATAGTTCTTAAGGGGGGTAACATTTTTAAACTTTTTTTTTTATTTGATTTTCTGAATGGAAAACTTTTAAAAAATATTGTGTAAAAAATTTGAGATGAATCGAAGCAAAACTAAAGGAGATACAGCGATAAGTTTTGCTACCTGCCCGGCTGTAAACATTCTATCAAGTAAGGCGTTTTTCCTACAAATCACGTTTTCAAAGGCGGTCCCCCTCATAACTTTAAAACTACTTCACTGATCTTTTTGAAATTTTGAATACTATTTTTGTACATAATTTACAAGGTAACGCTTAAAAGCATTTTTTTAAATTTGTTAATACTTTTTATTTTACACTAACAAATTATCCGATTTCTTTCGAAAAAATCACGTTTTTCACTTTAAAGTATTCCCAAAATGTGAAAAACTGAAATTTCGAAAAATCCTGCCAGCGCCAGCATCACTTAGAGAAAGCGATTATCTAACCAAAAATAAAACAGATGATCCGTTGCCGTATTATTCAATATTTCTTCGTAGAAATTTCACATAATATTCTTCGAATGTTTTGCTTTAATTTACCATTAGTTTTAATAAAAATATTTTAATTGTGCCTTTTTTGCACGAATTAACGGATTAATCATCAAAATTTTGATAATTAACTTTCAAAATGAAATTTTGAGCTAAGAAACCGATCCTCAATTACTTATTAAACTATTATTTGCATAATGCTCATAAATGATTACACAGGCCGACGAAAGAAAACTTTTTCAATAATTTAAGCTTATTCCTATGTTATCTGGTGTGCTGAATTCGAATATAATAATAAAAAAGTCGTATCACCCCCCAATATCTCACATTTTAATATAGAATAAGTTAAAATGTTATTATTCGAAGCTAGGAGGCAAGCCTCCTGCTCGCTTCGCGCACCACGTTTTTCATTCCAGTTCCGAAACGAGTACTGATGAGTTCCAATGGGAAAATAAAAAAATAAAAAAAAGCTTTACAAGAAATTTTACAGAGAAAAGGGAGAGAAAATACAAAAAAATAAACACCTAATATTCGCATTTTTCCAATTTAATATTACTGTAAGTAAAAATTGTCGCTTAATTAAAAATAAAATGAATTTTTTTCCAAATTTTTCTTATGCCTTAAAATATACAATTAATGCCATATTGTGAGAAATCTGTGGGTGATAAAAAGAAACTGATATCAAATATGGTCTTAGCACCAAAAAATACATAAGGAAGAGGTAAATTGGTTTAAAAAGTTTTTAAAAGTAGTTTTTTCGTCGGCCTGTGTTATTAATGGAGACTGACAGAGGTTAAATCACAAATTAAACTTTTTAATATTTCTTCAAATTCTCAAAGAAAGTTTTTGATTGAAAACTCTCTATAAAACTTTTTTGAAGCTGAGTTTTGCATATTTATGCTTCTAAATATCTATTGAGTGATTGGCAAAAATTTCATTAAAGTCTGAATTTTTAAAAATTTTTGGCAAAAAAAAAAAAAACAAGGCTAACCATTAAATATGAAGAGCATTCAGTATTGCGAACTTATAGCAACTTTTGCTCTTTAAATATGTTAAATAGCCCTAGCGTCGATTTTTATTTCGTATCTATTCTCTTTTTTCTCGACGTTCTAGTACATTGCTTGTCAATTTATTCGTTCAACACAAAAAACGTCAACTGGGTGTGTTTGATATTGTACGTCAACTGTGTGTGTAAATAGTGCTATTTATTTTCCAAAAATGTCAAATATACATATTTTTGTATTCTTTCTTCTTATTTTAATCACTAAAAAATGTAAGTTATTAAGTTTTTCTTCATTGAGAATAATTTTAATTTCTATATTATCACTAATAAATAGTTAATTCAATTAATTATAAAATTTCCAATTTTGTTTACAGCCATAATTATGTATTAAGTCATCCCAATTTCTTGTAATTCAAATTGATTTTAATGCGAAATTGTTTATTTATTATATATTTTTAAGAAAAAACCAATTTAATTTCCTTCTAGGAATTTAGTGAAAAAAAAAACTTGGATGTATTTTAACAAGGTAGAATTTATCCTAGAGCTAACTTTTCATCATTAGTTTTATTCATAGAAAAATAAGAATATTTTAAAGAAATTTCTGTAAATATAATTGATATATTACAACAAAAGCTTCATCCTTCAAAACATTTTCTTCCGAGTTTTATAAATACACCAAATTTATTTTTCGCTTCTTTTTAGGGCTTTTTATTTATAGCCTCAAATCACTAACATGTTATATTATTTAAATTAAAAATTATCTGGCATTAATTTTAATCCCAGTCCATTTAAAACATACTCAACAATTCTAGATTAATTTTCTATGTTAATCTACTAAAAATTGTATGCCATATAAAAGAAATAAAATTTATAATTTATACTTTTGCATATTTTTGCATTCTTGCTACGAGTTATGCAAGGATATAGAATTTGAAGATAATATGATCTACATAAGAAAAATTAATATTTCCTTAAAGGTACAGCAATTTGGTGTTATAGATGTAATTCAGCCACGCCTGGATGTGCTGAAGAATTTAATTGGCATGGTGTCGGATATCTTGGTGAACCTTGCCCAGAAGATAATGATATTTGTATAAAAATTATTGAAAAAAGAGACGGTATTCATTTTATAAAATAAAATATAATTTAGCAAAAAATATTTGTTTAATTTTTATTACAGCAAAAAGTTTTATAACACGAGATTGTTTAAGTTCTATACGTGGTCTCAGAAAAGATATACCAGCTGATACATACGAGGGCTGCCGACCAGCAACAAAAGATGTAAATCTTGCACATTATGTTAATAATTCAATCAAAGAGTTAGATGTTCGAAGGGATTATTACACTGATGTACAGTTTTGTTTTTGTTTTCTTGATCATCGTTGTAATGGAAGTACAGCGCTATTAAATAAATTTTCATTAATAATACTATTAAGCATAATTTTATTACAAGTAATTTAAGTTATTTGTTCATATAACGATTGAATAATCCGTCCAGCGAGTATTATATTTAGATATATTTTATGTAAAATATAATGTGCTCTTTTTAAAATCTTTTATATAAATTAAATGAAATATTGATTAAGTTTAAATATTGTAGATTCCTATTCATCACAAAAGAACTCTCAAAAAAAAAAGGTAGAGATATATTTGAGTTGTAAGAAGAAGAGATATTTAAATTATTTTAAGTGTACCTTTTCTCCATAGGCGCTAATACACTGTATTTTAGTGGCTGGTCTCCCTTAAGAAAAAATGAAGATTATTTTGGGGGGCCCACTTTTTTTTAAATAAAATGTTCGTAAATTGAGTTCATCAACAGGAATAAAAAGACTAATATAATATGTAGTTTTATACAAAATTAAATATTAAAATATATTGGGTTCTTATTTTTTTATTAAAAATTTTATTTTAATATAAATCATATTACTCAAAATTTTTTTGGGATATGTTTATATCTACATGTATTTAGTACATATTTAAACAAAAATTTATAAAAGGCATTCAAGTAACTAAACAATAATATAAAACCCTTAAAAAACTAACCAGACTTTTGATTTAGTCTTCGACTCTTTATTTTTATTTTAAAAATATATTTACTTTTTGAGTCGTCACAAGGTAATATAAAACTTAAATACTTTTATTTCAATTGTTGAAATTTAGATTTTAAATATTCTGTTAAAATTTTCCTTAAATGAACCCCTTCTTCAGTATCAGGTAAAACGGGCCTTACAAAGTCTTGTGGTTGAAAATCATTATAACTTGGATTTAATTCCATTTCCCATGAACTTTTATATCCATCTTTATTTCTTTCAATTATATTATGTAAGGTACTACAAGCTGTAAGTACATAAGGCATATTTCTATATTCTATATCTGTTTTACGTGTCAATACATGCCATCTGGCAAAAAGGCGTCTAAAGGCACTCTCGGTTAATGTATTCAGTTTATTTATACATTGATTAAAATATAATTCATCAAGATTATTCGGATTGGCATATTGTTTAACTAGCCATTTTAAAAGTGGATATGAGGGATTTCCTACCAAATAATAATTAACACGATGTTTGTCAATAATTTTTTCAATCTAAAAATCAATAATGAAAAGATAAACGTTTTTATTAATTTACAAAAAATCTTTTGTATAATACCTGAGGAATTTCATCATTTGTATCAGTATAAAGCGAAGGTTCACGTGAATTAAGCTCTATTTTGCGAAACCTAAAAAATTAAAAGAGAAATATTAGTTAATTTGGTTTTCTTTTTTTTTTAGTATTAAGTTTGAACACATGTAACATAAATCAATGAACATTTAAATTGATATTTGAAATATTTGTTTTTTATACTTACAATAAATTATTGTCAATGACTGCTTGAAAAACAATTGATGGCCATCCTCCTGTATTGATAAAATTTTCAAAACCTTCTGCTGGAGGATTTATTGGAATATGGGTATAACCAATACCACCACAAATAAGTGGTAATTTAGAATACTGTTTAAATTGTTCTTGAATTTGTAACACTTCATCAAATGTTGGCATTGTTATTTGTGTTTTAGAAATCTTATTGACAACTGTCTCACAAAAAAGTCGTAAAAATTTACAGACTGTACTTCTTGCTACCCCAAAGAGTTCAGAAACAATTCGATATTCAGCACCAGTAGATAATTTATAAAGTGACATAGCAACACGCATTTCAAGTGGAATTGGTTTACGTACCAATGAACATTTTGGTGTTAATTCATTTTTCAACTGATTGCAAAGCCACATAAATGTTTGTTTATTCATTCGAAAATTATCCAACCAATCAGATTCTGAAAATTCTTTTTGTACACGATAATACCAAAATTCAGAAGTTCTTTTTTCTCGCCAATACCTTTTACGAACAGGCCGTGGAATACGTAACAGGAATTGATTTTGTACATCTATCAAACGTTGAAAATAATGATGTCTTAGCAATATTTGACGACGCCGCAATCTCTTAAGTGATAGTCTACGATTATAAATAAGTATTTTTTGGAATGCAATTGTTCTTTCACATATTGTCATCAATATTTTTTGCCATGCTTTCAAAAGTTGTATATTTCTATTCATGGTTCCATTTGTTTTAAGCAGATGAACGCATTGACTGTTTAATTGATTTCGGGACTTAGTGATTAACAGGAAAACATATTATTTGTATAATTTAATTGTTAGGCGTACTAGCACGTTTTAAGGTTAACTTTGACAAAATTTTTAATTTGTCTGACATATAAAGAGAATTAATGCTCACATAATTATTGCCATGAAGTTTACAGAAGTTTATGGGTACATTGATACCAAACTAAAAAGTTGACTCTTAAAGTGTGGGTCACACTAAATTACGTTTTTGTCACAGTTTTTATTAAATAGCTTTTCCATCGTTCAAATTATGTTCAAAAACGAAAAAAAAAGACAAGCAATAAAATATTTTTTCTTGGAATCTTCTTTTGGCTCTTTTGGTATATTAAAATTCTCTTCTAGTGTGGAATGTAATTCGCTTTCTCTATAGAACTCTTTGTATAAGAAAACTTTTTAAAAATAGCAATGCGAAATATATTTTGTAACAGTGATATCTCACAAGGACTCACTTTAGGTTTTCAGGATAAGAATATATCAGGTGAAGGGCAATTCCATATGCAAAAAATATTTTGAAAATTCATTGGAGGGACAAGATTCCTAACGGAATGTAGCCCTATAAGTGTTGGTGCGATCAAAGGCATGACAAAGCACATTTAATTACCTGCTCCAATTTTTCAGGGAACTGAGATCTCGAACGCAGGGTAGAGTTTGTTAACTAAAGGTTTTAATTTGATTGTGAAGAGATGTGCAAGTTTAAATGCCAGTTAATTTTCTCTGATTATTGACCAAATTAACAGAACCAATGAAAGTGTCATTATATATAATTATGAGAAAAAAAATTCTATAAAAAATGTATCTTTTACTTGAAACAAGTACACAAAAAAAATAACTGTTACTAATTTAAAGCAAAACAAATATTTATTTTTTTGATTTCTATCACAAATCTCTAAAAATATCAGAAAAAAAAAAATAATCAAAAACAAAATGTGGTTTTCTTCATAATAGTTTTAGAAGGCAAAAAGCCATAAAAAATTACTAAATATAATTTTAAGACATTTGCGGTGGGCTACAACTTTCGGATTACATAAACTACGGCTCTCCCGTACAATTAAAAAGCAAATTACAAATTTTTACGTATTACCAAAGTAAAACTATTCTGGTTTACCCAGTTTGGTTTATTATTGTTTACTGAATAAAGAAAAAAGTAAAATTGCTCATTTCTAAAATAAGTTTTCATTTGATCTTTGATTTACTTTTTCATATGTTAGGAAAAATCATTTATTAATTATAGTAATTTGATAGCACTTTGAGGTTGAAAGATAAATCTGCAAAATTTAATTTTATTCATTCCACATAATCTCTTTCATAAATGATACGTTTATTCAGAAGTTTCCCAAACTTTTCTATAACGGCCAAGCTGAAAGAAGTCTTTTTGATCCTAAAATAACCCTCAATTATTCTTTTTCAATTAGTCTTTTTGATTTGAGCCAAATCCTTTTTCTTAAACCTAATTTGGTGATTATGTTGAACACAAAAGAAACTCAACGCTCAGTTTATGTAATTTTACCCTTATTTTTGCGTTTTTCTCTGATATGTTGCATTAAATTTGTGAAAAAAATATCTTTTCGCTGTTAAACAATCATTTTTTCAATTTTTTCCCTACAATGTAATGTGTTTTTTTATTTATTTTTATTTTTACAAGATTAAAATTTCAAGTAAATTGTAAGTTTTTAAAAGAATCATTCATTTCTTGCAACTTCATTTGACGACAGACAGTAATCATTTTGTTGACTTTTTTTAATAATTTACGTTGTAAATGGCTTATAGCAGAGGTTTCCATTCTTTTTATACCTGCGATGCCCTTCACAGAAATTTTTTCGCAAAAAGCAGACTTTGCTTGCTCTAACATGCATTAAGATGACTTTATTTATTATTAAAGAAAACTTAAAAAATCATCTTCTGATTTATTTTTTTTTCAGAAAATATAATAGTAGATTGTAAAATCAATAAAAAGGATAAGCTTGATTTTCTAAGCATTACTTTACAAATCGAGACTGGCGGAACGATAAATAATCAAGAGATTAAGAAAGAGAAAGCGAGATGAAAGAATATTCACTCATTACGTTGCGTGCAGATGACCTGTACGTACCGTCTCGCGATGCCCTTGAAAAAAAAAGAAGTGCTGAGTGCAATTTTATTTGGTAAAGTTTTTGAGTATTACTGCTTTTTTAAACTTTTCTAAGTAACGAAATTGAATTTGATAGCAAGAATGTAAGCTTTATAATATTACATCTGAAATATATTTTTCCAATTTTTAAATAAAGTATAATTTTCTTTTGTTGAACAAAATATAACGCTAGAGCTTATCGTTAATCTTTTGAAGCCTTTGTAGTACTTATTTATATCGAGAAAGCTTGTACATATCGTGACGCACACTTTGCGAACCCCTGGCTTATAGTTTTTCTCCAATAACTATACATTGTACTAGCCTCCTATACAAAGCAATACACTGTATTAGAAGATATGAAATGGAAATGTCATACAAAATGCTTTAAAAATTAGCATTGAACAATTAACAATGGTGCTGACTTATAGTTTTTAGTTTTTAGGCCTTTGTGTTATAGGCCATGAAAATAAATAATAATTTCGATAGAAAATAAGTAACTTATTTTAAGACATAATAAATAGGGGAATTTTTAATTTTATTTTGTAGAACTGCCTGTAAATGGCCAAAGGCTTTTAAAGGCTACACGATTACAAAAATGTTAAATACCCAATTCTTTATATAAAATTTATTTCTGTGTATTATATCTAATACAGTGTTAAAGTTTCTAAGGAGAAAGAGTATTAATGCAAATAGGATTTTTGTTTTCATTAACAAAATAAATTTTATTTTTGTTTTATCAAGCCATGCCCACAACATATAAAAATAATAATATTCTGTCTAAGTTAGTTTTAATTTATTCTAGTTTATCCGGAATACAGTTTTATTGCTTTTTTATATTTTTATAAATTTCATTAGTAAGCTTAAAAAATTATTACCCACAAACAATATTTTAAAAATCAATACCTTAGTAGTTAAAATTTTTTATCTTTAGTTCCTTTTACTCAAAAATATTTTTTCTTTTAATTTAACACTTTTATGAAATATATATTATGTTAAATTACTCATTTCCGATTGTGAAAACTGAATTATTTGTTTGAGGTCATATGTATATATTGCAAAATATTTATTTCAAAATCATTCTTAAAGTAACTAATCATAAATAAGTTGTTCTGCTAGATAAAAAAGTGCTGCAATTGAATTCTTCAACTTGTTTTTTTTTTTTTTTCAAATAAAATTTTACATGTTTATCAATGCAATATATCAGAATAAATTAAATTAGCTAACCATAAAACCGGTACAAACTATGATAAAATACTAGCAAAAAATTACTTTTTATTAAGTCATAAAAATAATCAATTTAAGTGTCAATATCATTAAATATAACACATAATTAATTTCTTTTCTGATTAAAGATCTTATGATAAAACAAAATAGAATTTTCTCCAAAAAAAAAATTTATTTTCCTAAGATTTTGTAATTTATTTATAAATCATATTATTTCTTTTACTTTTCATTGAAATATGTTGTTTTGAATGTTTTTAAAAATGAAATGAGTCCAAAAAATAATACATGAATATTTAAAGGATTGTGTATAAAAGCCTTAATAAGCTTTCTGGTAAAAAGCTATGGAGATTTTAAAGAAAAATAAATTCTTTTAATAAAATTATTGAGTGAATTTGGAAAGGATATGACCGTTTAATTCATTAATGAATAGTCCTTTTAACTAATTTATTTTTTATTTATCACTCTTTGTAAGATATTCATGTAGCTTTTTAACTTTCAGCTTCCAGTAAAGTCAAATAATTTAAATTTATGTCATTACACAACAGGAAAGAAGAATTATACACTGAAATAATAGACAATTAGCTTCGGAAATATGTATTGATTAAATGAAAAACGATTCTTATCCATATTACATGACAAATATAGCAAAATGTGCTTTTATCTTTTATTTTTATATTTATTCAGTACAATAAAAGGTTTAACTTTAAGCAATGATAGTTTATCCATTTAACTTGTTTAACAATTTATTGAGATAATTACATTTAAAGAAAATTTGCTTTAAAAAAAGGTAAATTGGGGATTGGGATTTTTATTAGAAAAGTTGGTTAATGGCTTAACAAGAAAAACACTGTGAATTCACCATAAACTGTACCATAAAATTTTACGCGGCTTGGTATAAAAAAGAGGATTTAAATTGACTGATTTTTTTTTTGAAACATTGTATTTGTCTATACTGATAAATTAGATTACACAAAAAAAATCAAAATACATATATTCGACTCGACTTTTGAAGCTTCTTTTGCCTCATTATTAATCTTAATTTTGGATATAAAATCATAGCATTATTGAATATTTTATACTTCATAAAGGATCTTCAGAATTTCAAAATCATATTTTGTAGTCATAGTATTGGAATTCATATAAGTATAGAAATTTATTCTCTACCAAGCACTATAGTTATTTTTATAAATAAGTGTAAAAACACAGCTTCTCGTGAGTTTATCTTCTAATAACTTCCAATTTATAAATAAAATCAATATTTAACAAGTTATTATGAATCATTATTCACCTAATATTACATACTTGATGATTAACTTATATGTATTTATAATGAATGTAATTAGGTAACTGTAAGCAGAATACTTTTAGATTTCTAGTGATTCTGGTTTATTTTGAAATACTAACAGATCAGAAAACTCTAAATTTATTTTGCTGTATCTTTGTTGTATTAATTTAAATACAAACATATAATAATAACTAACTAAAATGAACATAAAATATAAAATATGGCCATGACTCTTCAAAACCAATGTTATGGCATTATTTATTTACTACACTTAATTTTTTATTATTGTCTTTCTTTAAATTTTTGATAACCAGTTTTGTGAACGTAAATATCGTCATCGTTAACTTTTTCATGCAATCAGTGCATTTTGAATGGTAGTAGCCGATGTTATTTAATACGCTTGCTATCATGTTAGCTCTTCAGTCTTAAAATTACACAAGAAATATGCATTTCATAAGATTTATATTTTTTATAATTAAATTTGTTTATGTACTGTCTCGAACTTCGGATATTCTTAAAGTAAAATTATCACATGGTGGTGTTCTTGTCGGTCGGTATTTAACATCCCATAATGGAAAGGGAATACGAGGATTTTTAGGAATACCCTATGCAGAGCCACCTTTGGGTGATCTTCGTTTTGCTGTATGAGTTTTGTTTTTCTTTTATTTTTTTCACCTTGATAATTGCTATTTGTTTATTTTACAATATTGAACCATATATGAAGGTTTTGTGAAGTTTAAGTTAGCACATATCGACAAATATGTTTATATGTATTGCTAAAATTAAAATAATGGGATTTGTTAAGTGGCTTACAGTTTCAGAATTTATCCTACTATTCCAATTTTTTGATAGTGCTTAAGAATTTCTAATCATTAACATATATTTTTAATTATCCGCAAATAATAACAAATTGGTTGGAGTTTTTGTTAAATCAATTCTAATATTTTATAGTTTAATTAAATATGAATAAAATTTTACATTAATGTAATTCCTTTTAAATTAAAAATACTTTCGAGCTTGACTCAAAATTTTATTAAGAATAATCAAGCATATTTCATAATACAATTAAGATTTCTTCATTTGAAAAATGTTCGTTTTTAGTACGCTTATATTATAAATATTTGCCGTGGGTACTTAAATCAATTTACTTTATCAAAATTATTTAATTTGTACAGTTTTTCAGAAATAAATATAAAAACATATCTTACTAAAGTAATCGTGAATTTTTCCTGAATATTTTCTAGTATTCTTTACGTTATAAGTTTTTTTAGCTTTACCTTTAAGTTGAATAAATTTAAAGCCGAACATGTAGCACATGAAAAGTCATTCATTAATCATTTCATGAATAATGAGATTTTTGTATCCTTCAACAAATACTAAGGATTAATTTTAAAAGAAAGATTAAAAAAAAAGTTTTACAGGGTTTTAGGGTAGTTTTGATCATTGGTATTACATAAAATATAACATTTACTCAAATGCAAATTCCCCTAACATTTTAAGCTCGGGAATAGTAATCAAGGGCCCTAATTCCCTTTAATATATTCAACTTAACTTTTTGGATTTTTTGAACGAATAACTTAAGACTATTAGTCATATTAGTCTTTGGCTTTAAAATTAAAGTTTTTAATAAAAAACAAATCTGGCACGTTTATAGGCAAAATATTTTAATTCTGGTCAATTATATCTCAAATACAATATAAGTTTTATAAAATATATCATAAATTTAATAACTTCTTCAAATAATTATTTTTCTCTAATTTACTTAATGGTAAATATGGGACAATTAACTAAAAATAATTTCAAAAATTTGTCCACAATTCCTTAGGGTAAACACGCTTCCCAGCTTCAAGAAATATTATTCTAAGATACTTAATAAAAATAAACGCTTAGGCTTGGTAAAAGCTTTTGAAAATTAATATTGTTTTGTTTTTTAATTAAATTCAAGGTACTTAAATTTCATAAAAGAAATTTTACTTAAGTTAAAAAACAATTAACCTATATATGCCACTTTTGCTAATGAGAAATTTTGTGCAATTACAAGGTGTGTTTTATTTTCGCAAATATGAAAATGTATATATATATATATATATACATAGAATTTTTTTCAAACTTTTGGAAACTGGAACAATACCTTTTATTTTACTGCTACAAAGAGATTGATGAACTATAAAAGTCTGACTTTAGAATAAATTTGCATAAGAAAAAACTCTCTTCATATGTAAAAATATTTTATTTCTGAAAATGACTTTTTTTATTTAACATGTTCGACACAACCGAAACCTTGTAAGCAATTTAGCTTTAATTTTTCGAAGTTTCCGCGATACATTTTGTCTGCTCTTTAGAATATATTATTAATAAAACATAATTTACATAATAAATGACACTTAAGTTAATTCTGCTTAAATTCTATGTTGAGGTCCTTTTGTCAACGAAATTCAATTAATTATACTTTTTACACTTGCTAACATTTTATTTCATATCTGATTTCAAATAAATTTTATATAAAACTTAAGCAAAATTAAGGGATATTCAAAAAAGAAAATAAAACGGGGCTCACTCATTTATAAAAAGTTTCACAAAAAGAAATAAGTAACTTAAAGTAATTCGATGGAAAGGAATCCAACTTTTCTTCCCAAATTTAATGAAATTTCGTAGAGCATAGATTTATAACTAATGAACTTGGTGAAGTTTTTTATGTGCAATTGTGAAAACTTAAGCTTAAAAAATAATTTATTTGTATTTACAGCCACCATTACCGGCTTTGCCATGGGAAGGAGAGAAATTAGTACAAAAAGATTCAGATATTTGTATCCAAAAGGATCCTTTTCGTCGTGATGAAGAAGTAACTGGTAGTGAAGATTGTTTATATTTAAATGTCTATGCTCCGCAGGTTGATAAAAATATTCTTTAAAATTTTCACCTTTCATCATTTAAAAAATCCTTTTTTGATTTAGTTCCCTAAAACTAATGCCAGCCTTCCAGTAATGGTATTTTTCCATGGAGGTGGCTGGGAATGTGGATCTGGAATCAGTCAGTTTTATGGACCTGAATATATTTTAAATCATGATGTCATCTATGTTAGTGGAAATTTCCGCCTTGGGATTCTCGGGTTTTTAAGTACTGAAACCATTGACTGCCCAGGTAATAATGGGCTTAAAGATCAAGTTGAAATACTTAAATGGGTTCAGAATAATATTGGCTCATTTGGTGGAGATCCCAATAAGGTAACAATATTTGGGGAAAGTGCGGGTGGAGCAAGTGTTACTTATCATATGTTCTCTCCAATCAGCAAAGGTGATAATTAACAAAATTTAGATTTTGATTACATTTCAAGTATTTATAGGACTGTTTCATAGAGGAATATCAGAGTCCGGTACATATTTGAATCCTTGGGCATATCCAGAACACAAAGGCTATTCATCTAAGAAAGCTCAAAAACTAAGTAAAATATTCAACTGTAATATCAAAAAAAGGGACTGGAAGGCTCTTATAAAATGCCTTCGAAAAATACCAGCGAAGGACATTACAAATGCTCTTGATAGTTTCTTTGTAAGTTTATATTTTCTATAATTACAAGAGATCAGCCAGAAAACAAGTGAATTATATTACAGAAATGGGATAAAGATCCAATCATTCCATTTCCTCCAACTGTTGAACCTATTCATGAAGGTGCTTTCCTGACACAATATCCTCGGGAAATAATAAACCCACATGGTCTTTCACTCCCTTGGATAGCTGGTTTAACTAGTGACGAAGGTGCAATCAAATCTGCTCGTACGAAAATACAACAAATTTAGTTCAATTTTGATTTTCAGCTAAATTTATTAACTTTCAGCTATCGCTAATATTCCAAGTTTGCTTAAAAAACTAAAGAACGAATTTAACGAAGCACTTCCAATAATTTTGGGCTATAGCCATCATCCTAAAGACAAATCAAATGAAATAACAAAATCGATTGACAAATTCTATTTCAATATGGAGCATGATTTCAACAAAGTAAATCATCAAAATCTGACAAACGTAAGTATGTTTACTAGGAGTATACTATTCCCTTCATTCAGTACTATATAAAGTAGGATTATACGTTGTCAGAATTTCATATCATTAATTTTCTACCAATGCAGATATTTACAGATGGTCTTTTCTTACATGGAATCCTTGAGTATTTGAAAGGACGTCTTAATACGGCAAACATAGAAAGTGTAGGTCCAACATTTGTCTATTTGTTTGACCATAAGGGTGAAGCAAGCTTTACAGAAATATTTAAGGGTGGAAAAGAGGATTTCTACGGTAAAAATAATATCTGATGTTTTCAAAATTACTTATTTATATCTCTAGGGGTTTGTCATGCTGAAGAGCTTCAATACCTTTTTCCCATTGGAAAATCACTTTTTATAAACTCTGCTCCTACTAAGCTGGATAATCAAGTTCAGGAAACAATGGTCAATATGTGGGTCAACTTTGCGTATTATGGGTAAGTATGAGCAAAGCCTAAATAAACAAGAAACAATTATTCATTCAATATGTTTCAAAGGAATCTATCAATATTTTTTCATTTTTTTAAAGTTCTTTAATTAATTATATCTATTATCTATATTGAAATACTAAAAATATTCAATATTTCAATACATATAAGTTACACAAAAAGGATAATTCTTTGGCTGTTCATCAAATTCATCATTTCATGCTTTAACCCTGATCAACTGGTGTGTTTATAGATTATCTATGACACCCCCATATCTACATATGCTACAAAAATGTTAAAAACAGTAATACCTTTACAGAAACCCTACTCCAACTGAAAGTGAGTTGACTAAGTGGAAGCCGACCACAAAATTTCCAATCAATTATGTAAGGATAGGTAGCAGAGATAGACATGACGAAACAATATTGAGAAACGAAAACGGATTATTTGAAGAAAGATTTTCATTCTGGGATAGTTTAGGAGCTTATAAGCCCATTGCTTCTGAAAGGGATGAATTGTGAAAAATTATAAAAATATATGGCAGCAAAAAACACAAGTTTAATAAATAAAAGGAATTGAATTTATTGAATTATGAGGTAAAATAATGTATAAATATTGTCAAACTTTTCTGAAATAAAAAACTAAAAGCTGAATTGTACTCAAGAAATCAATATTTAACCAACATTCCTGAGATGACTGGATATAATTACAATATTGAAATAGTTAATCATACTTTGGATAAAAATTTAAAATCATTTATAAAAGTTTAACAACCTAATTTGACTTTTCCTCAGGTCTTATGTAAGAAAATGTTTCGCTAATGTTTTATAATAACGTTTAAAAAATTTTCTTAAACTAAATTACAATTTAAATATTTGATACAAAGAAATTTCTCGATTCTTATATACACAAAATCTGAATAAAATGTCAGACTCAAGCATTATCAGTTCCATCTTATCTTAAAACCTATCTTAACATGCTTGAGGATTCAAATTACGATTGCGGGCTACTAGAAAATATGCAGCAATAAAATATACAACACATAAAAAGTAAATTGTTGTACTTTTAAATTTTTAAACTTTTAAATAGCGAAAACTAACCTTTCAAACGTCATTATTAAAGGAAAACTCTTTTCTATAATTCCAGTAATCAGAGCTTGAATTAAACTTGTTAAAATACACACAAATTATAATCGCTTCAAGTATGTATAAATGAAATAATAAAATCAATAAAAATTATTAATTGATGATAGAAAAATAATCCTATGTTCATGTTAGACGTAATTGCTTATATTTATTTTTACTCTGATTGTTTTTTTGTATTGTAGTCATTAAAGGTTGGCATCTGCTGGATAAAATAAAATTTGAAACAAATGAAATCATTACATATGCTCCTAGATAATAATTATTTTTCTACTGAATTCATAAATTTCAAACTTTTAGGACAACAAAAACTTTAAGTAAGTAGAAAAGTTCTTCTACTGCATTTTACTCGTTTGAAATAGTAATTTGTTGCCACAGTAAACGATAAAAGCTTTTTGGAATTTGTAACTTAGTTCATTCTTCTGTTTTTCTTGAGTTAAATAACTACCAAACGTACAGGGCTGGAAATAACTACTATTTGATTTCAAAGTAAAAATATTTTATGAGGTTATATTCCCTTCACCTGAGTTCCCCTTTGCAGGTTCAATGTATGTGTGCGGGTATTTACTTTAAATGACTTCAATTTTTGTAATAATTCTATTTAATAACTAGAACATTTGCCCTTATTTTTAAGTAATTGTATAAGCCCATTGACTATAGTCTAAACTAAATTCCCCAAAACATTTCCCATACATTTTCCCATATATTTGTAATCTCGTTTTTAAACTTGCTGACATGCGGACTTGCGGAAGTTCAAGTGAGTAAAATTCAAGCCAAACACTACCTTTATTTTGTATTTTTGAAAGCCATTTTAGATTTGCCATTCCAATTGAAAGCTGCCTCTTCCTGAAACTCTTCTGGAATGAATTGTTTTTCCTTTTCTCAAATCATAGCAATAGTGTTTCCATCAAAATTAAAATTTTTTTGTCACTAAAATGACTCTTGACCACAATAAGTTTTGTTGAATATATTTCTCTGCAAACTGCAGCCGAGTTAGTATATGGCAACTTTTTATATGTTTGGAGCTCGAGAAATTTTTATATATTTTAAATATTTCTAGTCATTTGCTTATTTTCTAACCAGATATGAACTGCATCCTCAGCTACACAATTTTCGAAAATGATAGCTCCAGTTTCACTTTAATCCCTAAAACTGTCCGTTTTGTTTAGGGTTAGAACTTTGATGGACGAGATTTTCTATTTTCAATTCCATAATTTTCTAAATTCAAGCATGAAAAGATCTAAAACTATCAGGACGAGCTCAAAAGGAAATTAGAAATAGACTGAGTTTATAGCTATTTCCAGTTTCAGAGTAGGTATATTTAGGCATAAGACCTTTTTAAAGTAAATACCCGCACACATACATAAAATTAACCTGCAAACTGTATCTTTTAGATAAAAGGCAAAATAACCTGATAAAATAGTTTTACTTCGAAATCAGATATATATATGGAAGAACCCAGAAAAAAACACCTTAAGTCCTTAGCTATTTCGAGTGCTGTATATGTAGGTATATTCAGTTTAAAGTTTTCGATGCATTTCTATTTGTTGTAAGGTATTCTGTACTCTTTTTGAGCATTTTAAGCATTTCATCGTAATTCTCCAGTGAATGTTATTAATTTTAGCTAAAAAAGTTACGCTAGTAACGTTGGACGCTAGTTCATGTTTGCAGAAATGTAAATCTTTGAATATTTAACGCATGTAAATTACTGGTCAAGAGCAGTTTTTACATAAAATATTTCTATTAATTTCACTTTTATTTTCACTAGTTTTTAAGTAGCCAACCAAAAAAGACAATAATACCCCAATTTCATCAGAAATTTCTCACCTATGTTTATTTTCTGATAATAATAAATATCATAATTTTTGCTTTTTTCTCACCATAATTTTAGTTCTCTTTAACTTTAGATTGCTATTTTGAATTTTTGATTTTGCGTAAGAAATGTTCTCATTATAATTATATGTGTATATTTATTCTGTTATCCTTTTTTTATTTTTTATCTTTAAATATCATTCACAAAAGCTAGAATATTAGCCTTCTATATTTTGAATTTATCTAAAATAGTTATATTTCATAATATTGTTGGTAAATTCTATTAAATTAAATAATTCAATTCCCCTTAAATCCTCATAAAATTAATATCCATGAAATATATTAATTTAGTTTTTGAATATAATTCTCGAAAGGATGAATCCATAAGAAAATCAATTCAAAGAAAATATCAAATCGAAATATAATTCACTCAGATATTATATATTGAATTTTTTATCTTATGTGAATGGTATCAGATATCAGATGAAGGAATCAATATAAAAAGAAATTTGTTAAAATTCAAATTTATATATTTCTACCGTTTATTTAAGATTATAATTACCAAATTTTTTTCATATTGATATCTAATTTGTTGGTTGTACTAATCATGCGGTTTTATTAATTATTGAAAATTTTATCTAATTAAGCTTTCATTATAATTATAATTAATAAAAATTACGACTTCTTTTTGTTGTTTCTTTAATTGAATGATAGAGTTATATTAAGACTAAAAAATTGATTATCCTATTCTTCTCATAAATTAACAAAATAACTGGGATACTTTTCTTAATATCAACTAAAAACAAAAGCGTAAAAATGTAAATGCTTTAAATGTTGTTATTGCATCAGCAAGCATTTTAAATATTTTTATTTACAAGAAAAATAAAGGAATCTTTTTCATAGCCTTACTCTAAAGAATGAAAAATATACATATAATTTACCATTGCAATGACAAGAATGCTTATGCGTTCAAAATAACAACTGTTTTTATGTTTTATCAAACGTTTTTTTGACATCATTGCAGACCGCGATATTCAGAATGCCGCCATAATAACAATTCAAGAGTAAAATTCAACATTATTGCAAATTCAAGAATTAAAAAATGGCAAGGAAAATGTATTTTTCGAATGCTTTTATTTGAGGTATTTTTTAAGTTATGTCCAGCAATCAATTTTTATATTAAAAAGTATTGTTTATTTAAATATATATATATATATATATATATATATATATATATATATATATATATATAAACATGTAAAATTTAATGTTTTACGGTAAATTATTTGGATTTTTTTATATTATGTAAATATGTTCAATAAGCTTTTTGAATTTTATGAATATGTATTGGAAGAAATTTTGTATGTGGTTGACAAACTTAAAAATCCGCTTCCATTTGAGTTATTTACAACTGTAGTTATCCAACATGTAAAAAACAAAATTTGAAAAGTTTTGATTGCTTTGTACATAATCTAACTTTAATAATAAAATATTCAATCCTTTTATCTAAAACAGAAATATCTCTATCAAAACTCTTTCTGTACAGTGTTTTCACCGAAATACTAAAGATACTTCCTCGTAAAGTATTAACCAAAATAAAATTATATCTACTAGATTAAATTTTTGGTAGAGAAGAAAAGTTCCAATAAAAAGTGGATAAATTTTACTTTCGTTTATTTTGACCTCAACAAAATATTTAAATGTAATTGTTGTGTGGTGGTTACCTCGTTATAATTCAAACGAGATTTTTCAAGTCAATGGAATTATTTTTGTTGGTGTACTATATTAATACATATAAAATAAATTGGAAATTAAGAATAAAATTTCAGTGATATAATTTTTCAATAAAAACCATATTTATTTTGGTTTATTTAGAAATAATAACCAAAATTCGAGTCATGAATAAAAGTTTCTTTTTGTAGGTAAAATAAATGTCAGTTGACAAACGAAAATTTCGGATCTCTAAATAATACTAAGATAATACAGATATGATGGTAGTCTTAAAAGGGGAATTTATATGCCTAAAATTGATAAATATGTGTAAATAGAAATTTGATATGGATTATTTATATAAAAAAAGAAAAATTTTAATTGACATATTATTAAATGCACTTCACTATGTTAAATAAAGCCTAACGCAGACTAATGCGACAGCTGCCATGAGAAGATTTTTAAACTAGCAGTAGTCACGGCTACAGTCACCGATTCAACTATTTTTACTAGAGATGCAATGAATAGTGATTTTGGCCGAATACCGAATACCGAATATTCGGTAGCCGAATATTATGTGGAAAATCTAGCGTAATTCAGTTTATTTCCAGTGGGAGAAAAGCGCTCGAAAAGGCATTTGAAGCATGTAGCGCCTACTCTCCAATGTAATCTGTGTTGTCTTTTAACAAGCGATAGTATTGGAGTAAGGCACTTGAAATTAAGCATTTTTGATCACAAATCTAAAATTGTATAAATTCTTAAAATTTGATTTTGCTGAAAAAAAAATTTTTTTTTTATTTATACAACAATAATACAATAATTAATACTGTAAAAATTAATTCCCAAGCGAATGCACACAGGCGGGTTTTTTAAAATTTTTCGGTCAAAAGTCCAATATACGAAGTGAGACTTAACCGGTATGTAACTTAACTTTTATAATCTGATGGTTTCACTACATTCGATGACAATACATATATTATTTCAAACGCATGTTTTATGAATTACGCAGCTAGACAAAGTGTCGCCTCCTGTAGAACAATTTTTCACCGTTTATTATTGCTGTTATTTCATAATATAAGTGTTGTGTTTCAAAAGTGTTAAGTTTAACTTTTATCATGGATTGTGAACCTGGGGGTATGTATCTATATATTTGAAATGGATTTTTTTATTTTTTTAGATTAGTTGTAAAAACAAAAGTAATTTTAATTTATATGCTAAATTTTACATTCCAACTGTAATAAATAAGTTATAAAGTTATGAATTCATTTGAATCAAACCAATTCATTAAAATTTTAATAAAGTTACATATCTTAATTTAATATTAATATAAATTTTAATTGCTAATATGTGCTACTCTCATCATAATAAGATGATTAACTATTTTAATTCAAAAATATAAAAAAAATGCGTTTTCGTTATTTTTGGTTATAGCTCTTTATTTTTAGTTTCATCTTCTGATAATGTTGTCATATGTCGCCAAGAACTAGTTAAATACTACAGAGACTGTAATTCAAAAGCTGGTAATGAAAAGTTTGAAAATCTTGTCTCAAAAGTAAAAAAAAAATTGGGTGTAGAGGATGATTTAACAGATGGCTCAAAACAATTACTTTCAAAGTTTATATTCGAATATAAACAGAAGTGATCGTCTGCGAGAAGGAATAATGCCTATTTTCTTAAAAAAGAAAATACTTGGCTTAGTAATGGTCTCTGTTTTGCTGTTAGAAAAAAAATTTTTAAAAAAGTCGCTGGAAGACCTGTTAAGATTTTTGCTGAGAGTAGTGATCGCTCTCGCTATGTAAGTGGCAAATCCGAGGTGAAGAAAATAAAAATTTAGTGGACATTAGAAAAAAGCACATCCAAGTTGAATTCAGGAAAAGACTTGGCCTCATCGTCGACAAACCTAAGCCCGGATTTGGAATTACCAATGACGGAAATACGGCTAGAAAATTTTTTCACTGTTATGAAGAATCAGCTGAGATAACAGGCATAAACAAAAATATAATTTATCGCTTTTTTATTATTCTTTTGGCTCTAACAAGCACGTTTCCAGTTAATCCAAATAAATTTAAGATTTTTTGTCTCAAAACAGCTGTCATATTTATTAAAAATTATCCACGGTTCCCCCTACCGACAACAGCACACAAAATTTTATTTCACGGACATGAAATAATTGAAAATTTTATAGTGCCTTTGGGTTTGCTCTCAGAAGAAGCTCAAGAATCCAGAAACAAAGATATAAAAATGTATAGAGAACATTATTCCAGAAAATTTAGTAGGATTCAAAATATAGAAGATGTATTTAAAAACCTTCTAGTGTCATCAGATCCTTATATAACAAATTTTTCAAAAAAATACTATACGAAAAATTGTAGAATCAATGATTACCCAAAAGAATTGAGGAATTTATTAGATATGGATAAGTAAAAAGAAAAAAACTGAATAAAAATATAATAAACTTTTGAATCAGAGGTAAATAAAGCTTCAGTAATTAGTAATTATGTGTTTTTTTTCATTTCCTACAACTTTTGAAACTTTTAATTCATTTTATTAGTTTTGGCCAAAAATCCGCCTGTGTGGAATGTACTGAAAATGGTGGCAGCTGCACGCCGAATTGTTACCCATTTTAATCATTCTGGTATAGCACAAGGAAAGCTGAAATCTATTCACCAAGAACTTAATTTGCCAAATCACCAACAAATATCTGGTTGCTACATTTCTCGATTCGCGATTTAAAACTAGTTTCCTGGGAATAGTTCAAATGGAAAAAGCAAAGCAAAAAATCATCTTAGAAACTTTAAAAATTAGTTGTGATGAATCTAGCGCTGATGATGATTATTTTCCACCCCGTAAGCAAAAAAATGAAACACATGACAGTTTCTGGAACTGCTTTGAGGAAATTGCTACAGAAACAGATAATACGCAAGGTGACGCTTCGGGAAAAAGTGCTATTGCTAATTAAATTGATTTTTATTTAAAAATTCCACGCCTAGAGCGGATGGCAGATGTTTTCAAATGGTGGTCAGTAAACGCACAACAATTTCCGTGGTTAGCCAAATTTGCTAAGATTTACCTATCATCTCCTGTAAGTACTGTTTATAGTGAGAGACTATATTTTCAGAAGCTGAAATTATATACGAGGAAAAGCGCAATCGTTTGTTGCCAACAAATGCTGAAAAAATAGTTTTCATTCACCATAATTTGCCACGTTTAGATTTTAAGTATTAAAACAGCTTATAATTTATTATTTAAATATATACAATTTTGATTAACATGTGTTATTTTTTTATCAATACTGAAATGTAATATGTTAGAAAAAGTGGCCGAATACGCCGAATACCGAATAGTTGCCGAATATTCGTTGCAATTTTCTAAATTTAAATATGAAAATGAAGAGAAAAAATATTTATTTTTCTCTATAAAAATTAAAAACTTTATTAAATATGAATATTTCTATACGAAAAGCTATTTGGAGTATGGCTTCAAAAACTGTTTTTTTTTTTGTCTTTTTGACAAAAAAAAAAATTAACAACATATAAGTAAAAGTCTTAATAAATCTTGTGTGGATGCAACTAAGAGATTAGCTTAAAAAAACTTTCAGCTTAAATTTTTTAATGTTTTACTTATCACATTTTTGACCATATTAATAGAATTCTAATCAATTTAATTATATTTTTTGTAAATTAATTTAAAATTTTTTTTCGCTAGCAACTAATATTGATACTGTGTCTTTGAACTTTAACATCTTTTTTTTGAAAAATCACATTATTAATATATCTGTTAAATTACCCCTTGCATTTTGAATGGTAGTAGCCGATGTTATTTAATACGCTTGCTATCATGTTAGCTCTTCAGTCTTAAAATTACACAAGAAATATGCATTTCATAAGATTTATATTTTTTATAATTAAATTTGTTTATGTACTGTCTCGAACTTCGGATATTCTTAAAGTAAAATTATCACATGGTGGTGTTCTTGTCGGTCGGTATTTAACATCCCATAATGGAAAGGGAATACGAGGATTTTTAGGAATACCCTATGCAGAGCCACCTTTGGGTGATCTTCGTTTTGCTGTATGAGTTTTGTTTTTTCTTTTATTTTTTTCACCTAGATAATTGCTATTTGTTTATTTTACAATATTGAACCATATATGAAGGTTTTGTGAAGTTTAAGTTAGCACATATCGACATATATGTTTATATGTATTGCTAAAATTAAAAAAATGGAATTTGTTAAGTGGCTTACGGTTTCAGAATTTATCCTACTATTCCAATTTTTTGATAGTGCTTAAGAATTTCTAATCATTAACATATACATATTTTTAATTATCCGCAAATAATAACAAATTGGTTGGAGTTTTTGTTAAATCAATCCTAATATTTTATAGTTTAATTAAATATGAATAAAATTTTACATCAATATATATATACATATATATATATAGAATTTTAACAGATTATTTTTTTGATTAATAGAAACGTTCACTATATATAACATATCAAAATTACCAATTTTTTATAGAAAATTAAGGTCAGCCTAATATAATCATTTTTAATTTTTTATCTGACTAGTTGCAAAAAGGGAATCTTTGTTTTGATAGCGTTATTCATAAATTAAGAATGTTAATCTAAAAAAATATAATTTGAACGTGATTTTTATTTGGAAATAAAAGTTTCCGATTCACAAGTATTCTAACTTAGCTAAGAGCATATCAGTTTCCATTAAAATGAGGATAACTTGAATCAAATTGATATTGTTTAGTTACTATATAGAACATATATTCTTATTATTAAATCTCTACATCGGCATAATATTGTCGTTCTGTTACATAAAAGAAGCTTAAGAAGAAAAGTTTTAAGAAAAACTTACAGCAAGGAATATTATTCCAAGATTCTTATTAAATATAATTGCTTAGGTAAGGTTGTACAAAAGCTTTTGAAAATTAATATTGTTTTGTTTTTTAATTAAATACAAGGTACTTAAATTTCATAAAAGAAATTTTACTTAAGTTAAAAAACAATTAACCTATATATGCCACTTTTGCTAATGAGAAATTTTGTGCAATTCTATAAGGTGTGTTTTATTTTCACGAATATGAGAATGTTTTTTTCATACGTTAAAAAAATTATCATAAAAGGACTAAATATTTATTTGCAATTCAATTTTGTTACTGCCATAAATGTAAACATTGTTTTAAATTTTCTCAGGCGAATAAGTTCTTCAGTTGAAATTAATAATACACCATCAGCAGTTTTAAATCTGAGGAAAAATCAAACATATAAAGAAAAAAGGAACAATTTTTTTATTTTACTCACACCTCTTTCTTTTGACAAACAAAATGAAAAATAACCTTCAATAAAATGCTGATATATTGAATTTTCTTAACATATTGGGGTTAATATAGGAAAATATATAAGGATACTAATACTAGAATACTAGAAAACTAAGAATATAGAAAAGTATTCTATAAGAAAATCTTCAATACGTTTATCTTAAAAATGTCATTTATATAATTTTAGGGGTCATTACTATTATTTGAAAATTATTCTACCATTCGGTATTTGAAATTCAATGTAATAGTTTAAAAAAGGGACCAAAGTGACTTTCTTTGAATAAAAGGGCTATTAAGTATTAATGAATAATTAAAGGATAGCACTTATATTTAATAGAAGGAATATATATATATATATATATTTGTAAATAAGGTCATCTATGTCTATATAACAGTATTTTTCTCAAGTTTTGGGGAACTAATTTTTAAAAGATTGAAGCAATTTACTGGAACAATACTTTTTATTTTACTGCTCCAAAGAGATTGATGAACTATAAAAGTCTGACTTTAGAATAAATTTGTTAAGAAAAAACTCTCTTCATATTTAAAAATATTTTATTTCTGAAAATGATTTTTTTTATTTAACATGTTCGACACAACCGAAACCTTGTAAGCAATTTAGCTTTAATTTTTTGAAGTTCCCGTGATACTTTTGTCTTTTCTTTAAAATATAATATTAATAAAACATAATTGACATAATAAATGACACTTAAGTTAATTCTATTTAAATTCTATGTTGAGGTCCTTTTGTCAACGAAATTCAATTAATTATGCTTTTTACACTTGCTAACATTTTATTTCATATCTGATTTGAAATAAATTTTATATAAAACTTAAGCAAAATTAAGGAATATTCAAAAAAGAAAATAAAACGGGGCTCACTCATTTATAAAAAGTTTCACAAAAAGAAATAAGTAACTTAAAGTAATTCGATGGAAAGGAATCCAACTTTTCTTCCCAAATTTAATGAAATTTCGTAGAGCATAGATTAATGACTAATGAACTTGGTGAAGTTTTTTATGTGCAATTGTGAAAACTTAAGCTTAAAAAATAATTTATTTGTATTTACAGCCACCATTACCGGCTTTGCCATGGGAAGGAGAGAAATTAGTACAAAAAGATTCAGATATTTGTATCCAAAAGGATCCTTTTCGTCGTGATGAAGAAGTAACTGGTAGTGAAGATTGTTTATATTTAAATGTCTATGCCCCGCAGGTAGATAAAAATATTCTTAAAAGTTTTCACCTTTCATCATTTGAAAAATCCTTTTTTGATTTAGTTCCCTAAAACTAATGCCAGCCTTCCAGTAATGGTATTTTTCCATGGAGGTGGCTGGGAATGTGGATCTGGAATTAGTCAGTTTTATGGACCTGAATATATTTTAAATCATGATGTCATCTATGTTAGTGGAAATTTCCGCCTTGGGATTCTCGGGTTTTTAAGTACTGAAACCATTGACTGCCCAGGTAATAATGGGCTTAAAGATCAAGTTGAAATACTTAAATGGGTTCAGAATAATATTGGCTCATTTGGTGGAGATCCCAATAAGGTAACAATATTTGGGGAAAGTGCGGGTGGAGCAAGTGTTACTTATCATATGTTCTCTCCAATCAGCAAAGGTGATAATTAACAAAATTTAGGTTTTGATTACATTTCAAGTATTTATAGGACTGTTTCATAGAGGAATATCAGAGTCCGGTACATATTTGAATCCTTGGGCATATCCAGAACACAAAGGCTATTCATCTAAGAAAGCTCAAAAACTAAGTAAAATATTCAACTGTAATATCAATAAAAGGGACTGGAAGGCTCTTATAAAATGCCTTCGAAAAATACCAGCGAAGAACATTACAAATGCTCTTGATAGTTTTTTTGTGAGTTTATATTTCTTATAATTAAAAAAGATCGACCAGAAAACAAGTGAATTATATTGTAGAAATGGGATAAAGATCCAATGATTCCATTTCCTCCAACTGTTGAACCTATTCATAAAGGTGCATTTTTGACACAATATCCTCGGGACACAATAAACCCACATGGCCTTTCACTGCCTTGGATAGTTGGTATAACTAGTGACGAAGGTGCAATCAAATCTGCTCGTACGAAAATACAACAAATTTAGTTCAATTTTGATTTTTAGCTAAATTTAATAACTTTCAGCTATCCTTAATATTCCAAGTTTGCTTAAAAAACTAAAGAACGAATTTAACGAAGCACTTCCAATAATTTTGGGCTATAGCCATCATCCTAAAGACAAATCAAATGAAATAACAAAATCGATTGACAAATTCTATTTCAATATGGAGCATGATTTCAACAAAGTAAATCATCAAAATCTGACAAACGTAAGTATGTTTACTAGGAGTATACTATTCCCTTCATTCAGTACTATATAAAGTAGGATTATTCGTTGTCAGAATTTCATATCATTAATTTTCTACCAATGCAGCTATTTACAGATAGCTATGCCCTACATGGAATGCTTGAGTATTTGAAAGGACGTCTTAATACGGCAAACATAGAAAGTGTAGGTCCAACATTTGTCTATTTGTTTGACCATAAGGGTGAAGCAAGCTTTACAGAAATATTTAAGGGTGGAAAAGAGGATTTCTACGGTAAAAATAATATCTGATGTTTTCAAAATTACTTATTTATATCTCTAGGGGTTTGTCATGCTGAAGAGCTTCAATACCTTTTTCCCATTGGAAAATCACTTTTTATAAACTCTGCTCCTACTAAGCTGGATAATCAAGTTCAGGAAACAATGGTCAATATGTGGGTCAACTTTGCGTATTATGGGTAAGTATGAGCAAAGCCTAAATAAACAAGAAACAATTATTCATTCAATATATTTCAAAGGAATCTATCAATATTTTTTCATTTTTTTAAAGTTCTTTAATTAATTATATCTATTATCTATATTGAAATACTAAAAATATTCAATATTTCAATACATATAAGTTACACAAAAAGGATAATTCTTTGGCTGTTCATCAAATTCATCATTTCATGCTTGAACCCTAATCAACTGGTGTGTTTATAGATTATCTATGACACCCCCATATCTACATATGCTACAAAAATGTTAAAAGTAGTAATACCTTTACAGAAACCCTACTCCAACTGAAAGTGAGTTGACTAAGTGGAAGCCGACCACAAAATTTCCAATCAATTATGTAAGGATAGGTAGCAGAGATAGACATGACAAAACAATATTGAGAAACGAAAACGGATTATTTGAAGAAAGATTTTCATTCTGGGATAGTTTAGGAGCTTATAAGCCCATTGCTTCTGAAAGGGATGAATTGTGAAAAATTATAAAAAAATATGGCAGCAAAAAACACAAGTTTAATAAATAAAAGGAATTGAATTTATTGAATTATGAGGTAAAATAATGTATAAATATTGTCAAACTTTTCTGAAATAAAAAACTAAAAGCTAAATTGTACTCAAGAAATCAATATTCCTGAGATGACTGGATATAATTACAATATTGAAATAGTTAATCATACTTTGGATAAAAATTTAAAATCATTTATAAATGTTTAACAACCTAATTTGACTTTTCCTCAGGTCTTATGTAAGAAAATGTTTAACAATCTCCTCTGACGTTCTAATTTATTACCTTGGATAAGCTTAAGAAATCTGAAAAATCGGACCATATTTATGAATCTAATTAGATCCCAATGTTATTCCAATGGTTTTTAATTTATATTAATATCAGAAATTTGTATTGAAAAGCTTAACTTAACATAACCCAACACTGTGCAAAAAGCGATTTTGATATTTTAGCAGATTTTTCTTTTTTACTACTTGAATTTTACTTAAATTATATTATTAAATTCCACAAAACTGACGAATTTGTTTCGTCACAAAAAAAATTGATCTGTGACATTAAAGAAATTATCGAAGATTAATTTATAACTGATATCAACATCAACAAACACATATCAACAAACTTATTTGTAGAAAATATTAAAGTCTTAAAAGCTTCATTTTAGTTTAAATTAAATTAAATTCAATTCATTCATGAGTTGAACATATAAAAATTTAAAATTATCCACCAATATAATTTTCTCTAAAAAAACAAAATCTTTTCAGAACTTATCTAATATTTCTATTCTTGTTTTATGGTAAGATTCATATTTGTCTCCTAAAAGGTTCACCATTTTACCAAAATCTATTTCTAGTAAGCAATATCTTTTTAAGATTTTTAAATAGATAAATATTGCTGAGGGCTAGATAGAGAGAATATTGTATTACTGAAAAATACTTTTATTATTTGTATTTGTTGTCTCATTTTTTTGATTGGATTTCTTTATGATTCCTTATATTGAGTAGATTGTATTGTAACTAATAATATAAAAATTCAATGGATTCTGATGAAACAAATTGTAATAAATGATAGCAATATAATTTTTAAAAATAAAGACAAATAATAAAATAATAAATTTTCATTAAAAAAAATTAGAAAAAGAGTTTTTCAAGTAAACCTAAAAATTTAGTTGGAATTGATTCCAACATTTGTAATGGACATTCGAAAGATTGAGTAACTGATCATTTTAAATTTTGAAAAAGACTATAGTTAAAGAACGTTATAGGAAGGAATCCCCAAAATGAAACTCTGACGCTTCTGATACTATTATAATTTTTAAAATTTTCAATAAACTTATTCAGAAATACCACTACTAAAATAACATTGAATTAAAGGTTTATTTGGCTCGATTGGCATCTCAAGATGAATTTGAAGAGTTTTGCATAAATCAAGAATTAATGATGGTGTTTGTAGTAGCTTTTGTTTTGTAAATTTCACACAAATTAACGCATTGATCAGTTTTTCTGTAAGGGAAGGGAGGTATAATTACAGACATTATGTTTCTTTAGGCATTTCAGCTGTTTTTATTTAAAAAAAATACATCAAATATCACATTTGATGTGCACAAATCAATTTTTGACCGTGTAATTTCGCTTGTATTCAATTTATCTTGTATCTGTCGATTGAATATTTTAACTTCTATTATAAGATGTTAAACCCTATATAAAAATTTTGTAAGTGTAAAAAGGGAGGTTATACTACTGTAAAAAATCATTTTCTTTAATTTTTAAGTGCTTTTAGATATGAGCAATAACTTCTTGAGCTTTTAGTTGTCATTCAACAAATATAGGCTTGAAAAATCTGTTCCAAATATAATTCTGCATATTACACTGTTATATGGTGTACCCTTATAAATGATTTTAATGTTTAATATTTTAGATAAATTAACAATTGTAATAATTGTTCTAAAATGTAAAGATTTTATTGCTGGAAGAATTTCTTCACTCTTTATAACTTTACCCTTATTGTTTGTGATGTAACATATTTAATTACATCTTTAATACTATTTCAATTTTCTTCACTTTATCTAGTCTATTGTTTTTTCGGGATATAATTTATGAATTTTTTGCTTGCTAATCAACAAATTTATTATTGTTTTTTCTGTGTAAGCGAAATGTGGAACTCTCACTGAATCAGCAAGTCTTGGAATAATCACATAAGTAACTTATTTTTTCATAATAAATTTAAAAATACTCTCAAAATATTTGATTAAATATCTTAAGTTATCTTTTTATGTATTCTTGATTTTATTTGTAAAAAAATAAATTTTCTAGGATTTCTTTTTCCCACTTTTCAACATTTCTCTTTTAAAAGGAAACTAAAATTTTTCAAATTTAATTCTGCCTTTGATACAATTATTAACCAAATTTTATTTGGATTGCGTATAGTTTTGCTATTTTGAAATTGAAATGAAACTTCTCTTTTCTTTTCTGTTTGAAGAGGAATTTTATCTTTGGTGGTCTATAGAAATAAAAATCCTTTGAAATGTTACCTTGAAAAATTGGAATTATCAAAGTTAGTATTTAATTTTATAATTTCTATCAGTTTCTTAGTAATTTAAGAATCACGGGAGATAAGATTCTTTTCTAGATAGTAATTTTTTGTTGGAAAAATTATAAAAAAAATAAAATAAAAATATAATTTAATAGTGGAGAGTAATATTATTTTTAGCCTGGACTTTTAAAAAGCTTATTTTATTTAATGTCATCTTACAACAAGTATTATCATATTCTATGTTAGAATTTACACTTTTACTACATAAAATTATTCATGACTTTAATTACAGAAATTTCAAACTACAAAGAACTAAATTGATTATGTTAAAACTAAGGCAATTACAATCCGAAAAAAGACTATTGTGATAAAATTTATTCAAAATATAATTTATACAATTTAAAATGTGGAAGATTTTATCTAAAATAATAAATATATACTTTGACATAATAACCAGAGATCAATTGACCAGTTACTCTATTATTTTCAGTCAAAAATTATATTGATTAAAAAAATTTACTTTACTAAATGCTTAAGAAATACATATATAATAATTATATTTGTTTATGTAAAACAAAATGAATTAGTTGATATATGAATTTAAATAAAATATAAATTATTAGCACGACACTATCTTAGCTGAAAAATAATTTTTCCAAAAAATAATTTACGTTACTTATGTAGTCTATAAATCTTTTTGTTATTTAGTTAGTATACAATTGCTACCATTGATTAATTTGTTTTGCTTGTTTCGTATCTATGACCTCTTGGCTCTTGGAATTTGGAAGTCCTTTATATGTTTTGCCTTTGATTTTAGAATACTAACCTTGGCCTACATAACTTCAATAAGCTTTTGAATAACTGAAGCTAAAGATATTAAGGTTTAAGCCATTTCTATCACAGTAAACATAAAAAATAAGAATAACTAATCTAAAGGATTTACGTTCTAGTAAATCTTAAAGTAAACTACAATAAATTCCGTTCCTTAATTTAAGAAAATGCTTGTCAAATCTTATGAAATATCTTACAGTCAAAAATAAAATTAATGGATTACTATCCCAAAGAAAAATCACTAATTCTTTTTTAAGCTAAGGAAGAGTAAAAAACTTATTGCAATTTTAGTTATTTTCTATTTTTTCTACTTAAGAGTTGTGTGAATAATAAAATATTATTTTAAACTCAAAAATTACTTAAAACTTATTTTAATTTAGTAACAAAAGAGCTTTAGATTTTTTGCTTTTTTATAATAAAAACTTATCCAGTCCCTAAGTTATCTATTTTCCCTTAACTATTTTCTAAAAGTTTTCGTAAATAAAAAACTCAATCAATCATTCAAAATATATTAGTTGGAAAATTACTTGAAAATATTTACTCTAAAACTAAGTTTTCCAATCAATAAAGTAAATATAACAAGGTAATATCTTGAAAAGTTTAATATCCTTATAGTTTTTGGTCAATCTTAAAGAAATACAATAAAAGTCTGTACATTAAAAATTGAACTGTTAAATTTATAAATAAATATCTATTGGTAAGATGTCAAACGATAGACATCAAAATTTCCGCTTCATGGAGTTTTTTTTTGAAATTTTTGAATATTTCAAAGTATTGTTTTATATTTTATAAAAAAAGCACCCGTTACCCTCGTGTTAGCTGGCTCATTATTTCATTCCAAATTCAAAAGATCCTCAGTGGCCGGTTTTAGTACGTAATAAATATACAAATATTATGGCAATATATTAAGTAAAGGAATCACAGTAGATTTAATGTTATAAAGTAGGCTTAGAAAGTTTACTTAAAATCAAACTCTTTTAGTTGTCAAATATTGAGAGTTTAGTTGAGTTTTAATTTAAAACACGTACTTTGTTTGCAAATAAATTTATAAAATGTGGTTATTAATTAATCACCACAAATATTTAATATTATTTTAAGAGCACAAAAATGGCTGGCTCCTGCTTATAGATAGATAGCATTAGTTTCCATTTCGTTCTGTATAATAAGATCTTTTGTTTATATTTTAATAATTTAGTTCTATTTATTGGCAAATCTAACAGCTCTATGATTTTTTTTTTTGATTTTCAATTTGACAAAAAAATCAAAATTAGTTAACTGAACTTCTTTTTCATCAGTCAGCCATGTTTTTGATAGTAATAGGGAAAAAAGTTTTTTACAAATAGAATCTTGTAAATCTGGATATAACTTTATTTACTATGAATCTGTAAAGTTTACCAAAAACAAAAGTAATCTTATATTGAAACCCACATGTGTCAATTGGAATGCATTTACACATTTCAATGATTTTATCTTAGTTAGAAGATGTATTCTTTAACAGTATCCTATGCAAGAAGGACCCCAAATAAACATTAAAAATAAAATTTCTCAATGACAAAAGAACAACTATTACGTAATTTTGCATAAAGTCTAATATATTTTCTACCAAACATATATATATGAAAAAAGAATCAAACTTATGATGTATCATCAATCTCTTAAATAGCTTCAACTAACCATAATAGAAAAATCATAAATCCTAGATTAAAAAAAAATAGTTGCTTATATTAGAAGGATGTATAACATAAGTATATAAATTTCATGTTTCATGCAATAGCTCGAAAACACACCCCGAACTAATATTTTTAATCACTAAACAATAATAATGAACTTTATTACATTTCAAATGTTTAATCTTTTTCACTAGTATGAATTTTACTTATGTATTTCATATTTTTTTGATTAAATGTCAGCAACTATGACGTGTTTTATAACACTAAAATTCTACGAGCCATTTGACAGGTAATAAAAAGTCTCAACAAATCATCAAAAAGTATAAATATTACTATACCTTTGCTACACGTTTATGGTTTTAGAAAAGAAAAAAAAAGTCCTACTCTCTCTTCAAAATGCTAATTCTAATGCCATGAAAGCTCGAAATATATTCCCTCCAGTAACCATGAAAAGTCTAAAGCCCAGAACATAAGATAATATTTTCACTGAATATACCGAATTTTCGTTTTTTTCTTGTTTATATTATGCTGCTCACTTTGTCCGGTGACACTTTCGATTAAAAAATATTACATTCATTCGACAAATAATCAAAAATATACATATTTTTATAGCTCTCTCTCTCCTCACATATATATTTTCGACTCTCTAAAATACCTGGTAGTCCTTTGATTTTAAAACCTCTGGGTATAGTTAAAAAAATTTTTAAAGGAATATGCATACTATATTTATAATCCCTTAAAATTAAAGATTATTTAAAACTTTAATGAAATATTAAAATTTTACTTTTTCTTTTTTGCCAATTTAGCATTTCTAATTCTTTTCATTTTCTCAAGGCTCTACTTTATTGAACTTATCCTCTAATATCATTTTATCAAATTTGAATTTTATAGATAGAGCTAAAATATAATACATGAAAATAACTCCCTAAATCCATAAGCCGGTCGGTAGCCCTATAACTTTTGAACAAAACTTTTCTTAAAATAGCCCACGTGTCACCTTTAATCACCGCAATAGTTTAGGTATTTTAGAAGTTTAAATTGACATAAGCTTAAATAAAAAGCTAAAGAGAAAGGAGGAGAAAATACAGAACAGCTTATAGGAGAATAACAAATTATATACATATATAAGTGTTAACTCAACAGTTTGAGATTGAAAAGCATGGTAAAGATTTTTAGTCCTTTACAAACAGTGAAAGGAAATAGTTTGATTTATTGTCATTTAAAATTTTCAATTGCGTGAAATACGTTAGATAAGTGATTTTTATTTTTCATTTTTTATTATTATATTTTTAGTAATATTATACTTTTTATGACTAAGAAATCTATTTAAGGATATTTTCAAATTATATTGTTGTATTTGTGCATATGTGTTCAGTAAAATTACATATCATGCTACTAGTATTAGTTTTATTAATTGAATTAATATTGTGATAGATCCAAAAGAAAGGTAAGTTATAGTTAAAATTAAAACATTCCTTATAATTAATGAAAATTTATTTTTTATTTAAAATAATAAAATACAGATTTCACTATAACCAAAAACTCAAAACCACCAGAGAATATTTTTTAATACTATATAAGGTATTAAAATTCCAATGGACATATAATTATTTTTTACTTTAATTTAAAAACAATATAAAATAAATATTTTTCATTGGTTTTATGGAAACAGCATTATAAAAATACATTTATTGCACAATTTGCTACAAACTTGTGGCTTTTATTTTCTGATTTATATATTTGTATACTACACTGGCACTGATTACTAAAATTAATGTCAAAACCTTTCTATATATACTTTTTTAACTTAAATAAGTGTTTGGTAAACACTACTACTATAAAATGTTACTGACAATTTTTGATTTGTCACATTTTCTTGATAACAATTCCATTTTGTTAGTTGGTAGAAAATTGAAAAAAAAAGTTTTATTTTTAAATTTTGGAATACTATATAATTTGGCGAAATATGAAAATATTTCGAAAAATTTATATTACTAATGTGATTTTTATTGTATTTAATGACTCAAAAAATTCTACTAATGTTTTGAACATTAAAAAAATTACCACTATTCAAAACTCTTGCATCCAAATTAGATAAAAAATTGCACTTTTTTTTTTATTAATTTTGAGAAATCTTTTTGCACCTTTTTGAAATAATTTTTTTGTATATCCGTAGGGATGTAGGAAATACCAGCTGGATGCAATGTAAAATTAATTTTCAATTCATATTTAATAATTATATTTGATTAATAATAAGTTTGACTTATTATAATTATCCTGGCTGAAATTATTCTTTCTTTTTTTATATATATACCTACATATAAATAAAAATGATTACATTTTCCTAAAAATTTAATTCTTTTGATTTACAAAAATGCCTAAATATACATTTTTTGTATAGAAACTTATGAAAACTTCTATACCTATATTTTCTATTTAACAATTTTTCCCTTATCAATATATTCATATGCCCTTAGCTATTAATTAATATTAATAATTATTTTGAATTTTGTAAAGCTATGAAATAAAATAATATTTTACCTAAAACTTCTATCAATATTTCTGACTTATCTAAATGGGTTCGATAGTATTTAAAACTCAACACAAATTTGTATCAACTAATTTTTTATCTGAATCCCTAATCGATTATTTTCTTTATAGCCCAAAATATTATTTTTCTTTTTCAATAAAGTTGTCAGTTTTAGCTTTAAAAAAAAAAATAATAAAATAAAACAAAACATATCTTTTTTTCAAAAATATGTAAATGAATTTAATTATAAAAAATAATATTTTTGTAGCAATATTATTAAGAAGATATTATCAAAATGAAAACACTACCTTCCGAGGGGTTTCAATTTTAATAAAAATTCATGAAAATATTCTAAATTGTAATATTGTGTGCTCCTTTTTATATTTTGTAAGAGCTCAGAACTTTTTATTTGACTACATAAATGTTGAAAAATTTACACCATACATTCCCTACAGAGTATTTAATTTTTATTATTTGATGGTTAAGAATTTCAGCACATGGGTTTCAGGAGGTATAATCCGCCATTTTTAAATACTGAAATATAAATATTTATATTTAAATGACAACTTTTTAAGGTAAAATAATGTGAAACATTAACCTAAATTATTTTGAATTGTAATATATTCTTCCTTATAAACATTAAAATTAATTACCTCTAATAACAAATTTTTTTTGTTCTTGTTGTTAACAAAAAAACAAGCATTTTTAAGAGTCAATGTTGCATAGTTTTAAAAATAATTTAAAATTATTTTGCAATAATATTTTTAATTGTGCTGAGTAGCTCTTATTTTCATAAAATTTAACGTTTTTAAGCAAATCTTATTCTTCATTGTCTTACCTTACCTTACCATAACAAGAAAATTATGCTTTAAGTAAAGAAAATTTTACTCATGAGTATTTTAATGGAATAGTTTTCTATAATTTTAAGTCAATTAATTTTTGACAGTATAAAAATTCTCATAAAGTAAAGTAATTAAATTAATCAAATGTCAATATAATCAAGTGCAAGAGTGACTTTTTATTTAAAATGAAATTTATATAATATCCAAAATATAATTTGAGCTAAACATAATCTTATTATACGTTAGACATATTTAATTTTGAAAATAATTATTAAAGACATTTAAAAGCAAACTTCTCCTCAACTTTTATTAAATTTTAATTTTATTAGCATTACTTTTCAAAACTTAAGCTAACATTTAGTCGATATTTGTGTTATTTATTCTTAGTTGCTTAATAAACTGAAAAATATAGTTTTCTACTTAATAAATTGTTTATATATAATAAATCAGTGTTTTTTTGAAAAAATTTTTGAATCTATTTGCACTTAAAAGACACTTTAAATTTTTTTATCGTAAATGCAAAATAATTATTTAAGGAAGGTAAATATTAAAAGTTTTACTAAAACCATTTTGCTAGACAAATCATATAGCCATCATATTTTTTCGAGAACATTGAAGCATTAATATTGAAATTTTTAAAAACAAATAATTAATATTATTGTATTATTAAATAATTAAATTTTAAATACATTAAAAAAACTCCCTTCATGTTGCCATAAGAAAGCTAAAGTCTACAGTTTAATGTCAGACTTTACAAAGAGTTAAAAACTTAGCATGAGTATCACAGAAATGTTACACAAATTAACTTTACCAGTCCTCTAATTTGAAATGTTAGTACATATGTTACCACTGATTAATTATTAAATATAATGTAAGCTTCAAAAAGTTTCAAGCTACATTATTCATTTTGTTTTATATTTGTTAATATCATGGTATACAAAGATATTCTAGTAAGCTCCTTATCAACTATACGTCTTCAAATTTCTTATAAAATTCTCACAGCAACGTAACAATCAATTATAAATATGAACTTGACAGTTTATTAGAGGATTATACCAATTTTTGTAAGAAGTATTGTGTTAAATTAGTTTTGCCAAAGAATATATTAAAAAATCACATAACATTTTATTTTTTTTAAATATTAAATTCTAATACAATACTTCGACTTTATTCATTAATACAATTTCTTTCAACACATCTTTAGTTTTTGTATACCAGCCGTGTAATATGTTATATTTTTGGCTTTAAAAAGCCTTCAGCTTCAACGATTACTTCTTAATTTAAGCTTAATCACTTTTAGTTTGAAAGCTACTAGATCAGTCAAAAACGCTAAAAAAAAGTTTTCGCAGATGTTAAAGACATTACTTTCCTTCTTGTAACACAATACAAGAGTTATTTTTAATAGTACTTCCTTTCTAATGGTATTATATGGGCTGAATCTAAAAAGCTTCCCAAAATACATAAGTTTTTGTTACTTCAAATGATTTTCATCGGATATTTTATTCAAACGCCTGCCAATTTGTTTGTAGAATATAGCGGTATATTGTCACATCAATTAAACAAAAAAATCCATTTTATCGCACTCAAACATCACTAAAAACTGCTCAAAATTATTGACATATTTTAGCTTTGGAGGAAGTGTAAAAAAATCTCAGCGTCAAACGTTGATTTTGCTGATTTTAATATCTTCAACAATAACAATAGTCATTCTTCAATATAAACACACTATAATTGGGTGAGCATATATACCATTTAGCATAATTTACGTTTATATATCCTTGTTTAAAGTTATGAAACGGAGTCTAAAGCCTAATATTATCGCATTTGTTCTAATAAAAACACAATAATAATAAAACACATGAAATTACTTTGAATCCATTATTAAAATAATAACAAAATTAGCGTCACTTAAAATACTGTAACTCCTAAGCTAAATGACAAATTTTTATTACAAAAAGGGCTTAGTGAGAGACATACAAAGTTTATTGTAATTTCAGTTTTGGTTTAATCTGAGACAGTAATAAAGTGATAAAGAAAACCAAAACGAAAATTCAAGGCTAAGGAAAGTGATGATAATTTTGATTTTCAAATATTTTAAGAAATTTTGATATATAAAAATTGAGGTAATATTTCCTATGAAGTTACTAATGTGGCCGGAAAAATTATATTATAAAATTAAAGTTTATTGAAAATCAACAACCGAAAAATAATTTTTTTTGAGAAATTCATTTCGACCAAAAATAAAAGAAAATGAAAATGCATAATACTAAGAATATTTAACTATAATTTTTGTTGCTAATACATTTTTTAGCATTAAAAGCAATTTAAAAATCTTAAAATAGCTAAGTTTCATGCTTTTAGATGCTTTTGAGAGAAAAATTTGATTTCCTGCTGTGGTTAGATGACCGGATATTCACTTTACCTTATAGACACAAGCTTACATAAATTACTTTTCCCAAATGGAAATCTATAAAGCGTATCATTTTAACATGATACAGCCAGATAACATTTTTTATACTTAAAATCAATTTTTAAGCAATCAACGGAATAATAATAATACTCATGTGTTATTATTATTTCACTTTAACAAGCAAAAGACTTAATTAAATAATGTTTTAAATCAAATATATATGAGCCATTTATTTTGAAAATGGTGTAGGTCACATTTTAGAAAAAATTCAGTTAACATTTAAATTACTTTCCACTCGTAATTCAAAGGATTAAAAATTACTGAGATTTTAATGCGAATATTTTTACTAATCAGTGATACAGAAAAGGTTTTGTATTTGAAAGTGGTGTAAATCACCTTTCTGAGAAAATCATCTACTGGGCTTTGTGATAAAGATACTTAAACTGTTTGGCTTATTATATTTTTAATATATATTTTATTTAACAGAAATATTCACGGCAAATACGAAAAAAGAGTCACCGTAAAATAAATTTTGTTTTGTCAGATGAAGAAACAATTTTCACGGCCGAGCAATTAAGCATTTTTTGGTCTATGGTACGAAAAAGCTGAATAAAATAAATATTTTTTAGCATTATAAAATACAATGTCCTTTGATTTCCTATTTATTCCTTATTTGCATTTCATTTGATAAAAATTACTAAATTATTAAATTTAATAAGTTGTTTTCTCATGAGTGTAATGAAAAAATATTTGAACACTATGAGTATTTTTGCATAATTCAGAGCGTAAATATGTTGTTTTAAAGCTTTTATAACTTTCATAAGTTTTTAAAATTATATTTTTCAGTGAAATCCAGCATCTTTAGCTTTATTTAAAAATTTTTGTTTGTTAACTTAGAATAATTGGTGTGCTTACATTAAATTAATTGTAAATATGTTTATAAAATATCAACTCTATAACTCTCCAAAATGTATGCATTATTCAAATTTAACCTTTCTTTTATCGAATATTGTGTAACTTTTGGAATGATGAGTCAATAATGATTATTGTAATAATTTAATTTCATTATAATAAAAAAATAATTATAAATAAACATATATTTTGTGATTGTATTCGATAAAATCTGGCATATTATATGTGATTGGCAGGACAGGAAAGTAATCCCGCTGAATTTTATGTATACCTAAACCTGAAAGAAGAACACCAACCCAAAAATAAGTGTAAAAACTAACAAAAGAAAACTTTATTTTAACAAAACTTTCAGTGACAAATACAAAATAAATTTTTTCTCATTTACAAATTGAATTTTTGTATAAAGTGTCTATAGCTGTAAATGTGGCCTTTTATTAAGGGGGTATTCTGGTCTAGAAATTTACGGTAATCCTCTAGATTGATTATTCGTTTTTTTGTTACTTTAGACTACTCATGTCAGAGGGTTAAAATCGTGGTGACCATCGAGCACCATTTATTTGAAACCCCCCCACTTCAGCAGCCTGTAACTTTTAGATTTTTGATTTTTTTCAATTTTTTTTTTGTATTGTTTAGGAATCAATAAATATTACACAAAAAAACGGATACTGAAAATATTGTTTGTTCTTTTTTTATTGCTCCTCATAAAGTACCCCAAATTCATGTCTCTAGACCAGAATACCCCGTTAAGAAGCAATCAAAAGGGGACAAAAAGTTTATTTTTAAGTGACAAACTAATTGTGGTTCTAATTAGTTTCTAGATGACTTTTTTTTATTATTATTTCCTATTCAGTATTCTGTGGTGAAATATTTCATATATTACAAAAAATAATAATTTGATGTATTTTTCTATAGTTATTATAAGACACGTAGGCATCAACAAGTAATTATATATGTAACATATGTAGTTGCCTTTAGCATATGATGATAAAAATATATAAGCACTTACTTTTACATGCTTTTCATCCCTTAGTTCTCTAATAAGAGAAAACTAAAACTTTTTACAAAAATGTACATAAATTTTACTAAGTAACTAGATTCCCTATGTAACCAGAAATTATAGAACTCCTTTTTAGCAAACTCATGACCAATTTTCTCTTGAGGACACTTGTGATGTCCTCTTTAGAACATTTATTAGTTAATAAAGATGTCTAGAGTATACTAGAATATCTATAGAGAATCTTAAAAGCAGTCACGTTTGAAAGTTGCTTCTGATCACCCTTTTAAGCTAATGTAGTTTAACTATTTCTATTTTGCAAGTAAATATATACATATATAATTTTAATACTGAAATTAAGAACTATTTATATTTTCAAATAATTTGAGCATTTTCAGTCTTTCAATCGTAAAAAGTTTAATCAACTTTTTATAATCCAAAGGTATCGACAAATTAGAATTTTAGGATATTCAAATTATTTTTTCTATTTTCTTTTTACTTTCAATTAATCCATAACATTTTATAAATATTGTGTCGAAATTTCAAATTAATCGGAGTAAAATTGCAAAAATTTATGAGCTTAATTGTCCTTTGCTTTAAAGCAAAGTAATGAGTGAGCTAAACTCTAAACCGTTTTCCTGAAACTTGTTATTTTCGAAGCCGAAAAATCTACTTATCCAATCGTTTTAAAATTATATACAATACTTCTTCACATATTTTACAACACATTTTCCTTTTATTAATTATTATTTTACAATAACAAATAAGTCAAAGTACCGTATAAGTAGTATAGTAGTATAGTACTTTAGTATATATAGTAGTAGTATAGTAGTATAAGTAGTTTTTTAAGCAAAAATCAGTACTTTGACTTCCAAAGGCTACCAAACTTTAAAAATTTTCAAAAAGAATCCCTCATTGTTACTTTGAAAAGCCTTTTCATTAATAAATAAATTTTGATTCTTTGATTTTAGATGATTCTGTTTCAAGGCCTCTCCCGACATTCCTTGCCGCTCGCTCTATTTACTAGTTAAGCAAATTAAAAGTTTTCCATTTGAAATGTCTGATTGGAATATTTTTAAAACTATGAAAGGCTTTAATAACTTAAGAAAACTGTTTAAGGAATTTTCAAATTCATAAAACAAAGTTTGTCATTTTTTGTTTAAAGAAATCCCATAAAAATTATCGCTGAAAGGTTTTGTGGTTCCAGTAAGAATACGGGAAGGATTGCTGATCAGAAAAGCTTTGTATCAAAAATAAACATATCAATTTATCATTTTTATTTTATTTTATTTTTCATCTTAAATCTTCTAAAAAATATTCAATAGTTTAAATAATGAGCAAATTTTTTCAGAGAATTAAAAACGTAAAAAATTATATTATTTCTAGGAATAAAAGTAATTTCTATTTGTTGTAAAATCATTTAAAGTTCTCTAAAGTTATATTTTTCAAAACAAATTAAAATCCTTTAAGAAATATATGATATATGTAATCTTATATATAGATAGCTGTGCCAAAGCTATGAATTCTCTTATTTTAAATATTTTCCTAAGCCTTTTATATTGAGCAACTGGTTTTATATCTAGATATTCCTTTTTACACAAATTTTGTTGATTTTATTTTATTTCACACTTTCATCAATGCAATAAAATTTTACTTTATTTCTTTTTCACTAAATGACAAAGGAAACATTTTATGGTTTAGGTTAACACTTTCTTTTTCCTATTTTATGATTATCTCTATTAAATTTTAAAGAAAAACTGGTCTCAAAAGAAAAATTTAACTACATATAAAAAAAGTAAATTAAGGTAAATTTTTTTAGTAGGTATCGTAAACAAGTTACCTATAAAAACTTCTCAACGCACTAATCAGTATTACAGGTAATTTAGAAGAGGTTTTATAGCCAAAAACTTTAATTGGATATTTAAAAGTTCAATATATTATTTAACTGCTGATGGTTATAGCCTTGATTTTTTTTCGCTAAATTTTTTTAAAAATTCGGATTTTAATAAAATTGATACCAGTAATTCTAAAGATATTTAGAAGCATAATTATGTGAAACTCAGCTTCAGAAAATATTTGGAAGAGGTTTTTCAATCAAAAATTTTCTTTGAAAATTTGATGAACTTTTTTTCAATAGTTTAATTTGTGTAGTCAATTTCAGTCTCCCTGAATAATCATTTATGAGCATAATTATGTAAAAAATTGTTTAATAAATAATTGAGAATAGGTTTCTTAGCTCAAAACTTTGGAAAATTTATCAAAATTTGAAAAATTCTCTAATGGTTTTTTGAAGGCCTGGATTACTTTTTTAGCGAAATTTTTTGAAAACTTCAGATTCAAATATAATCGATGCCAGTGATTCTATAGAATTTTTTGAAAGCTAAGCTTCACAAAAAAATTTAGCCACTGTCATTCATTATTATGATTTATTTATAGTTAGGAGTTGAACCATATATAAAATACCAGTTTCAGATTTAATGATATTATCTTCTATATTAATTTCGTTTCATTTAATTACTATAATTCTGCAAATAACTATCTCTATCGCTGTTTCATCCTTAAATCAAAGCATAGTGGTAAGTTTTGCTCGAATTATTTTCCAAATGGCTCCAAAATCTAACTTTAATAGAACGGAAACTTATCCTAATTCACGTGATGGCCAACTTTGAAGCAAAAGCTGGCAAACTATTAACACGATTGTATTCTACATGCATTCTATGCAACATTTAAATCTATTTCATTCAACTTTTCTACTAATCTAATTACGAATATTATTTCCCACTTAAACTTGTAATGAACAGTCCTCGTTCAAATCAAAGAGGGGATGATTATTTCTCCTAATTCCTTAATTTATTTAGTATTTTGTCAGAAAGGAATTCATACTAATTGAGTTTTGTTAATTTATTTTACATATTCACATAAAATTGCCTTCTCTAAATGTCATATGTTATTTTTTCAAGTAACTTTTGCAGTATGCTCAAAATATTATTGTAATAATTTGTTTTCAAATATATTATAAAAGAAAAATATTGTTGGCTAATTTAAACAATTTTAGCTAAATAATGTATGGATTTAAAAAATTATTCTCCCGGTAAATAAACAGAAAATTGTTAGAAATTCGAAATACATAATCCTCTTAACGCTGAAAAAACAAAATATTTGAAAAATTGAACCTGATTTTCCATTAAATTCAATTTTTTTATAATTTACATAAAATAAAATCAAGCTAGACATCTAGCTTAATTTTCAAATAACATGCAAAGAGAAAATTTTCAATTAAATTTTAATTTGATACAAATAAAAGAATTCCCTAAAGCGTATTTTTGATTTAGATGCCGAAATATTTTTGAGTGAGTGGCAGTAAGCTATGGGTTGTGTTTCTTAAGAATTTACTTAAAAAAAAGCTTCTTATCCTGAAAATATGCTAAAATAGTTTATAGAACTTTCATATAATTTTTCTGTTTTTAGAGGGAACAGAGAAAAACAAACAAAATCTTTTAATCTATAAAATAGAAGTTCACAAGAAATGTGTATCTTCACAAAATAAGATTATATTATATTAGGTGACTATATCCGAAAATGATTTTTTAGAAAATTTCTTTCAGTATTGATACAGAAATGGTAAAATTTAAGCGATAAAACCTATTTCTAACCAAATAAATTACTTACAGGATCAAATATTTTATCTAGAAATATCTAACAAAGGATGTACCCCAACCTAAACTCACCGTTTTTGTTGAAACTTGAATATGTTGTAATACATTAAAAACTAGAAGACCCGTGTTTTTTTTTATCTGCCCACATTCACTTTAAGGGGGTTAAATCAAATTTTCCCTATGACTCGAGTTGTAGTTGATACTTTTCAGTTAAATAAAATTATTTTAACTTTTATTCTAAAATGAAATGTTTTGATAAGTTTTGATATCATGAGGGCTACATCCCCTAATTTTTCTTAGGGAAAATCAACATTTTTCTTTGTATTTTCGCAATAAATTTTTATCAATTTTCCCTAATTTTACCAATTTTAACATTGTAAATGTGTTCCTTATAAATATTTTTTAATGTTTGGTATGAAATCAAATCAAAATTTTGAATTGGTTGGACTTGTGAATGAAATTCCATGGTTTTACTATCTAGCCCAAATTATACCTAATTTTATTTTGTAATTCCCTAGCACATTCTTCAAAAATTAAAGATAACTATTTTGTATTTCTTGGCAAAAGTCATATATATTTTTTCTATTGTTTTAAAACAGGAGATTTTTTCTAATTATAACTCAAAAAAAAACTGACTTATTTAATCTTGCTCGCCTAACAATATCCAACATTACTCATTTCTGAGTCAAATGAATAATTTGAATATTTCCGGATAACGATCTTTAAGAAGTAAAACTTTCCGTGCTTTTGACTCAAAATTTTTATTTTCAGCTAAATAATTAAGACTTTTAAGAGTAGCATTATATTAAAGGATTAAAAATCAGTTGAGTATCCTTCTTTCTCAGTGATAGTGTAAATCTATTTAAGGTTCTTTCATTTATTTTCTTGTATTTAATAAATTTATGTTAATTTGTTTTTACTATTCTCATATATTTGTTTTCAGTTTTTACTTTTTTTTTTTTTAAGCTCTATGGAAAATGATTTCAAGATTCAGGTATATCTCATGTAATACGGAGGAGTATTTTTTCTATTTAAAAAAGCATCTATTTTTCTTTTCTTTTTTTAACATTTCATGATTTGCGCCTCTTTTTATATAAATTTTTAGTATTTTTATTGTGTATGTTTTAATTCTATTTTTAAAATTTAAGTCATCCTTGATAATATTTATCGACTGATTCCTTTTCAATCATTAAAAATAAGTATATCCAAATAAATTTGGTAAATATTGAACATAATCTCCATACCTGTGAATAAATTGATGGATTGACCTAGGGTGAATAGTCTGTGAGTGAAGAATAACAAATATTTTAAAGGAAATCGTATTTTAATAAGCTTTAGAAAAAAATTCAAGCATAGAAGACTTTGTAAAGGTTCAACTTTTCAAACATGATATAGCAGTTTATCTTAAGCTTGTTTTTCAAAACAAAATCATAAAAAAAATAGAAAAAATGCTTAGAATAAATCCATCTTCTTTAATTTTATTTTAAATATTTCTTCAAAAATTTCTTTGATTTTTAATAATAATCATCCTTAAATTTTTTAAATTTTAATTCTGATGAATATTAAACAGTAAAACACAATTCACACAAAGTATAATATTCAGTTACATTACCCACAAATTAAAGACATTCATTTATTTTATTTCTTTTTTGTTATTACTGTGTTCCATCAAGGATAAAATATCAACAGTCCTTTGAATAATTACCATCATTATAAATCATAAAATACCAAGTCAAATCTTATTTTGGATCAACTTCCTTCAAAAAAAAAAGAAGAAAAATTCATTTTTACATTGTCATTAAAATTACTTCAAAGTTTTGTAATTTTTTATTTAAAATACATAAGATAAATTTTTTAGGATTCAAATTAAGTAATATTGTATAAGCTTTCAATATAAAAGCTTATAATTTAACAGAAAAACAACAACGTTGATAAAAACAAAGAAATATTTTCAAATAGAGTTAGCAATCAAAAGAAATGTATAAATCTTTTCCTCCATTAAAATTTTCCGCTTCTTTTTTCAAACAAATGGCAAATAATTTGTAAAGAAGAAATGACAAATCAAAGCCCTTCAGAAAAGTTTATCATCTCATGAACAATAAACAAAATTCATTAAAATATAGGTAACACATGTACTGGATATATTTTTCATAGTATTTTCTATAAAACGAATACTAGGATATACATATATAATCAATATTGATTTATGGTTTAAATTATACAGCAATATAACTGGATAATATCAACTGCTAATATAATCATCAATAACATCAGCTTAAGCAATTTTGCATTCACTATTTTTGGCATTTATGTATTTCTAAAATAAAATGACATGTTAAATCCGAAAAAAGTGTTTAAAAAATTTTTCATATGAATATTTTTACTAAAATGCACTTGACATCTTTAATTCTTAATTTTAAATTTTAAAATTTTAAAAGAAGACCAATTATATTTTACTATTCCAAACTAAAACTAAGTCAAGAAAATATTTTTCAAAGTGCAATTTACAAAAACGTTTACATTTTTTTAAAACAAAAAATGTGTGGTTTTTAAATTTGTAGATGGCGGCTAAGTGAAAAACTTATTGAGAAAATAATGTATCAACAAAGGATAAAAAACTTAATGACCTACTAATTGATATAATAGTTATGAAAATTGAGTAGTTGCATTAGAAGATAGTTTTCCTTTAAAATGCAAAAAAGGGACTTTTCACGATATCTTAAAAAACCTTCTATTCTAATTTTCTTAACATTTTCTTCAGATTTACCATGCTATATTTTTTTTAAAATTGAAAATAATAGATGGAAAAATTTTCCTAAATTTGTAAACTAGTGTAATTTATTGATATATTGAAGGCAAAACTATGGCTTAGCCTAAGTTAATTTATCTTTACAACCTTTAATTCTAAGTTGTAATTATTTTATGTATTTTTTTATACATTGGTCACGTTCCAACATTACGAGTATTAGTCTAATAAAAAAAAGAATCAGGTCAATTTCTCAATGTCATGGTCTATTTAGAAACAACCTATAAACTTTTCTGTTTGAATTAAACATAGGGTACAATATATTACGAAAAATCTGATAAACCTAAAATCAGTGTATCGATTTTATACATATATGTATATGTTTATATAAAAATCCGTTCATAAATTACGTGACTACATTGTATTACTTATGATAATAATTTCTGTAAGAAGTTTAATTAAAATAATACCATAGAGAAATTACTAAAGGTTTACCAATTAATTAACTTTAGTTAACATATATCTACACTATTTCATTTTTACCAAATCCTATATAATGCCATACAAATAACCAAAAATATATAAATTTTTAAAACTTATGATAAGTAGAATAATAAAAGAGAAATGTAAGTTTATATTGATTGAGTATTGTACTACATACACATAAGAAAAAAATTTACTCAATCGAATATATTTTACAACTATTTGACAATTGGGTCCTTATGAGTTATGTTTAAATTTCTAACCCAATAAAGCAGAAAATGAACTATAACAAAGAAATTCTGCCATGGACTGGGTGTGAGCATTTCAATTACTTACAACACCTTTCATTTCAGAAAAGAAAAAAGCCAATTAGTATGACGTCAACCTGCTATTAAGGTCGATTTTTATTGTTAAATAACCTTGAAAAAAAAAACAATGTTTAGAATACACAAAATACTGTTGTAATGGGCTGCACTGTACTTGTAAAGTGAGTGTGCTTAGTAGCCATAAAGTAGAAGAAATTAAAATTGTTTTTTATATGTATGTATATAACTTTTTTTTATGAGTATTCATTAGTATTTTATTAACTTTCAAAGTGTGGATATTATTTAACAGAAAAGAAATAATGTTAGAAAGCAAAAAACCAACAAAATCTTAAATCTCGGTATAAAATAGATGATAGTTTTATGAACGAAAATCAATTGAAGCAATATCCATAAAGATTTTTGACAAAAATTTCTATATAATCTCAACTAAAAAGTTTATGCTGCATTTTTAGGGAAAAATTTTAGCATGCAAGATATAAATTTCAAAAGCTTAAATAAAAATATAAGATTTGAACCATTTTTATTTCACAATTTTTCAAACCAATGCGAGCAAAGCACACTATTTATCCTTAATTTTCCTGATATAATTTTTTTTTGGAACTTTAATAACTCAATTAATATAAGTTTTTCTTTAACAAAGGTTTTAGGGAACAAATGTCGATCTTAAAAAAGTTTTAAATGACCCTTAATTTAAAAAAGGAATATATCTCAAACTTTATTTTAAGTTATAAATTATATTATAACTTTATGAATTTGCAGACTATAAGGATAACTCGTAGATGCGTCACTGGAATATTTTTCCATTATTTTTTAAATTATATATTTTAGAGTAATAATTTTAAAAATTTCATCAATTAAACATCTTTACGAGTATGTTTAAAGTTGTTGTAGAAAAAATCATTTCAAAATAGATTTAATTAGTCAAGAATTATGTCTTTTAAAAATATTGCGTTTTCTTTCCCATCTAATAAATTTGTAGTTGTTTTTATTTATTAAAAAATAAATTATCAAAAATATTAAGAAAAACACCAAATAAGTTATTCTTAAATAAAACTTTCGAGAAAATTAGACAAGTTTGACCAAACTTAACTACACAATACGTTTAATAATAAAAGGATATAACATTTCGACATTTAATATGGGCTTATCTTCTGAATCCATTTCTTTTATATTCGTTTACTTTTTTAACAATTTTCAATATTGTCGATGTCACAAAAATTCACGACAAGTAACTACAAACTTTTGAAAAGTGTCTTAAATTTTTTTCAGCCTTAAGCAAAAATTATTTTTAAAAAAATAATATTTTTTTGTGACTTACCTACAAGACAATAAGTTTAAGCTTAAATAAAGTACAAAAAAATTTTAATGTAATTAATGACTAACTATAGTTAAAGTAAATAACTTGAACTGGTAGTACAATATTAGTCCCTAGGTTAACATTCTAGTAGCTTATTATCAACGTAATTGACAATTACTGAATTACACCAATATATATATATATATATATATATATACTCTACATTCTGGTGATTCAAATAAAAGGAATTAACTGGGACAAGAAGAAAAGGGGTTAGAGTATTTTAACAAAGAAAATGCTTTAAAGTTAAATAAATCTTCATGGTACAATACTTTATTAAAGTTAATTAAGTGAAAGTTTATTTATTAAAAGGCACTTAGGTAATACAATTTTCATATATTTAAGCAAATAAATTACATTTAAAATTCCCATGTTATATAAATAGCATTGTCTACATTCTCAAATTAATAAAATCAATAAACTTTCCCATAAGTTACCAGTGTATTTTTTTTAGAATCTAAAGAGCTCAAAGATTTGGTACATTCTGATTTTTAAATAAAATAATATGAAAGCTGAGTACCAGAAACGTTTAAATCTCACTATGTCACATGATGTCACTATGTCAGTGATGTTTTCTTCTACTTTGGAAGTTTTTGACCGATTTTCACGGAGCTTATCGCCAAGCAATTAAGCTATACTATTAAATTCACTGCATCAGTAATTCTGCAAGTAATACACACAAAAATGAATGTGACAATTGTAAGTAAAATTTTAAGGGATTAACGTTTAAATTTTACAAAACAAAAGGATTTTTAACAACAAAACAGACAATTTTGAAAAACTTTTTAAGCTACCTATGTATTAAGTTTAACTAGATGTACTTTTATTTTGTTTATATTGTACCAAATTATATTTTTTAAATAAAAATTTGTTAAAAATGCATGCACCAAAATAATTGAAATTCAATCTATGAGTCATTTAGATATATTATTTTCTTGTTCACTATAGACAATTATCAATTGACTTGTAAATAGATATAAAGAAAATGCATTAATTGAATCTTTTGCGGATACGGATACCTTTTCAACCGAGAAACTTCGATAAAAAACTTTCTTGATTCTTGCTTTCTTGAAGAAGTTATGTAAAAACAGGAACTTTTTAGTAGGTACTAAGTAAGCCAAATTTGTACCATTTTTTTTCTGTTTGGTTACAAATTCAAAATAAACTAAACTTTGCTTTCTCAACAGAGGGTAGTGGCCAAAATGTTTGATGACTATCAAATATTTTTTTCCCTGATAATTTCGTAAAATCTAAAAATAGAAACATTTTAGTGTTTTTAATATAAATAAATGGAACAAAACGATATATTGTATTTTTTAATAATGCTTAATATTATCATTTACATTCTGAGAAATGTGATTAATTAATAAAAACGATTAGACTTCTTAAGTCATAAATTTAATAAATTTTTTGGAAAATTTAATACAATTGATCGAGAAGTGTAAATTTTTTACTAGAAAAACCTACAAAAAAATTCCCATATTGCTTAATTTTATATAATCATTAGAAAGAGAGACTAAAACAGGACATATTATTATTATATTTTCATTTTAGATGGAAACGTTGTATACTGGACGTATTAATAATTTTCTATCATTACGAAATTCTTCTGGAACTCCTTTAGAAGAAATTTGGGAAGCGCAATGGGGTGCACAAGGAAGTTTAATAGCACTAAGTGTGGTTTTAGGAAGTTCTATTAGTCTTGTTGGTCTTGCTTTTGCTTTTATAACATACAGGTAAGCATTTAACTGGATAACGAAAAATTCAAATATATATTAAACACTGATAACTTTTTAAATTTTAATGTTTATAATATGAATTTTTTATTTTAAATATTTAAAGAAAACATTAATAAACTTATTTAATTTTTCGAAAAAATTAGTCACTCACGTGCTTACGTATATGTACAATTACTGTTGTTAAATCTACAATTTACTTCCTCTATTTCAGATTTTATTTTCATAACTAACTGAATTATAAATCAAAACTTATATATTTTATAAGCAAAAATATGATAAATGTTGTCATTACATTTAAAAAAAAAAAGGAAAACTAAATTTTATTGATATAAAAAGTCAATGTAACATCTGTGTAGTATGAAAAATGATATAGGAAATATTATTTGTATAGTTTTTCTTTCATTTTGGAGCTATATAATTTTGTGTCAATAAATGACATACTATCTTTCAATCATTTTTTCACTAGAAACAGTGTTTACTCAATAATATCTTGCTATGGGTTACTATGGGTGCTATGGATTACCCTTAAAAATAATTAGAATATAAATTTTTTATCTTTTAACTGAAATTTGGCTAGTAAGTAGTATTTCGCTTAAGCAAGCAGTTTTTTCTCTTAAATTTTCGTCATATATAAAAAGACATTTGTTGTCTTTGTTTGGTGACAATTTATACAATTTTTAAGAAGGTCAAAACTCAGAAAAATATTTTCAAATGAAAATATTTAGTCAATCAATGACAGTCATTATTTTTACCATAAAAATGCGATCTTAGTTACTTAAACCAATTTTTGATAATACAAGTACTCTGTCATTAATATCAAACTATCATTATTCAATCATTAGTCCAATATAATCATTATTTATTGAAGCTTATTTCTCAATAGGAAATCATAAAAAATTTTAAATAACTAAACATTGTACATCTTGAAGGATTTCTTCGATTATATTAAAAGTCTTAAGAAAACTTTACGTCATGTTACAGTTTATTCAATATTGTTTCAAAATTTGAATACAATTAAAAATAAAATGTCAAAAAATTAAAGAAAACCATTTCTTCAGCTTAAATTTGCGATTAAGCCTACTAGCCAGCTCAACAATGCAAATTGTTCCATAGAAAAGCAAATTTTGCTAGCTACTAAAGTACCATACAAATATTCTGATTATATTATAACAAAAACTTGATAGCAATAAGCCTGGAATAGAACCAGTTTCAAAAAAAATGTATAAATAGACAGCAGATAAGAGAAATTTAAGTCAGTCAGATTTGTGGAAAGTAGAGCTAAAGTTAAAAATAAAATTCAATTTTGAAAAATTCTCTAAAAGATTTCACTTTTATTCTGATTATCGACTTATTTCAATACAAAACTCGATTACAGATAATTGCCGTATTGCTATTCTCAAATTTTATAGTATATCTTGAGCTATGGTGTTTCACACCAATATAAAAACTTGTTATTATTTTATACATAATAATATACCTAAGTTATACTCATTAATTAAATGCATAATATTCACCCTTAACCTAGTAAATATATTTAATTAAGAAAGAGAATTTCACTTAAAATTTAGGCTATGGCCTTTTTAGAAGCGATTTTTAACAACTTTATATATGTATATACTTGGGTGAGTCCAAGTAACTAGTGATTTTTCTTATTTTTACAAGATTTATTGACGATTTTCAATCAAATGTTTAAAGTCAATAGGGCTCCATATAATTTATGTACTTTGTAGACTCTTTACTTTTAGATATTTAAAATATTTCAAAAATCAATTCAAATACATTATATATAGTGCTATTATGTATAATTCAAATACGATGTTTAATATAAGCGTAATTACAATATCAGATAGCTACAAGCAGAATATTCATATGCTTATTTTGTTTTAATAGTAAGACAAAAAAATTTTAAAACTCTTTTATAAATTTCAATGTAAACAAACTATATACCTTATTTTTCTTTTCTCTTAACACTCAAGTAACATGAAAATGTACTCTAAAAATTTATTTGTTATCCTCTTCAATGTCAAAGTTGATGCTGGATTACTATGAAAACTCAAAATGATTCAAAAGTTCTGACATACATTAAGCTTAAGCCTTTTTTCTTTTTGTATTTTGTATTTTTATATCTCGTCACTTTTATGGTAAAACCATTTTATTTTGTCTATAAATCAAATAAAAGACTTCAAGTTTTATGTAAAACACAAAATTGTTTCACAGTTTTCACGTATTATTTCTATTTTTTAAATTTAATATAATAAAATAGCACATCAATTGACTTACATTATTTCTTTCTTTCTTTTTTTGTAAAAATCATATTAAATACAAAGATTATTCATGAAATTTATTTTATAATAAAATTTCAAATGTATTTTTTTATATTGTAGCAGTGATAAAAGCATGTTTTAATATTCCAATTGTAAACAAAATATCATAAAATAAATAAAACAAATAAGAATACAACTTTACCCATTTATTTTCATGTATATACACACTTTAGTTTTAGTAAAATGGTTCTTCTGGTGTCAGTCAAAACACGTACAAAATGCTATTGACTTTTGTAAAAGCAAAATAGAAAGTTTAATAAAATAATCCCTCAAATCATTATAAACATTTATCTTGTAATTTAATTTTAACAACAATTATTGTAAAAAAATTTTTCATGCTGATGTTTTGTATAAAATTCGATATAGTAAAAAATAAATGGATAATATTTCCCTTTAAAGATACTTAAATTAAATTTCCACGAAATATTATGAATCCATTCTAAAGCTTTAATACAGACATTCATAATTAATAAATATTTGTTTCAATTAAAAACCGAAGTATCAAAAGTTTAATTGAAATATTTAAAGGACTTCTTTGTTTTTCTATTGGATAAATTTATTCTAAAGTGTTTTTCATATTTATCAAATTTTAGAAATTGTCTGTTAATTTTCAATTTTAATCAGTTTGTCAGTAATTTTAAAGCTAACTTAAAAAAAAGCATTAAGATTTTTTTTTTATATGTTTGTTTTTTAAAAATATTTTAAAAAAAGATTGTATACTAGGAATAAAAATTATTTATAAAAACAATAATTTGACTAGCATTGCTTAAGAAAAATATTTAGGGATAAAAGCCAAAAATGAAGCCTTAAGAAACTATAAAAGTATTTATGATATTGACTGATATTGTTTGGCTCATACTGCATTTACATAAGCTCTATTGATAAGATATCAAATTAGAGACAACAAAATTTCTACCCTTACGTAGTTAAGGTCCGACCGAAAACTTGGTCTCGGCCTACTCTCGGCCGAAATCCAGGCCAAGATCTTGGTTCTTGTTCTCGGCTTAAATTTGCCGAGATTTTCGGCCATAGCTGAGACTGCACACGTGCCAGTCTATCAGTAAGCCATCAAAACTCAACAAAGTTTTATCAGCTCCACTGACTAGCGTTGCGAGGAAGCAACTTTTAAGTAGAGCTGGGCAGCTATATGATGAGAGGCGGCACAACTTAAAAGGAGAAAATGGAGAAAAATTACTTGTTTTGTGTCATAGTATTAGCTTATTTAATTTTGAGTATTAAAAATGTCCACATACTCATACACAGAAAATACAACAATTTATTGCATTTTTAACTTTAACTATCTTACCCATTTTAGCTGCTATGTTTTTAGTCTCGTTCTCGGTCTCGGTCTCGGTCTCGGTCTCGGCCGACAGTGAAAAATCATTCTCGGACCTTCCGTATTTTATTCAAATCTTGCCTTTCAAATGGTACTTGTAGCAGCTGGCCTTATAATTAACCATATTAAAAAATAATCAAGGAAAAAAACAATTATGTTCCAATATTTCTTAAAGTTATATTCTATAATATGAAAATATAGTTCCACAGTCCAAAAGTTTCCAAATTTCTGACGTGTTTTATTTAATTTTTCACATTTCTCGTTACACTCTACTAAATATATAAATTCAATAATTTTTCTTTTTATTACCATGATTAAAATAGGTTTCTCTCTCTCTCTCTTTCTCTTTATTGATGAGTAAGTATATAGTAAGGCTCTCAAATATTGATTCAGAGAATTTATTTAAAAAATTATCTCAAATTATCTTTCCTATGTTTTACATGTTGTAAGATTGTTTTTTTTTGTTTTAAAACGTCTGTTGGCTTAAAAATAGTGTAATCTCATTAATTTTTCTGCTTTTTGAGTGTGATTACCGAGCTCCCTAACAAGTTGACCAGTTGACCAGACTTTTAGGTTCAGAAATTTTTTTCCGAACACAATTTATTGTATTCTATCCATATAATTTAAACATTCAAATTAATGTTTTGTAATTGGACTTTTTTACATAAAAAAGAACGTCAATTTCATAAGAAATGCAACAAGAACCAGTTTTTAGTTTTCTTAAAAAATATATTGCAACATTTGTTTAACGATATATTTTACTGTTCTTATAAGAACCGTAATAATTGCTAGTACCCCAATCTAAATAGCTTATAACCACCATGAAATATGTTTAGAATACCCCAAAAATCTTATTAATTTTCTAGGGAAATATTTTCTATTTTTTAAGTTTTTATATAGAAATTTATTTGTTTTTTTTTTTTTTTGTTAACCCAGAGCAACTAAATTTTGTAAGTATATGATCCTACATTGAAGAAAAATTTAAGCAGCCAAATATCAAAATTGAAATTTAGGGTAGACCACCCGAAATTTTAATTCAATAAAGTCCCATATTAAAAATAAATTTTCTTTTATCTAAATACCAATTTAGTTGGCTAATAATATCTTTAACCTTTTTTCCAGCAAAAATATAAACCAACATCAAAGTAATTTACCTTCAAACAATTTCTAACAGTCAAGGTGAAATATTTTTTCCTTCCTTTTCAACATTTAGTTTTTAAAGAAATCTAATAATTTTTTTTTTTATCAATTTATGAAATCATTATTGAAGTCCTACCTTTAAGCTAAAGTCTTATTTATGTAATAAAAATTTTTGAGCTTTTGGCTTACGTAGTCAAATGCTTGGATTAAAAATATGTGTAATCATTTTTAAAATATAACATATTTTGGATAGGTTACATACTGATATTATAATATTCCATATTTTAAAGAATGGCAGTTTTTGTTAATAATATTGCTAAGCTTAACACCTTCTATTTGATATTGGCTGAATATTTTACCATTTTGGTATTTTGTTTTCTTTAAGTGGAAAGTTACATATTTGGTCTATTTATTGAAATTAATATAAAGTGTGACAAATATTAAAGTCCTTTTTTAATTAAAACTTTGTTGAAAATAGAACAGACAAAAATTTGCACTAATACGAAATATGAGCACTTACGCACAATTAAGATGGAAAATGCAAAAAAATTAGTAGTTTATTTGACTGTACATAGTACTATTACCCAACAGATATTGGTTCACCTAGTTTTAGACACGTATTTTCAGTCTCAGAATTTAGCCCCGTAAATAATGAACGCACAATAAAGACCATAGATAGATCATCATTGAATCTGACTTTTCTTATAGTGCCTATAATAGAGCTTCCAATAGCTTAAACCGTGAATTTGATATAAAAGTAGATACTATAGTTAATTTTATAAAGAAAATGATAAATGAAAGTTAACAGACATAAAATTAAGTCTTTGGGAAATTATAAATATATTAAACGCAATTTTCATACCCTTTATTCAAGGCTACCCTTACTAGCAAATGGTATAAGAAGATAGAATTTTTTTAATTAGATACTTAGCAAAGGAGAATTTGAAACATATTTTTCCATCTAGTAGCATGTTGTAACAGTTCTAACTACTTAGTGAAATTTGTTTTCAATTTCAATCTAGAATTTAAATAAATCGATTCCGGAGGGACCCTACATAGACAATAACAGTTTAAAAAAAGAAATTTCAATACTTCATGTATACAACTTGAAATTAAAAACATTAAAGTATAATTGTTCAATACCAAAACCAATTTATTAGGATCATTTGTACATTAAAAAACACTTTATACGTTTGTTACAAATACAATACAATGATGAAAAATATTTACAATATCCCTCGTTTATCTGTTGGGTCATTCGGAAAGTCATTTGGTTTTTTTATGGTGAAAGTGAAACACCATTTTTTAGAGTGTATAAACATTTTAATTAATTATGTTTTACATTTTACTTTGATACTTTTTACGATCCTTACGCCAAAAGATTGATTCCACACTCTTTAAATTTCTAACTTTTGCTAACAAAAACTGGTAAAGGTCTTTTCCGTCCAAAAAATTTTACAGAGACCAGAACAAGTAAAAGTTGGAAGGTACCCAAATCTAAAGTATATGATAGATGTAGTAGTACATCCTACATCAAATTTTAAAATTTCACGTAATCATGAACAGTTGAATTTGACAAACTTAATCACTCAACAATCTCACAAGTTGTTATGCAGCTCTTATTTTGTCTTCAATGAGTTCATCGGGCCTTTAAAATTGGGTTGCATCTTCAACATCGAAATTACCAGAATGAAATTTTGCAAATCAATTTTGGCATTGTCGTTTTGTTCAATAAATCTTTTCTATACACATCACATAATTTTCGTCTTGCTTGAACTGCTTTTTTACCTTTTCAATTATAAAAGAGTAAATGAAATATAGCAAAATTTACAATTTGGATAGGGCACCAAATAAAAACTATGGCAAAGAATCAAATAAGATTTTTAGCAAAAAAGATTTACTAATTATATCAGATCAAAATTTGTATTGATTTTATCTGGCTCAAGTATGACACTAGCTGTAAAAAAATACAATTTGGTCCTCTTTTAGGAAAAAATGAAATGACTTTCCAAATGACCGAATACTATAAATTTTACATAAATATACTTAAATTCTTTGCAAAAGTTCTTACAATTAATATTTATAACTATCAAGTTATGAAATTTATACTGTGTCTTTTATTAACACCACTGAATAGGTGGGTCTGCTATAGATGTCCTATGATTAATTAAAACTTTTGAATATAAATGACAGTATTACGTTATTGAATAAAATTATGTTACTAACATTTTTCTATTAAAGCACACATCTTTTGAATATTTAAAAAAAGTAAATTTATTTAATTTAAATAAGGAAAAAACATGAGGCCTGATTAACATAATATGTAAATATCAAAATAATTTACATATTTTTAGTGATTAAAGAGATTTAAGTACACACGAGCAATACAAACAAATTGCCTTCTTGAAGTCAACAAATAAACCTGTTAGCAAAATTTGACCGTTTTAATTAAAAAGCAAGTACTCTCATAGAATTTATTATGAATTTTTTATTAGTTTTCTTTAACATTATTCTTCTCTAATGTGATCTTTAGACGTTATCAAGTATTGCTAAGGAACACAAATTATATTGTAGTTTTTCATTTTAATACTATGAAAATTACAAAATTTCTTTTTATTTTATTATTCATGAATTTTTATACATGACTTTTTTTTATTTTTTCATTAAAAAAAATATGTTTTTCACTATATTATACAGAATTTTGCTATTTCGCTACTACCAATAGACATAAAAGGATTTTTAGTAACATTTAAAATTATTTTCTTTGCTATTTATAGTTAAGGTTTTCTTTTGGGTAGTTCCATATAGCTCAATACTTAGTTTGTTATCCTTTGGCTATCTATCCTAAATTTTAATGTTCTTAATATTTGTTGAGAGATTAATATTCAGGAGCTATTTTCCTTTGAGCTCTTTTGAAGAATATTACTAGGAACTTAAATAGGCTTAACTTTTACCTTTCTTCACATAGCATGGTTCTGATTTATCATTAAAATGCTTCTTTGAAATATTTTTCAAAACTAGCTCAGACAAAAAATAGTAATCCAAATAACTTTAAAATCTAATGCATTTATCAGAATTAATTATTTCCTAACCATACAGCCCTAGGTACACCAAGATTACATTTGGTTTAAATTCTAATTCTCGCTTAACTTTCTCAATATATAATGTGATGACAACGAGGTAGAAAAGTGTGAGAAGAGAATTGAACTATGCTGTTATTCAATAAAAAAATATCGTTAATCGTTAGTTAAATTAATTTTCTATTTGAATATATCTCTGCCATTAAATTCAAGCCATAAAAAAATATATTCCTTAAAAGATAATTCTTGATAAGCTAGAAAAATCTGTTAGTTATTTATTGATTATTCTTTGTTCAATTCATTTACAAATGTGCACCGAACATTTTGTTAAAATAATATAATTGAAAACACTTATCAATTGATTGATTGATTGACTGTTACTAGATTTTTTGAGTATTTTTTTAGAATTAAAATACTATTAAAGTACTTTTATATAATTTATTATGTAAAATACATTTATTAGGCAAAACTTTAATAAAAAATTTACTAGAAGCTTACATGGCTTAAGCTTTGTCCTACCTGTTTCAAATAAATTAAGTTAATTTCATCCATACTTGTCTGAATCATCCATGACCTTAAAACTTTTTGTTACAATCTTTTACAAGTATGAATAGCATGATGTCTTTTTAAAGCCTTAATTTTTGCCTTTAACTTTTGCTTCAAAGTTGTATAATTTGATTAAAATATCGATTTTGATTTATGTAGGATAATTTTAAAACGATTATCTCTCATCCTTATTTCTTGCAGTATACCATGCAAATGTTATTTGAAAAATATTTCCTTTGGTATTACCCAAAATATAACTTTATTCAATCTTTGATTGATACGTAATTTCAATGATAAAAAATTTTTGTTCTCTTACGGAATTATTTAGTATTAATTTTTCGCTATTATTGTTTTAAAAAGAAGACTTTTCCAACTCGAAAATTAAATTCATTAATCGAGAAAATTAAAATCTAAAAATATCCATAAAGTATTTTTCAAGATTCAGTGATCAAGAAAAGTTTATTTTCAGCTTTGAGCACAAGGTATTGACTTTTCTTCACCATATGAAATATTTAAGGTATTTTTTTAGTACACAAATTTATGTTTTGTATCTTGTTTTTTTTTGTGCTTAACAAAAAAAATTTGAAATATGCATGAAAATGAAGAAGAAAGAATCCTAACAAAAAATAATTGCTACAGCATTTAAGAGGATTGTTCGATTGTTTAGTTTTTATTCGATCGGTCAATCGAAGTAAAATTACTAAAACTATGAGAATTTGAACGTCCTTTACTCTACAAGACTAAGGAGTGAATCAGCAAAACTTTAAAATGTTTTTCTGAATCTTGCTATGCTTGAGGCACACGACAATTCAAAATCTACCAAAACGATCGTTTTGAAAATTTGCAAACTATTTTTTCGTATATTTTCAAGGTAGTGAAGAGAGCTTTTTTGTTCTTTAAAATAGTTATTAATTTTACAATAACAAATAAATCGATTTCTTAGATGAAAATCGATATTTTGGCTTCCAAAGGCTACAAAAAGTTGAAGAAACGAATAAAAAAGATCCCCTTGTCATTACCTTCAAAAACATTTCCTCTAATGAATGAATTTCGATTTTTTAGTTTTAGATGATTCTGTTGCGAGTTATGATGTGCATGGTAAAGCAACTTTTTTTCATGGAGCTTCAAGACATTCACTCCCACTCACTTATTATTATTTTGGAATAAAAATTTAAAAAAATATTGTTTAAATATTGTGTTATCATATAGAAATTAATTAAATAAACTGGAACATTGTTGAAAAAAATATTGTTGAAAGCATGCCTTTTTTTCGACGAATTAACCAAACCATCTCCTTAAGAATACTTTCAACATAACATTATTACTCTTTTCGATATAAATATTACACCATTTTTATAACATAACTTTCTTTTTTTCTGTTCAAAACTTATTAAGAAGATATACCTGTCTCTTTTAAATATTAGCCTCATACATTTAAAGGCTTCTTGTTTCTTTTATTTAACAAACTTATTTAACAACCAAAAATTATCCTTGCCATAACTAATTCTTTTTTTCACTATATGTTAACTCGTAACTCAATTTGAAAAATATTTTCATACTGGATAGATTCTATTACCAGGCTTAGTACTAATAATTTATGATTTATAGCCAAGGTAAAACATGTTAATAGGCTTAATTTAATTTCAAATTAAATTCTACGTCAAACAATAGAGTTATAAACGTAGTTAATCGCCAAAAAATTGATTTTATACATTTTTTTACTATTTATTTTCACAAAAAAAAATGCTTATATCAATAATAAAAGTTAACTTTGAATTATAATATCTAAAAACAAAAAATTTTATATTACATTTTAATATTTTCAAGAGAAATAATATCATGTAAAAAATGGTCAAAGATGTTAAATGTCAAGAATTAAACTGTGTACTTAAGAGCACATGGGAAAAGAATTTTAGTTGTTTCGATAGAATATATCTATTTTATAGCAGGCCCAGTTTTGAAAAAATTAAATTAAAAAATTAAAATTAATTAATTTTTTAAAAATTTTCATTAACATAACAATAACGACTTTATTTATAATCGTCATAAATATATATATATATATATATATATATATATATAAATACACAAATAATATAAAAAAGTTGTTCATTTCTTGTATAAAAAAGTTAAGATTTCACTAAAATTGTTAAATCAAAACTGAACTTAAACTGGGAATAAATTTTCTTTATTGATATTGAAATTAATAGCTCGGCCAGTATTTTTACTTTATATTTTTAATTGGTAATTTAGTATTTTTATTTAAGTGTGTAATACCAATGTTGTCATATGCATTTTTTGTTTTCTTTATGCTAAATAGATGAAAATTTCAAATTAATTGAATACTTGAACATAAGCACCATTTTCAGTTATGCTTATCTTTAATTTGGTGTAATAACCATTTCTTTTTCCTTTTTCAATATTTTGATCATGATATTAAAATTATTACAATGATAGCTTACAAGGATATATCATTTATTAAAAAACTAAATCATAAAAATCATAGCTTAACCTTTTTATTTTATCCTAACAAGAACTTCTGTATATTTATTCTAATATAAACCAAACCAGAGAAAACTCATGTAGCTCAAACGTATTAGTAGATCAACTCATTTTTTCTATGGTTAGGTAGTAAAAGTCTTGTTCAAAATCTTCTTTCTTCTAAAATTTTTTAGTTATCTTTCTCTCTGAAATATATGTATGTACGAAATAATTTTTCAAAAAATGAAAAGAATATTTATATTCTCTAATTTTATTTTGTTTAAGCTGAATTTAAGAAATTTGTCAAAAAAAATAACTAAAATCCTTTTTAAGCACTAGAAACAATAGCAATACATATCTGAAATCTATATTTTAATACGCAAGGCATTTTTTGTACTCCCTTTTAAGGTATTTATACTCAACTGATTTTGCTCAAGCTGATTTCATTCAAAAGGCGACGTCGTCAAGATGTGCGGAATGAAAAAATTATTTCAAGATTCCACACATGTCATTTGCAAATGAGTGATATGTGTTGCATGTTTTTTCCCATATAAAATGTATGAGAGAAAAAACAACAATAATATAAAAACAAAAAGCAACTATTGTTTGATTAATGTATTGTTGAAATTTTCAACATCTGGGCGATCCTAGTTAATATAAATATATTTTATTTTAATGCAAAGGAATAGGGTTAAATAGAATAAATACTTTTTTTACGTAAATATCATTCAAAAACTAAAGTACTACTTACTTTTAAGTTGCACAATTCCTAATTACCAATAAAAACTTTTTCCCTAAATTAAACTTAATCAAAAAATTGTTTGACAGTTGAAAACTTTTTTAGTCTTTTCTTTTAGTTTATTTTCAGATCTTCATTCTTTAGCTGGAACAACTCTTCTTAGCTTTTTAGCATCTTTGTTTATGGCACAACTACTATTTGTCATTGGTATTGGTGGAATTCAGGTCAGTAAAAAAAAGTAAAAAAAGTTTTCTTTCAAACATTTTATTTACTTAAGTATAGATTTATAAAATGAATTCAATTTCCTTGAATGTAAATTTTTTTGAAATTTTATTTTTCTTACTTGAACTTTAAAAAAGTTCCTTTTTTTATAGAAACCATTCCAGATATATATAGTATCAAATAAAAAATACTTTACATTTATACAAAAGGTGATCCCATAAACTTTAAAAAGTGTTAAAAGTATTTGAACCTAAAATGGGACACGTGCTTTATTTCACTTATTATTAAAGAAAAATATCAGCGCTATAATAACAATAAAAACCCCCAAATGTCTTTATGTAAATTGTATTTTAAAAGTTAAATCTCCTATGGAAATAATATATGAAATATTGAAAAAGAAAATTTAATAGCCTATAAAGTACGAGTGACGATAAAAAATAAAAGTTTATATTGTAAAAGTTTTTGAAAAATTTTGTTTGTTTGTTTTATTTTATATTGTCTTCTATTAAAAATAAAAACTTTTTTCATTAAAACAATACAAACTAAATTGGAAAATCAAGGAAAATTTTTCTTAGTTTTTATACTAACAAAAAATAAAATGTCTTACATTAAGATTTGTGATGCTTGAATACATTTTAATTGTACTTCGGAAATTTTGAACATATATTTTGTGTGTCTTATTGACAAGATTTTTTGTGAAGCTCAATTAATTCAATAACAGCTTATTATGTATTAAAATCGAAACAAATATAACATTCGAATTATAGTCTTTCCTTACTCAAGAAAATTGCCTTTATGCAATTCTATTCTGAACTTAAATTACATCAGTAATTCCAATCTCCTTATCCAAAATTCTTTTGATCTACATATATATCTAATATAAAATTTACTTATGGTTTTATGCCTTACAGTTTTTCTTAATAATTTTAAATAAAAATAACAATTATATACTAATCAAACTTATATTTGATTGATTTTTAGGATTCTGAACTGTGCCTATCTCTCACATTGGCTCTTCTTTTTATGAAATTAGCATCATTATGCTGGTTATGCTGTTGCTGTCATCATGCTTTAACAATGTTTCGAAATCGAGTCAATTTAATTTCTACACCAGAACAAAAAATGTGTAGAATGCTTGCAAACTACAGGTGAATTTATTCTAGATATATTTTTAATAACTACAGGTACACAGGTTATAAAAAATGTATTTCATTCATTTTCCTTTTTATCTAAAAAGATTTTGGTCAAAATATACAACATTTTGACATCATCATAGTTTTAAGAATAATAAAAATTCTAGGTATAACTAAAACTTATCTATTTCTAAATAATTATAATTGCTTAAGCAGAATTTGTGAGTTCTTAATAATTTTATCAAAATTTAATCCTAAATTTCACCACTTTAAAGTAAGTCCAAACTTTTTAATTAATAATTACAGTGCTTGACAAAGTTTGCCTAATTTTCCTTGAGTAAAATTAGGAGCAATTAAGTACCAAATGAAAAGTTTTTAAACCCCTTTTTATATCCATACCAATTTGAAATAAACAACTCGTCAACCACTCAACTAGAAAATATGTAGTTGAATTTTTCATCATAAATATTCCGAATAATACTATAGATTTCAATTTTTAGAAAAGAATCGATTGGATTGTTGCATATACCACAGGTAAATCACATAACATGCTGTGATTAGCTTCCTTCAAAATTAACCACCTTGAAAAACTGTGTTAAAAAATACATCAATTACATACTTAAATTGGAATTTAGTTCTAAAACGGAAAAAATTTCCTTTTAAAGCGTAATATTTTGATTTTATTTAAATGTAATTTGAAAAAAATTTTTCATTTGAGACATTTTGTTATTAGTTTTTAAACCTGGCGGTGTACAGTGTTATAAAAGCTATCTTGTCCATATGAAGTCAAAGGTTGCCGTTTCAGATAAAATAAAATCCATCCAAGGATGAAAAAATCAAATAATATTTTAGATTTAGTAAGAGATTTTTGAATAATTGATCTTTGAATCCACCAAATCAATTTTGAGGCGTTAAAAACAAAAAGAACCTTTTAAGAAATATGTTTTACATTCTAACTTCATACCAATCAAATTAGACCCTTTTTTGTTATAAAGAATCTAAACATATCAAAAATAAAATAAGTTTTTAATTATTTTGCCGCCAGTTATACAATTTTCAAGTACTTGCAAGATTTGAAGTTCATTTCAAAATTACTTCTAATGCTTTAAGAATTAGAAAAAACAAAATAAGTGTTTCATTCTAGTATGATGGCTTGGGGTATACCACTTCTTATGGTTGGAGTCGCTGTTGCATTTAAATATAAAGAACGAGAAATTAAAACTAAATTACATTTATCAATTACTGAAATAGTTCAAGATCTTATCGTTAGCAAGCATTGTTGGTAAATAGATTATAATTTTATATTAAATTTAGATATATTAAATCAATAAATTATTTTTATATTAGGCTTTTAGAAGGCAAAGGATATATTTGCGCCTATATGATACCTACAATTATTTTAACATTGCTTGGCTTTCATTTTGTGTATCAGGCTCGAAGTGTAGCAAAACTCTCAGCACATATGCATATAGATCTTAAGTCAAGAAATAAAATTATGAAAATAAGGAAACTTCAAAGTATGCTTTTCATTAAGGTAAAGTATCTTTTATTTTAGTTACAATACTATTTACAAGTAAAGTAAAAATGAGTGCTTATTTAAATAAGTCTAATTGACTTAGAAAACTTTACCTGGGCTTTAATGTTCTACTGACCCTCTTTTCAGGTCACTGCAAAGCTTTCTTGATATACATAAATAAGTACTACAAAGGTTTGAAAAGAGTAACGATAAGCTAGCATTATATTATGTTGAACAAAAAAAATTTATACCTACTTCAAAAATTGGAAAAAAATAACTATGTTTTTTTCAGAAAAAATATTTCAGATTCTATGTAATATTACAAAGCTTACATTCTTGCTATCTAATTCAATTTCTTACTTACTTACTTCTTATAGTTACTTACAAAAGTTTAAAAAAGCAGCAATACTAAAAAACTTTACCAAATAAAATTGCGTTCAACTCTTTTTATTTTTCAAGGGCGTCACAAGAGCGTACGTATAGGTCATCTGCACGCAACGTAATGAGAGAATATTCTTTTACCTCGCATCCCGTTCTTTCGTTTCCTTAATTTTTTAATTATTTATCGTTCCGCCAGTCTCGATTTGTTAAGTTATGTTTAAAAAATCAAGCATATCCTTCTTATTACTATTATATTTTCTAATAAAAAATACTAAGCAAGAAAAATAAATCATTAAATGATTTTTGAAGGAATCTTTAATAATAAATAAAGTAATCTTAATGCATGTTAGAGCAAGCACAGTTTTTTCTAGAGAAGGGCGTCAAGAAAATATAAAAGTCTGTAAGGGGCGTCAAAGGTATAAAACTTAGTAACTTTCATAAAATATCTGAGCAAAAATGCAATAATCAAAAATCATACCAAAAGTCATAATTGAGAAAAAGCCCACGCTTTTTAATAAAAACTTATTCCTTGCTATTATTGAAACATTCAGTATTATGTATTCAAAAAGATCACATTCATGCTTCTAGTATAATTAAACTAAAATACTAAAAGCATCTCGACATTTGATTGCCTAGAGTCAAAACTATATTCAGAAAATTAGGTTCTTTAATGTACCTCCAAAAATACCCTAAAATATGCATTTTAAAAAATATATTTTTCAATAGAAGTAATATCCTAAGAATATTTCATTTCATTATTTCATAATTTTGAATAAAACATTATATCCTCTTAAAATTTCTACTAATAACAAAAACACGAAGCAAAAGACAAGCTAGAAAAATAATTAACTTTAATACCTGGTTTTATTTTATTTCAGATATTATTTTTGTTTACTATCATAAATATTCTTGGAACACTTGCAGCTTTATGGAGAGTCAACAAATTTTGGGCTGCCTATAGTATATTACAAGGCATACAAGTAAATTTTCTATCAGAAATATGATTTTCTTTAATTGAAATTATTTTTTTGTTTTAAGGGATTAGTAACAGCTATTCTTGTAACATGTAATTGTAGAATTCTAAAATTGTATACATCTACAAAACGACGAAAAGTTAAAAAAGAATTTTATAATTTTTTGCATGATGGTGAAGGTGGACAATATGGAGTTTTAACTGTAACAAATCCAAGCTATGAAGAGAACCAATTTGATAATCAAGAAAATGATCTTACATCATCACATGTTATTTACAAAGAAGAATCATTTGTTGAGAGAAAATCAACACAAAAAAACATATCTAATATTACAGGACAAAATAATGATATAATAAGTTCCCTAGCTGTAACTGAAATTAGTTCTATTCCTTTACCTGAAACCGTTTAGAAAATTATTTGAGTTTTGAGAATTTTTTGAAAAATTAAATAAAATTAATAATTTTTTTAATGTATTCAATATTAAAAATATTTTTTTATTTAGCATTAGTTTAGAATCCATGTTGTACTAAAACCAATGATATATTATGTTGTACTTCCTGACAGCGTACAGCAACCTCTCGATTATTTTGGGCAGCGATAACCCAAAGCATTACTTGAACTAGTTTTCACTTCCCCAGACTATATACCTATGTAGAATGTATAGTAGAAAGTGTATTGTTGTCTTTAAGAGGCACAGTTAGTGTGACCACCTAAGAAAAAGTGATTTTTGTGAATTTTTTTAAAAAAAAAAAGTATTGCATTGAATTATATGAAATTTGCCAGATATATTTTTGCATAAATGAAAAATACAATGTAATTTTTTGAAATAAAATTATTGGCTTTTCAGGAAGTTATCCACTATCTCCTCCCACTGCTGCAGTGATTCTGGCCTTCAGAGTGTATGAAATCAAAAAAACCAAAAAGATCGTTAAACTGGAAAATATTTCCCATACAATGGCCTACAATTATGAAAAAAAATTAAAATGCAACAGAAATAAGTTGAAATTTTGCTAAAAAATCTGATTGTTTTTGGCCTGGAAAAATTATATTTTTTAACTAATCATAAAACTTGTAAGTATGGAGAAACAAGTACAAAATATGCTAAAACCAGTATAAAATTGATCAATTGATTTGTTATCGCCTTTAAGGACAAGTAACATACCTTTCTGAGCAGCAGCTGCTCTTTAGAAAGATGTAACTCAAAAAATATTTGAGATTTTTACTTGGAATTTAAATATGTTACTTCTAAAGGTTACAAATTACCCAGAAATGAAAAGAAAATCGAAATTTTAAGAATTTCATGCTAGTTGTACCCCTTAACATCACCTCCTAGACTGCAAGCGAATAGTTGTCTTTCCCAACCAACAACACAATCTGCAGCTCCACTTTCTTTGATTTCTTAAGCTGTTTACATATTGTACCCATCTCATAGTGAACCATTTCAACATTCTAAAAATCATTTTGGCCTTGATCCCTTAAGTTTTTTTAGTCTTGTACTTGAAAAATTCTTTTGGTTGTGCTAAGTAAGTCGTGTTGGATCTATCCATAATATAAAATTTGGGTCAATTTAAGCCTATTTTAGCCCGTCTATTGGTCTTTTTCCTTTACTCTTTTATAATTCCAGAAATTTTTGAATATAGAATATATGGTTTTTAGTTATTATATTTAAAATATAACAAATTTTATATTTAAAGTTATCAACTAAAAATTTTACAATTTAGGAAACATTGAAAAATTATTTTGCAAACAATGTTTCATTTTTATATATACCCTCATTTTTTTTAAATCCATTTTTATTATTTTTTGCATATTTAATTGGCACATATCTATCAATAATCCTTCCAATTCGTACAACATTTACATATTAAATATAAAAAACAAAAAATGTATTAAGTTATTAAGCATTAGTTGCATTGTTAATTATATTGCAATAATATTATAAATTGTTATATTGATATAAAATTTACAATTTAGTTTTACACTTTTGAGTTTTAATAGGTTTTTAACTGTTATTAGATTTAGCTCCTGAAAAGAATTTTACAATACCATCTGTTGATGGTTTTCTCCTTTATCTATACACATAATATTATTTACAAAAAACAGAATAGAAATTCAGGATACGGGAAACTTCTAGACATTTGTAAATTTTTGAAGTATATTTACGACTTGTAAACCAAATGGCTGCATGAATAGAATGTTGAGCTTTAAATAAGCCTCAATACACTGAAGTTATTTGCCCAAAAAGTTCGGAAAGATTATTTTAATAGCCTTCTCATATTTTGAATATATTTGTAGAGAAACTTTAGAGACGGCTATATTTCTCGAATTAAATTTTGATCTGATTATTTAGAGCTTTCCACTTGCTTTTTGCCAATGAGGTTCATATTAAAATCAACAATAGCTGGTAAGTAATTAGCTTTAAACTATAACATATTTCTCACCTTGCCAATTTTTATGTTATGCTTACAAAAATTATTTCAAAAATGTAAGGCTTACATTATCTCTTTATATATAAAAAATAGCGTTCGTATTGAACTCTTTTTGTGTATAAATCACAAGTTGTTTAAATTCCATATGTTGTAATGATTTCAACTTAAATAATTTTATTTCAAGTTATGAGTTTCAAAGTTACACAATAAAATAATTATTTATTAATCAAATTGAAAAATATACATACATATGTACACTATAAATATTCAAAATTAGTTGGTTTTATGTCTGTCAAATGATTTTCGAAGTTGTTGTTTCAAAAATAAAGTGCTATATTATTCCCTATTGCTAATATCTGTTATTTTACTTTTAAGGCTAATTACATATGTAATTATAGATATGAACCTCCTAACATGTGAAACGATCCAACAAAGCCAACAAAGTTAGCTAAACAAAATCATTTTGCTTATATTTTAATATTATAATTTAAACAAAACTAATTAATTTTTAGTGATAATAATTTTATTGACAATGTAAACGAATAAATTTACAAAAACCTACATATTTGACTCGATCATTTGCAGGAGAGTATAAATGTAAATTAATAGAGATTCATTTAAATAAAAAATATTACAGAGTATTTTTTTGTTTTTTTTTTTCTGAATGAAAATTTTTTAATTGGCTGCTTAATCGTATATTTATAATCGGTTATTACCTTTGGCACTTATGCCTTACTTTGCGTAATTTTTTCATAACAATTTTAAAATTGTCATTCTAAATTAAATATCATCACAAAAAAACGACAATTTTTTTGCCGAAAAAAAATAAAATTCAATAACAAATACCAGACAATTTAAAAAATATCAAACACAAATAATTCATGTTCATTTAATGTAAATAATTTCTTTTAAACATTTCAATTTTCAGTACGTTTTATACCATTATTGGCTCATCATCGAAACTCCCTTTTTTCTTTTTAGTAATTCTATTATTCTTCCTGCCATTATCCTTAATACTAGGTTTATTAATATTACATAATGGATTAGAGCTAACGCCAGGACCAGGCAGCACTTGTGAGCTATTTTGTAATGCAGATGTAGAAACATAGCCACTTGACATACTTCTCATTGCTGTAGGTTTTGTTGGTGTTATAATGCCACATCCTGTATTTGTGAGTGAGCAGCTTAAATTTTGTTGACTGCCTGACCATCGAGATGTATTGCTTAAGTTTTCCGGCACTTTATGAGCGGAATAAGTTGGTTTGTAATTTAGTTCTTGGTCTAAAGAAAACTGTTGACGATTTCTTGGAATATAATCAATATTTTGATCACGCAAATTATAACTCAAAGCAATTGCATCATCTGGATTTAGTGAAACAAAAGGTTTAAATGTATCCTTCGGAATGGCCGTGGAAAGTTTTAGATCACTTTCATATTTTCTATTCAAATTATCTCGAGAGCTACATAAAGACGATCCAACACTATCCCTTAATTCACGAGATTCTAATAATGAATGAATATCTTTTTCTTTACCTGTACTTAGATCATCCAAGCTTCCTCCTTCACCCTCAAGATCTGTTGAAAGTAAGTCGTCATCAGATGAAGCTCTCACTAAATTTGGCAAAGCTGAAGTTAAAAGAGCCTTTTCTTTCTTAATTTCCTGTATATGTCCTTCTAATATCATTTCTTCAGTTTCGGATTCTAAATTTGAAATTCTCGGAGACAATTCCTCAGGAACAAAAACTTTAGAACTACGTAATGTACTTAGCCTTGTTGTTGCCGTATGAGCGGCTGTGTCCAAAGTATCGATATCAGCTAAAGTACTTTTAACATTCAGCATTTTTTGTGTTATTAAAGTCTCGATACACTTTGTCTGTCTACCGATATCATTCAAACTATCCTGCGCGGGTATTAATCTATTTGTTCTTAGAACGCAAGGTGCAAATACTATTGCTAGAGAGCTAGCTGACATACGATTATGTTTTTCTCTTTGAGCTACTAAAGCTAAATGAAAAATCAAGCGTTCAAATAGAAAATGATGAGCCTGAGGTAACTTTTTAATAAGCGATAATAAAGTTTGTACTCTAACATTAGTATCTGACATATCTGCAGCTCTAAGGAAATCATCATAACGATCAAATGTAAGCAAAGGTTCTGGCATTTCTCTAAGAAATGACTTTAAAACATTTGCCAAAACGTGTACATTGTAAGACTCATAATCAATTTCAATTGCAGCTGATTTTTCAGACATTTTAGTCTTAAGCTCTTTAATTTTAGAATTTACGCCACTTTTACGATACAAACCCTCAGAATACAAGCCGAGCATTTCAATTTTCGTTATCAACTGTTCAATTTGCACTGGAATTTTTGTGCCTTCTGCAAGGCATAAATTTGTTAATGGCACTCCGAACAACTTTGAATGTAGATATAATCCTGCATGATGATCTCCAGGTTGGGATGGAGAAATTTTGTTGCAAGCGCATGTTTTTTGGTAGCATTTTTTATGACATGTTAGACGACAGTTTTGGCAAACCTATACAAGAAAAATATTTTATTTTATTAGAAAATTGTTAAATAATAATGCCTAAGTGTCTAATCATTAAATAATAACTCTACCAACAACAAAATTATACTATTTTTCAAAAAGATATTTGTTATTTTTGCAATACATAAAATTTAACTTAAGAGATTTTAATTACATTTTGTTAAAACCACAAAAATAAGAAGATATTTCAAAAATAATAGTGCATTTCTCACCAGTCCTCTTTCAATAGGCCATAATAAGAAAAGTTGACATATTTCACAAGCTGTTGGAATATTGATAATTGTTAATTGAAAAGTGTGTCCTATTAAAATTAATAAAAGTTTAATAATATATAAACGATATTGTATCAAAAAACGTTTACCATTAAAGCTAGTGTGTTCATCTATTTTTCTCTTTTTATCTTTTTTCCTTTTAGCTTTTGGTTTTTCTGTTTCTCTTGAATTCATAAATTCATTCATAAAACCTCTAAAAGCATTTACACCCATTGTTAATGGAAAATCATCTTTTTTACCACAGCATGTTTCCATTACTTGACCAAAATTATCAATTAAATCTCTATATTTTATATTCATTGAATCTGAATTTTGCTTATTAGCAACACTATATTGTGTAACAAGATTATCTTTAAATGCTCGCAAAGCTTGCTTAAAAACTCTATCTACTTCAGATGATTTATCTCCTTCACTTTCATCCATTTTATATATTTTTTGTGTTATAAAATCTTGCATTAAATTTAATTCCTTGGCATCACTAATTATTCTATCAGTTGAATCAGTATATTCCCTTGTGCCGGAATATTTTGAGTTTGGAGTGAATGTCTTCTCATTACCTTTTCGTAATCTTTTTGATCGTTTTGCTTCACAAATTAAAGTTTTAACTCCACCATTTTGTATACATTTCGTATGAACCAAAACCTTGCAATCTAAACATCGATATCCCTCATTAACAAATGCATCACTTTCATTACAACTTGCACATTTTTCTGCTTTTCCAATTCTTGCAGCTTTACGAAAACGATGCCCAGCTATATTTATATGCGTACTTGATTGATACATATCATTACCACGATTAACTTCTAAAAGTGGTACTTTACTTGTACTAGGATCTGAATTTCTACGCCTTAAAGAATCATAATTATTTTCATTACTTCTCTGAGTATATGACGTTAAACTTTCGCCTACTAAATCATCAGTTAAATTTGATTTTACACGGCGACTTTTACTTTGATTTTTTTGCATTCGGCTATTTAATGTATACATTGTTTGATCTTCTGAAATTGATCCTAAAAAAGCAGCTGCTTTTCCTTTCGGTGTTGTACTTCTAGAATCATCTAAAGAATGTAACGGATTAGAATAATCCTTTTTTGAAGAAATATTATAGCAAGGTTGGACCATACTACTATCAGATAACATAGAAATATTTTCATAATGCTGGTAGTTAGTACATATTTCTTCATTATTAGATAAAAAATGAGAGTCCCGTTTTGTTGATCGATTTGATGGATGAATATTTTGTTCTAAATTTGAAAGACTAAACTCATCTATTTTTTTTTTAAAAAAAACAAAAAACATAGTATTTTAAATAATTCATTGTAAAATTATTATATTATATACTTCTGCTTGGTTTTTGGGACACATTTGTAAATTCACCTATATTTTCATAGTCCGTTTCCTGATAGAGAGCTGGACCAGAGTCAGTTCGCCTTACAGGGATTTTACCCTTTTCGTATCTTTAAATAAAACGAAAACTCAAAGATCATATAATTAAAAATCAAAATAATGTTATACCTTATAAGAATTTCCGATGTATCATCGTAATATTTCGTACCCAAATCTTTCATACCGATTTTTCCTTTTTCTATATTACTTACAATATTTTGGTAATGATGAAATTTACTGTCTGGATGCTTGTTAAAGATATAGTTTTCATTATTCAATAGAAATTGTCTATTATTGCTTCCAGAGGAAATCATTAAACTTCTCAGCTGACTTCCTGCTTTTTGTAGTACGTCACAATTTTGTGAATCTAATAAATTTGAGCCTAAATTATAGGACATGGGTCCAATAGGTTGCGCTTTCCCTTTTCTTAATGTACTATCAATTGATAAATCTAGGCTATGATTAGGACGATGGAAAATGTTTTTTACATCATCCACACAACTTGAACCAGGGGAACATCTATACATGAAAAACAATAAATTATATATAGACTATTGTTTTATAGGATTAAAATAACAAAAAACAATGACTGCCTTTAATGATTCTTAAATTATTAATTTTGCAAAAATTCAACTTAAGCTAAAAATTCTTTTAAACGTCTAATATTTGAACAATTTTTTTGTTAAGAAAATAAGACAGCATTATAAGTGAAAAATCATTTCAAACAGTAAAATTATTCATTTTAATGAATTGACTTCCAAATTTACTATAAACATTTACCTTTCTGAACTGGGTAAACTTTGCGTCTCCTTTTGGTAGCCCCGATCTTTATTGAGTTTCTTTAAAAAAAAAATTATATTTTTATAACAATAACTATACAAGTAGCATATTATATAGTACCTGTCGCATTTGTTTAAATTTATTCCTCGCTCTATAACCTCGAATATATGATTGAACTATAATAACACCATTTTTTAATTTTTTAAACCATAACTTCTGTTTATACATTCTCCATGCTGATTGTATAATAACTGCAGCACTAACTTGAATTTTCCTAAAACAATATTTCTTATATGCTAAGTACATTCGCCAATAAGCTTGAATTATAATAGCCGCTGATTTTTGTAAAAGGAACTTTCTTCTTTGTAATATTCCACGAAACCATCGTTGGATTAAAATTATGCTATCAATTATTTTTGTATGAAGTTTAATATCTAGTCTTGTTTTTTGCGATTCTCGCATATATATTTTTGTAGTACCTTTGGCAAGTTATAAATATAGCTAACATTAACATTTATACTCAAAAACTTAATTACCAAGCTGATAGTGTTGCTTATTTAAATCCATTGTGTTCAAAAAATCTTTGACATCTTTTTGAGAGCTAATCAAACCTTTCGGTAATAATATACGATAAAGTTGAATAAATTCATCATAAGTCAGTCTAACGTTATAGCCTGCCCGCCTTATTCTGACTGTTTCAAGCATACCAGTGTATCTTAACTAAAAAATATATATATATACATACATATATATTAAAATTATTTTATTTAAATCAGTACAAAAAAAAAGCAGGAGCCGACATTTTTTCATACTATACAAAAGAAAAAAATAAATATACCTGTCGAACAACAGTAGCATCATCAAATTTATTCGGAATTTTTTCAGAATTCGATTTAATACATCTAATAAAATATGGATTGGCCTGTTAAATGTATAATTTTATTTAAAATATTTTGAAACATTTTGATTATATTTACTTGGTTTAATGTATCCATTAGTGCAGTTAATGAAACCTGAAACTGTGCTGAAACTGTTAGCGGTTGCTTTCGTGTCTTGACAGAAGTCTGATTTATACAATTAGTTCCAGCAGTCATCATTTTAACTGTTTGTAAATTTTTAAGTCCTTTCTTTGGTCTTTCTCTTGGGCGAAATGATTTATTTTTTCTAAAATTTTAAAAATATAATAAAACTTATGGAAAAAAATAAATTTCGTATACATTGAAATTTGGAATACAACTTCACATTTAAGAAAATTAAATTATTAGCACATTTTCAAAAAAATAAGAAAAACTAAATAAACAAAAATAAATCTTACTGTACAATTTGCGATGCTCTTGCCATCACATCCTGCCCTGAACGTTCAAATTTTAAATAGGCCTTAGGAAATACTTTAGCTCCATTATTTTCATTTGATATTTGATTATTTTCATACAGCAACTTTCCATCAGGAAAATTTTTGTTATTAAAAGCAATACTTGACCATGATCTTCTTGGATTTTTATTCGAGCTATTATTAAATTGTTGATGTAACGCCGTTTGCTCATTTATAATATTAGAATTTTTACTAAACAAAATATAAATAAAATAAAATTTATAATTATTTAAATAAAACAAAAACATGCAAAAAAAAAAAGGCTACTATCATGCGAAACTCTGAACAAAAGCAGAGTTCAACACACTAAGTAAATATCAGACTTACGCAATCCTATTTATTGTTAAATTAACCGTAGAAACGGTGACTAGTTGGCTATATATAAAAAAAAAATTATAGTGAATTCCAAATTTTAGTGACCCCAAAATATAATTATAACTGCATGAATTAATTAATTTTCAATAATTTATTAAAATAAAATTATTTTATTGTTCTTCTAATTAATAGATTACAATAAATTAAAAATATTTTAAGTTTAGTACAGCAATAAAATAAAGATTTTTAGATGTACTAAACAACTCATATCCAAAAGAGTTATTTTGTATCAATTGCATTGCAAATGGCAAGGTTACAATATCCGTTGAAATATTTATGTAAAATGGATTTATATCCAATTATGTATATGATTAAATTCATTTTAACAACTTCTTAACAGAAATCATTTGAGAATAAATTTGTAGACAAGTTATTTGTTAACTCATTACTTAAGTTGAACGAATTTAAACAGAAATTTTAGTACTAAAAATAATATATTCATAAAGTCAAACTCTTTTTAAAATATAAATATTATCTACGTTTGTTTATATGATATAATTCATTAAAATTACTGGAAAAAATGTGTCTGATACAGAATTTAGTGAAATTACTTGAATATTAGAACTTGCAATGACTCTATTCTAAATTTTCAATGAAAATTTAACTACATTTTACTAATTAACAGCTGTAGAAAAATTAAGTATCTTAGAGTGGGTCTATACAGGACAACTCACTGCAGAAACTCACAGCGATTCTGTGATTTTTGTTTGAAAAATAACAGGTTTTGCCGTGAGTTTCTGCTATGAGTTGCCCTGTGTAGACCCACTCTTACAAAGAAAGAAGCTAAATTTACAATTTTTAACGAAACAAAATTCATTAGATCTAATTCACTAAATTCAAAAGGTTCAGCAAGAAAATTTTAGTTTTAATTTGAAAAAAATTATTAAACTCAGGCATGCAGCATACTGACAAAAAATCTATAAACTCATACGTAAACGTATTGAAATGTATTATATTCAAAGATCTAAAGAAGCGTTCTGCTTCTGAAAATTATTTAAAGATCTTTTAACTATTTAATTATAGAATTATCTTTTATTAACAAAATAATAACTAAAAATATTTTCAATATTTTTTTAATTACGTAAGCATTTGTCTTTTTATTCATCATAGAAAATGAAATTATGCAATGAAATTAGATCTCTTTCGCTTACTTAAAGTTAAAAATGTTCGAATGTTTGAATTAGTTTCCACACTTGAAAAATTTTACAAGCAATTATAAGTTCGCGACTAATATTTGGAAATTAAGTGCAATAACAAAAATTGTTATTAATATAAGCGTATTATTTAAATAACTTTGTAAGAAAAAAACCAAAAAATATATTTATTTTTTTTTTTTTGTTTAAATTTAAGTTGATAAATGATTAATTACCTTAGCAATATTTCATTTTGCTGTTTAAATCTATGCTTTCCAGAAATTTTATTCAAAGCATAATCATTACGTTCTTTTCTGTGCTTAGCACCAGCATTTCTAAATGCAAAATAGCTACGAAAAAAAGCTCTTATAATCGCCCAGCGAAAAACAGCAACAGGATCGGCACCAACAAGTTCACGTACAAATGCCATATTAGAATTTTTTAGCACACTTACTATATCTTGTCTCATTAGATCTAAATTTTTTTCTCTCATTTCGGCAGCCTGGTATTTTACTTTTCCAGCATAATGTTTAATAATAAAAGCATTTTCTTTTCTTTGTGGTTTTTCATAAAAAGGATTTTCTTTATGTACACTATTAAATTTTTGTAGAAGAGTCTCATTTGTAGCTCCTGGAAAACTAAAATTAATACTTAGTATTATTGTTATTCTTTAGGATATTAAAATATCTTACTTGCACAAATCATCTAAAATACATAATAATCCTGAAGGTTTTGATTCGAATAATTGTAAACAATCAGAGTTATCCATAAATTCAATATCACGCCATTTTATTCCTTCTCTTTTATATTCATTTTGTTCATATTTAAATACATGCTAAAAAAATTAATTACAAAATTATAAATATATTAAAAATATATTGAGAAATATGAAAAAAAACTTACTAAATTAAAGTAATATTGCAAATGCTCATTTGCATAATTAATACAAAGCTGTTCAAAGCTATTTTGCATTCCAAAATCTTCAAAACCAAATATATCTAAAACACCTATTGAGTGTCCAGTATGTGGTGTTTGATCTTTATTGAGTAAAGCATGATTGACCTAAATCATAATATATTATTTGTATTTAATATATTTAATAAGCTTTACAATTTTTAGTATACATACTTGTAACACAATCCAATCAAATAAAGCACCATACAAACATTTAGCTAAAGCATCCCTTGCAGCGATAGCTTCATGAATTTTATATTGCATAACTAAGGTTTCGCCGCTAGCTTTTACTTTTTTTGAAGTCAAAGCAGCAAGTAAAGTATCGTGTTTTACCTTAAGAAGTTCAGAAATTATAGAAACAACATCAGAATTACGCACTTGTACACTTTCATCATGATGATAAGTTGATTTTTTTGGAAAAAATTCTACATTTCCCAATAACAAAACAGCAGACAAAACATTAAATAATCGTCTTTGTTTTTCTGACGAAAATCCCACCATTTCCATACTTTGCTTAAGTCTAGAAAATTCATATTTTTCATCACAATTTTCCAAAATCAAATTTTTTGAATTCAAGTAATGATATTTATCCGCTGGCAGTAAATATAATGATTCCTTTTCCTGTTCACTTGCTCCAGACAATAGATAATAAAAAACATGATAGTTTCTTTCAAAAGGGCCCTAATAATATATATTTAGTTTAAAATATTTTATAACTTTACTGATTCAATTTACCTGAGATACTATTCTACTCTTTTCAAGTAAATATTTTTGTACTACAGCTCCCTGTACCATTCCATTTTCCCTATAGTTAACCTTATATAAAAAGAAATTAAAGTAATATATACATATATATCCATATATAAAACTAATTACCTGAATGAATTTACCAAATCTACTAGAATTATTGTTATGAGCAGTTTTTGCATTACCGAAAGCTTCTAAAACAGGACCAGCACTTAGTATAGTTTGTTCTACGCCAGATCCATGTGAACCTTTTTGCGAGAGTGCAGTTAAGTGATGCAACAGAAAATTTGTACTCTCAGTTTTTCCGGAACCACTTTCACCACTTATAACAATACACTAAATACTTACGATTAAAATAATAACAAATATTATACTTTAAAAATAATACCTGGTTACGGTTTTCTTTGAGCATAGAATAATAAGCATTATCTGCTATTGCAAATATATGTGGTGGTAAAATAGGCCCTATCCTTTGATTCTGATAAAGTTTTACACATTTTGGATTATAAATTGGATAAAATTTAAATGGATTAACAGCAATTAAAATACTTCCAACATATGTATATATGTGACCAGCTTCAAAACGTTGTTTTAAATTTTCCAAAAGTGTTGATTCATTTAGATCTTAAAATAATAATAATAATAACATATTTATGCTTGAAGAGCTAAATATTCTACCTGGAAGTTGACATAAATCAGGATATTCACGATTTTCGGGTTGCAGGAGGAAAGGAATGAACTCGCGAAAGATATGAGAATCCAAACCATAGCTGTCTAGCCATGTTATATCACTTTGTGATTCTCGTAGGTAAAATCTAAAACAACACAAAAAAAATAAAAAGCGGAATGTAAATAATTTTAATACATTCATTTTAATGATTTACCTATGAAAATCCCTTTCCGAATGCAATGGCCATAATAACATGACCGAAACAGGTTTTTCATCAGGAGCAAGTCTTCGTTCCTTACATTCTCCTGCAACTTCAGCCAGTTCATAATTATTACCCTAAATCAACTTTTGTTAAAAAAATTAAAAATTTTTTAATCCATTTACATATACCAATAATCCGAGACGTTCTACTATACATGAAACAATTTCTTCTGCAGTTGTTTGTTTAGAAGCTTCAACACTTAATGCTTCATAATGGAGGGAAAGCGCACCCACATATACCTAAAAGAAGATATTCTTAAAGTTAAATTCAATATTACAAAGCATTTTACTGGGTCAATAAATTATTTTTAACACTATACATAATTGCAGTAAAAAACTTTTACTAGGATTTCATCTGCCACTATTCTGGGAATACACTGACTTTGGTTATGAAAGTACAGTGCACGTACAACCCACGTACTTGTTCGGGAACAAATTCGAAATATCTTATGTGATATTCTTAAATATTTATAGAAAAACTTGTATACTGAAAGATTAAAATTATTTAAAGTATCATGATCAAATTGATTCAGATCACTTGCTTTTGTCTCTCTATTTTTAAGGAAATAATTACGATTACTCAAGACCAATATTAAGAATATAATTCGATTTATAGAGTTCAGGGAGGTATATATCTAAAAAAAATATAGTTAGCTAGTTTATGCTAGCTAATTTTGATCCAAAAATGACAAATATTTTCATAGGAATCAAATCGAATTCAAGTGACTAGAGATATTTCGAATTTATTGATAATTGTTGCCTAAATGTATGTAATCTCAATAAGTCGTACAAGTAAGAAGTTAAGAAGATGATGATTATGAAATTCGAGGAAAAAGATAGTCTGTTAAACTCAAAAAAGGTAGTTCATTTTGGCAAATACGGACAAACAGACTTAGGAATAATGTTACGTTTGCCAAACGCAACAAGTGATATCAAAACATTCTTTTTGTGTTACTGGTTTAATCAATAAAGAGGGTTTAGCGCTTTTTTTTTTTGTTTCTAAATTTTTGTTGTTGCTGCAATTCCTTTTGTAAACGTATTTTAAAAGTATATTTCCAAAACTAAGAAAAATAAAAATAACCTACTAGATTCTAGGCTAAATTTCTTGTTGTTACTCAATGACAGTTATGAATTTTGTAACCGCAAAGCATATAATTGAAAATAAAACAAAGACAAGGTATAAACAAAAATATTGGCTGTTAGTTATAGCAATCCATTTCATATTAATAACTATAGTTCACTGTAGTGAACAGGATTTTCGTCAATATGACCTCATTCCGAATCTTTTTCAGCTGTGTTTTCTAAAATTAATAGGGACCTTAAGGATGCACAGTAACGTATGCATAAAAACTATGTTTCTTGCAAATAAAGGAAAGGTGAGTTCTCGTTTTTAATATAACATTTATTGGTAATATGTGTAGTAGCTAATATTTGTTCTTCAATGCAAGCAGTTTTTAGGCTCAGTGAGGCACTCCTGCAAGCCGCTAGTAACCAACTTCAAAGCATAATATAAATTAAAATTAACTGTTCAATTTATTATAAATTATTCTTAGGATCTAAGTTAAGAACATTTAATTATAATACATAACATACAAAATAATTATGTTAACTATTCTCGAACCATAGAATAATTAAATTCTAGAGCTTTCCCTAAACAAAACAAATTATTATAAATGTTAATAAATCTAATTACACCAAATTAGTTTTAAAATTTTCGATGAAATCAAACATGAAATGTTTATGAATTTTTGTTTTACAGATAATTTAAATTTGAAATTCAGAAAAAAAAACCATAACTGAAATCGCATTCTTCTAAATTTATTAATTAAAATTTGGATTTTTAAAAAGCATCATGTGGAAATAAGAAATCTTTCAAAGTATAAACACAAAAAATTTAAAAATATTTAAGGATATGGTATATATGTATGTATATATTTGTTTTACCTGTAAAATATATCTTGAGCTATCACACGGGTTGCTTTGAGGTTGCATATTTTCTTATTTCTGATATATTTATAGTTGTAAACATGGTGTTTTAGCATCAAATGCAATAGTTATAACATCGAGTAGATAAAAACAATTATTTAAATAAACTTTAACCGCATATGGCTAGTTTTAATCGGACAAAATGGAACTTGTCACTTATAAAGGCCAGAATTTCATGACTCATAAACAACTTTTCAAAAGATTATCCAGAATTATATCAAACCAAAGCAATATTAAAAGCATGTAAAATATGGTTGATTATTATCAAAAATTATTTAATGTTTCCCTTTTTATTCCCTTAAATTTATCAAACACTTTATACTTTTTTTAGTAATAAATGCAACAGCGAAGAAAGCTCTTAACCAAACGTCAAATTGAGGTCACATGCTATTTAGATAAAATTACTTAAAATAAATTTCTGATTGCTAACATAATTTATTTTTAAAGTCGTATCACTTTTAATAATTTTTTCTGCATTTGAAACCACTAAAAAAAACAAAATTTTGGCAAATTGACACGACGCTTATTTCTTCATTAATATAGTTACAGTTAAAATAGTGCTTAAAATCCAATTGAAAAATATATCATAAAATTTTTTAAAAAGTTCTGCATAATATATAAATTAAAAAACTAAAAAAATTATTTTCCTATATTTTGAAGCAACATTAAAAAATTTAATGCAACCACCATTAAAAGACTATATGAGAAACACTAACACTAAGAAGTTAAATGCTTTTTATGCCAGTTTCCCCCAGCTATTTAGAACAAATATGTCACCTTATCCTCACTTATGCTCGCCTAGTCTCATTTTTCAGACTTTTCTAAGCTGTACGGGTTATAAAAATCAAAGCGATTTTAAGAGATTTACAGCCTGCATAAGATATGAAGATAAAATTTGGACGAATACTTTTTTATATGAGATTTTTAATGATTTGATTTATGGTATATGATTTATATACAATTTTTTTCGAATCCTAAAAATTTGGACGAATCCTTTTTGATATGAGATTTTAAGGCTGGCGATTTGGACAGATTTATAGGCGATATGAGGCGCGATTACCCTCAGAAGTAGAATGACTGAAATGAGGACATTACAAGTCCTTTCAAAACATATAATTTGTACCTTTGAACTAATTTTATTGCATTTAGAATTCATTATTATTTAAGGTGAGTCAATTTTATATAATAAAACTAGTTAGAAACCATGAGTTATATATTTTCAAATAACACTTTGACTGCCACGGCTATCATATTTGATATATCTGATAGCCATGATGTTTGGACACAGTAGGTACTCTGCAAGCAGCCTAGAACACAGCCTGATGCCTGGGACTCACTAGCGCTTAGCGGCACAAAATTTAGTGCTAAATGCTAATGAGTCCATTAGTCTCCACTGATGTTCCACTCCAATGGTATATAAAAAAAACTCTCCATTTTTACTGTGCTAAGTCGTCTCCACATGCTAAGCGCTAGTGAGTCCCAGGCATGAGAGCGATATATAAGTAAGAGTAGTGCGTTCATAAGCTCAATCAAAATATGTCAATTATCAAGTTAGCTACTATTTGTGCATTTTTTGTTTTGATCAAAAATTATTTTACAATTTAGTAATATTTTTACTGTCAAAAAAAGTTAATATACAATATAAAGTAAAGAAATATCGTCATACAACTAATGGAACTGCAGTTAATACATATATTAACTTGACATTTGACATAATTTTTGTTTAGTTTATAAACGCATTACCTTTGACTCTCATCTCTCATTTGTGACACACTAATTTGTTTTATACGTGAAACGTCAAAATATGAATAACTTTTACAAATATATTACTTTTTTATCAACAACTTCTAAAATACACACAACACCAGTAACTTATGAAATTAGAAAATTAGCACGATTACGTGTTGTTGATAACTCTGAAATTGGAAAACAAGCAATGGCAGAAGGAAAACCTCCTCGTTGCATTCATGTTTATAATAAAAAATCAGTTGGATTCATTGGTGATAGAGTATTAGTTGCAATCAAAGGACAAATGAAAAAAGGCATTTTGGTTGGTTTGAAACAAAAGCAAAAGCCTAGAGTACCCAGATTTGATAGCAATAATATAGTATTAATAGATGATAGTGGTACACCTTTGGGTACCAGAATCCATGTACCAATACCTACAATTTTAAGGACAATTTTAAAAGAAAGCACACATTCTAAAGGGGCAGATTATACAAAACTCTTAGCCATCTCTACACGATTTGTTTAAATTTTAATTATAGTGCTTATCTTATGCTTTGAAAAGTGAGAAATTAAAACCTTTTATTAGCTTTGTGTAAAACAATTGCGTTTTATTCATAAAAATTGTATAAAGAGTTTTGATTATAATGAAACTCTAATTTTATTAGAAAATAAGTTTGTGAATCTAATTTTATGATGATAAATTTTAAAGGAGGAAAACCCTATAAGTTGAGGACTTAAAATTTTTAAATATTTATTAAGGGATGTTTTATTGGAATAGAAAGTGTATGTCATCAAAACGGACGATTTTTCGAAATCTGGGACCTTTTTCTATTTTTTTAGTAGCTTTGAATAACTCTGGGTCTATTTAATTGGATAACTTCACTATTTCAGCAATCGCATGAAAACTTTCAAAAGTTTTATAACAGAAACTTATTATTTTCCAGGAAAAACAGTTCTAGGATCTTTAAAAAAATTACCTTTATATTCTTATAAAATTATAAGAAAAATGTTTTATGGAAAATGTAATTATTGAGATCTCTAAATTTAAAACGTTAGCAACTTTAATTATATGACAAAATAAAAAAATGTTAGGTAAAGATTTTATAACCAAATGATTTAAGTTTTAGTGTAAAAGGACCAAATGTGTTAATAAAATTGAGAGAGTGAAGTCATGTTATTTTATTAAATGATACTATTGTGAAGTAAACTAGAAATAATTCTCATGGTATTAATCAGTCAAATAAATTTTTGGAAAAAAGAACTAAACGCTTGATTATATTACACGTGTTTCGTTCATAAACGTCATACTTAAAGTAGCTGATAAACTGAAGTTTATTACCTTGGTAACAAAGAGTTTACTGCAAGTAATATTTATTTTCGTTAAATACAAAAATTTTAAATGTAACCTGGCTTAATAGTTTGATTTTTATAAAGTTATTCTTTAATAAAAACTTGTAATGCACGTAATGTTTTGTTTTTGTATCGAACTACGTAAATATGATAAGGTTTTGATAACCTTAGGCACTAAACTCAAAAAATATTGATAATTAGGGTAAGAAATTCAGTTGTGTTCCATATTTTATTCAAAATGGTTTTGTTGCGGTTTTATTTAGTTGAAAAATTTGAATATGGAAAGAAAGACAATATTATTTCATCTCTGAAAAAGGTATACATTCTTTGATAGATAATTGTGTAAATTATTTTCTAAAATAAAATTAATTTCTTTAAAGATTGATAGCATTAGCGATGTGCAAATAGAAAAATGCTTTCATATTGAATTTGAGCATGGCTTTGTACCAAATAGTAGAACTGAACAAATATTAAGATGGTTATTGAAGGATACACAAAATGAGGATAACTTGAAAAAGGAATCTTCACTTCCACCAACAAATGAATGCAGTAAATTGTTAGAAATTGGACCACGATTTAATTTTCAAACACCTTTTTCTACTAATTGCGTCAACATTTGTCGAAATGTTGGTATTCCACAAGTTAGACGCTTGGAGGTATCAATTAGATATTACATAACATGTACATCACGTCTAAACAGCATTGAGAAAGTTTTAAATATCTTATGTGATAAAATGACTCATTGCCAATATACAAAAGAAATTTTGCCCATTTCTAGTTTCGATGAAAGGCTTCCCACAAATAGTGAGCCTTGGAGTATTGTTCCTCTTTTAACAGAAGGTTGTGAGGCTTTAAAAAAAGTAAATCAAAAATTAGGTTGTATATTATTATTAACACATCAACGAGTTTTAATCTTTTATTAACAATCTAGGCCTTTCATTTAGTGATTGGGATATTGAATTCTATTCAAATTTATTTCAAAATCAAGTTAAACGAAATCCCACTACTGTAGAGTTATTTGATTGTGCTCAGAGCAACAGTGAACATTCACGTCATTGGTTCTTCAAGGGAAAAATGATAATTGATAGTATACCTCAGGCAAAATCTCTCTTTCAAATGATTACTGATACCCAAAAAACAAGTAATCAAAATAATACAGTAAAATTTAGTGATAATAGTAGCGCTATTAAGGGCTTTTCTTATAAAACTATACAAATGTCTAACTACTCTGGTCCGGGAAAAATGATTCTTAAGCAAATTGATTCAGATTTGATATTTACGGCTGAAACTCACAATATGCCAACAGCTGTAGAGCCTTTTAGCGGTGCAACTACAGGTCCAGGGGGTAGAATACGGTAAAATAAATTATAGCTTCGAAAGAATAGAAATTTATGCTTTTTATTTTATTAAGAGATGTTCAAAGTATAGGAAGAGGTGGACTTCCAATAGCTGGAACTGCTGGATATTGTGTTGGGAATTTAAAAATACCTGGTATATATTTCTAAATATTCTTAAATTCTAAAAATGACTAAAAATGTATCATTCAGAGTACATACAATCGTATGAAAATACAGAGTGGAACTATCCACCAACATTTGCATCTCCATTGAAAATTATAATTGAAGCTAGTAATGGTGCATCTGATTATGGTAATAAATTTGGTGAACCCCTTATTTCTGGTTTCGCAATATCATACGGTCAAGAAATAAGTAAAAATGAAAGAGTGGAATATATTAAACCAATTATGTTTAGTGGGGGTGTTGGAACTATGCAATCAATGTTCAGAGAAAAAATTGATCCATCAAAAGGTTCCTTTAAATTTTTTATTAATTTAGCTTTTATTTATGAAAAATATGATTAGGAATGCTACTAGCTAAAATAGGCGGACCCGTTTATAGAATTGGGGTAGGTGGTGGTGCAGCCAGCTCTGTTGAAGTACAAGGGGATAACAATTCCGAGCTTGATTTTAATGCTGTTCAGAGAGGGGATGCTGAAATGGAAAATAAACTAAATCGAGTTATTAGAACATGTATTGAAATGGGAGACAGAAATCCAATTATTGCTATACATGATCAGGTAAACAAGATACAGTTTTAAGTACTTGCATGCATAAACTTTTTTTTTTCAAACATAGGGTGCTGGAGGGAATGGTAACGTGCTAAAGGAGCTCGTTGAGCCTCGCAATGCTGGAGCTGTAATATTTACAAAAGAATTCAATTTAGGTGACCCAACTATTACGACATTGGAGTTATGGGGAGCTGAATATCAAGAAAACAATGCGATCCTTTGTAAACCAGAAGATCAAAAAATTTTGAAAGATATTTGTGAAAGAGAACGGTGCCCTATCAGTTTTGTAGGGTTTGTTACAGGCAATGGTTATGTTACACTTTTGGAAACTGAAATGAATTTTGTAAAATATATGAATAGAACAGACAGCCACAAATGGGGTAATTTACCGTTTGATATGCATTTAGAGCATGTTTTAGGTAATATGCCTCAGAGAGAATATCATTTGGATTCTGTCCCTATGAAATTTTCCCAATTGGAATTACCAAATTATTTTGATGTTAATAGCATTTTAGAGAATGTTTTGAGTCTACTATCCGTGGGAAGCAAAAGGTTTTTGACAAATAAAGTGGATCGTTGTGTAACAGGCTTAGTAGCTCAACAGCAATGTGTTGGCCCACTTCATACTCCATTATGTGATTACGCAATTACAGCAGTTTCACACTTCAGTTTTCATGGAATAGCAACATCAATTGGAACACAACCTATAAAAGGCTTACTTTGTCCAAGAGCAGGAGCTCGAATGTCAGTTGCTGAATCTCTTTCTAATTTAGTATTTGTTGGTATTTCTGAATTAGGGGATGTGAAATGTTCTGGGAATTGGATGTGGGCAGCAAAACTACCGGGAGAAGGACTTAAGCTATATGAAGCATGTCAAGAAATGTGCCAAATTATGTCTGAACTAAATATAGCAGTTGATGGAGGAAAAGATTCATTATCAATGGCAGCCAGGGTTGGATCGAAAACTGTCAAATCGCCTGGGACCTTGGTAATTTCAACTTATGCTCCGTGTCCAGATATACGAGTAAAAGTTACCCCTGATTTGAAACTACCCGCTAGAAATAAAAATGGTGAATTAATTTGGATTAATATCGAAAATCGATCACGACTTGGAGGATCTGCTCTGGCCCAATGCTTATCCCAAACAGGTGATGTTTGTCCAAATTTGCTAAAAACTCAAGAATTAAAAAATGCGTTTAATATTACACAAAAACTGCTGAAATGCAACAAAATTATGGCTGGTCATGATATTAGTGATGGGGGACTGATTGTTTGTTTACTAGAAATGGCTTTTGCTGGACTGTGTGGGTTGAAAATAAACTTAACTTCTGCAATGAAAATTTTGAAGGAGATTAACATAGATTTAAAACAGAATGCAGATTTTCCTGAATTAGCTTTATTGTTTGCTGAAGAATGTGGTTGGATTATAGAAGTGGAGAGTATGCATTTATATGAAATACTTAAAGGATTTCAAGATGTTGGAGTATCAGCTTATCATATAGGGCAATCTTCTGGATATGGTCTTACGTCAAGCATTGAAGTTTTAATAAATCACAAATTAATAATAAGTAATTCGACAAGAGAACTTTTTAAACTGTGGGAACGTACGAGTTTTGAGCTCGAAAAACTGCAAATGAATAAAGAATGCGCAATAGAGGAATACAAAAGTCTTGAATTTCGAACGGGCCCTACATACAAATGTAATCTTAATCTAGATTATGAAAAAATAATATTACATACCAGTAAGCCAATAAAGGTTGGAGTATTAAGAGAAGAAGGGATCAATAGTGACAGAGAAATGATAGCCACATTACTAAATGCAAATTTTGAAGTGTATGACATTTCAATGCATGACTTACTTAACGGAAAAACAAATTTAGATCAATATCGTGGTATTATTTTTCCTGGTGGCTTTAGCTATGCTGATACGTTGGGATCTGCTAAAGGCTGGGCAGCAAACATTATGTTTAATGAAATGATAAATTTACAGTTTAATTATTTCAAAGAAAGGAGTGATACCTTTTCATTAGGTGTTTGTAATGGTTGCCAGTTAATGAGTTTAATTGGATGGATTGGTGATGAGAAAAATGACAAAATAATCAATGTGCCAAAAATAGCTCTTTTAAAAAATAAATCAGACCGTTTTGAATGTCGCTGGAGTACATTAAAAATTGTTGATAACATTTCTATTATGTTGAAAAAATTAACGGGTTCAATTGTAGGATGTTGGGTTGCTCATGGCGAAGGAAGATTTACATTTAAAGATAGTTTGGTATTAGAAACCCTTAAAAATAAAAAATGTATTCCAATTTATTATGTGGATGATATGGGCGAGGCAACAGAACAGTATCCCATGAATCCAAATGGAAGTATTGATGGTATAGCTGGTATATGTTCTACTAATGGTAGACATTTGGCACTTATGCCACATCCAGAAAGATCAAGTATTATGTGGCAATGGCCATATAAATCTCCTAATTTTGAACTAACGAAATCTCCTTGGCAGTCTATGTTCGATGAGGCATATATTTGGTGTCTACAAGCGGAAAGTAATTCATAGAAAATTAAATGTCAGCCCATCAATAATGCTGAATATCACAAATAAATGTTATATAAAAAACGATTTCATTTGAAGTTTCTTTTTTATTGATATTAAATAAATTTATATATAATATATAAGAATTTAATAGTCCACTTTTTCATTAAAGTTAATATAACTAAATTTTTAATAACTACCAGGTTATTGTACTGAAAGCTTATTAGCCAAATCATGCTTATATATTTCTACTTTTCACTAGACATTAAAAGTTTTGCAATCCCGTTTCCAGTAGTTTGCTATCTATCGTCCAATACAGTGGCGGATTTACCAGCAGGCTGAGTAGGCTGGAGCCTAGGGTGGCAAATTTAAAGGGCCCCAAATTTTTTTTTTACTGTCTTACAAAAATCAGAAAAATTTCTATGATACGATCTCATTTTTCCTTGCAGAAAGAAATCCGCAATATATATTTCCTATGGCTTTTTCCTTTTTCTTTCCATTGCACATTTAATACACGTGCACATTGAATATTACGTTTCCTAGTAAACAGTTCAGATCATCATACATTCTATTATATATAATAATTATCAATATTAAATTACGATCAAAAATTTAAAATACCTGAAGGCATTACGGCTAAATGGAACTAAGGAGTTTCGGAGCCTTTGTGAGTTTGTCACAGCACTGGAAAAAATTGATGACTGAAATCGGAGAAGGAAAAATGTTAAAGAGAGTAAACCTCACACGTTGGTCAGCAAGAGAAGATACATGTAGAAGTTTGAGAGATTCTTGGCATGAAGTCCTTAAAACTTTGGAAACAATCAGGGATGATTCTACCGAAAAGCCTGTCACACGAAACGAAGCGACAGGCATTCTTTTAAAATAAGAACAATTAGAAACTGCGTTAATGGTGGTTGAATGGAATGTTGTTTTAGAAAGAATAAAAAAAGTGAATGTTCAAATTCAGTCTTCTACCGTAGATTTGATTACTCTAGCTGATCTTTATAAATCTCTTAGCAAGTTTTTCGTAGATCAACGAGAAAATTTCAAATACTTCGAAAAAGAAGCGATAGAATTGAGTGCATCGAAGCAGTACACAAAAGACATGGGAAAAAGACAACCGATAAAAAAAAAATTATAATGAACCATCCGATGAAGAAATGAGAATGACTGCGAGTGATACTTTCAGGGTTAACACATTTCTCGCCATCATTGATAGCCTCGTATCCGAATTGGAAAAAAGGCAAGAGGCCTACAACAAGTTTAATGAAAAGTTTTCATTTCTGACGAAAATAAGTGAAATATCATCATCAACCCTTATAAACAAAGCTATTTCACTGGTAAAAATTTATTCTAATGATTTAGAGACTGACTTCTGTTCAAGAATGCACACATTTTCAAAGCTACATATCTTCGAAAAAAATTTTGGTAGAGCCAAAGTCTGAATCATGGGAAAGTCTGTCTTCATTTTTGCGAAAACAGGGTTTACAAAACGTCTATCCTAACTTGGAAATAGCTCTTCGTATGGCATTATATACTCCAGCGACGAATTGGTCGGGTGAGAGAAGCCTTTCATGTGTAAAAAGGATCAAAAATTTTCTGCGATCGACCTTATGTCAAGAAACATTAAATGCTTCAGCTCTTTTATGCATAGAGTCAGAATTAATGAACAAAATTACTTACGATGACTTTGCTAACAAAAAATCACGAAAAAAAGGATTGTAACTTAATTGAATTCCAATTTTATGTGTGTTTATATTAAATAAATTTTTTTTAATTACGTTTACCGAGTGTACATTATTTATTGTGTAAGTATTATATATTACCCCACCTCTATAAAAAGAAAATAATCGAGGAACTGACAACTATAAGGGTAAGAGCGGCAAAAGTTCAATAGCCTACACTTGGAAAATGAGTAAATCCGCCACTGGTCCAATATCACTTCTTTGTATATTAGGCAAACTTTTCGAATAATTTATCAGCAACAAACTCAAATGCCACTGTGAAATCAACCTTATTCTCCCGACTTTTCAGTTTCGGTTCAAAGACAATCTCTCTACTAACCATGCCGTCCTTTCCCTCAATGAAGACATTATCTTTAACTAAAGCAAAAAAATTCCTAGTATGCACTTTGCCACATTATTTATAATTTCTTAGAAAACAGAATTTTTTGGCAAGACTATAGTTTGTTATGTGCCACATGTCAATTACAAGGTCAATTAACCCCCCCTCCCCAGTCTAGTTTTATAAATTAAAATCCCCAAAAATAGCGCTTACATGTTTTTTTTACGATTTTCCACTTGATTTTTAGGTTATATTTTTAATACAAAATTATAAAAATTCACAATTAACATTTAAATCTTCTTCATGCTGCCGAATACAATACAGAATCTCTGTGAAGAATGTGATAGAACGGTAGATTCCCGGGTTGAATGATATTTTGTTGTCACTGCTTCCGCTCGACAACCACGTGCATTGTGCTTACACCCTTAGGTTTTATGAAAAATGTATGAATGTGTTACGCCCTTTAGGTGGGTGAGATTAAGAACTATGCCTGAATCACTTTTAAAAAAAAAACTTCTTTCACCTATCCTACTAGAAACTTCCATGCCGGCTATCTACATTCAGCCCACATTGTAAGTTGATTCACGAGAGAGCACGTTTTACAAGTTATACTCTAATTTGCTAAAAATATTAAATTTTCTTGTCTTTAATTTTATCCAAACGTAAGTAAGAACAAATTATTTAAAAGAAATCAAATAATATTTAAAGTATAGAGAAAAATATTTATTTAGTAATGGTGGAAATAAGGTTATAAAACGTGATTAATTTTTTAGTAAATCAATTAAATACCAAGACACTCTTTTTGTCTTAAAATAGAAATTAATTTCTAAAAAATTTAATATTAATTATTCGTTTTTATTTTCCATCCTCAGTACATAAACGTGGTAACCATGATGTTTTTTTTTTTTTTTACTTAAATTTTTTATGGTTGCAATCTAGTTATCCCGTGAGTCAAAGGATGCCAAAGTGCAAATATATAAAAAAATTTCCAATATTTTAAGTAGTTGATTTTGATTGCATTAAAACATAAAAATTTATTTAAGTAATCCTCCATTCACATTTGTTTTATTCTTTAGCTATTTAAGACTATTAAGTAAGCATATTTTAAAGAATCTTTAAAACTTTTTAGTCATTTAAAATTAACATCCAGGTAAAAATTGATGATATTAATGTAAATAATTTTATTAAGAATGTTTTATAAGTACAATATGCTTATATATATATATTAAAATATAGATGATTCGTTTCACATCGTTAATGTCCCGTTTGTCAGTTCTACGATTAACAGCAATTAGGAATTATTCAAAGGAGGTTCGTTTTGGTCCCGAAGTACGTGCACTTATGCTTCAGGGAGTAGATGTCCTCGCAGATGCAGTTGCTGTTACTATGGGCCCCAAGGTAAAGAATTCATTTAAATGTGTACATAATTAAAATAATAATTATTTTAGGGAAGAAATGTAATTTTAGAACAAAGTTGGGGATCCCCAAAAATTACAAAAGATGGTGTTACTGTGGCTAAGTCGATTGAGTTAAAAGATAAATTTCAAAATATTGGTTCAAAGCTGGTTCAAGATGTTGCAAATAATACTAATGAGGAGGCTGGGGATGGGACAACTACAGCTACAGTATTAGCTCGTGCTATAGCAAAAGAAGGTTTTGATAAAATTTCTAAAGGAGCTAATCCAATTGAAATTAGGCGAGGTGTAATGATGGCAGTTGATGCTGTAAAAGACAAACTGAAGACGATGTCTAAAGCAGTAACTACACCAGAAGAAATAGCACAGGTTGCAACTATTTCCGCAAATGGCGATAAAGCTATAGGAAATTTAATTAGTGAGGCGATGAAGAGAGTTGGAAAAGAAGGTGTTATTACTGTTAAAGATGGAAAAACTTTAAATGATGAATTAGATATAATAGAAGGGATGAAATTTGATCGTGGTTATATTTCTCCTTATTTTATGAATTCAGCTAAAGGTGCAAAAGTTGAATTTCAAGATGCCTTCATTTTATTTTCGGATAAAAAAATATCTTCTATTCAATCAATCATTCCAGCTTTAGAACTTGCAAATGCACAAAGGAAACCCTTAGTGGTAATTGCAGAAGATGTTGATGGAGAAGCTTTGAGTACACTTGTTGTAAATCGTTTAAAAATAGGTCTTCAAGTAGCAGCTGTTAAATCACCAGGTTTTGGTGATAATCGTAAGGCTACCATGCAAGATATGGCTATAAGTACAGGTGGTATAGTTTTTGGTGATGACGCAAATCTAATAAAAATTGAAGACGTCCAGCTTTCCGATTTGGGCAAAGTAGGAGAAATAATTATCACCAAGGATGATACATTAATCTTAAAAGGAAAAGGAAAGAAAGAAGATATTGAAAAACGAGCAAATCAAATAAGGGATCAAATTAGTGATACAAATTCAGAATATGAAAAGGAAAAATTACAGGAAAGGCTTGCACGTCTAGCTTCAGGTGTAGCAGTACTTAAGGTCGGAGGATCTAGTGAGGTTGAGGTAAATGAAAAGAAAGATCGAGTTAATGACGCCTTGAACGCGATTCGAGCTGCTGTAGAAGAAGGAATAGTACCTGGAGGAGGTACCGCATTAATAAGATGCATTCCCATGCTTAGTGAACTCAAAACAAGTAACCAGGATCAAGTAAATAATCTAATCATTTTCATAATTTTAATAGTTTTATAAAACAAAATATTTTCAGACTACAGGTATTGATATAGTTCGTCGCGCTCTTCGTATGCCGGCATTGACAATAGCTAAAAATGCTGGCGTTGATGGCTCAGTAGTCGTTGCCAAAATAGAAGATAAAGACGAAGATTTTGGTTATGATGCTCTAAACAATGAATATGTTAATATGATTGAACGGGGAATTATTGATCCTACAAAAGTTATTAATTTCAAATCAATTATATACATTTAGTTAAATAAATTTATATTTTTTTAGGTTGTACGTACTGCTATTACTGATGCAGCTGGAGTAGCATCTCTTTTAACAACAGCAGAAGCTGTCGTTTGTGAATCACCAAAAGAAGATCAACCCCTTGGAGGAATGCCTGGAGGTATGGGAGGAATGGGCGGCGGCATGGGTGGTATGGGAGGTATGGGAGGAATGATGTAGATAATAAAACAAGTAGATCTAAATATATTCCAAAAAAGTTAGATGAGGCAAAAATTTTACATATTATATATGTAAAATATATCTTATTTTCTTGTAACTTGAACATTTTTTTTAAATGAAAATTGCCTCTAATTAAGTTTTGTTACGCATTTATAGAAATATGTATTATTTTCATTAAATGTATTTTATACAGAAATTTGATTGTTGTTTAAATCCAAAATTTTATGTTCCAATAATAATAAAAATGTTTAGATGTTGGGTATATAGAAATAAAATTTGTATGTATATACCAATCGTATTCAACTTTTTAAACGCGTTTTTCTCAAAAAACGAATGTTACAAAACTAGTAAACCAGTTATCAATAGGACTATACACCCTAAGATCACTTCAAAATTTGACTACATGATTATGTCAAAAAAGTGAAAAAAATCTACGGTACTCTACGCGTAAATACAAGTATTTCGTCTCTCGAGTAGTAAGAATAGCTTATTATCCAAGAAGGGAAAGTCAAATGAATAAGTTTTCTTTGATGATTCCTAAAATGAACTAATAAAACGACAAGGCACAAATGGAAATTTTAATCAAGAAAAAGCGAAAAAAAAGTAGTCCAGACGCTGAATTTGATTTCATTTCCCAAAAATAGTTATTCTTTTTCCAAGTTTTTTCATTTTTTATCCATGATATATGAGTCGTTCAGAAGCCAATGTGGATAAGTCCAAAAAATCTAAACTGAGAAATTTAATGTTTCTTAATGCATTCATAATACATAGCACATGCGGAGGCTATTAAAAAAAGAGTTTTTTGACCTACAAAAAATAAAAATATAAGTAAATCCTTTTAAGACTAAGAAATATATTATTTATTCTATTAAAATTTACAAAAATCAGAAAATATGATAAAATGGACTTATCCACATTGGCTTCTGAGCGACTCATATATATATCTGCTTTTTTAAATGTGATATCCTACCTAAAGGGATAGAGAATTTTCTTAGCAAATGTGTACCTTATTTAAATTTGATTCAAGTAATATATTTTTATTTGTTCCTAGTTTAAAATTATTTCATTTCAAGCATTTCTTTTTGATATTTTTTAAATTCATATTTAACACGTTGAGAACGGTGCAGTTTTTTCTATTTCGCTTCATCGGACGGCAGTTAAAATCTCTTATATCTGGCGCCCCCTTTTCATGCAACAAAACTATAACCGATGTGAGCCACCGGTGGTACACGCCGTCCTCAAAGTATAAAATAACTTATTATCATCATAAATGCATAACTATATCAAAAAAGTTTGCAACAAAAACACGTTATTCTTATTTTAATATACATTTCGCAAAGCTAAAAAAATTTCAGCTGTAATTTAGGTATTTTTTTATATGTTAGAGAAGCAGTAAACTCTCTTCATCTCAGAACTATTTCAAATTTTCCGTAAATTCTTGACTTCCAATTTTCTTATCTATAAAAAGAACATCAACATCTACCGTGAACGTTGTCACATTGAGTTGAGAAGTTGAAGTAACTAAAGCATTTAGATATATTTATAGATATTTACAACTATAAAAATTTTAAGGAATGGGTTGAGTTGAGGCCAACAAGTAATCTATACGAACAACATAGAAGTCATTAGTATTTACTGAAAATATAAAAATTGAAGGTATAAACTAATAATATTTTATATAGAAATATATAAAACTATTTATAACTCACAATTTTTGTGAAAATAATATTACATTAGCTTGGAATTATACAAGCAAAGTTATTAAATTATTTAAAATAAATTGTAAAACGAAACGTTTCACAGTAAAAATATTTTAAAAAAAACACTAAAAGCAATTATGTCTGATTTCTAATACATCTTTCATCATAAATTTTCTCAAATTCCAGAGTGAATTTATTATAACCTCAGGCTTATCTTGAGCTATTTTACCTAACCAATGATTTGGCAATTGTGTAAGGTCTATAGAAGAACAATTTTCTGGTGTTGCCTTCAATGTCTTTTCCCATGGTGTAATATGTCGGGTATCATTTTGCAGGCCTTCAATATATCTAATTGAATAATAATTTAGTAAAAAATTTTCTAATTATTAAAAATCAGTATATACCTTATGTAAGCTTCTGAATGTAATACTTTTTGTGGTCGTGGTGGAACAGTCACAAACATAGGCTCTGTCAGCGTTGAAGCTAGTCAAATAATATATTTTTAAATATTGTTTAAAACATAAAATACAAATACAAACAGCTAAATTGTGTATGAAGTTGTTGTGGAGAGTTTTGCTGCAAAGAAGTCGTAGGTTGTGGAGTTGTTGGCGGTGGTGGACAATGTGGATTTTTCCTCATTACAAAATTTCTAAAAAATACAGAATTATAAAACATAAAAAAAACAGAATATAAATATGGTATAAATAATTATTTTTTTCATACTAATAATAACCATATTACCTGCATATATGTATGAATTACTGTAATTTTTAAAACTTACTTAGTTTTATCCAATGATTGAATCCCTTTTCCACATTTATTAAGATGTACTTCACGAACATGTTTAATAAGACGTTGAAGATGTGGAAATGCAGGTAGACTTTTTCTTAGCCTAACACAACCTTTCCATAAGCAATTATATTCAATTTCACTCGTTTCTTTGGAGGCATAATGCCTTTGAACATGACCGATACCTTCTTGAATACAATGTTCCATACAATCAATTGCATCTTCAAATTGATAATCACAATTGTCCCAAAGACATTCAAATATCTGAAAAATAAGAGTATGACAATAACAAAATTGTTAAACGAGTATAAAATACTTGTGAAGGTATAGAAGTTATATCTGTTGGTATTGGGCTGGAACAGTTGATATTATCTTCACTAAGAAGTTTTGCTTCAGTCAATAATTTTACAGCATGTTCTTCATTGCATTTAGTTGCTTTATCTTCCCATGTTTGTTTAATTTTTGCAGGTAAATTTTTCCATTCAGTTCCTACCATTCGTGATATTTCTCCAAATGTTGCGTCTGGATTGCTATGAGTAATCGAACGACGAACATCACTGGAGAATAATATATATCCTGTCATCACTTTCACTTTTGGCTTATTTGATTTTCCTTTTGTTGAAATAGGTGTTGATGCAACCGAGGGAGCAGGTGAATAAGTATTAATGATATCTGAGTTAACTGAAGGTGGGCCACCATCCATAGAATCTTCTAAGATGCCAAGGGGCTCCACCAAATCAGATTTCAATTCCTAAAGACACGTGTTATATTAACGAACACCCAATTATACATACATATGTTAAATATGTGGGTAAATAGATTAATGCGAAGATTAATAAGCAAATAGTATTCATTCCAAATTACTACTACCAACTTATATAATAAATTATTCCTTCACCGTTACACCGTTTAATGATTATAAAATAAGTCGGTGGTAGCTTTATTTCAAGTAAGATGTTAAATGATTCTTTTTGAAAATATTTTTATTTCAACAAGCAATTAAAAAAATTGCATTTATTATCTAAGATAATCATTCAAGATGCATACAAATATATATGCTATTATATATATATATTTATAGAATCACGTTTATAATTGTACATATAAATGCAATTTTCTTCTACTAAAAATGTTAATGCAAAATTTATATACATAAGCTAATGATTCTATCGGCTACGTGTATTAGTGTATTTTTTCCATGCAACCAATGTATAAGACGATTTAGAATTCCAAGAATTTTAGGGAAAATCAATTTAAATCGTTACTGTAAAATGATTTAATTGCAATTTATTATGTGAATAGTCACATACCCAATCAACTTCCAAACCTATAACCAACATTCTTTTAAATACTCTTACGCTTATACCCTTTATTCAATATTATATAAATTTACTAAATTCAACCAAAAATTTTTTTAGTTATTTCTTTCTTACTAATAGCATTTTTAGCAAAGAAATAGCATTAATTAAAGTATAGAATATTTTAAAAAATCGTAATTAAGTTGGAAAACTCCAACAAACTTTTACCTTATTTGAATCACATAAAGCTATACACTTCGTCTGATCTTGTACATTTGCAATTTCACTAAGAATAACCTAAAATAATATCAAATTAATAAATTTATAATTTTATAAATATATACTTACCTTATGGGGTTTAATAGATTTCTTAAAATGAAATATTTCATCAGGTGTTACCATTTGACTATGAGTAAATTTTCGTAATCCATTTCCAGATTGAAATTTACGAATGCTTTTTTTAACTTCATCAAAATTTGTTTCACAAACATAAACATCACTTTCAGGTATTTCAGTTGGCCTACAAGTTGTATAATCAATATATTCTAAAACAGCACATCGACCGACTATAGCAATTAAAGGGCTTATATCCTGTACTGATGATTGTAACAATTCTTGACGGTAAAATTTTTTATCTATGTTTAGATTAATTTCCGTTGGTGAAAGAAACCATGGTCCTTGAAAATATGCTTTACCGCTACAATAAGATAATAATTATATGCCAAAAAATTAATATTATTTAACAATTAAATTTCTTTCTTATAAAAAGTTGCAGAGGAAGTTCACTTATTTTAAAGAAAAGTTATAATAAATTTTTCAATTTTTACCTTGATGTTTCCCAAATTGAAGTCAATTGTGCAATAGATTGTTTTCCTGATTCAGTTGCAACATAAACAAAATCTCCTGTTTTGACAACACCACTGCATATTGAATTATATTGCTCATAATATGTGTTTCCTTCTTCTCCTCCACTTACATAAAGAACAACATTCTTAAAATTTTTTTAAAATTTTTCAATTAGCTATTATCATAAATTATAATTTTTATTAATACCGGTTTATCCTTTTCAACAATTGCTTCTTGCAGTTTAAGCTCTGCTAGTTCACCCTTATGTTTTTCAACCCTTTCCTTAAAAACAGACATTGTACGTTTTAGCTCTAATGTTATATCTCGCGGAAGTAATATAACAGGATCATTTTCTCTTATAAAGGGCCAAGTTTTCATTTTTTTAAACATTCTTGCTTTCATAGCATAACGCGATTCACATACATATACATCTTTTTCTGAAAAACCTTGTGGCCGATATTTTATATAATCTTTTACACTCATAACATAGCATTTATTAACTACTTTACTTAAAGGTATTGCTTGATGATTATCACTTTTAAATACTTCCTGAAAATAAATATCAACAATAAAATTAAAATTAAGACAATAATTTATCATAGTAGTTAGTATAAAACTTCAATGAAATTTCTAAATATAAATTATACAAACCTGTTCTAAAAATTTCCTGGTTGTAACATGAAATGTTTCAGAAGGCCTAAGAAATATATTTCCATACATCATTTTAATATTGTCGTTATTTGTCCATAATCGTTCTATATAAGCAATACCTGGAACTAAATCAAACATTTTGTTTTTCTTTTTTGCATATTTATAAATTAAACAAAATTTTACTTTTATTATCAGGCGCTTCAAAATAAACAAAGTCTCCAGGAGAAAAAACTTTTTGGTCTATTGTCATACTTTCACCCTGAGTTGCCTAAATTAATTTTATATTTTGATTATGATTTAAAAAACAATTTAAAATTTTCTTTACCGTGGTCTCTATTTCATCTTGATCTTGTTCTTCTTGTAATAATTTAGATTGTCGCACTGCCTCTACAGCTGCACTTAAATGCAAGGTAGAATAGCTTAATGCAGGTGAAAACAATATATCTTTACACAGCTTGATTTATAAATATACATATTATATTTGAAATAAGAAAGAAAAATTCTTTACCTCATCACGCTTCTTAATAAAATAAGCTTGCAGCTCAATAGCATCTTCAAAAACTTGTGAATCTGTTCTTGAAAGTTTTCTTGCTCGTTCAAAACATGAAAATATATCTTCTTGGAATATATCAAGCCGTTTATAAAGACCTTTATCTAGCCTACGTTTAATTAAATCAAGCGAAATTCCACGAATCCTGTAAAAAATGAATAAATGATCAGATATTAGCATATAAACAAAAATATATTATGCTTTATACTTAATAGCATCAACTTCATCATATTCTGGAAGTTCTGCCAAAGAATCCGAAAAACAACGTCCCTCTTCATCCTGATGGTTATATAATGAAGTAAAAAGTGATAATAATAATTCTTGTACAGCTAGCTGAACATCAGGAATTGTATCATCATTATCCCTATACGATATTTAATTCAATATTAAAATATATATTTTTAAGCTACCAACTAACCTTAAGCTGTGTTTCGTTTGGATACATACTTGCTGTAAAACTAATGCATCTTTGTAAATTTGTGAATCTGGTTCATTATATTTACATGCATTTTCAAACATCAAAAGGAAATCAGAAGCTAATTCATCCGTATTTTCATATTGTTGTTGTTTTAATTTTTGAGATATCTTTTCCATATCGATTGGGTTTTTAATTATATCATAATAGTCAGGGTAATCCTGTAAAAAATAATTATCTTTGGCTTAGTAGAAGAATACCTTACAAAACAAATATTTAAAAAAAAACATTTAAAATGTATTTATTCAATTCAGGGCAGTTATGTATATCCCAAATGTATTTATAATAAATAATATTGCATAAAAAAATTAAAATACTACTAAATTGATTGTTAATAATTTCTATTATTTTTATTACAATACTTTTTTTTTTAATATTTTAAGAGTGTAAGTGTAATTATTACATCTCTTTCAACTTACATTTTTTGATGGAAGTTTCATAAATATCAGTGACAGTTGCCTATTTGCCTTTGGCTCATGAAAATCCTTAATTGCATCAAATAATATCCATAGTTTAGTATCCATAGGAGTTAAGGTTTTCTTACTAATTTTTGGCCTAGATAAAAAAAATATTTAAAAACAAAAAAAATAATAATAACTAATGAGAATTTTTAAATTTACAATTTGTTAGCATTTCGTTTGTCTGAAAATCCACAAAATTCCTTCAACTTTTCATTTAATGCTCTTTCTAATACATTAGCATCTTCGTATATCATAGAACCTTCCTCATTAAATTTACGACAATTATTAAACATTAACCTATAATCACCAACAATATCATCTAAAGTTGTATAACGATCATTTTTAATATTATTTTCTATTGAATTCATATCAATAGGATGTTGAATTACATTATAATATTCAGGATAAAGTTTTTTTGATGGCTTTTCCATAAACAATAACATAGGCCTACGATTTCCATATGTATAATCAGTTAAAAATTTTTGTAGTGTTAATAGTTTTTTCTTGAGATTTTGATTATTTCCTTTTCCTTTAATCACACTATGTGTATGTGTGCTATTAGAATTTGTAGATGGTAAAATTGGTGGCGAAGAATTCGGTTGTACTACACCTTGAACTCTTGCTCGTCCCTTCTTTTTTTGAAAACTTATGCTACAATTAGAGGTAGGAGATGAACTTGGCAACAACGGAGACGATAATTCATGATCATCAGTTTCACTTTCTTCCTAATATAAAAATTTTGATGAATTAAGACTAATATAAACACAAAAATATATTTATAAAATAAATAAATCTGGCCAAACAAAATTCGGCATTTTATATAAAAATACAACAAAAAAAATAAAGCATAACGTTCTTAAGTAATATTAAAGTAAATCTTTAAAAAGATTTTTAAATTTACATTGGAATGAGCACAGCTTTAAATTTTTTGAATGTCTTGTTTTAAAAGTACCAAATATCATTTAACATCAGTTGGCACGATATTAAAAATTCTATTTCTGTCGTTCTTAGTTTTTTTTCTAATAAAAAATATCAAAGGAGTTTTTATTTTTGTACACTATAATAACGCCCATTTTAATATTTAATTTCCATTAAATTAAATTGAGCTGGGATAGTACTAGAAAAAAAGCCAAGACGTATGTCGTTTCATAAAAATTAAATTAATCACAATTATTTGTAAATGAACAGAATTTTTAGATATTTTAGTTTTATATAATATTTTTTCAAAACCTTTTCTAACACTTTATTAAATCTAAGAATTAACCTAAAAGTGACAGCTTAATCAGAATTCCTTTTCTTCTAATAATTGTATATTTTATATGTATAACAAAAAAAACCTTCAATATTATTGTAATAAAATACAATAAAGTTAAAATTTGTTCAAAGTATAAGTAAAAGCGGCAGTATAAATCTTAAAAGTTCGAGAACGTTTCAAAGAAATTACTAACCAAAATAAAAGCTTATCTTTGCTCACAATAATTTGATTCAATATACAAAAAATAAGAAAAGAGAGCTAAGCTAAGCTAATGCTTTTTTGAAAAAACTAAACAAATTACTTACTTGTTCACAGTCAACCAACTTTGCATTCATTATTTTCAACATTTTTGTGGCATCCTTCAAATTAATAAAAATAAATAATTTTTTATATTGTTAAAGAGGACAAGTCTTACTTTATTTGTCCTATGACCTGGCGGAAAAGCTTTTTTTGCATTATCTAACATTAAATAAAGGTCAGCAGTCAAATCACTTATATTAGCATAATCTCCTTTTTTAAGTTTTTTTGATATTTGTGCCATAGAAATTGGCTTCTTAACCATTTCATAATATTCCGGATGAAAACGTCTATAGGGAAGTTTCCATAATGACTGGCCAAGTGGTGCGCCTGTTGCATTAGGATGATCTATAAGTTTTTTTTTGAAAATAAAGAGAAAAAAAACAAACATGAAATTAACAAAAGAAATAATAAAACAAGAAACAAAGGCTTTAAAAATTTTAAATTGGAAATAAACATTATAATGACTAATTAAATTAATATAAATAATTGCGACTCCAATTAAGAATTAATTTACTTATTTTTTCTCAAGAAGAAACAGATTTTTAATTTTTTACTTATATTTGCATACAAATACTGTTAACTTATTTATTTAATAATATGAAATCAAAAAATCACCCTCTCTCAAAATTAAATGCACTTGTCTAATATCAATGATACGTTAATATTTTATCTCTTTTGAAAAAAATAAAGAAAATACCTAAGAACATATAAAATAATAGATTTTAGGATATTTTCAAAATAAGAAAAATTTAAAATTTCTTTTTATATTACTAACCGGATGCACTTGCAGCATTAAAAAGATGATCAAATAATTGCCATAAAGGACCTTCTCCTCTTTTTTTAATATTAGTTTCAGTTTCATCATCAGTACTTTCAGGTTCTTCTTTAAGCGCTGCTGTTATTGAACTCATACTCTGCCCACGTTTTTTTGTTACGGTAGGTTTTATTTTTCCACTTTCTATTTCTATTTTTTTCGCAGTAAATATCTAGTTTTTAAATTTAAACAACAAAAAAACAAAAACGTATTAAAAGCATAAAGACATCTTTATCACATTATACCTTTTTTAGAGTTTTTGCATCCTTATAAATTTGGGAGCCTGGTTCATTAAACATGCAGGCATTTCTTGTCATCTGCAATAAATCTTTTTCCATTTCAGTGAGATTTGTGTAAGCATTGGTTTGAATTTTTGTAGCAATCAGCCTTAAATCAATTGGATGTTCAATAACATCATAATAGTCTGGATATAATTTTTTCGAAGGTAAAAGTTGAAATTCTTTATGTATTTGTCTATTTTCAATCAAAGGATCAGTTGCTGTTATAACAGATACAAACAATTCTTCATATGGATCAAAATCTTCTTCTATTTTACTATTTTCAGCAAAACTATCATAATCATTTGTGGTAGATCTTCTGGGTTGCCTTCCTATTCGTTTTAGTTTTGGTTCATCTTCTATTGATTCCAAAAGTTTAGATTTATTTGTAACAAAAGTATCCCATAATAAACATGCATCTTGATATTCAATTGAATCCGATTTATAAAACGCTTTTGCATTTTTAACTAGTAGTTCAAGGTCTGTCGTAAGTTCATCAATATCATCATATGAATCTGTTTTAAGTTTTTGTTGTACACGTAGAAGATCAATTGGGTTGGCTACAACTTCATAATATGAGGGTTCTTGACGTCTTTTAGGTGCTCGTATGAAAGTATCACACAACATAGTTCCATCCTCCTTTTTTATGTTTCTTATTGAATCGTATAATTGTTGACAAAGTTCAGACTAATATAATGTAAAATTAATATATAGATTCAAGTTAATGCTATATAACATAATAAAGCAAATATTAGACAAAAAAGTGTTAAAAATTGATTAAAGCAGTGCAAAAAAAAACAGAAATTATATTACATACAGAAATTTATATTTGAAAGATCAAAAACTTGACATAGTCTTCGTGGGACAAGGAAACATTTAATTATTTCTACTTTTAATAGCAAAATCAATATACCGAAAATCAAATATTTGTGTTTCTATAGCTCAACAGGTAAACTTTTTATCTAAAATGTATGATCACATGAGTATTTTTTCATATTATTAAACAAAAAGTATTTCATTTCTATCACAAAATTATTAGTTATAGAAAATATTAATTACCGGATCAGGTTTTTTTCGTTTTCTTCCACTTGCTAAGGCTGGTGATGGCTCAGGGGTTGAATCGTCCATAACATCATCTTCTTGTCGACTGCTTGCAACAGAGCTTGCTCTTCGTTTTTTGTTTAACATTTTTATAAATTTTAAATAATATTTATGAAAACTTTGTTATATGAATGATACATGGACATTCATGTTCACCAACTTGACCATACCAAACAACGCCTATTCATATCTTAAAGCTGCGTTTATTATGGATGTTTAAATTTTTACTTACAAATGGCCAATTTACATTACTTTGGACCAGGGTATTCACATTGAGTCCGGTAACATTTAATTTCAGTGTAAGCGGAGGTGAAAGGTAAGACGGAGTTTCGCAAATTTCAAAAAAGCTTTTACCCCTTCCTGAGGCAGAAATATTTCTGCCTCATGCTTGGTATCTTACCAATACACATTTACATATACACGTTATCTGTAATTTTTACCAACACATAATCACTTATTTTAGTAGAATGAGAAATGTAGGGGAACATTTCCGATTTGATACCGGCCTCAATGTGAATACCCCCGCGAGTGACTTGGTGTCTACATTAGCGATTTGGACAGCGATTTATTATAGGCGATCTGAGGGACGGTTAATTGACTGCAATCATTAAATTATAAGTTCTGTTGAATAGTATAATTTGTACCTTTAAACTTTTAAGGTAAGTCAATATAATAAAATACAACTATAGTTAGAAGGCATAACTTTTATATTTCCAATCAAAATGTAAAACTTTAAAAAACTATTGAATATAACCACCCCTCAGAACTACTATAATTTCGCCTATAAATCGCTGTCCAAATCGCTTATCTAGACACAGCCTGACAGCCATAAATGGCTCTGGCAGCCTCTCTAATCCATACAAGTGTTGTTTGGACATTGTACATCTGTCATTGTTTAAAATTTAAAATTGAAGTAATTTAAGTAAAATATAAGTTATAATTGTATTTATTTTTTGGTATTTAATCTTATAGAAAATAAAAACGAGATCTCTTCAAAAAGTACAGGGCTATAAAACAATGAAAAAAATTCACGCACACATTAATGACTCTATATGTGCACATCCTGAAATTGGACTTATGCATCCTCGTGTGTCATAAAGCGTTTCCACCGCACGATTACTGACGAATTTACTGACAATCATAGATTTTCTCATACAAAATCTATGATTGTCAGTAAATTTCCTCAGTGTAATCAGCAAATCGAAAAGTTGTGAATGTCATGGCGACTCGTGTGTCACAACCCAATCCGATCAAAAAGATCTGTCAACATCAACAGGGAAAATGACAGCTTTTGTTTACTCAATGGAAAATGGGACACTCCGACTAATCTTAATAATTTTAACTAAAATTTTATAAGAGTAGTTTATTTTAGTGTGTAAAGATTGCTGGATTTAGGAACGAGTTCACGTGTGAACCTATAATTTTCGTTTGAGTACTTTAGTTTTCTGCGATTTTCAGGCCTGGAAGAACATTTAATGGCGAATTTGCTTTCATGCAGTCGGCTTCTATTGTAGAGATAATTTTTTTTTTTTAAAATTTATTTACAATAACTATATAACCAAATTAAGTTTTTTTGATAATATAATTAATTAAATTTGCGTGATTTAATTAATTGTGATCAATAATGGAAACCGATGTGGTAGCACATGGTTCGAAGGAAGTGCGCTTAGTAAATTCAGGTAATTATACTTTATTTAGAGAAGAAATGAATAAGATGTAATAAATATATTATTAAGGTTACCTTAAAAAGTAACTTAATTTCAAGTTACAATTGCAGTTTAAAAATGCTTTATTCGTGATTAATACCGCGTGGTTTTCGATGGCGATGGCGCGATGTTTTTTTCATAATTAGTCATAATTCCCGGTAATAGAAACGAATTGGCATAATATTTTGCTTTTCTACGGGTTAACTATGGTGTAGTTTTTTCAGGGTAATAATATTAATTTTTAAACTATTTAAAATTTCAGGGGACTCGGGTGAAAAAGAAGCTTCAAAAATTGTTGTGCAAAACAAGCAAATAAACAACAATTCAGGGCCACTTGTAGAAAAGAAGGAAATGGATTTTATAAATGAAGACGATTTATTAAAGGAAAACGAGCTTTTGGATGAAAGTAAGTCAGGAAAAATTTTTATTATAAAATAAATAATGTAATAATAATATAAATACTCAAATATCATTATTTTGTGTATAGTTTTTCCTGGGTAATAATATGAATTTCTAAACTATTTATAATTTCAGAGGGATCTGGTGATAAAGAATCTTCAAAAATTGTTGTGCAAAGCAAGCAATTAAACAACAATTCAGGGCCACTTGTAGAAAAGAAGGAAATGGATTTTATAAATGAAGACGATTTATTAAAGGAAAACGAGCTTTTGGATGAAAGTAAGTCAGGAAAAATTTTTATTATAAAATAAATAATATAATAATAATATAAATACCCGAATACCATTATTTTTCGTATAGTTTTTCCTGGGTAATAATATTAATTTCTAAACTATTTAATATTTCAGAGAAATCGGGTGATAAAAAATCTTCAAAAATTGTTATGCAAAACAAGCAAATAAACAACAATTCGGGGCCACTTGTAAAAAAGAAGGAAATGGATTTAATAAATGAAGACGAGTTATTAAAGGAAAACGAGCTTTTGGATGAAAGTAAGTTTGCATAAAAATATTTATTAGAAAAAAAACTCAATAAATAATATAAATGCATGTAAAAGGAGATTAAATTTTCATTATTTTTTGTTGGAGTTCAACACGTGGTATGACTTTTTTTTTTGTTTATTATTATTCATGTTTTTATATTATTTTGGGTAATATCGCCATTTTCTAAAATGTTTAATATTTCAGAAGAAGAACTGACTGAAACTTCGCGAACGAACGACAATTATAAGGAAATGGAGTTATTAAATGAGGACGAATTATTAAAGGAAGATGAACTTTTAGAAGAAAGTGAGTTTTTAAGTGAAGATGTATAAAAAGGAAGCATTTTATCATGATATATTGTATTTTTTTGAATTTTTCTATCGGAATTGAAATACTGTTAATTTCAGTGGAACAACCATCAAATCAAAATGAATTAGGTAATGAATTGGGACAACATAGGGAAATGGAATTATTGAAAGAAAACCAACTCTTGGAAGCTGATGCATCTAATTTCCAGGAGGAGAAGGCATCAAATAAATGTCTTTCCGGAGCTAATTCCTTAGCTATTCGTCCGGTTTTCGATAAAAATAATAAAATTAAAAAGAAACCATCAGATGATGAAGATTTTAATGAAATACCAGAACCAATGTCTGTTGAATGTAATACAAGTGATAGTATTATGGATATAGATGAAGAAGAAAAAATGGATATTGGTAGTTTAGCTGTTTCAGATGATGAAGAAATTACACATGAAACAGCAGAGATAACACCAAAAAAAGAAGTTATTGATGTTATCAACAAAAAATTAGAATTTATATCTGATAAAAACGAATCTCAACGTACAAATTCAAAAAGCGCTGACAATAAGATTGATACTTGTTTTTCTTCTAATGAATCAAACAAAAATTTTCAAATAAAAACATCCCAGGAGAATATAAAAAGAGAACAATCTAACACTATTATTCCTATAATAGAAAAAAATTGTATAATTGATACTGATCAAAACTTAAACTTAAGTAAGACTCAAGAAATTAAAATTGAAGATGATTCAATCACAGAAAAGGATAAATCAACTGTTAAAGAATATGAAAAAACCACCTCAGTTTTAAAGAATCCAGCTTACAAAATTAATATGATTCAAAATCTAAATTCTGAAAATTTGAACAAAAACTACGAAGAAACGGGAAAGAGTGCCAATGAGAAAATTTCTACTGATGAAAGTACAAAAAGAAATCAAATAGATAACAGTAATGAAACAGAACAAAGTAATTTAGAATTTTTGTTGTTTATTTTTGATATAACTAAAAAAAAATTTATTTTATTCTCGTAGCAAGTGAAAATCTGTCACAGGCAATTCATCGTTGTGTTTTTTCTCATTCTAGTGTACGTAGCTTTATTGTGACTTCTGCAGCTACAGATTTTTTCCAAGCTTATTTTTAAATTTGCTGCTAATCTTTGCAAATTTTATTTGTTCTCTTTTTTTGTTTTATTTTTGGTCTGACGTACTAGATTTTACTGCATATTCTCACTTTATACAATTGTATCTTAAATTCTTGCATTTTAAATAAATATTACTTTGTTGAAATCGTTTTCAGAAATTTAAGCTCCTTTTTAATGTTATGACGTTCAATTTTTTATATAAAATCTAACTTTCGTTTTGAATAAGTTTTCTATTAAATTTTGTCTTTGAATCTATAAAGCTATACTGGTTCACTACGGAATATTTATTAAATCAAAATGCCTCAAATTTGTAATTTCAGCAAGGCTTAATTTATATTCTTTACAATTAAATGATTCTAAAAATTTTACAGATTCTTTTCAATATATAATTCTTGATACAACAATTCATTTTTAAATTAAAAGTTTATTACTTATTGAAGATTTTCTGCAATCTTGCTATAGTTTTAAATATTTTTCAATTTTCATTAAAAGTTTATTATACTTTTTAAAAATTTTCAGGAACATCATCAAAAGAATGTATACCGCATGAAATGTCTAGCGAAACTTGTAATAGAAACAAGAATAATACAGTTGAGCCCGCTGATTTGTTAAGCACGGAACAAATCAAATTAGAACCAAAATATAACACAAAAGAAAATTATGTTATAACAATACGTGAGAAAAAAAATGATATTCAGTACTTATTGATTGAACAGATTGGGTCCGAAAATTTTGAAAAGATAAAAACAAGTAAACTTAACATAAATAACATATCAGATCTGTGTACTTTTATGATTGGAAAATTCACAAAAATTCAAGAAAATTTAAAAATTAAAAATAATGATGAGTCTTTGAATATATCACAAGAAAATGAAGAAATGGGCTTTAAAGGTTTTGACCAAATACCAGAACAAATGTCCAGTAATGAATCGCTAAATTTTTATGGAGAAAATAGTAAAAAAGAATCAATATCTAAAACACCGGAGGCACAGAATAATCAAAAATCATTATCATCTTTAAGTAGTTGTGTCCTCGCTAAATGGATAGATAGAAAGTATTATGCAGGGGAAATTATTAGACCTTCTGAAAATGGAACTAAGTATTTTGTATTATTTGGGGATGGTGCAAAAAAGTATATCTCTAAGGAGTCAATAATTTTTAGTAAAGATGAGGTATTACCTGTCTTAAATCAAAATGTTTTTGCATTTATTGATAAAGACTACGAATATGGTATTGTAACATCTATAGAAAAAAATAATAAAAATATTTTGTATTCAGTTAAAACTGAAAGTCGCACAGTACAAGTATCTGCATTAGAACTTTGCATACATGAAAGTACCGCAAAAATTATTAAAGATCAAATTAAAGGAAGTGAAATTTTAACTGATTCAAACAAAGTTACTGAATCACCATTGAATACGCCATCAAGACGTTCGGCAAGGAAACATCGTACACCAAAATCCGTAATACCGGAAAATCAAAATACTTCTTCTGCATATAAAAAAAAGAAAAAATGTTTCTAAGAATTTCCGTTATATATAATTATATTAGATTTAAGTTTTTTTTTTTAGAAGGGTACATTTTTTACGGCGAAAAATAACGAAAAATGTTAGATCGCGTAAAAATAAAACTGAAAATTATTTTATTAATATCTGAAAAATTTATCCTTTTTTTTGTGTACTAACTTATTAAATATAAGTGTTATAGTTTGACGTATTTTTCTACAAAAATATCATGAAAAATTTTTATAAAACTAATTTTTCAAATTTTTGTTTTCTTTGAGAAGTAAATTATTTTTAACTTTTGACAAAACATAATGAATTTGCTTAATTTGTCGGAGTATGTCGGAGGGATGTCGGAGGTTTTTTGTATGTTAGCCCTATAATTGTAAATATAAAACAAAAAGACTAAAAAATTATATCTAGTATTATACTATTTTTATATTTATAAGTGGAAAGCAATTAAATTTTAATGAACTTTTTATAATTGCTTTCTAAATTTTATTTTATTTTGCTACAGAACAGATTAACCAGAATTTATGTCTTATTCTAAATTTTTCTCCAAAATTTTAATTTGTTAAAATTGTACTAAAAGGAAATAGTTACATTTTTAAATTTTAAGTAATTTCTTGGCTATTATTTTACCATAATATCTTCCTGAGATTTGAATAAATTCCTATAGATTTAAAAATTTTTATACATAAAATTTAGGCTTTTTATTTTCAAAATTTATTTATTATGTTTAATTTTTTCATCAAATTTAGATAATAATATTTAAATGTTGATTCTATAATTTTTGTTATAAGCTTATGAAGCTTTTTTTTGGTGACATAAAAAATTGTATATGTAAATAGATTAAGATAAACTATCTTAATTAATTTTGTGTTTTATTTTAAAAAAAACAAAAACTGCAGTTTATCTAATTTAAAAACATTTATAAATAAGTGCTTGTAGATCTAAAGGAGCCATTAGATATATATATATAGTGAAAGTTTTATGTTTTTACCTTTAAAAACAATTTCTAGTAAAGTGAATTCGACGAACACATTTAAAATTTTATCTAGGAAAGTGTTTCATATTAAAAAAAAAAGAAGAAACATTTAAATTAAATTTAAACAAATTTTTAGTGTTAATATTTCTAATTTTTTCATAGGCATAAGATTTTCTTACTTATTATTTTCCTCCAAAAACCAGGAAACAGTTGTTTTATTGTTTGCTTCATACCTAATGCTTTGTATAAGCATATCCTATAAATTTTTTATATAACATTGAAATAACAGCAGGTTTCACAGTTCTCATTTATCAGTAAACTCTTAGGGTGTATTCAGATTGGCAAGAATTGGATTATTCGACAGAAAAATATATTTAGATCAGCAATAAGTAGCTTAGCTGGATAAAATAAACTTAAAGTTTTATTCCTCAAGTGTATCGTAATTAATTGTAAAAAGAAGTTGATTTTTATTAGGTGTGAAATCTCTTGTCCATATATTAAGGCCCTAACTCCTTAAAATGTTTTATTGTAGCTTATATCGTTAGAATTTCTATAGTTAGTAGCCGCTAAAATCCGAGAGTACTTTCATTTAAAAAATCTCTACATAAAAATTAGTCTTAAATAAAGTTTCGCTTTTACACGCCTTGCATTAAAAAAAACGGAGATTTGATAGTACTTATGGGCTTAAAATGATAACTTCGTATCAGACACGTGTTGACTTTTCTAGCCAAAAGTGAAAAGCTGATTTTTAGACACGTTGCCTTTTTAATCGATGATCATTATGCGTTACTATTATTGTTTTTTACATTTGCAAAAGAAAAGCTTACATGTAAAATAGCACACATAATCGTCACTTGATTTATATGGCAAAGGCTTAAAATATACCTTAAATTATAAATTAATTTAATTAAGTTTTCTTTTTCCTTTTTTTTTTTTGTTTATTAGTCAAGACTTATATGAGCATAATATATAATTCGAATAACTGAATAAAATAAACTATTAATCATAAATAAGGCAAATTTTAAAATGCTTTAAAATATATAACATAATTTTGTTTAAATTTAAAAGTGGTTAACAAATGCATTCCAAAATCCCTACATTGTCAAATTTTCTGACATAATTTTGCTGTTATTAGTTTTTTCGATTGGTTTTATAATACTTTTATATTGGAAAGTATTTGATTTTTCAATTTTATTTGTAATTGAATCAAATATATCTGTATTTAATGGTATCACATCTATGAAATGATTGTTAAAAAGTTCATTGTTACCATTATTAATCAAATGATTTTTATTCAAATCTTCATTTTGAATATATTCAATATTTTTTTGTATATTATTTGTAAACATATTTTGTTTTTTCTGAATGGCTTTACTTTGATACCAATTTTCATCATCAACATCAAAATCATTAAACATCTTATGTTTTTTGCTTAATGGTTCTTCGTTTGTTTCATTGGCTTTGTAATTTTGAAGATCTTCATTCAAAAAAGAAAATTCTGAAACACTGATTTCATCTTCTAAATCTTTATTAGCTTTTAAATTGAATAAAAGATTTCTTCTATTTTGCATAACTGATTCTTGTACAGTTTCATCCAATTCATTATCTTTGAAATTTTGTCCAGGTTTTAAGTTAGGTGCAGCAATAAGTGCTAAGCTTAGTAGTAAAACCATTAAACATGTTGTAGGCTGTGCTGTTTTATTTGTTCCCTTTGAAAGTATCGATTGTAAACGCTTCATTTGTGATACAAGATTTTGATTTTGATTTTGAAGAACTTTTATCTTTTTCAAAAGTGTTTGATTCTCTTCTGTACATTGTTTAACACGTTCTTCTAAACCATCAACGTATTCTTTTTTTCGTTTTCTTGAATCTTGTGCAGATATTTTATTACGAATTTTTCGTCGGATACGCTTTAATTCTCTTTCTTCATGTTTGGTTAAAGGGTAATGCGATGGTAGAGTAATACCTTCTTTTGTGAGTAGTCTTTTTTCTTCCGAGGTTAAAATTAGTTTAGGATATTGTGCACCTGATTCAGATGTTTCTGAATCATAGCTGGCACATTCCTCAAATTTAAATTCATCACCGGTTATTTCTTCAAACATATAACTTTCAGCATCAGATGTATGATCGGACATTGAATCTTCTAAAATATAGACTTTAATATAAAACAAATAAATATTTTGTGTATACCTGAAGAACGCTCCTTTGTTAAATTTGATACCAGTTGTATAGACGTTGGGGCCTTATTATTTTGCGAGTCATAATTTGTAACGTTACAAAGATTGTTAAGTTTAGCTTTTTTCAAATTACTGGGATTCACAATTTGATAAGATTTTGGTGTTTTCAATTTTTGTAAAGTTAGCGGGAGTAGAACAGACCTTGGATTAACGTTATTCTGAGCCGGAATATTTTTTCCTAAAATTAATAATATACATATATATATATATAATATTATTTATGACATTTGAAAATTTAGAATTTCTTATTTTTTAAATGTTTAAAATTAAAATTTTTCTAATTCTAATAATTCACTCTCTCTCTCTCTCTGTTCCCGTTCAGCTGATTTAACTTCTTTTCTAACTAGACATATTACTGGCCATAAAATCTCTTAAATATTTTTCATTAATTGAAAATAAAAAGGCTTATAGGCCATTATCACAAACATTATACCATAAATTTAATTTCTAAATTACCTTCAAGTAAGTCTTGTTTTGTACAAAATCGTACTCCAGAATCAGTTTGGATTTTAGCCCCTGTTTGTGAATTTTTCAATTGAATTTCAAGTCTTTTATCATTAGCAATATTAAACATTTGTGGAGATAATTTCAAAACTTTAACTTGTTTCCCAGCAGCAAGCTTAATTATCCGTGGTTGAATTGTGTTTAAAATATGATTTTCTCTTTTAGGTCTGATTTCAACTTTAGTAACACCATTTAGAGGTGATTTTGTGTCCAAAGCTTTTATAACATCATTACATATTTCATGTTTTTCTTTACTGATTCCATTATTACTTAAGGGTAATATTGGACTTAATGGCTCATATTCAGGACTGGTATCTCTAAAATTACTTAAATAGCAGATATTAATTTTACATTTAAATAAGAAATCTTACATATCCAAATTATCAGAAGAGAGCCCACTATCTGATGAATTACTTGATATTGATGTAATTTTTTGGATATTCACGTCAGATATAGATTTGGAAACTTGTTCATAGGCTTCAGCATCTTTTTTTATATGCTCTTTTAGTTCATCTAAGGTTTCAAAATGATTTGTTTTATCAAAATCTTCAGTAACGTTCAACATGGAATCCACAAAATCATCTATATTTGAAGTCCAATTTTCAGCCTACAAAATATATTTTATTTATTTGCTATGTAATATTTTAAATTTATATTAATCTCTTTCCTCTTCATCTAATATCTATATATTGGTCTTGCCTAATATTAATTAAATTAATAAATCAATAAATTAAAATATATATGCTATTTTTATTAAATTAAATTTTATAAGACTCAGTAATTCGGAAGTTTTTAAGAGTTATCATTTTCCATACTAATACTGGTAATTATAATTAACTGCGTTAGAGCATTAGTTCAAGCAACTGTTAAATCAGTTTTGATCTCAAATCAGGCAAACACCTTTAAATAAATTCGAAAATTTGAGATAAAAAAAATACTACTTTGATGTATAGCCAAAGATCACTGCGAAATGAGATATGAATTTAGGCCATATTTCACTTCAAAGATCGATATCTGAAGCCCGGGGTTTAAAGATATATATAATTTAAATAATAATCTAAAAACAACTTACAGATGAAGTACAGAGGAATTATTAGGAATATAAGCATACGAAAGTAAGATATTAAAATGTACCACATTAAAATGTATGAGAAAAACTCACTAAAAATGCAAAACAAGAAGAAAATTTTGATTTTGGTGTCTGAATATACTGTTCTTAAGTAAAAGCCAAGTGAAAATAACGAAAAAATGTTAAAACATTGGAATATTTGTTGATTATTCAAATAAAAAAAAACGATTAAACTACATTTTTGAAAAACCTCAGTTTCTTGCTTAAATTTATATTTCTTTGAAAATTTTCCATAAGCTACTTGGAAATCACTATGAAAAAGCTGGATTTTAAGAGTGATAGTGAGAACTAATAATTTTATTTAATGCAGTTCATACAAAATAAAAACTAAATAAATTATTTTAAGTTATTAAAAGTGTAACACATGGATAATAAGTTTAACCTTACTTTTTCTTCTAAATATAGTTCTTGAATTTGTAACAAATTAATGTTAAAAATTTATTTATTAATAATAATCATTTATAAAATCAGTTTAATAAAAACACAATAACATATTGTTATTTATGATAAATTAAAAGTAGCCGTGACCTATAAAACTTTTTAGTTTTTAATTTTAAAACCTCATAAATGGCAATAATAATAAATAATTATTCAATTAATAGAGCCTTTAGTAGGTATTTACCATAAAATCTGTTGCATATTTAGATGATCTAGCGTCAAAAAAATCATCATCCATAGTTGATTTTTGGGTTCTGTCGTCATTAAGTAAAATATCCATTTCCAAAATTAATAACTTTAGTTTGAATTGGATTATAATTAAATTGATTCAAACGCCGCTTTTATTATAAGAATGTTTAATTGTTAAAATATCCAGCATTGTAAAAATTTTTATATATATCTTCTTCCAACGTGGAATAAATTAAACGTCATCTAACAATTCAGGAGTACCAACTACAAATGAAATAAAAAATTTGATGCACCAACACTAAAGCAAACTAAAATTCTTTAACTTAAGTTAAAGTTTTTTAAAAAATATTCATTTCTTATTTTTACTATTCTACATCATTAATTAAACATTTTTGATAATCATTATTTAATTTATACCGTTTAATTATTTAATTATAATACATTTAATTGTCTATATTATGGGCTTATATATGAAAATGGGGTTAATTTTTTTACTTATTTTTATTAAGAAAAACCTAAGAGAAAAAGTCAACGAATCAAAAACTGGACCAAGGATTTAGGTGTATATGTTTTTTACACAATGGATATAAAGAGAGTCTTCATCCAGTTTCAGTTTTGTTTTTCTTTTTCATGTTAATTCGAAATTCTTTCTATTGCCTGATTTTGGTTAAACTGATTCGGAAAGGTATTACGCTGAATTAAAATAAATTAAAATGAATTTAACTGGATATTCACCAAATGCCAAAATTTCGGTCTTTATAGAAAATATTAAGGAAAATCATGTTGTAACCGAAAATCAATATAGAAAAATTGGTACAATCATATACAAAGAAATGCTTTAAGTTGAAATTAAACGTATGAAAAATTGCGAAAATATTTGACGACTTGGAAGGAAATTGCTAATATTCATCGCATATTATTTAGCGCTAAAAAAATATTTCGAACAATATTGAAAGAATAATTTTGGTGTCTTTCTTTAAATTTATTTCTTTACTAATAAACTTCGGTATACTGAATTTTTTTAGATTACCATAAAAATTTGATAACATTAATTTCTTTTACTTTTCCTTTTATTTTTGTCTTATTATATTTTAACATTTTAATATGGTGGTAAAAATGTTTTATTACTTCTCATCTTCTAACTGCTTTTATAGGTTTTCAATATTTTTTTAGGATATTTATAAATAAAAAATAAAAAAAGTCGTTTTATTTTTTTAGTTTACTTGGAATTGTTAATTTTATTAAGAAATCTTTTTATTTTTAATTCTACTTTATATCAAAAATTTATCATTTGCCTCCTACCTTTATATTTCATAAATCATAGGATATTGTCCTTTTTGGATCATTCTATAGGTGTTTTCGTTAGCTTAAATCAAAATTAAATTTAGTAGCTGTTTGGTTTTAAGCCTTCCTAACTTACTTACTTACTAACTTAAAACTGACGTACAGGGTAATTATAAAAATTAAAATTAAAATTTTAATTGAGTTTATGAATACAACTATTATATGAAAACAAAACAGGCTGATTGATAACAATAAAACTTGTTGTAGGTTTTAAACACGTACACTTATATAGCCTGCCGGGTGAAAATTTTTTCAGATGTTAACCAATTATAGCATTTAATCCTTGAAAAATGTTAACATGATCCCAATCCCATGAAATCTACACTTAAAGCAATCCGTGATAAAGTATAAAAGGGAAGTAACGTAGCTTAATTATAAACAGAAAAACTTTTGTCAAGTTTTAGAAGAGATCACAATAAAAGTTCAAATATGTCAAAGATATTTAATGGCAAATCATTTTAGTCACTTTCTTTCTTAAATTCTCTTACTCTAACTTTTTAAAAATATGTCAAAAGTTTAAGTCACCTTTTTAACTTTAGTCTCCCCACATCTCTTCTACCTTCTTTACAGTTTGAAATTTTAAACACACGAAACGATATTTTCAAAACCTGTAATCATCAGCAATCAAGGAATACTGTTTTCTTACACTGTTTAGGGGGTTGTAAAATCGACAAAATGGTAAATTTTTTCATTAAAAATCCCTGTTTTTACTTTAAAAGATGGCAAAAAATATAAAAATGATGAAAAAAAAATTAAAAAGAAATTGAAAAGAAAAAAGTTCTGTTTTAACTTAAGAAATTTAGTCTTTTGATTTCAGATAAAATTCGAGGATGATCACAATAAATTTAGTCTTGCTCTTCGAGTTTAATTAGAAAGTTCCTTGCTAAATCTTCAAACTATAAATATATGAAATTAAACTAAAATAACTGACTTACGCAAGGATTTTGGGATGTGCTTAAAAAGCATCCTTTTTTTGTTATGCTACACTTTTAAGAAGTTTTACTCTTCACTATACGAAGATTGTTCTATCTCTCTACTTTCAACGTATACAGAACTTGTACGAGTACTGCATTGATAATAATAGTAAAAACAAATACTGTGGCCAATTTCAATTACTCTTTTATAAGTACTGATAATAAGCAGAGAATGTTTACAATATAATTGAAAACTTTTACACACTGTTCTTGCAAGAATTAGCCTTTTGTGTCTTTCGCAAGATCTCATTGAAGACGAACACTCACACCAGACGAAGCCAGAATAACTTTTCATATAATATGTAAGAATATTAATAGGGGCTATTCACTATTTTTTCCAACTCATCAAGCCGCTCTCTCGTTCAATGTAAATTAAGTGGAATGGCAGGCTTGAGAGTAAAAAATTAAACATGTTCAATTTTCTTATTACAGTTTTGGACAGCGATTTTATAGGAAATTTTGTTGATGGTTGCTTGTTGCTTGTTGCAACTTTGAACTTCTTCTAATTCTTCTAATTTTAAGCTAAGATCTCTTACTAATAGAATTAGTTTTTGATTATTTTCTTGAAGATCACAAATGTGAAAGAGCAGCTAATTATGACTGACCACAACTTATTGATACTTTATTAATAAATAAAAGCTTTAAAAAAAAAGACAAAAAGAGGTAGAGAAATGATATTGATTAAAGCAACTGTAACTATTGCAGGATTCAGTTGAGATATAAAACGACAGGGTACATGCAATTGTGTGATAATTTTTCTAATTCAAAAAGGTTTCATTCATTTTTAGTTATTATATTTTAATTAAATTAAGTTGATATAGCATGATAAACACGTGAAAATACTTCTAATATAGACTTTTTGCATTCATGAAATATTTGTTCACATCGAGCCCCAGATTTTCCTAGTTTTTCTGCCCTTAAATATTCATTGTCTGAATGAAACATTAAGGGATCATCAGATGTTGATGGTCTAAAAAATTTTTATTTTATTCCATTATATTGAATTTAATATCAGCTTACGTCATTATTACATGTAGTAATTCCTCTAAAAGACCGCTTCGAAAATGGAATGGGGCATATGCTGCCTCACAAATACTTCTTAGCATACAAACTCGACCAATTAATCCTATTCTGTAAAGAAAAAAAAATTAAGATTAAATATTGAAAAATTATCAAAATCCTTTTTAGTTTTTATATTTGTTTTATGAATTAAATATTGTCAATAAATATTAATAAATTACCTGTCTACCGCAGTTTCAATACTTTTGTATAAAGCCCATCTATGAAATTCTGATTTAATTGGTTTCCTTTCATTCGATTCATCTGGTTGCATGGTATATCTGTAATATGTTTCATGGGTATATGGATCTTCTAGCTCTTCAAATGATTCATCAGTATGGTAACTTCGTTTACTAATGGGCTGAGGATTGATCATATCTGGATGTAATTCACTTGCATTTGTGGGTAAAAAGTATTCAGCTTTTAGAACATATCCAGTTGTCATAGACTCAGTATCCAATTCTAATGGAATTCCGATACCATAGATTAACTAAAATATTTAATAAATACATGTTAAATATAATGAAAATTTTTACAAACTTGTGCACGTGTTGGCGATGTTGGTGGAAAAATTAAAGTCCTTTTTTCTCTTATTACTTCATTACAAAGATAACCCTTGAATATAATGACAAAAATAAAAACTTTTAGTCTTTGCATAGCTTTAATGACCCTCATAACTAGTCTACCTTTGAAGAATGAATTCTTATAGTTCAAAGCTCCCACAAACATCATATTTTTATGTTTCATATTAGCACTGTAGTGATAATTAATTCTTGCTTCTTAGAGCGGTTTTGTTTGGTTTAAATGGTTTAATAATAATAAACAAATATTACTGCATTAACAAATATTGACCTGTAAAAACAGAAAATATTTTTACTATTGTACTAAATCTATCTGATATATTATTTAACTGTGAATTTTTTTTGAGAAATTTTACGTATCTCTTGATGGCTCTTGTTGGAACAAAGTACCAATTGAGGGTTCGTCTTTCTTTTGATTATCTCAGGAGTTTTTATTTTATAATCTTTTGAAACAGAATATATAAATGTTCATTTGAAAATTTCATCACAAACAAAATCTTTTCAGCTGCAGTCTCTTGATAATATAAACAAATTTTCCATAGCCATGTTATACCGGACATATATATACTATATCATATTATATCCCTTCAATCATGTTCTACAAAAGTGTACGATACTAGTTATAAGTGGTGTCAAACACACAATAAAACTATTAAGATCACTACAATTAGATCCATAAATATGAATTAGTAAGATGCCAAACGTATTATTGTTGCAAAATTTCTCTCTTATGTAGTTGTTTAAAAAGGTTTTGCCTTTTACCGCTGTCACCCATAATAATAACAAAATAGCATAGGGCTTGGACATTTAGCTAATGTGTATTAGTTATTTAAGGATTTTATGTAGAAAATTATTCAATGTACATTAACTATATTTGCTTAAAGGAACCTATAGTTCGGTGCTTCTCGTTCGACATTTAAAAATATGCATTATTTAATCTTAATTAGGATGAGCTTCAACGTGAAATCCCTTCAGTATCAATTGATAAATATACCACCAATAAATAAGCGCTGGTTTGCGTTAGCACCGAAAGTATTTTTCGGATGTATTTTAACAATTGCTTACATAAATTACAATTTATAAACATTGTAATGGGATGTTGTTTGCAAAAGAATTAAAAAGACAAAAATTACTTAGTTTTACGTACACGAATAACAAAAAAAAAATATTTAACTATCTTTTTTTCCAATATTTATATAAAATAAGCCAATATTGACTTAATCCATGTTAGGGAAATATATGCACTTATTAACAACTAAGCCGCTATGGTATAACGAATTTTAATTAACCAAGACAGATCTGAAGTAATAATTGACTCTAAATAATTTTCATTTAATTAATAACACAAACATATATTACCTTTGCTACGAGTATAGTAGTAAATGAGGTCATCTTTTAATCTATGGTATTGCTAGAACTTTAAAATTTGCATGTGCGAATGATTATATAATAAATTAACTTAAATGATTGTTTGGCTAAATATTTATCAAGTGGGTTCCAGAATATAATTAATGGTTGAAGACTATTTAAATCGTTCCTAAAGAAATTATCTAACATACATCATAGAAGTTCATCAAATAAAATGAATTATTTTATAATTTTAATATTTATAATATTATTTTTACCAAAAGAAATATTACTTATACAACAAAATCGTAAAGAGAGGGCACTCCTTTTTCCAAATGCGGCGACCATTGGTGTAAGTTAAATACAATTGTTATTTTTATTTTAACCTTATTTTATTATTTATAAAAATTATCTTTTAGTTTATAGCAGCACTTGCAATTCCTTTGAATTTACCAAAAAAAAATGTTTTTTTATCATATAATTTTGAAGCTAATTATATTTCTCCATCGAAGGCATCCCAGTTTATACCAGGACCACTAAAAAGAGTTATATTACTTCTATAAATTGTACCTTAAATAATTAATTTTATTGTTATTTCTTTTTATTTACAGTTTGAATCAAGTGAACAAAATAATAATGTAGAAGAAACAAAAACTAAAAGAAGTTCAAAAAATATAAAATCTAAAAGACAGGATTTATATTCCGTATTTGAAAGAAAGCTTAAACAGTAATAAATTTATTTAATTATAAAACTAACAAAAGTTTAAGTAATTTAAATTGAAATTTTTTTTAGTTTCAATTTCAGCGGAAGATCATGTTTAGAAAGATTAATTTGTGAATATAATTATTATGATATAAAATATAACAATGGAGTCCTTGGTGATATTTTACATATATTATTTTCGTTAGTTAAAAAAAGAAAATTTATAATTAATATATAAATAGTAATTTTAATAATTTTTTTTTTTCTAATTTTACAGACCAAGTTCCACGAAAAATGAACATTTATCCAAGAATTTCTATAAAGCCGAACTACAAGGTCTTCAAAATAATTGCGCAGATTATTACAAAACTTGTGATAAAAGTTTATTAAATATTATATCAATATAATTATAAAATGTAAGTTTGTGATATTATTTGTCTTTTTTTTCTAAAATAATCACAATTTTTATCCAATTTTAATAACATTGCTGGCTGAGATATATAGAATTTTTAAAATTCCCTGTTACCTAACCCTGTTAGTTAGGTAGTTTAATGGAGGATAGTTTGGGAACTTATTATATTATATTATAGAAAATAATATATTTAATCTAAACATTTTCCTTCTGATGTCGAATAATCTCCTATAGTCAAACAGAAGGCCAGAATCTGAAACTCGGTGTAATTGATTTCCCTTTTTTATGTTTAAAATACCTCTCTGAAGATACATACACATAATACCTACTATATACTAAGAGAAATTATATTCAATTTCTTTTCCGCACCAAGAAGTTTTATTTTGAATTTGAATAATGTTTTGGATTATATACCAAGCCAGCAAACTTAGTTTCTTATGAATTTAGATATAAAATTTGATTCTACTAACAATAAAGAAGACTTTTAATACAAAACTGCCAAACACGTTGTTAAATTGAGTAAGTCTTTTGATAAATTGAATCGCGGTGAACTCAATGGTAGCAGTTTCTACCTGAAAAATGAGAGGGCTGTTAGCTATAGAGCTTTAAAATATAATTCGATTACTTTCTCAATTGCTTTAGCAGAAAAAAATGTTAAGATTTTTACCTTTGTTTACATTTTTTTCCTATTAATAAAGATGAGCCTAATATTTCTCTAGCTTTGTTGTGTATGCTCTAAGCTAAAACTTATTCTAGATACATTATTAATGATCTAAAAAAAAAGGCAATCCTTTAAATCCTTTTCTAGAAAAATTCGAGAGATAGCGTTAATCCTTGGAGCGTTATTTGTTCTCTGCAAGAATTATATGTTGCTTGGCATATGTTACAATCTTTAAAAACACCATCATCAATTTTTATACTAATTTTAAAGTGAGTTTTTACAGTAATTTAACAATTAGTATTTCCGAATTCTTATAGGATATTTTTTTAAATATAATTGAAGAATTTTTATGTAAAATACTAAAAGTGTGATATGCAATTTGCAAGCAATTGTTATTCCAAATTTATCTAAAGTTTCATTCGCTATTGAATTAATCATTGATATTTGGGAACTATGTATGTAAAATTTCTCATTCTTGTAGATATTACATATTGTTAATTAATAAATAACGTTTACCTCATTAGCAATATGTAAAAATATTACAAGCTATAATTTATTTGTTAAATTAATTATTATATTTTTCAATCGGATTTTTCAAGTAGAGTTGAAGATGTAGATGAAATTTTTAGTAAACATTTAAGTGCGGGCTAGATATAACGTAGAGATTAGAAACTATGACAGTTATAATTAATATGCATTTTATAAAAATCATAATTATACTTATTGCATGTGTTTTACCAAATTTTGCAAAAGAAAAATACAATTTTAAAAGATCTTTGATATATCCTAAAAGCAGTACACTTGGTGTAAGATTTTCAATAAAAAATTTTTTAATATATTAGGAGAGAAAATAAAAGTTTTTTATTTAATTTTTCTTGATAGATTTTAATTGCACTTGCTGTACCACTTGCTCTTCCAAAAAGAAATGTATTTTTGTCATACAATTTCGAAGCAAACTATAATTCACCATTTAAAGCCTCACATTATATTCCTGGACCACTGAATAATGTAAACAATAATTCGTTTTAATTATTTTCAAAAAATATTGCAAATTATGAAATATTTTTTAGTTGGAGTCAAATAACGAAAACTATAATAAACAGGAATCAAGTGAAGAAAAAAGAAATAGATTGAAACGATTTATTAAGTTTTCTCATAAAAATATTTATAAAATCTTACAAAAGGAATTCCAAAGGTATAATTTAATACTTAATTAATTAAATTATTAAAAAAAAAAAAAACCCTCTGAATAGCTTAAAATTAAAAACAAAAAATTGTATTCTACAACTTATATGTGAAATAAATGCAGAAAATATTGGCCAAAATAACGGTCTCCTGGGTAGTATATTACATATTTTAATTTCGTAAAAAATTAATTTTTTGTAAATTATATTTTTAATTAAAAAATAATACTTATAGACCCTATAGTACCCAAAAAGAATATCTCGATGAGGAAATGTATGAGGCTGAAATAGATGGCAAAAAAAACCAATGTAAATATTATTATGACAAATGTCCTCGTAATATGCTAAATTATTTTTCATTGGAATTTTATTTAAAATAAAACAATTTCTTACAATAAGGACCTAAATAGAAAGTAATTATATTAAATATAAAATTTGTTGTTATTTAAGTTATTCTGATTGACAATTAAGCCAGGCATCAAGAATAAATAAACTACTACAACTTATATCATTAACCCAATTATAACCAGGATCCAGAAGGCTAGAAACGTGTGAAATCAAAAGGGTTTTGAATGTGAAAAAGTTATTTCATTTAATTTGAAAAAAGTAAAGCTCGAGTTTAATACAAAAAATTTGATCGGTACGGTTCTTATAATTATGAACCGTCTTTCGGCCACGTTTATTACACTAACTAAAATGTAAAGAATGCCTTAGAGAGGGTCTACACAGGACAACTCACAGAAGAAACTCACAGCGATTCTGTGAGTTTTTTATGAAAAATAAGCGGTTTCGCTGTGAGTTTCTGCTGTGGGTTGTTCTATTTAGACCCACTCTTATATATGTACATGACATGTAAAAGTTATTCTTGTATTTTCTTGATTCATCACACAATTCACTCAGTTTCATGGAAACTTTCACATTTTAGAAATAATAATAAGTAAAAAAACTACTTACATCGACATATGTATTAGGCTGCCTGCAGAGTTTCGGCTTACAGCCGAGCTAACGGAACTAAGAGCCGAATCATTGATTCGGAAATATAGTGAATACCCTACTGCTTTAGACTTTGCTTACTTCTTTGTTAGTATAGAACTGTTTCCCAAATGGTGTGATATATGTGTGAATACTGTATTTTATAGGCCTCCAAAGAAGAGTCCTTCAGTTGAATCAATTCTATATATCAAAAACAAGTAAATCTAATTTAGTTAAAAGTAAGTGTCTATATGTGCAAAATTACTGTTTTGGTTTTTGCTAGGCTCATTTTTTTGTTGTTGTTTAAATTTCTAACACTACAAAAACGTAACACTTTTTATAATGGGTCGCAAATCTTAACCAATCACAGCAGCAATAAACCGGAAATATTTAAGGTGTATGTAGATGCATCTATCTACAGAAAATATTTTTGAATTTTTAGTGAATTTTTTGATTTTCAAAAGCTGGTTATAATTTTTTCTAGCCGGTCTTCATAAATGCTCATTGAGCTAAGATAAATTAATAAAAATAAAGTGTTAATTTTTCCTTTCAAATGGCTCTAGAAGGCAATTGCTATTGTTCTAAGTTTCTTAAATGCAAAGTTAATTCTTTATTAGTTTTAGCTAACCATAAAAATTTATTGATTTATTGTTACTCTTGAATTATAGAATTACTTTTTTAATTTATTTTATTCAACATTTGCCTGTGAAGGTTACTATCGGAGAATTTATTAGAAAAGTTAAAATTTTTCCAAATGAACAATCTGGCAAATAGAGACATATGACTAATCATACCCACTGTGAAGCTGTTAAAGCTATTAAGAAAACATTAACAACTTATTCAGAATTTATTCTTCAAATTGGTTCTTATACAATAGTTATATGGAAGACACATGGCATTTATTATATTTTTAATCCTTATCAAGAACTAAAGCAAGGCAGAAATGTAGCAACTGTACATAATGATCAGTACTTTTCATTACTTATGCTGTATTTTAACGCAAGTAATGATCGATGGAACCGAACTAGTAAACTTCTGTATTCATCCCATAAGAGTAACTAAAATAGTCAAGAAAAGTGTTATTGATGCAATGGCTTTGTATTCGGAACTATCGCCCTGCTCAAGTACTACCGATGCCAGTACTCTAAATGAATCAATAAAATATGGCGAGTGTGATAAAACTTTATTTAGTGTACTAGCTGACATTGTTGAACCTGAAGTTATTGACTTAGATTCACCTTCAGTGTCTAGAACAGAGGTGCTTCTTTCATATAAAGATTTAAAAAAAGATATAGTGTCCATCCACATATCGCTATATGACATTGATAAGTCAAAATCACTTGAAGTTGTTTCCAAAAGGATCACGGCTTAAGATGTCTAGTAGTTAATTATATTAATGGGGTCTTAATGTGCAAGAACTTATATCACATTCATAACCAGTTGATTATAATACGAGAGTAGTAAAATTAACTTAATCGAAAACTACGGGATTCAATTCCATATCCAAACAGCACTTTGACTTTACATAAAACCATTTGGTAAAAAAGATCTCTTTTGAGGAAAATACATCATATACAACGCAAATTGTGGTAGGGTATTTTCCTACGTGGAGAGTATAGTGCCTCCAATTATCCTTTGAGTTTAACCATTAATATTTCATCTCATCACAATTTATAAAAATATTTCTGGTCGACTCTCTATGTAGAATAATTCAAAATTATTAAGTCAAATTAGAACAAAATTATTAATATAATTCTATTATCCTTCATATATTCCTTATACATACATATATGCGAAACAAAAAGAAAGGATAGTCTTTGTATTACAGGAAATTTATAGTTTATCTATTAAAATTTTTCATATCCGTTTGATAGCAGAGTTTTATAGACAATTTATACGCTGTCAATGAAAAAATATTTTCGGAAAATTTTATTTCCTTTCGTTAATATAAGCAAACATTTTAAATCTATTAATAGAGTTGAATAAAATAAAATCAATATTTACTCTTTATCTCTTTTCCGACATAAAAATACAAAAATTGTTAAAAGCTTTAGCAGCCGATTGAAAATTGATATAAGAGAACATGAAAAATTGGACAATGAAAATATGTCATATGTTTGATGTTTTGTTTTATTTATACTTAAAGTCATCTGGTATTCGTGTAAAATAAGAAAAATTATATCCTATAATTTATAATATATATAATATAAACTATCCTTATGACAGTCTGTCTAAAAGCACTTATCTTTGCTCCATATTTTGGCTGCTGTACATGCAAAATTCGTTTAATCACTTTGTAAGTTTCTGTCAGTTTACAGAATTAACAAATTTATAATTAAATTTTTCAAAATAGAAATAAATAATTAAAACGAACAACTTTTATTAGCTTATTAGATATTCAACTAACAACTATCTAACCTTGAAATTTTTGATTAGTTTCTTTTCAAATGGAAATAATTGATATTGAAAATGATATATCAAAAATCAAAAATGATATTTATTGAATAATGATATTAATCTAAGGACATTACTTTCATTTTAAGGTCCTTAAAGTAGTTTTATGTTATATTTATATTATTTTGTATTTATTTAAAAAATATCAATAGCATTCAATGAGCTATGTGATAAAATACTGTTGATCTGACAAAAGAAATATCAGAAACGCTTTTTTATTTCCTCCTAAACAGCCTTAAGAAAATTATTAAATTCCTTTGGTCTATTTCTAGATATGCATTTTTAAATTACTCTTGTAATAATTTATGAAACTTCATAAAAAGTAAAACAACACAATAATCCTTAGCAAAAAAATCTCAAGCTTTTCATTTCATTATGACTTTTATGTGCAAATAATGGTCCTGTAACTATAAATAAAGTTAATATAGTACAGCGAGTAACCTGCAGAAATTCAATTTTCATTCTTTCGTAAAAAACAAACAAACAAAATTTTAGTTTTGGCTAAGAAAAATATGATGAGAAATCATTTAATCTGAATACAAGGTTCGTAGCTTTAATTTTTTAGTTTCTACTTAAATACTTTTTACATACACTTCATGAAAAAATAAAGTTAATTTCTATGTTGTATTGTGGTCTAAAATTCTCCTTTCTGTTTATTAAAGAATTGGCAAAACATAAAAAATATTTTTAATTATTTTGAAATCTTATTTGCTACAAACTAAATATAAGAAATATTAGTCAAGCAAACACTGGAACATCTTCTTTGTGTAAGTAAGTAAAATATTATATAAAAAAATTAATAAAATTATTTCTTCAATGAAAAAAAAAAATCGTTATATGCTTTTTAAGTAGTTTTGAGCTTTGAAATTTTTGTCTCTTGTCTGTGGACAGAAAAAAAATTTAAGATACGATGTAAAAATTTAAAACTTTTTGTTTATTTTAAAAGTAAAACTAAAACTAAAATAATGTATTTTGCCAGTATGAAATTTTTCTAGACTGGATTAAAACGAAGACGATGAAAAAAATTATAATTCTTGTGAATTTTAGTTAAAATTTTAGTGGAACATAACTTCTTTTCGTTCGTTTTTTCCCATTTCATAAGTTTTTGCAGTGCGATCGTGGTTTTTATTGCAATTTTAGGATGAAAAAGTTTTAATTTAAAATTAATTTGTACTTTCCATAAAAGTTAAAGTGTGATCCAAAGCGATGAAAGCAAACAAGAAATTCTTTGTAAATAACTTTAAAAAATACTTCTTTATTCTTCAATGGAATTCGATACTCTTATTAATTAAATTTTTTAGTTTAAAACATTTTAATTGAATTTTCAAGATTGGTTTTTTTTTCTAAGGTTAATTTTGTAATATATATATTTGAGGAAGAGTTTTTCTTATGCAAACTCCTAAATAAAAAAGTCATTAAAGTGTTTCATTATAGAAATATTAACCAATAATAGACAAGTAAACTTATTTTATTATACTCATACCCCAAAATACGCAAATAAGTTTTCAATGGGTCACGAAACAGAATCATAAAAATATCTGGGCCACGAAGAAAAAGGTGTGGGAAACACTGGTATAGTAGGTATGATGAAAGTGCTTTAAAAAAACGTGTACATACGTGCACTAATTAGAATCTTTCAGTTATTTTTCCCATAACAAAAGAATTAATTGACATCAAGTACCATCCGTCAATTTGAATATATCAGTTATAAAAATCGTGCTCATTTCAAGAACGTATGCAAAACCCCATTTTTTTCGAGGCACAGCTTTTATATACATTAATTTTCGTAAAAATGAAAAAATAACTTAATCTGGCAGTACACACGAAAATGTGATAAGCGTATGATCACAGAGGTTAAAGAAGAAGAAGCGCTAAACACTGGATTATTTGACAGCCGATATATAGGAAAAATTTTATTTACAAAAAACTATTAAGAAATGGAAACTCCCAAGCGAACAACAGGAAAAGAAAATGAATCGCTGAATCAAGAGCAACTGAATATACCTGCTTCACCATTTCTTAAAAAATTAGGCTTTGGAACAGGTGTTAATGTATACAAATTAAATAGATCACCAAGATCTGGACAACAACAATCTCCATGGGCTTTGAAAAAAGTTAGTAGAATAAAATGTAAAAATGCTACCAACCCAAAAGTTATTGAAAGTAGGCTTAAACAAGAAGCAGAAATTTTAAGGTATTATTCTTCACTTCAATATCAGTAGTAATTAAATTCTTTGAACTACAAAGTAAGTTTTTGCATATGAAAAATTTGCTTAATTTGAATTAGAAAACTAGAACATCCAAATATTGTGGGCTATAGAACACATAGTAGCCATAAAGAAAAGCCTTTTCTGGCTATGGAATATTGTCAAAAATCTCTGGGAGATATACTAGAAGATAGATATAGTAACGAAATTCCACCACTTCCTGCTAATTTAGGATTAAAAGTGTTTTATATACTTAATTAATTAAAATTTAATAATAATTAATTTTATTCAATAAGGTGGCATCTGATATTGCTAAAGGCTTAGAATATCTTCATTTTTATGCAAAACTCCTTCATGGTGATATAAAATCATATAACGTATTGATAAAAGGTGATTTTGAAATCTGTAAACTTTGTGATTTTGGCGTAAGTCTTCAATTAGACGACAGTGGAAACGTGATTACTAAATCAGAGGATTATATTGGTAAATTTGATATGTAAAGATAATATTTGAATAATGAAATAATTTTATCTTTATTTTAAGGTACTGAATTATGGTCCGCTCCAGAAGTAATCCAGAATGCAGATTTAATTACTAGTAAAGCTGACATTTTTAGTTACGGATTAGTAATATATGAAATTTTAACTCAAATTCCTCCTCATACATTAAATATGGATGAATCTACTGAACCTAGCGTTGGTAAGTAAAAATTATATTAGTTACAATCATTGCCTTGATATGTTTTTATAGTCATTTTGTTGATTTATATTCATAAAAAATCTTAATAGGAACTCGACCAGCTTTTCCTGATGATTTTTCTTTTGCTAAGGAATATGTGAAGTTAATAGAATTATTTTATATTTGCACTGTTCAAGATCCAAATAAAAGACCATCGGCTCAACAGCTGGTTAATGCTCTATAAAATATTATATTATAATATTATAATAAGGACAATTATTGCCTCCACGTAATTTTTTAAGTATTATATAATCTCACAAAAACAAAATTTTTACATTTATATTAAACGTAATTTTAAAGTAGGCTTTGTATTTTTCATAAAATATTATGTATATGACAATTATAAATCAATAAATATATTTCGTTAAATTGCAAGAAGCTCTTTTTATTTTTATTTTTGAGCCAATTATTTATTTACTAAAAGTTTGTTGCTAAGAAACTTATATAAACAAAATTTCAACCATGTTATTTCAGGTAAATTTTATATTACCAGTGCTAAGCGTATTATTTTTTAAATTAAATTTTTTAGACTGAAAATAATAAAAGGTATGAACGGAAAAAAAGTCTATTATATTTAATCGAACAGTATTTAAAAGAAAATGGCCTAAATAATACTGCTGTTTGCTTACGAAAGGAATCTGGGCTGAATAATGATTATGAACTTTGTGAAAATTTGGATTTAGACTCAATTTTTCTTGAATATTGTAGCTATTTTAATTTAAAATTTGGTAAGCCTCCAAAAATTTTAAAGACGTTAGAAAAACCAGAAGTTAAGTTTCAAAAAAAGAAAAACATGAAAAAAGCAGAAATTCAAGGAAATGTCTCATTACAAAACTCCTTAGAAGACATTTCAATACCTCTTACAGAGAGTGTAAGTGTGACTAGTTTTTCCACACAATCAAAGAAATCTTCTGAAAAAGCAGCTTCTAATTTTCATGATATTTTTTCAAATATAGGACCTAGTTTGAGTTATAATTCTACTGATTGGCAAAATTTTAGAGATATCGTCTCCAGGTAAATTTATAATTCTAATTAATAAAATTAACTAACTTTTAATATAATTTAAGAGATATTGTTTCAACTAACTATAGTTTAACCTGGGATCATGTTTTTGGGAATACGGAAGCAATTGAAATAATAAAAGAAGCATTTTTACTTCCTTTGGAATATCCAAACCTATTTTCTGAGCATATTAAGCCATGGAAATCAGTTCTTTTGCATGGTCCACCTGGTAAAATTTACTTTTTTTTTTGCTAAATAATAGTTTTTTATTTTGATACGTAATAATTCAAGGGACAGGAAAAACCTTTTTAGCTAAAGTTCTTGCCTCAGAAATATTCGGACGTATGACTTTTTTTAATATATCTGCCAGCACAATCATTTCAAAATGGCGAGGAGAATCTGAAAAAATAATTAGAGTAGTCTGAAAGTATTTTATTTGGATATTGATCATTAAGATTATATTTATTTAAAGGTTTTATTCGATTGTGCTCTAAAGAATGCACCATCCTTAATATTTTTTGATGAAATAGAAAGTCTAGCATCGAAAAGAGATATTTCAATGGAACATGAAGCATCTAGACGTTTTAAAAATGAATTTCTTTCTTTATTAGATGGATTAGAAAGTGAAAAAAATGGAATATTTATTTTGGCAAATACCAATCTTCCATGGTTCTATTAAAATTAAAAACTAATTTAATACACTTTTCAACAGTATATTTAAACAGGGAAATCGATCATGCATTTCTAAGACGCTTTGAACGTAAAGTTTTAACTAGATTACCGCGGACTGATGAAAGGAAAAAGATGATAATGGCTTTGTTACCGGATTCTAAAAATTGGTCTAACGATCTATTAAATACTTTAGCACAAAAATGCGATGGATTCACCGGTATATGATTTACTTCTAATTTTACAAAGTGCAAATTTTTAAGCTAGATAAAAAAAATTTTTTAGGAGATGAAATAAGGCTGGCATGCAAAGAAGCAATAATCGGACAGTTAAGACTCAAAGGAAAACTTACAAAAAATAATGGTATAATTTTTTTTATCTATATTTAATCAATTTCTACATATTTGTAAATTTCTTAGAGCAAAAAACGGATTCAAATTATTTATATCAAGCTTTTGAACATATTTGTCCAACTGGAAATATATTAATCAAAAAGCACATTGAATGGCGTAATCAATTTGGGCACAAACTTTAAAAGATACTTTGAATTTATCATTAATTTAGATATTTTCTATTGTTCATAAAAGAAATTCTCAATTTGTCATAGAAAATATACGTAATCATTATTATTTCTTTTTATTATTATATAAATACTAAAAAGAGTAATTTATTTATTTTACAAAATGATTTTAATGAAATCGATAAATACTAAAAGTGAATACCAAAAAATCAATTAATCCATTTATTTCTTTTCTCTAAGATTTTTTTTGAGCATCATAGAAACCAGTTTGAAAACCGCACATATACCATGACATTAGTACTTTATATAACTCTGCAGATTCATCAATTTTTTTATCTGAATTTAGATATTTTGGCATAGAAGGTAATGCTTTGAAGTCAGTAAAATTATGTTCAGCAAAGTTCGATGGAAAACCGAAATCTTTCATGTGATTTTGTTTATTTCTCTTTATTTCATTTTCCTGTTTAGATATGGCAAATTGTTTACGTCTTATTTTCTTCCCCCACGAATTTATTAATTTCGTTGTATTAATTACTTCTTCATTTTCATATCCAATATATCGTATAGAACAATTTCCATTTTCTTGGTCAATAGATATTATTTGAGCTTCATAATCAATTCCATCGATATAAGTAGCTCGCACATAATCACCAACTTTCCAATTAGTTCCAGTTTCCAAATTTTTTAACTCAGTGGTTTTATTAGTTTCTTCTGCTAATATTTTGGCAAGTTTTTCATTTGTCAGATTGCAAGCAAAATCATATTTATTTACAAGAAGATTGTCATCCCATTGGTCTCCCATTCCGAAATTAATTTGATTCTTCAGTAGAAAAAAGGGTTGTAAATATGTAAAATTTTAATTTAAGTAATTAAAGTTTAAATTACCTGTAAATTTTCCATTTAGTCATCTGTCAAAAATGACAGAAGAGGTTAAGTCTCTAAAATTAAATTGCTTAGGGTGTGTCTGTAGGGTGAAAGCGCACACAAAATAAAATTTTTTTCGAGATCGAAGCTTTCAATAAAAACTTCGTGAGAAAGAAATGTTATCACTGGTTTTACATCGTATCAATAGATATTATTCTTATACCCATAAAAAAAAATCGTTTCTTGACTGCAAAGTGTGTATATGACGCCATCTTAAAACATATGGTGGAAATATCAAATTAGATGTCACAGATTGCAAAAATGTGCTGAAATACGGTTTTAAAAGTGGTTTATCTAATAAATTAAAGGAAATAACTGTAAAGTAAAAAGTTTTTTAAGCATTTTGGAAAATTTTTTATAAACAAAGTAAGTGTTAGCGCAGTCCTTAAATTTAATTTTTAATTTTGTTTTGTTGCACAGCCTTAAAATTCGAAATACATGTCAACTTTCTCTTTATACAGGATTTGAAAGGTTGCGCTTATTATACATTTTCAACAGACAATATACACTGTTCTCTATGCAAAAGTGTTTTTTCGTGTATTAAAATAGTGTGTATATCCGTGTGTCAAGAAAGGGTATAAGTGGAGTAAACTTTGTAGTGTAATCTTTTATTGAACATCAGTTGGGTCTGTTTACATCAGCCAAACGCATACAAGTCCAGTATTTGCTGTTTTCATTTATTCTTCTTAAAGTGTGTAAGTTTTATTATGCAGTCCTTGCTAATTTGGCACAGCAGTTGGTTATTTCAAAAAATTAGCCATACCCAACGTTTTTTTCTTCCGGGCCACATATATATATAACTTACTTTTATACACGGACCGCAGGTTGGTAATATAAAACTGATATGTATGAATTTGTTTATTAAACCAACAATTTATTTATACATTTTATTTTTAGTCTCATGAATGGCGGGCTTTACAAGGCACAAGTTATAACATTGCATAGTTATACATATTTTTATAATTTCTTTAGCCTTAAGCCGGCACTCTGTAGGCATCCCTAGTTGACATTCATTGCGAGACAATTACTTATTTTACATACCAACCATATAAGTATTAATGGTCCGCAGGGTATCAGCGGTTAAAATATACCTCTTGCCCCTCCAGTCTAAAAATAAAAGTAAAGTGGGTTTATATTTAATATATGTAATGACAAGTCTTTTAAAAAAAAATACGTCCGGCAGCAGGTATCGCACAAGCAACTTCTCTTGAGAAAAAAATTTTTTTTTAATGTTCCAATACCTCGCATATTAAACGAAATTTCAAAATTTGAAATTTGGCATATTCCAGAATTTGTATTGAAACTTCCGCATTTGGCTACCTAGAGGACGGGATCATAAAACTCTTACTGGATAATTGCGGTTAAATGTGTATCTATTTCCTTTTTTGCAGTTGAATCGAAATCAACACGCTCGAAAAACGCATACACACGACATAAATCACTCTAAAATTGGCTGCAAATGATACTCCAGGTCTTGAAACGTAAAGAAATTACAAAAAACTAACTATTTCGATTTTTGGAACAATTATCATAACTTTGAAACGACGCTCAAAATTGAAAAACAACAACACCTTTCCCCATTACACAATATTTTATAATTATCTACTTAAAACCCAGCTTAAAACTAAAATTCATCCAATTTGAAGAATTTTTACAAAAAAAAAATTACGTCAGAGTGGGTCCGCCATTCTGAATTTTAAAAAACTCATAAAAGATTCAAAATCAGCACCTTCGAAAACCCCCGTGTACCCCTTGATAGTTAGAATATGATGGTTACATAAAAATTTTTGTTCCATGCTTGAGAACGTTAGTTTTTTATTCATAAGAAACGAACCGCTGGACTGACTTCGCTCAAAATCCTTTCAGATCTAAGTCATGATGTGGCTTATCGATTGATATATTAAAAACGTAAGTTGGTCCAGTAGTTTTCTTGAAAACGAATCTCATAAAAAAGCTCAAATACATACATACATACATACACACACATACACACACACAGACAACACAACAGACAACACTCTAAAAATAATTGCAAATGATTCTCCAGATCTTGAAACGAAAAGAAAACACAAAATTATTAATTTCGGTTTTCGGACCTAGTAATTTTGACATATTTGCCATACATTATATGTCAAAATCCGACTTTCTGATTCTCACGCTAACTTCTCATCGAGACAGAATCTCAGCACTGATTAGATAAACAAAAACAATTAAATGAAAATTTAAATATATATACAATTAGAATTACTTAATATAAACCTGACAGTCTGGGTAGTTCTAAAAACTATAATTCAAATTTATTTAGAGAATATAATATATCCTTAAACACCCTCATTGCTTGACGTTATTGTTTTACTGAAATAGCTATATAAAAATTCAAAGCAGTCTGTACTACTTTTATCTCTTTTTAAACTGCATTGCAATTGATGTATGAGAAAAATATGTCGGCTACTACGTCGGCTACATCAACAAATTAGTTAATATTTGGAGTGCATTAACTATTTTCGATTGCTTATGATAACTTTTAAAGATATATTTAAAAGTTGAACAATTTGAAGTAGAAGAATATAATTAAAAACAATTTAATTTGATGTAAGTGCTTATTTAAAAAATATAAAGAAATATTTTATTAAGTTATTTTTCTGAAAACAGATATAATTTTTCTTTGGAAAGAATTTTTGAAAAAAACTCTTAAATTCAATTTTCTCTTTTTTAAACAGACCAATAATTAAGGTATATAAGAAAAATAAAAAGAAAGGCATTAAAATAACTCAATCAAATAAAATTTTGATATACGATTTGATATATAAAAACTATTTTTTTTTAGATAAATTCAATATTCTAATCAAGTGTTATTTTGAAAAGTGCAATAAATTTGTTTTTTTACTATCAATTTTTTTTACACATAATTATTAGCAAAATTAAAAAATTTTAAGCACTACATTTTTGCTATCTTGTATTTTTGTGTGTAATATCATATTGCAAATTGTGGTAATATTATCCTAATAAAGCATAGGTTAACAAATATTGTTTAATATATTCTAATTTTCTACGATATAATTTTAATATTTCGAATATATTAGATTTGAGTTCTATCTCATAGGTTTTAATTAAGATCGAAATTTGGTAATAAATCACTTTTTAATTGTTAAATTTAATTTGAGGTACATATTCGACTTTTAATAATTATATTTTATTTATATTTCTCTTAAGCTGGCGAATGTTCTCATGGAATTGAACAGAATGTCCAATGAGGACAAATATAGTTTTTCATATGGTGAAGTTGTTTGGACAAAACTAGGAAAATGCTGGTGGCCTGGTGAAATTTGTGAAGAAAGTCTGATACCAGATGATCTTTTGGCTTCTCAACAAAAAAAGAAATACATAGCAGTTGTTAAATTTTTTAATGAAAATACTTTGTAAATTTTTATTAAATTTTATTAGCAATTTTTAATGTATTTAAATTTTAAGTGAATTTGTTAGAGATGCTAAAAAAATTTTCCCGTATAATTGTGAGAAAAAGCATGATTTTATTAAAAAAGGATTAGGTAAATATCATTTGTAATAAATTTATATTACTTGAAATTACATTTTAGATTTATACCGTGCAAAAAACAAATTTATGGTTAAATTTCCTGAGGATATTTCTAATGCTGAACGTAAAACCAAGGGTGATGTCAATATACTGTCAAATGTAGAGTTTTCTCAAAAAAAGAAAAACAACTACAGTAACATTTTTAACCAACCTCCCAAAACACCACGAAAAAAGAAGAATCAAAATGAAACCAGAGGACAAAAACCCGTAAGTAAAACTAAACTTAAATTATCAAGGAGCTTAATGAAAAGTAAACAAATTACAGTGGTAAGAAGCTCTAATCTTTAAGTAAGTCTAAATTGTAGGTTATGTTAATAATATTATCATGTATCAAAATTAAATTATTTTGTTCCTAATTTTGATAGCTTAAGTTTTTTCTTTTATTTCAAAGGCAATAGCTTCGACGTCAAAAACTTCATTGGAAAAAGAAAAAACTGAAGGCACACCATCGGGATTCTATAAATGTCATTTATGTCCTTATTCAACTAATAGAGTCAATACTATTGTTTATCATACCAGACAGCATACAAATGACGCAAAAACAAAGTTGAAAGGTAATATGATATAAATTAAACTACAAAAATATATATTATTTATCTTATAGATACATTAAAACGTGATTCAAATTCTAACTCTACACAAACATTTAAAAGGCATTCCCAAGCAAACAATAACACAAGATTAAGTACAATCTCTATAACTAGCACTGAATCGGTGTCAAGTTCAAATTCATCTGTGACTTATCATTTAAAGTGTGGAGAGGAAGAAGAAGCGGAAGAAGAAAAAGATCTCCAAGAAATTGAATGTGTAAAGGAAACTCCGGAAGAACTAGCAGAATCACCTGGAATTAAAGAACCTATTGGAGAAAAAAAGATAAAAGATAAAGAACAAATCACAAAGGCCATTTTAGCTGATTGGACTGATGATGAAGATGATGATTGTGTAGTAATAAACGAAATGAAAGCTATTGACGATGAAGATAAACAGACAGAAAAAGCTTTAGATATTAAAGAAAGTCAAGAGTCCAATCATTCAAAACCCAAAGTATCTCTGATTAATGCAGACAGTACAACAAATATATCTTTTAAAAAAAATCAAACTATGACACTTAATTTTGACAAAACAAAAGCAGCTCTTAAGTATCGTAATATTCCAAAGAAAGATCGTCGTGATGTGGTTTTAAAGGAATTTAATAATGGACATTGTTTGAGTGTAGATAATTCTAATGGCTTTAATAATGAAAATAATTTAGAAAATATTATTATTAATAGCAGTGAAGAGAATGATAAAATAGCAGGAAATACTTCCAATTCAGTTGATGAAAACCTATCTCAAATGCATAATTTGGATAAGGAGTCAAAATGCGTTGTTTTACTAAAGAAACCTCCAAAAGATTTTAGAAGTTCAATTTCATGTTTTGATTTTAAAGACGAAGAAGATGATTTCTTGACAACAATAAACAAATTAAAAAAGAAATATATGCAAGCTGAGAAAAGTAAAGAAAATGAATCTTCAGATCCTATAAAAGCTGATGAAGAAAATAGAGATTTACAATTGAGTAATGAAATTGAAAATTTACTAAATGAAACAAAACCTTCTGAAATTCAAACGACAACTTCAAATGTATATATGCCTTCTGAAGTATTCAAAGAAGATCAAACATTAACACCAAAAGAACGTGGTAAACGTATATTCAAATCAAGAAATAAATCGAAAAATGAAGATTCTAGTGGTGATGTAGATAAAAATATTGAAACAACAGCTGTATCTGAACAAACAATTACTGAAAGTGTTTCCGATCAAAATCAATCAAAAATTATGACTGATATTACGGAAAATGTTCAATGTGATTCCAATAATGATATAACTTCAGTTAAGTCCGATAGAGCTGTTCATAATAGAGATAAAGATGAAAAAATTGAGGAAAATGAAGCAGCTTCAAGTGGAGATACTACACAAGTGACTACAACTTCTCATGTAAAAGATGACATTTTAATGATAGATTTAGAAAAACAAACTAGGACATGTAAAATCAATTTAAATATTAAGAAATCTCAAATGAAAACTGTTCTTAAAAATGTCAACTATACTGAACATACGGTCCAAGGTAGTGATACCAAAAATATCTTTAAAAAATATAATTCCGATGAAACTCCTGAGTCAACTGAAATTGTTAGTTCAAGTTCAAACTTGATGAATGAAAAATTTAATAAATTTGATAGAAAATCCGACAATAATATTTTTACAGGCTTGGCAGAAAAGGAAAGTGTCCTAGATGTAGCTGAAACCCTTATATCTTTTCCGAATAAATTAACCAAAATAAAAAATAAATATTTGGATATTGATTCATCTACAAATTTTTTTTCAAAAGGGAAAAAAAATCATACAAAAGTAAATAACAGTGATCCAATAGATTCACAAAGCAAATCTGAGCAAATATTAGTTATAACTACTAGTCAAAAAGCATGTGTTAAAAACAATGAGGATATACAATATGTATCATCTACAGAAGATTCCCCAATGCTAAATTTTCAGCCTGTAACTAATATTAATGCTTTTGATCCACTTAAGATAACCCAAAATAAATCCCAATGTGAAAATACCAAAATTGATACTAAAAACGAATTAGATATAGTTGAAATATTAGATGAAAATTCTCAGGAAAGAAGCAGTGATTATTCTATTACCGAGTCTGATGTCCAAAACTCATTCCGGACTGAAGAAAATTCTGAATCTTCAGCACAAAAGTTTAATAAAACAATAGATTATGACGAAAAGAATTCAAGAAAGCGAAAGACACATATGAAAATTACACCTCGTAAAAGAGTATTACAACAACCTATTAAACTTGATTTATCAGCCAATATCAAGAAATTTCGTAAAGAAGGGGTTTTCCATAGAAATTGTACAGAAACTCATGCTAATACTTCTTTTATCAAAACAACTGATAATTCAAATGTGCTTTATCCTAAAAGGGATCATAATGAAATTGATCTTCCTAAAGATAAAAAACAAGGAGATATAAAAATTGATACAAAAAGGGTTTTATCACCTGAAATTATAGATTGTGATGAATTTATTGAAGAGGATGAACAGGAAGGCTTTACCAAAATAGTAGATTCGACTACTGATACAAAAATAACAAGAGAAATGGCCTGCCAGCAATTGACAAACATTATAAAAATGCAAAAACAAAATGAATTATCATCAAATAAAAATGCTGATATGACTGATCATATTTCATCAACTGATAATAATTATAAATATGATAATCCATATATTATAGAAAGTAAAGCTGAGAAATGCTTATCACCATCACAAAGTGAAAACTCAGATGATGATCTCACATTTGTTTCAAATAATTCTAAAGAAAATATTACCAAAGGAGTATCAGATGATTTAAGTGTAAAAAAAGATGATGATAAAGAAAAATCAGAAATAATAACATTACAAGAAAATGACGAACAACATGCATTATATGAAATACAGGTAATCCCTTCATCAAAAATTTATAACAGTTCTTTGAAATTGTCAAAAGATATTCCTCAAAATTCAGGAAAATGTATGGAAAACTTATGTTTTAATTTAAAAAGTGACAAAGCTGAAAAAAAATCCAGCACAGAAGATATGAAAAAATTTCCTTTGAAAAATGTTAATGCACGTATATTCAGAAAACGTAAATCAAATAGTCAAGAGAGGATATCTAAATTTTTAGAAGAAGGAAACAATGAACAAAAAAATTCACCTTCCCAAAAAGTAATAAAAATTGATGAAAAATCCGAAAATGATTCAGTTTATGATATTGATGATATGGGTATTGTATTAGCTAATGATTTGGGATCTGAGAATTTAATTAAAACTCAAGAAGTTAATGCGAATAATGCTGATGAAAGTCTACAATATGAAGAAATATTTTCAATAACAACTGAACCATCAGAATCTAGGAGACTAAGTAGTCCACAATCCTCAATTGAAGACAATATCATTTCGTCAGAAGAAAGTTTAGTAGAAGTGGAAGTAGAAAATTGTTCAAACTCATTAAATCAGGAAGAAAACCAAATAGAGGTAGATGAGAAAACTTCTAAATCGGAAGAAATTTTAAAACTCATAGCTCAAGCGAAATTAACAAATCCAAATCCGATTATTCAAACTAATCAAATACCAATACAAACAAATGTTTCAACTGCTGCCGAAAGAAAAGGAGGATTAATTAGTTCACAAACAATAATAATTCCTAAATATGATCAAATGACAAATAGAATTATTTTACCATCAATTTCTTTTCCAAAAGAAAAAATAATTCAAGCATCAACTGGTGGACAAATAGTAATTACAAGTAAAGGTACTGTAATAACAACAAATTCAAATAGTGTAGTTGGTACAGCAAAAATTGTAAGTGATAAATTAATTACAAAAGGTTCTACACAAAAATGCGATACATCTTTAGCATCGACCATGGCAAATTATTATTCAAATTTTAAAGTTGTTAAAGATGAATTATCTGGTCAAAAGTCAGTAATTCAAAATTTTGAACATAGTAATGTAAAATCACATTACACAGATGATACTAGTTCACAGGAATGTTTACAATCAAATACAACTCAGGCATCAACATCGAAACCAATTAAACGGGAAATAATAAAAATGTCACCACAAAAATTTACTGAAATGTCTAAATTGGGTTATATACAAGAAAAACATGGTAAAATATTAACTACTACCGGTTTTAAACAAATAAAACAACAGAAATTAATTTCTCGAAAAAACATAGTTAAAGATGATAATGAATTAACTGTTGAAGCTACATCATCTGATAATCCAGCTATAATGCCAATAATGGAAATCCCAATTGAACATAATAGAGGTTTAAAAAAATCTTTTATTGATATATCAAGTTCACAATTATTATCTGAACAAATGAGTAATGTACAGACACCATTTTGTCAGACAATGCAATCTGAACAAATAATTAAACATTTGTCTGAACAAAGTCATGTTGATTTAACTGCAAAATATGGTGAAGGTAATTTGTTAGCTGTACCAAGTGAAACTTTTGGTGGTCCTCCAAATTCTTTCTTTTTGTGCACAATTGCAGATAATGAAGCTGGATTTTTACCTATTGATAATCAACCTTTATATTTGGATGCTTCAAATCAATTAGTTCCAATTAATTCAACAAAAGCAATATCTATATCAGATAATTCACTCACTAATGAGGATTATATAACAGAAGAAACTGATCATGTTTTAACTGGCATTTCACAGTTATCTGATGATTCCAATCAAACTTTTCTTATTAATACAGCCGACGGTCATCATATTTTACTTGATCAACAAAGTATTCTAGCTCTGGTAGCTAGTGCTAATGATGGTGCACAAATTGTAACTTCCGATGGACAACAATTAAATTTAACTCCTGAACTTTTGTCATCGTTTGGTATAGACCAACAAAATGAATTAAGTGAAGAAATTTTATTAACAGAATCTGTTGATTTACCAATTCAGACACAAAATCAAGATATTTTAGCAGCTGCCCTTGCTGGAACTGAAGTTTATCATCAAGAACAAATAGTTGGAGATGTTTTACAAATTGATTCACCACACAGCATACAAATAGTTGATCAAGGTTTAGCTTATCAGCCAATGACACAAACAGCAACTGCTCAAACTAATGAAACAAATGCAATACTTACCCAACCACCAATAATGTCAACACTTGAAGTACCATCAAATAATAGAAAATCACAATTTGATTGTTTAAATATGAAAAATTCAAGTGAAATTGGAATGATTAGTCAAAATTTAGATGCTAGTCTAGCAATTATTGGAGTTACAACACAATCATCAACTGTACCATCATCTCTTGAATTACCAATTACAATTACAAATCCAGCTATAGCACCAAAATCAACAAATTCAATGTCTTTAAATACGCTTTATTCATCAGATATTTCTCAGACAAAATCAATTTCACCACAATTAAATGTTGGAAATGATCATAATATCTCTTATGAAGTATACTCTACAGCAATACCAATTAGATGTGAAAATCGTACTATAAATGGCCCAATAGAATGTTTTACAACTATTAAAAATGATGATATTCAAAATAAATCGATAAATTCAGAATTAACCATTATGCGAAAAAATAATGATAAAAATACGAAAATTCAAGAACCTGAATCGTCTGGATCATATGATGATACCAGCAGATAATGTTAGTTAAAATGTTTTATTTAAAAATCTTTTTATTCGATACAAATATTTTATTTAATGATAATATTAAACTAAATAGATAATTTTTTAGAATGTTAACATTATGTATACACTATGTACATAAATTTAAAATTTATTGGAAAGTTTTATTATGAATTGTATTTTCAACATCCAATAAAATAAATTTGGATATTATCATAAAAATGAAAATGTTTTTTTTTTTCGTTAAGAGGTTAGGTCTAGTCAGCATTTTTAAAAAATCGATTTGTTTTTTTTACATTTTCTTAAAGTATAATATATTCTCTGAAAAATTGAAGTGCATTCGACAAATAGTTTTCAAGTTATTCGCCCATTAACAAATGGCTCTCGGACTCTACATAAATTGAGTGTAAAACTTTAAATGCGTTTTTCTCAAAACTATGTTTTTGAAGCGGTGACCACTGTGACTCGACTCCTTAGATTCCAATGAAATTCATACAGCTTTTGGAAAACATGAAAAACTCGTGCCTGATCGAAGGATTTTTTTTTTTAATTTCGATTTTTTATAAATAATTAACTGCTGTTTTTTACCGAAAATCTGGAAAAAAATTTCCTGAGGCCGCCATTTTGTTAGTTTGTTAAAAAAAAACAAAAAAAGCTTCTATCAGGAACGAGATTATTTGTTAATAAAACTAACTTTTTTGTCCGATTGATTTTAGATGAATTTTCAAAGATTTGTGGTGGCCACCGGAAGGGACTTCTGTTTGTAACTGGGTCAAAACAAACAGCTATAACTTTTAAAATTTTTAAGTTTTTTTTTTTCAAATTTTCTTGAAGTCAAGTCGAAACATTATGTAATAATGCCATATTTTTACTTTTATAAAATAAAAAAAAAAAAATTATTTAAAATTATCATTTTTTCATGTCTCTGACTAGACCTAACCACTTAAAAATTCTACGAAGTTTTTGGTAAATAAAATTTTTATTTTATTAAGGTATTTTTTTCTGGCTTTTTCCATATATTTGATATCAAAGTAAAATGATAGAAATAGCTATAGAAAATAAAATTTTACACTAGAAATTTCAATATTATGTTCTTAAAAAAGCTAAAGGCAACAAAGAAAAGCTAGAAGTTTTGAAATAATTGATTTTATATTTTAATTTTACACATTTTCATTGGTTTCAAAAGCCCACAGAATACGTTTTGCTTGAAATTATTTTATTCTGGTTCTTTAATAATATTTTCGGTTTTTATATCAGTATAATCATTTGGCTTATTTCCAATAACAACTTCGAGAACTTCTTCAACCCATTTATCTACACGTTGTGACTTCTGAATTGATTCGTCAAATTCAAAGGTTTCTAAATCTGAAGGATTTTCATTTTCAATTTGTATTTTCCAAGGAAGTAAAATATCATAAGTCAATGAATCTTTGGAGTCTAATAATTCTCTAGGTGATATTTCCCATTTCATTGGACGATATTTTGATTTTGGTTCTTTGAAATTCAATTTATTTACTCGCTTACAACAAAATATTTGCTGTAGCTTTTCAAAATTTTCAACCCTTGTTGCAACCAAGGGATTTGGATGTTGTTTTGAATTTTCTAAAATTTTATTATGCCAATATTCAAGTATATCTAAACTATATTCTTCAAACTCACATAATTTATTTTTATCGATATAATTATTGCAATAAATATCACCCAAACTATTTCCTGTAAATATTGATAAATTTGATGCATTTTTATTTAAACAGAGACCCGTAGTACAATAATTAATTCTTCTTTGTAAATTTACTGAGGGATCTAAAATTTTTCCTTTTGATTTTGCATTCATAATTGAGTCAGATATTGCGGGAAATTTGTATGGAGGTAAGTAAGATACGAATTTATTTTCAGTTTCATCTTCAATTTTCAATTTATTATTTGTACATAATCTTACATCACCATTTATTTGACTGGACATAACTATAATCTCATTACAGTCTACCTTTTTTGTGTCTAGAAAACATGGCGCTGAATTCATTTGGTGTGTCCATTCCAAAATTAATTTATTATTTTCATTAATAGTATTATTAAAGTATCGGATATCAAAAGCATAAAGTTTATGCATTGTAGCAATATAAAGTAGGTTTTCAAAATTACTCTTATTCAATATCGTGATATTATCACATGGGCCATATTCTGGACTTATACTTTTTGAATGAGTGATTTTTGTACAATCTTCTCTAGTATCTAAAAAAAAATATTCATTTGAGTTTGCAAAAGCATATATGTTATTGCTGAGATATCGAATTATATTCCAATTTTGATTGGAAAATTTTTTCTTTCTTTCAAATAGAACTGTTTCATAATCAGGTTTATTCATATCCCATAGAAGTACTTGGCCATTTAAATTTGTGGTAATAAAATCTTTAATATCGTCTGGATTGAAGCAAGTACTGATAAAAGGCATATAATTATTTCTTATTATTTTTACAGGTTCAGGTTTACTTCGGAAATTAGTATAAATTGAAATAGAATGTTTTTGACGAATACTAAGAAAATAATCATTTCCGAACTCTTGGGCTTGTAGTTCAAATGGACAAGATTTGTTTACAATTATTATTTTATTGTTTTCAATAGTTTCATAATGATTCTTATTATTTTGATTTAATTGCAAATCTGAAATAACTGAAAAATATAATATTAATAAATATTCACTAATATAAAAGTTGTTTTGATTCATTGTTATGATTGTTATTGATTCATTTTTTTAAACTTTCAATGTATACCTAAATTATCGCCATCAACGTTCAGAATACTTTGATTTTCCTGTATATCGAAAATTAATAAATTGCCTCCAGTGAAATACCAGTCATAATTACCACTGAAAAATGGATCTGGATTTTTTTCTGCCATCTCAATAAATCTGAATACAATATGAGGGTAAATATTTTTTCTTACATGCTTTTTGTAAAGTTTCTTACCTTAAAAAAAAATGATATTGAAAATTGATAAAGTAATTGAAGACTAAACTTACTTAAAGTAGTTTTTCCATTACCATGAAATTTTGCATATGTTTGAGTATATTGGTTATAATCTTTAATTCTCTCTAAGCTAATATCAGTTTCGAAATTTTGTCTAGTAGTTAATTTCAACGGGTAAGGTAATGTGACAGTCAATTCTATAGAACTTGGAATGTCATTCCAATAATTATGCTGGGATTTATTTGGTCCTGGAAACAGCTCATGAGCGACTGCTTTTAATGTACGCGTACTAAGCCTTCGTAATTTTTCAGCTTCCTAAATAAAGATAAAATAAAAAATTATGTATTAAGTCTTCTAGAACAGTTAGACAATTCTATAAAACAAGATCGGTGTAAATTAATCTCGACTTTTTTCTAACAATTTATTGGCCTGAATACAATTTATTTTATATAACATCAAATGTTGATTATTTTAAAGGTGAGACACTGCACTTTTTAACATAGAATATTTTAAACCTAGTTTAAAATTTTTTTCTGATTATTACTTAGGAGCTTTTTACAAAAACAAAATAAGAATATATTTAAACAGAAACAATTTATTTTAATCATTCGTAAAACTTAAAACTCGAATGTGAAGTATAACTTTTAAATAATATCCAAGAAATAATATAGCAAAAAAATTACAAAAATAAAATTGCACTAGCTTACTTTCATTTTTAAGCCGCTTTTATTTAATAAATAAATAGACTTCCAAATATATGTTAAAAATATATCATATGCTTAAACTATATAACCTATATTATATTAATTATTTTTTTTTCCGCTAGGTTGCTCCTGCTTCGCGTTGAAAGGCTGCAATTTAGACAGCAATTTAGTAATTATACATATATACATTACAAGTCTTTGCAAAAAGTACAATTTGTACCTTTCAACTAATTTCATTGCATTATTTTTTTGGTAAGTCAATTTAATACAATAAAACTAATTAGAAAGCAAAAGTTATATATTTTTAATAAACTGTCAGTCAAACTGAAGTCAATATACTTCTTAGTGTAACTGCGACTCAGATCGCCTAACCCTTTCTTGACTGACGCTGTGTACATGCTTGTACACCTTTTAAAAAACCGATTCTTAGCAGAGAAACCGTGTACAACATGGCGGCTTATTAAAACATTTGATCGGAATGTCTACGCGGATTTGTCAATTAATTACTATTTGATGTATAAATTACTGTAAAAATCACTAATTTATATTGTAATTAATCAAAATATACTTTTAAAAGAAAACAAACTAATACACTTACAAATTTGGCTACATTTGCATTATAATTTTGACATAAGCCCATACGGAATTTTAATTTTGATTTGGTACACAGCCTTAAAATTCACAATAGATGTGAGATTTTCGCGGAGTACAGGCGTTTCAAAGGCGTTCACGATTCCAACAAGTGAAGTACATGATTTTTCCATACAAAAGTGTCTTTTTTCGAACTAAATGCTGTGTACAGGCATGTGTTAAGAAAGGATATAAAAGCGGGGTATTCACTATAAATGTGAATCAATGATTCGGATCTCTCAGCCCATATAAAGTATATGGCTGAATCATTTGTGAGTAAAATATTCAACATGTTGGATATTTTCTCTCTTATTCTTCATTTCCATATACTTTAAATGGGAACTAAGAGCCGAATCATTGATTCGGAAATATAGTGGATACCCCGCTTTATAGGGGCTATTCACTATTTTTTCCAACTCATCATGTTAAACATGTTTAATTTTTTACTCTCAAATGACCATTTCCATATAATTTATATGGGACGAGAGAGCCATTTGACGAGTTGGAAAAAATAGTGAATAGGCCCTATTAAGGGCACCCTTGACCAATCCTACTCATCAAATTTATATGTCACAATTAGATATTTTGAGCAATTATGTGAATAGCTCCAGTTTTCATATTATCATAGTAATAGAATATATATTAAAATAAGTTTTTGAACTTTCTATTATTTTGATTTTTAAGTTGTTTTAGGGGAATTTTAAAAACATTAATTAATTTTTTAAGCATACAAGTACATACATAAATCGAACAATATATTTATATGTTAAAATAAGCACTGTTTTGTCACCTCTCACATTTCGCAACGTTTTCCACATTTCCCAACAAAACAAGACCTTTTTTGTTGATTGTATATTTTACCATTATTCATTTAATTTTCTTTTATTTTTACATAGCAATTGAAAATTGAATATTTGTAATTTTTATTCAGTTAAAAATAATCATTTTCTTAATATAAATACAATATAAATATAAGTGTGCAATTCATACACTATACTTTGATTAAATTTATTTGATCAGTTAAGGGTCTCATATTGAGTGAATATATAAGCAAAATTTGCTTAACTTCCATCAAATAAGTTTGACAGTTTGATTGGATTGGTCACGGGTGCCCTTAACAGCTGGTTATCATTTTGACAACATTTAATTGACAAAAAGTAAAGTATTTAGGCTGTGTAATTCTTCTTTCTTTCATATAGAATTTATAAATTCAAGTACAAAAACATATGCGTATTATAAATATTTAAGTGATTTATTATAATGGCTTTTAGTGTAAAGCTGCCAAAATTTTTAAGTAATAGGATACCATCTAATTGGGCTAACTATTGGATTAACTTTTACAAAGATTATAGAGATGTGGGTTTGGATATTATTCAACAAACTAAAAATCGTCCAATAAGAACATCTATACAAGGTATAACTTTAGCTGGAATTTATATACTTGCCCAAAAAAATCCAGATGAAGAATCTTATTTATTGAATATACGAAACTATAGCAATGAAATGGTTTTGGTGCATAAAAGTTGTCATAATCCTCACGCAGCTGAATACATTCGTTTTTTACAGAAATGTTTTAATGAAGGCATAATAAGAAGAATCTCTTTAGGAATTATGTCTTTTATTTGGTTAGATAATTACAATGATGATGTTTGTCTATATAAAGCTCGAAGTAAATATACAAATTCTTCTATTTTATCAATACCTTTCCGAATCATAGATATTGGTCTGTATAATACTTGGTGGAATCTTGAAGAAAAAATGATTGATTTTGATGTTAATATATAAAATTAAATTATTAGTAAAAACTTGAGACTAGAATTATAAATATAATTAGTAAAATATGTTTAAAGAAACTAGATCAAATAATAAAACTTGTAAAAATAATTAGTTTTGTAAAAATCTAAGTAAGTTAACAGCCATCAAGCTTTATATTTAATCTAACTATAATAAAGTTATCTTTTGCTTTCATATGTAGCTAATATCTGTCAGTTAACGCCATTAAATAAAAGATTTTTTGAGTACCCCGTTAAAATTTTTTTTTTTATCAAACTGACTTAAAAAACTCCCCTTGACTACAGAACTAATATTTGTTCAATTTCAAAAACAAGTAATTACATATTAATAGCTTGAAGTAATTGTCCATTAAAAGAAAGCGAATAGGCTTAAACTCGAAGTCTATGACAATCAAATAACGTCTGTAGGGTTTGAGCTGCATTTAATCGAAGAATAAAATTTTTAAGTAACTATTGTACAGTTTTGACAATATAAGAATAAATTAATGAAACATCAATATAAATTGAAATAATCAGTGTACTCATTCCAAATATTTTAATGCCTTAGATAATGAGTTGAAAATGAATATTTAGTAATTCTTTGATATGAGATTATAACCTTTTTTTCTATTATAAAAATATAAATGAATTTTACAAAGAATAATACTATGGAATATACCATTTTATTAATTAAAAAGAAAAAGAAATTTTATATATATACTTTATTCTTTGAAGGTTGATTTATAACTTTTACAATAAAATTCGAACTAAAACAAATATTTTAACAACATTGAAACACCTAATTCCGATAATACATAATTGTAGATTAAGAAATATAATAAAGTTTTAAGTTTTCTACATTCTTTAAATTTTGGTTATTATTTTTCATTTAGAATAGTTCTTATGAATTTCTGGCTGAATAAGATATACGTATTGTAATATTTCCCTTGTGACAGGCTCTTTACGAATTTGTAAAGTTCGATTCATTTCATCTAATTTCAATTTTGTGTCAGCTTCGATTTTTTGCGCAACTCCTTCACGAGATCCCATATGCTTGGCCTCGAATTCCTTAAATTGTCTCTCTCTTTCCTGGCGATATTTTTCAATTTCTTCTGTGGCTTCATCTTTAGCTTGTTTTAAACGTCGAGCTTTACGTTTTCTAGCTTCTGCTACCTTTTCGGCTGCCTTTTTTTCAGCTGCCAATAATTGCTGTATTCCTTGGGTTTGACTTGTCATTATTACTTAAGAAAAAACAAAAATTTAATTGTTCCTTTACTGATTAAAACCCGTGATACAACTGTTCACTATCTCGTGACAAAATTTGACTAATATGAAGTATTTATTCTAATAGAGATTTTAAAAGCTCAGTTCATTTTTTACCATTCATGAGTACCAAAAACATATTTTATAGATTTATAGTGCTTTAATAAAAGACGTATATAATTTTGATGTTATTTAAAAAACAAAATTAAATATTATTTATTTAAATAAAGATAAATAACTTTAATTAATGATTTTTGTTATAATATAATTATTGATTGAATTTATTTTATGGAATTTTATATATATATAGTTTGCCTTAGATAAAATACCTAAGCTTACCGTAAGCTACGAATAGTTTCGATATTTTCCTCGGGTACTTCACACATATGTTAGCGTCTGCAAGTATTAATATTCTGTGTAAAAAATATGATGAACTAAAAAGAAGTGCTGTGGAGTGTTATTATGCAGCATTGATTTTATATTTAAATATCATATTTTATTGTTTACATATGGCGTGCTTAAACACTTTAAAATTAGAAATCAAAACATTGGAAAAAACATTTAATAAAAGTCATGAGCGCTTTCAGATATTAAATGCTAGTGTCGATGAACTTACATGCAGGTTTATTGGGAAAAATGGAAAGCGCTATGACATACATGCTAACATTACAGTAAGTTGACAATATAGTATTAGAAAGGAGTTGAATTCCTGAAATAATTATTAGTTTATTTGTCTTGTCATAAAGTGTAACAATGGACAAAAGAAAAAAAAAACTGCACATGTATGCGTTCTTATTCTGTATTGTATGAATTTCAAATAAATTGCAAAAAATTAGTTTATTTATTTATATTTAGCCTTTAAAATTATGAATCTGCTTAGCTTTATTTTAATTATCTTCAATTATAATTGTTTAATCTTTTAATTAAAATTTTATTATCTTACTAAACAAAAATATAATTTAAAATTTGTTTTCATGTCAATTTATAATAATTTAACTATATTATATAGTCATAGGTTTATTTAAGGAGAAAATTAATTTAAATTACTGTTAAATACAAATTTGGGCAAATATCTATACTATATATTTAAAACAAAATTTTTGGCATTGTTTCCAATACCTTTGTTTTTTTTTTTTTGTTTTTTTTGTTTTATATTTCATTAGGTGAATTGGCTAGATTTAAAGATGAATATTAATGTTTCCAAACATTTTCATCTAATTTAGATTAATTTATGGTGTTTAATTTACTTCTCTTAATTTTAAGCAGAAAATAATAAACAACTTATTCGTATAGTGCAAGAAAAAGTACCGTAATAAAATTGATTTCAGTTACTATTTTTTTCATAAATTTATTTTCGCTAGCATTTAATTTAATTTAATCATATTGTAATTAACTGTGGAAGAAACTTTCTCACATATGTCTATAAATGACATTATCTTTAGAAAAAATTTAAATAATGATCCCTAACAGTTTATCATAATAATTTCAATTTATAAATATTTTAATTTATAGGAAACCTACCCATCTTCACCTCCCGTTTGGTTTGCCGAAAGTGAAGAAACTAGTGTAACAAATGCCGTACAGACTTTAAGCAATACAAATGGACGAGATAATCATGTTATACGTCAAGTAATATTTTCTTTTGTAAATTTTAAATATATGTATTTTACATTTTTCAAAATCATATAAAGGTTGGAATCCTTTTACGTGAATTATGTCGTCTACATAATGTTCCACTTCCACCGGACTTGGAAAATTTAACAATTCCTTTTCAATTACCACTTGCTTCAGTGTCTCCTATACATGCCCAAAATCATCAAATTGAAGATATTGAATCAGATCTAGATGAAGTAGAGGATCCAGTTGGGGAAAGCGAACAAGAAAGTGAGGGCGATGAAGATTTACCCTTAGAGATGGATGATGGAAGAAACACAATCAAAGTAAGTACACAAAAAATCTCATTTTCATTATGTTTTCTTTTATTATTCAAACAAATAAATTAATTTTTGTTGAAAGAGTTGTTATAGAATTTTGCTTATTATTTTGTTATATTTGAATATACATGATCAAAAATTTTATATACTTATCAAAAAATTATTATCTAGCAATTAAGTTTAGGAAGAATGACAATGTGTATTACCATTATGATGAACACTTTTTTTTATTAATAATATAATTTGATATTGTCCAAATGTGATGTGAAAATTTAAATCGATATTTTAGTAATGAATCGTTAACTTGAGCCAAATGATACTAAATTCTAAAATCTCATTTGTAATTTAATGGATTTTTGGTATTATTATAAAACACCCTTCTCTATATATTTGTGTATTTTATGAAAAAATTTAAGGCTGTACCTAAAACATTTTTAGGGAAGTTAAGAAAGGCAACATTATTTTAGGGTGAATTGTTCTTGTCAAAATAAAATCAAGAAAAACAGATATGTTTTTACTATGGGAAAGAATAATTATTTAACCACTTTTTGTGTGCATTTCCTTTATGTAAAGTGAATAATAAAGAAACAAAATATTTTCAAGTATTTTGAAACATATTTAATACAATCAAAATTGAAAAATCTCAAAATTTACTTACAAATGGCATTTAATGTTTTTGAAATTATTTTATATCATCAAAATTTTTTGTTAAATTTATAATAATTAAATTATAGAAGGATGAAATGGAGGTAGAACACCTTGCCACTTTAGAAAGGCTACGACAAAGTCAAAGGCAAGATTATTTGAAGGTAATTCAGTAGTAATAAAGTCAATAAATAAAACTAAAATAAATATAATAAAGGGTTCTGTATCTGGATCTGTTCAAGCTACTGACCGTTTGATGAAAGAACTTCGTGATATATATCGTTCTGTCTCGTTTAAAAGTCATATGTATTCAATAGAACTTGTAAATGATTCCATATACGAATGGAATATACGTTTAAAATCTGTGGATCCTGATAGTCCATTACATAATGACTTAATTATGCTCAAAGAAAAAGAAGGAAAGGATAGTATTCTTTTGAATATAATGTTTAAAGAGACATATCCTTTTGAACCGCCATTTGTGAGAGTTGTACATCCTATAATATCAGGTAATTTATTAATAACATTTACTATGATAAAATAATAATTTTTTTTATTATTTTTAAGGTGGTTATGTTTTAGTTGGAGGTGCAATTTGTATGGAACTTTTGACAAAGCAGGGTTGGAGCTCTGCTTATACCGTAGAAGCTGTTATCATGCAAATTGCAGCAACATTAGTGAAAGGCAAAGCTCGTATACAATTTTCAGCAACTAAGGTGATTAATTTAAATAATTTACAAAAAAAAAAATTAATATATTTTTTGAGCAATAAACTAATAGTTTTTATTATTTAAGGCATTAACGCAAGGTCAATACAGTCTTGCACGTGCACAGCAAAGTTTTAAGTCTCTTGTACAGATTCATGAGAAAAATGGTAAATATATTATAAAATTGTTTCAAGTAATTAATCAACTAAAATTTTGTTATCTTAATTTATATTATATTTTAGGCACTTTTAATTTTTTTAATTTCAAATATTTTGTAACTCTTTAAAATTCAAATGCAAACCTCCACTCTAAAGTTTAAACCTAAGTTTTTATATAATCCATAGTGAGAAATAATAATTTTCTTTAATAAAAGTTAGCCGATGTACATCTTATTAACCCTTAACAACATAAATAGCTTTTAATTTTAAAAATTAATCATTTGTTTTTTTGTTTCATTCAAAAATATTAATTAAATCTCAAGTTACGGGCATAATATATTCGAATTTAACAAAAATCAATCAGTTTTTTTTCGCGTGATTCTTTTCTTAGATATTCTATATACAACAGAAATTGATTAGAAGTTAGTTAGAGTTAGTCTTGCTGTATAGCTAAAAAAAATATTGCTTCTCAATGAAGATTTTTGCTTTCAGGTTGGTTCACTCCGCCAAAAGAGGACGGCTAAGAATAAAAATGTAAATTTAAAACTATTATGTTAATCTTTGAGCACTTAAGTTTTTTTGGTTTTATTTAATTAAAAATTAAAGTGCAAAACATCATTTGTGAGGATGGTAGAACGGATATTTTGTAATATATTGGATCCGTTGGCAATTAGCACTGAAAAATCGATACACACTAATTTTAAGAATTTTATGAAACTTTTGATTTATATTAAGCAGCTATCGTGTAATGAAAACTATTTATAAATAATAAGTGTTTAAATTAAATGTAAATATATTCAATTAACAGATCATATATTTAATAAAGACTAACATACTATTAAAGGATTTAATTAGTTATTTTAGGTTACTAATTATATAATAATAGTGCTGAATAGTTTATTGGTAAGTTATAAAGATATTTTTAAATTTAATTTAAGTTTATTTCAAAGCCTCAGATAATGATTTTAATTTCCTTTTTTTGTTAAATTTTTTTGTTGTAAAATAATATAAAGTAGATGATAATATGAAAAATAAATAATACTTCAAATATAGAATAATTTCGCAAAAATAAAACATAGTTTTTCGGAATATGTTTTGCTTAAATTGTTATTCAAATTTTTATTTCAATGTATAAGCAGTAGGTCAAAATAAAAAACTTTGTATATATATCTAAAAAATTGCTTATTTTCTTAGACACTCTTAAAATCAATCGAACTCTAAATTCGCTTATCAAATGGATTTCTTCTTATTTGTTTTTTATATTATATTTTAGATAATAAAATTTACAATAAAAATTAGATATTATATTTTAATGAGTAAATTAAAATTCAAGTCTTTTTGCTAAGTGATTAATATTTCGATAATTTTGTCAACACAGATTGCAAAAAGCTTATTTCTTAGCAAGTGATGCCGATTCAATTTACGGCTGTGTCTAGATTAGATTTAATAGGAGTTTTTAAGGCAAGTATACTACTATTATCGCGTCTCAAAAGCGCATATAAAAACGCTAATATAGACATCCAGCCAGACAAAGCTGACTCCATTAATTTATTTAAGATGTCAAACGAGAGGCTGTAAAATTTCAGCCTCATGTATAGTTACGTAGAAATTTTTTTTGAAAATCTATCTTGCCTTTCATCTCTCTGATCTAAATAAATTAGCCGCCCTTTGAGCCTGACTTTGTGATATTCTTGCTAATGCCTATAAGCTAAATTAAATTTATTTAAATGACATATAAATGACTAAGAGTTTAATATTAACAAATTCATATTTGTGCTATGTACACAAGTTCATCATTCACACATCATTCATATGTACTGGCCTAAACATTCCTCCGTGTAAACTGTCAACCTTGTATTAGGGGCACATGTAAAACTTGCCAATTTTGTTCCTATCTTAACTCATAAAAAGCTGACAGAAAAAATAAACTTAGCATATGTAATTTGTGATATAAGAAATGTGTTCATAAAAACTTCTAATATCAATTTCTAAGGTTATTCTGTCGGGTTTGTATTGAGTAAATTTTATTGCCAATATTTTGAAATTGATGTTTCCATTTATATGTTTTTGTAATATCAAATAGCTATGTTCAACCCGTCTCTTTTTATTTTAGACATATTAGCCAAAATACTAGTTGTGATTATATTTGTTTAACAATAATAAAATTTTGAATAATTTACATGATTTTTCGAAAAAAACAATGAATAATCACGCTGAATTCTTAAAAGATTTACAAAATTTTATTGAAATGGCTGAATTAAGGGTTAATAAGTTGCTAAATAATTTTTCATGGAATAAATGTAAAACCTTAAAGGTAAAATTAATTCAATTATATTTAAAAATTTACATACAACTAACTGTAGGATACACCAAATAAAATATGTAATACAACTAAAAAAACTGATTTCAAAAAGATTCAGAGATCATCATGCAACAGTGATAGCAGATCGATTTTATTAGGTATTTTTGTAAGACATAAAAATAAATTTAACACTGCTATTTTCTTAAGATGTCAATACTATTATGAGCATTTTACCTTCAATCACCCCAGAAAGGCTATCAAATCTCAAGGGATTATCAGAAATTAATATTATTTTAAATAGTGCAGAAAAATTAGCTTTGCGTAATTATGTTATTGCTAAAACAGGAAAATTTACAGAGCCAGAAAATTCTTTTATGTATGTATAAATTATTTTATTAGAATTTTAAATTATTGCTTTTTAACCAAACCAAAATGTTTAAGAAGTGTCATAATGTTTTTTTTTGATCCCAAAGTATTAAATTTTTGGATTTGTCTTTATCTTGCCATAAATCAATATTATCTATATAAGTTATTAATCCAAATATACAAACCATTCGTTTGATAATTTCCAAACCAAATACAGTAATATAGTTTCCAATTTATATATCTTTCTTTTGATTGAATATTTAATTTTTGAATTACACATATCTTTGACAGGGTTGAGTCTAATGATAATCAAAGAAAGCCTAGGACTTTAGCTGAGATATTGGCATTAAAGCGTGATAATAAGAGAAGAAAATTAAAATACAGAAGGATTGGTGGCCCATTTTGGTCTTATAAAGAACAAACAAGAAAACTAATTGAATTACAAATGGAAACTTTTTCTGAGAATTTGAAAAATTTCGAAAAAAACAAATGTGAAAGGGATAAATTAAGGAAAAAGAAGATAACACTATAACCGAATTTTTAAAAGTGAAGAAAAGGAATTTAGAGCCAAATAAATTTGTATTTGAAATGTTTTTCAAGTTCATAATTTAAATGAATCCTAACAAAAATTATTGCCTTGGGTGTTTATTTGTTTATTATTCGTATGAATTTTGTGAGGAACTTATTCTTTTCTCGTTCAATATATGTATATATTAAATAATAAAAAACGGAGAACTACAAATTAATATTAATACTGTAGAAGGATACCATTGTTTAAAATTAAAGACGCAAGTGAAGGAAAAATTATTTCATTTTAATAATAAAAATAATAGGTTTAACCATACATTTACAGTAAATTTTCGATGAATTGATAATTGTATAAAATAGCTAAAACATTATTTTAAATAAAAATTATACTACTGACTGGTTTTTTTGTTTTTTTTTTTTGATAAGTCTAATTGCCAATTATGAAAATACAGTTATTTCAGCCTTAATTTAAAAAATAAATAAACTGCTATCACAAAAAAATATTGAATAAATATAAATAAAAAATAAATAAAAATTATTTTAGGAACCTTATTTGTACACCTAAAAGCTGTTCATACATTATTTAAAATTTTATAACTTTGCACGACTAGCTTTGATTAACTCCATTTACACGAGGAATATGGCAAGGACAATGACTACTTGTGCTTTCTAATTTTTTTGTTAAAGCTTTCCAATATTCTATTTGCGCATTTAAGAGATCAATTTTACGTTTTCGTTCTTCAATTGCTAATGAAAGAAGGGAATCACATTTTTCATTTTCTGTTAATCTCTTAAGGTTTTCATCAGTAAATTCTTCATCTTCATCAAGGCAAACTTCTGGAATTCCTTTGTTACTCATTGAGTCATCCATATCATTTTTAATAGATTGTTCATTATCACTTAACTCTTCAGATTTAACAACTACTACATCATTTTCAAATTGATCAGCAGAAAAGGAATTATTTCCCTAAAAGATATATTACAAAATAATTTTTTTTTTGTCTTGAAAAATTATATGCATGATATTATTGTTATTATTCTTAATGGGTTTCTTACCTCTTGATTTTCTTCAAATCCTTTAAGTTCAGATTTAAGATTAGCACGATATGAAACAAATGGATTTATTACTGAAGACTGTGATAGTGCATTCAAAATATCCATAAAGTCTTTTGCTCTACCTTCTAATGAAAGGTCCTTTTTAAGTAGAAGTTTCATATTTTTATACAATTGTCGTAACTGTTTAGCAGTTCTTTGGTGGTAAACTCTAGCATTAAATTCTTTGGCAATAATACGCCAAACTTCATCTTTTTTACGATTTGATTCTGCATCGGTACGTTTATTTTCTATTACATCTTTATATTGTGCGGCAAATCCTAGTACCATATTTCTTTCACGTTGTGTATATCTTGGGGTTTTTTCCATTTTGTGCTGCAATATATATATATATATATATATATATATGAAAAATTATGAGACTTTAAGTAAGTTATGCAATTGAAATAAAAATTTTTAACTATTTTAAGCTAATGTACAAATTAATTCTCTACTAATAAAAAGTTCATTTTATATTTACGATAAGTATTGAACCTAAAATTAAACATCTACCTTTGCCACAACATTTAAAAAATATTTGCTCTTGAAAAGATGTTCAATTTATATGAGAAATTGATTATGATGCACTTTTTAAGAATATAAACAGTTCACAAAAGATTTTCTATAATTCTCTGAAGGTAATAATTAGCAGAAAAATGGATCATTTCCAAAAAGTGTGCGTACGTAATAATTTGACTATTGGCAGAAAAAATGTTCTGGACATTGTCCATTTTCTGTGCAAATTTTACAACTGTAGTATGGATTGTGGATGAAGTTTCCGAATAATCATTATGATTGTACCTAAACGAACAACCAATAAACAAGAATAAGATAACTTATATTTTGCACTTCTTTGGTATATATAAATAATTTTTTAATTTACACTATTGTCAAATACTAAAATGAACTCTATATGTGCACTGTCTTGAAGCATTTATATTTCCTCTGCTTCGATTCATCTGGTTAGAAAAAATTGTTAACTTTTCAAAAATATTTAAACTACTAAAAATCATAATATATTTAACAGTTATTTTTGTTTGTTGATTTTTAAAGCAAAAATCAACAATGATTTTATATCATAAATACAATTATATTTTACCTTGTAAAGCCTTTCAAAATCCATTCTGCATATATTTGGAATTAAACTAAAAATTTTGTCTAAAATTTAAAAATGAATTCTATTAGTGTTTTTTTATTATTTTTTTAAATATTAAATTAAAAAAAAAATTATCTCACTTGTTACTATAAATACGGAAAATTCCAAGCCTTAAAATGAGACTATTTCCCGTACATATTTGTACATTTATGCTTAAGTTGAGATAAAAATAGAACTGCTCTAAACTAATCGATAAATTCAGCCGCTTTTAAGGAGCTTTGTACGCAAAAATAGTAACTTATTAAGAATGAAATGACTTCAAGCCGAGTTTTGTTATTACCTTTGATTATTAAATAAACATTTTAACATAACAATAAGAAATGTTATGGTAAATAAACAAAGTTTTTTGAAATTTTCTATAAACAACGATAATATTTTAACAAAATACAAGTTCCGCTTAAGTACTTTAATCCCCAGATCAATTTTGTGTTTGACATAAGAAAGACTTAAATATTTAAACATATACAATAGATGGCAGGCAGGTCATGTTCTTTTATCGAAAATTATAAAGCACTGTCAGTTGTCAAATATTATTTAAGGTTTTAAAACAAGTATAAAGTATTTACTCTGTTAGTTTTATTTGTATAAAAATAAAGAGTTAAAGAGTTTATGTAATAAATTAAGAAAATAATATAATAGATTACTAGCCAAATAATTAGTGAAAAAAAACGATCTAACCTAAAACTATGTTTATATATAGGTATTGAACCAGAATGGACGCTCCAAAAAAACAATAAATGCAACAAATGTTATTTTTTTGATTGATGATTTTTAATATCATTTTGATAAATTCGGTACCGTCGATCAAGATTCAAGTGTAAACTCAATCTCATTCATCCCAAAAGTCAGTTAATCTTTGATTATCCTCTCTCACTTTGGCTTGTGTTTTTAGTTTTTTTAACTCTAAATTGCTTTTTCTATTCCATTCATATGGAGGGAAGGGAGTTAGTAAGTAATTTGAGTGGAGACCTTTTGGTGAGTTTTTGGTCATATTTTGTTAGTGGTTACATCTCTAAATTAATTTTAAATGGCTTTCATCCATATGAGTATGGGCTTAAATGTGCTATGGATCTTAAACAAACAGAAGCAGTGGTGTTTTTCTGGAATTAAATAAGATCATTGCTTGAAGATGAATTAAATGCCCAACAAAAAGATGAGATCTCTATGAAGACTGCAGTACGTGCAGCAGGAAGTCGTTGCAATAGTTATCCCGAAATATTTGAGTTTTGCTTTAGTCAAATAAGTCCTGATAAATATCCAGAACTTTTAAAAAGAGATTTTGCTGAAAATTGTTACTACGGAAGCTTAAATGCTTTTAAGGATATGCTTTGCTTTGATCAATTTCAAAAATTATTTGATTGTTTTAAGCCTAATGATCTATTTTAATAGAGAAGCTGTGCTCAAGCAAAACAATTCATAGAACAAATGGCCGAAAAATCAGCTGATTTTTATTTTTGTAAATTTTTAAAAATGCTGAAGTAAAATGCAGGCTATAAAGCTTAGTAGGAGAATTAAAAATAAAAAACAATATTAATATTTTATTTAAGTTTATGTTAAATAATATGTTGTTTTTGGCACGATTTTCATAACTGATGGTAATCACTAATTTACATATTTTCCTATGGAGACCCGACTCCCCTTGTTTTTTTGTTTTTAAATTTAACTTTTTTTTATATTTTTTTTGGATAATTTTTTTAATTAGTCGTACCGATCAGAATGTGCCTTCCATAATTTGTTAAGCTAATTGTATGAAAAAATTGCAATAAAATAAATAGTAAACAAAATAATGTGCTTACTCCATAAATAAAGATATCTCTGTGTCTCAATAATTAATAATTTGCAGCCATAACCAGTTCTAATGTAAAATGATTTTTAGCTTTCAGGTTATAAATGGAATCCTTTCCAATAACGCTAATTCAATAAAAATGGAAGCTAAAAATGTGATTTCACAGCACATAGTATAAATTTTAATCACAAATTAAATTTCACTGTAGTACTAACAAAAAGAGTTTGTGTGACAAATATTGTACATATTAAACGTAAATGTATGTGTCAAAAATTCAATATTTTTTCAGTAAGAAGAATTGTCATCAGTTATTTATTAATTGGAAAAGTAGCCGTTATAGCTTTTGCCTCTTATTAACTTGGTCGGTTTTAGTTGAAAGTTAAATAATAAGCACAAAATAATAATATATAAATCTGAATTATTTCAGTTTGATGGGGTAAAAAACAAAAAATGTTGGGATAAAATGTAAATTAATTTATTTACTATAATATAATTTTAAAATAACATCATTACAATTTTAAAACTCATAAAAAATCAAATGTAAAGCTCATCAATTTTTGTAATACTTAATAATAAAATAAATAACTAAAAATTTTTTTCCAAATTATGTTAGCTTAATGCAGTTCGCGTCGTATTAGGGAGTAGAAGGCACATTAAGCCACCACCAATTAAAAGTGCTGCTACAATAAATGTTGGGGCCGGACAATATGTATCAAGTAATGTAGCAATGACAACATTTCCAATAATACCACCAAGTCGTGCTGCTACCATTGAAATTGCAACTCCTGTTGCTCTGTAAATATTTTAAATTACAATATTTAGTTTTTTTATAATAAGAAACATTTTTTGTAATATTAAGCTGATGAGGATGAGGATGAGAATTTACTTTAAATGATAACATTTTCTGTAATTATACATTTTACTTATTTATGTAATTTGTTTTGTAAACATACTAAATTTTACAATTATCCAATATTATTAACGAGATAATCAAACCTAATTAGTTATAAAATAACATTAGCAGTTTAAAAAAAGCCTTAGCAACAGGTTAAAAGAAATAGTTTGGTGTAATGTACGCTACCGAAGATAATCTGGTTTAGCATATGCTTTAACTTTATTCCTATTATTTGTTATTGTTATTGAAAAACAACAATAAACTTATTGTTAGTAAAAAGTGAAAAGCCAATCGGAGGTTTCAAAATTTTCAAAACGTTCGAACGATTATATGATGTAGAAATTTTTCTTCCTCACGTTTTTCATTTTACTAATTCATATTTAAGGATTTAACTGACTTTTATAGTGTAAATTTATTGAACATCACTTACTAAATGCTTAAACATAATGCACACGGTTGTGAAGCGAAATTTATTCGGTTTTATTATTTATTGCTATCATCGCTTCCGCTCCGCAAGCGCGTGCATTGTGTTCGAGCCTTAAGTTCGGCACCGCAGCTGGCCTTGTGTGCGACCTCAGAATAAATTACTACAAGAAATCTAAGGTTATGTTTGCCATACATTCATTTTGTTAACCCATTTATGCCCAACGGGTCATTAACGACCCATCTTACATAAATATTATTCACAAAAATGTGTTGCATTTTTAATTGAATATTTCTTAACTATAAACTTACTTAAAAAATACGCAATAACTGATAGTAGTCAGTACTGTCTATTTCATTTTCAAAGTTGAAAAGTTCGCATCAAATCAGAGTTTGAATAACATATCGGAATATTCCGCCATAAATAGTTCTGGGCATAAATGGGTTAATTTTTGATTAGTTTGGAAAAGTTGGATATATGTGTATTAACGGCTAATACTACAGCCTTCAATGTTCTAAAATAAATTTGATGCAATTTCTAATGTAAATCCACAAAAAATTTTCAATTTAGATTAACAAAGAAAATTACCTTAAGTTAGTAGGAAAAACTTCAGTAACTAAGCAATCTAAGGCTGCATTTCCACATGATATAACTCCGCTAAATACAGCAGATACAATCAAGTTATGTGTTTTATTATAAACAAAATACATAGCTGCAGAACATATTCCAGCTGACATAGTACTAAAAATTAAAAAAAATTTTCTACCAAAACGATCCATTCCTAAAACAGCAACTATATTTGCTGGAAGAGCAGCAGCAAGTGATATTAGTGATTCCATAAAAACAGCACTTGGGATTGTTGAAGAACAGACACCATCTTCAGAATGAGATCCCTCTTGTACAACATATTCAGTTACTTTACAAACACTTGCCTCTTCACCCGGATGTGTACGATCGTATTCATCAAAACGATTAAATAATTCTGGAAACCACATCATAAGACCATAATAACCAATATGAAATGTAAAATTGATAGTAATGGATATAACAGTAAATTTTAATATTGGTCTCTGAAATAGTAATTTACTATTTTCTAATATTCCTGACATCATACGAGAATATTTTCCTTTTAATGATTTTGATTTACTTTCTAATTCTTGTTTTAATTTTTCATCAATAAGGACTTCTTTAACTGGATATAATTCACGACATTTTCCAGTATTTGTTACAAATATCCCTCTAAATATAGCTAGAGCTTTTTCTTGTTTCCCTTGAGATAAAAGAAATTTTGGTGATTCAGGTAAATAAAAAAGAAGTCCAGCAACAAGAAATGATGGTAAAGAACATACAACTAAAAATATACGCCAGGAATTGTATATAAAATTCGTTGTTACAAAACCAATATTTGTTGGTATTATTAGCCATGCTAATCCTGCAACAAATAAATTTGCAAATGTCCAAAATGCTGCCATAAAGCTTAACATAGAACCACGTTTTGATTTAGGTTGAAATTCTGCAAAATATGACCATATAACGGGAGCACTGCCACCCAATCTAAAATAAAAATTTTTTAAAGTAATATATAAAAAACAAAAATAAATATAATAAAAGTAAAAAAGTTATAAATTATTTCGCTTTATGGCATAATTTTTTTAAGAAAAGTTTTGATTGACTTGGCAACTTGTAACTGTTTAAGGATAAAAAAAATTGAGACTTTTTGAGAAACGACAAACAATATTTTGTAGTATATGGAAGTGTTTTTGTGTAAAACGGTGAATATTTAAAAACAACTATCTCCTTATTTAATTTATTTGATTCGTAAAAGGACATCAAATTTATTTTTTTTTTTTTGTATATAATACAAGAACTAATAACAACCGGAATTAATCATATGAAAGGACTTATGATCGTGCATGTTACACGACTTTATACATTTGAATGACAAGCATCGATATATTCCAAACAAATGGGAAAAGTAACTGTAAATGTATAAAGTCGCGTTTATAACTCATGTGAATAGAAAATTCGGCGAAGTATTCAACTAAAGCAGTGCATTGGATGATAACAAAAATGCTTCTTTAGTGCGTTAAGGTTTTCACCTTTTTGTAAAGAAAAGCAATTCTGACTATCTTAGATTATAGCGCAGAAATTTTTATGATAATCCTCAGATTAACTGTAAAAAACTAGAATACATTTGTTTCTATTACATTTGTGAACTATTTGGCAATAATACTATATTATTAAATAGTTTTAGGCCAAGCAATAAAACTAGAAAATATGGTGCAACAAAAATTGTGATATTATTATTCAAAAAATGATTAAACAATAAAAAAAGAAGATGTGGAAGTGTTCCTCATTTTATTTTTATTTTTTTTTGTGTAATAAATAAAAATCCCATTCACATTTTAAATAATATATTTAATTTTATTTGACATTTTTTATTTAACAATTCATTGAGTTGATTTTTTTAAATATTTAACATTCATGTTAATTAATAAAAAAAGTCAAAATAAAATTCTTATTAAAAATTTTATAAAGAATTTGTAAACAGCTGATTAAAGCATACAACAGGTCTATGATCCAGAATTAATAAAAGAAGTAAAATATGTAATTTGTGGAATTCAAGTTAATTAACAATTAATAATTAATTGTCAATTTAAAATAAAAAATTTACTCAATTTATTGATGGGAAAATTTTCTTTTGGCAAGTGCAATGTTACAAGCTATTTTACAATTATGGTAATAATATACATAAAATTTGTTCATTATTCATTCCCGGCGACTATTACCTCCTCCCAAATATCAATAAACGGAAAAGAAAATTTAACGCAAATCATGTGTCGTAATAGGTTTTAGGTCAATCATGACAATTGAATAATTTGTCAAAAGAAAGGTAGTTATAATATTTTTTAAGTCAACTAACATTAATTTTATTTTTGTATCAGTTCGGTAAAAATATATATAAAATAATTATAATAATTTGTGAAATAATAAATATAAAATAAATAAAACTTAAAATTTTTATCCCCATATAAGGATTAAATAAGGAATGCTTAGAAGTATACTCAATTTTACTATATTTTGTTGTTATTAATTTAGTGATTGAGAAATTTTTTCTATGATTCGTTTAATAAGGGGGTCTTCTGGTTTAGACGCTCGAATTTTGGGTATTTTTTTGGATTTTGGACGTTTATGTTCTATATTATGGTATAAAATAATGATAAAACACAAATATCCCAAGATCTTTTGATTTTAAAAATCAAATCAAAACTTCTCTTAAGGGTTCAGTATTTAATTTTTTTTCCCACATTATTTTTAATTTTTTTAAATTCATCTTAAAAATATTGTGTCAAGATGATCAGAGTAAAATTAACGAAGTTTTGACAATTTGAGCGTTCTTGAGTGGTAGTGTTATTGCATTTTAGTCGATGTTCACAATAACTCGAAATCTACTACACCAATCGTTTTGAAATTTTACATACTATTTCTTCACATATTTTACTAGGTAATGCCGACACCTTTTTTTTTTTTGTTTAATAATTATTAATTCTACAATAACAAATAAGTCGATTTTTCAAGTGAAAACCGGTATTTTCTCTTCCAAGGGCTACCAATAATTTTAAAATCTCCTTTAATAAATAGGTTTTGTTTTTGGATGATTCTGTTGATAGTTATTGTGAATATCGCAAAACAACTTTTTTTCGTGGTGCCTTCAGACATTTGCTGCCATCCACTTAATTACTAATATTTTAAAATGAAAATTTGAAAAGAACATTTTTCAAATATTTTCTTGTCATCAATTAAATAAACTATAAAATTTTTTTGGAAATATTCCTTTTTTCAAAGAATTAGCCTTTAATAAGCGATAAAGAATTCAAATGGATCAAAATTTAAAATTAAATTGCTTAAATATAAAAGTTTAAAGTTAAAATAGTTAAATTATCCCATAAAAGGTAGTTTAAATTTTGATAGCTTCATTCGAAGTTATCTAGCCATACGGTTCGGTTAGGTGTACGATCAATTATATAATGCGGGGTGGCTAAGCGAAGCACCCTAGAAGTTTTGATAACTCAACTTATTTAATAAAAAATTTTTTGTTTATAATTTATCAAGATTCAAAAAACATTCTGTTAAATTTAGAATAATATTTTACTTTTTGCTTGAAATAATTAATAATTTAAATATCTAAATTAATTTTTACTTACGCAGCACCATTTAAAAACCGGAACAACATAAAACATTCATAACTTTGAGAAAATGATGATGCAACAATACAAAAGGCATTCATAAATGATATAACAATAAGAACTTTTCGTCTACCCAATGAATCTGCTAAGCTTCCCCATAGATATGCACCAACCATCATTCCAATAAAAATAATCGAATTAAGCCAACCTTTTGTATAGGTATTTAGATCTAGGTCACATTGAGCTGATGGTAAAATGAATGACATTGATATAACATCCATTTCCTCACTGGTACTCACTAGACCACATATTGCTAAAAGTAAATAATGAAATCGTCCATAGCCGGTTAATTCTATAGCTTCTTCAAAATCAGCCTTTAAATGTCTTCCTTTTTCAATATCATATTTAGGTGGAAGTTCTATGGTTGTATGCTTATTTTGTAATAATGGTGTATGATGTAAAACATTTGTAACTTTTGTTTCAATATCTTTTTCAGAGGGTGTAATTTTTTGAAAATTTAATAACGAAAGCTGTGAAGTTTTTGATTCAATTTGATGGCCTGTTATGCCGTTTTGTTGTTGTTCTTCCTTTACATTAGAATCTGTATTTTAATTTTTAAAAATTTAGCTTTTTTTTAATGATATATATATTATATATATGTAACGGATTTTTTATATACTTTCTTGCTTTTTTGCAGCCGTATCACTTTCTACCATCCTACAAAAGCGCCAAATGATATTACACTAACGTATTTTTACACTTTTAAGATGAAAATCGAACTTTCGATAATTTTCTTACTAAGATTTCAATTGAAGTTTTTGTTGCTTCTTTATATCTGTAATTAAAAGGAAAACAATTAATGATATTTAACTTTAAAATTGAATTAAAATTATTAAAATTTGCTATAGCCATTTGATCTATAATTTTTGGAAGGTTTTTTTTTTATGATATTGAAAAGCTTCAATTTCGTAGTAAAGAGATTTCTTATAGAATCTAAAAAATGGGGCCAGAGAAACTGTATACGGAATCAAGACTTAGTCTACTTGGGGGACCCGAAAAACTTCTATACTAAATTGTAGTCCGAATTAATTGACTTGATGCAAGCAAAGATATTCTTCAAATACAGGAAAGTCAAACTTTCAAACAAAGGTAAGTAAGCTGGTACGAAAATCGCTTATTATTCCCACATGGATTACACAAGTTCACAAAAAATATTAAGCTCAACAAAAAGATGTAATTTTGGGTCATTTAACCCGAAAAGCACAATCATTTTTTTATTCAAAGAAGCATTTTTAAGATATTCCTTTTATTGGTCTGTATCTCAGAAAATAAATTTTTGATTACCCAAAACTAGACGGTTATTAAAAGCTATTATTTTGTTTTTAATTACCATATAAAACGTGAAACGCTTTTTAGGTCTGTTACGGACGCTTATAAAATGGTGCCAGCTAGTTCAAATTGAAAAATAAATTAAGTGTTTAATTATTATGCAATTTTTATAATTTGTGTGAATAAAAATGTGAAATTTTGTGGATGAAATACCAGATATTATGCCTTCATAAAGGTCATAATAACAAATCTGCCAGTAGTTTAAAGGGACATCTATTACTTTAATTTTTGGGGCTAATGTCAAAAAGATCAAGGTATATCATTCCATCGGCTGCCATTGGTTATGGGGGGGTGGATGTTAATTGGAGAAAGATTGTGGAAATGACTTCCTATCATTGGTATGCCCGTCTAGGAACCTAATGGATCTACTCCACTACTTCTTATTAAAAATATTGAATAAAAGTAATTTTAATTTTAAAATTTCTAGAATTAAATTTTAAAAAATTTTTAAAAAGTTTCAAGTTTTTTAGAAAAACGCAATTATTGCCTTGCAAGAAAAATTGTGAAATACTCGTAGAATATCAGAAAATATTATTGCATATATTAAACAAGTTATTTATTTTACTCGGACTGAAAAATAAAACAAAAAAAGGAAAAAAAAAATGCACTAGATTTAATTAAAACAAAAATTAATTTAATAACAAAAACAAGCAATAAATTATCTTAAACAAATTAATTCTATAAAAAATTTATAGAAAAATAATTATAATAAATAAAATTCTATGTTAATAATATTGATTGAAAATTTTATTTCCTTAAAAATTTATAAATTATAATATTTTATAAGTGAAATGTCTTAAGGTCATTTTATTATTTAATTTAAAAGAAACTTTAAATGAATATTATTCTTTCAGGATAGTCAAATTTAGGACCAAAATTAAATTATTTTTTATTGTTTAAATATTTAACACAAAATTTCTAAGTAAGTTTCATTGAGTGTCACTTATTCACTTTATGGATTCTGGTATATAATCATTGTATCTTGCTTATAACAAATTTAGTTTATTTTTTCTATATAGAAAGGCGCAATGGCTTAATATAGCCATATATGTTACCATTGACTACTTTAATTTGCTTAGCACAAGGTCGATGCCAATGAAAGTGTCGGAAGTAAATATAATAATTAAATTACGTTGAATTTAATTCAGTTTATGATAAGTATAATATATGCTTTCACAAAAATAATTTATTTTATAAATTAAGTTTTATATGTACACAAATACACATACAAATAAATTTCATTCCCACTAGCTATGGTTGATTAATTAAATTTTGTATTTTTCATTGTTTTTAAAATCAAAAATTTTTTTGATTTTAATATATTCATATTGTTTAAAAGTATTTGAGATTTAATTTTAAATGAATGAGTAGTATATAAAAGGATCAACTAGGAGTGATTGAATTACAGGTATGAGAAACTTATTTATATTATTTTTTATTAATTTTTAATATGTATGATTCTTATTCAACTTGAAGCCCTTTCAAATGACTTGATACATAACTTTCTTATATGATTGTCTAATGTGGCTAAAAATGTTTTACGATATTAATCTGTCCTCAGTTCCTATGCTTAATTTAGCCAAATATTGAAAGGGAATTGTAAATTAATTTAAATTCCACTTTAAAAATGTTTTTAGAAAATTTAGCCGATCTCCAGTTTTAGTCATAGGTTTAGTAGAATCTTGTGTGCAAGATTCTAAACTAGTTAAGGATAAGAAATTCAACTTTGATTTACCAAATATATTCCTGAAAGTATTATTTAATATAAAAGCTGAAAAGTGTAACTAACACTTTTGAAATATTTATTATTCTTGAATTTAAATGATTTAACATAAGAAATCTATCTTCATCCTTAACTGAAAGTCGTTATTAAAAGCATGTTTGTTTAGTTTTATCAACAACTACAAAATAAAATAAGCTTAAAACAACAATTACAATTAAAAAATTATGTAGCAATTATGCAGTAGACATGGAAGAAAAAAATTCAATAAAATTATAAAATGAATACTTATTTTATGCCTATGGAATCTATCTAATAGTCAAATTATTCATCAAGAAGAAAAATTAAACTTTTCTGAAGCAGAAATAACTAACTTTTATATTTTTCTTTTTTATTTCACTTTAAATCATCTTAAATTTAGTGCAACAGCATAATTTTATATGCTATGTTTTTAACTAGGATAAAAATGAGAGTGAAAAGTGTAATAATTTAATTTATTTAGACTAAAATTTCTTTATATAAACCATTTAATATAATTTTTGGCATAACAACTACTGATCATTGTTAAACGAAGAAAAGAATCCTTGACCATTCAAATTAAAATATCAATTGATTTGTTCAAATCAATATGTTAGTCAAGAGGCTAACGATCGATGAAAATTTGATGGAGAATTAATCAAATTAAACTAATAGTTTCAGTTTAATTTCAGACAAATTTAAATTTTACTAATCTTGTTGTCATATATTGAGTGAATATATTGAGCAGTTTTGTTCAAATTCCATCCAAGTAACTTAAAATCTTGTTTCAACTGGAAAAAGGATCTCTTTAGAAGCTAAAAGGTTTTTAAATATCTAATATTGCTCAACATTTCGTTACTGTCAAATCCATACTAAAAATTTTAAACTAATATTTAAGCACATTTCAATCGCTTCGTCTCCTTAGACTTGAGCATTTGCACATATAAATAACTTTTAAACAAGAAAATAATTTCCAAATGTTCAACTTTTTATAGTTAAATATTAAAAAAAATATTAGTCAAGAGTAGATTAATCCTTCTGATCTAACCCTTATCTATGGCACTGAAATCGAATAATAAGAGATGGCAAACACTTTGTAATACTTAAATAGAAAATATTTGTTGAATAAAAATTTTATATATTATTTGAACAGAATCGTTAAAAACTGAATCCAATTATCGTATTTGTTTTTGACATCTCTAGACGTCTGTTCTTTACAGGTACATTATTTCTGGCTATTTTTTTTGGAAGCACCACATCTGCCAGTATGCAGTACTTGAAGCCATTCCTTTTTTCAAGTCTTTAATCATGTAAACATAACACTTTTTATATGTTTTTTCGTTTATCTCCGGCGGTGTGTATGCGTATATTTTCAAATTTAGGATTCTGATTCTAGATTATTAACTTTCGTGGAAAAAAGCAAAATTGTGTACAAGTTTAATTCACATATTTTGAAATTAAATTAATTATCTGAAACGATCACAAGCAAAAATTATTCACAAATAGAAATGTGCAAAAAAATCATTTTGATTTTTATTTTTTATCGATCATAAATGTAAAATTTTTACATGTTAATATTTTACTATCCAAGTTAAAAGTTAATTTTATTGAGATTATAAATTTTTAGACATATTTAATTTTTTTATCATCCAATCAAATCTTTTGATAAATGTAGTATCAATGTGTACTAGAAGTTCCGAATTCCATGAGGCTATTAAGCATAAAAAATCAAATCAAATGTTTAATTAATTACTTCAAACACTAACAATAATATTTAATTCAATAAATATTAATTTTGCATACATGTATCTTATGGAAACCTTCCTTTAGATATAATATATTATCCATGTCCTTTAGACAAGGATATCTTAAAAAATAAATTAGAAACAAAATTTCACTTAATTAATTTAATTTTATTATTTATATCCGATTGGTTAGCAATATTTTCAACTTATTTTACTATTGATGGAAAGGAAATAAGTTTTCTTTTTATAGATGTACCACGCAAATAGTCCATTTAAACTTTTTAGATACTGTTTTAATTAAAATTTTAATGGCTAAAAATTTATATAATATTTAAATTTTTTTTAAAGAATAAAATAACTCGAATTTTCATTGTACCTCAAAATTGTTAAAGGTGATTCAGATATAAACACTTGTAATATTATTAAAAAGAAAGTCAAAAAATATTAGTATATGATTCAAAAATTACTTTATTTATTAAACACTTAACACAAAAAAAGCAAAAAAAAATTTTTTACACTTAATTCATAAAGAAATATTTTCAAAATAAATTTTACCAAAAAATCAAGTAAAAATTTTTTAAGACACTATACATAAAAATATGTAAAACTATTTAAAATATTAATATAATTATAGAAACATTTAAATTTTGATTAAAAAATTATTACTTTCTTATGACAATGATTTGATCACTTTTAGTCAACTGAATGCAATTAGCATTGTTTCTATGATTACAGTAGTTGACTGACTGAATTCAATTTAGAAACGGTAGTAAATTTTTAGTCAGACACCTTTTCGCATCAAGTTTAATCTAAAATAGTTATCAGATTAAATGAAATAAAATGTTGTAATTTTGAACGTTAGAGCACGTGTATAGCTGTAATTGAATCATTTATTTTGAATTTAGTTATGTTTGGTATTAATCGACACTTCAAGAGCGTATTAAGGTCGCCAGCTAAATCGTTATTAACTACACTTCGTTATATTTGATGATGTTTACCCAAGATAGGAGCTCATTTATTGTACTATTTCTTTTTATCTGTATATTTGGACTGATCAATTTAATATGACATGATTTTAAGTTGATAGTGATTATGGATTTCATAGTTGAAGTGCAATATTTGTTAAGATAAATAATTGTTCAAGTATAACATCTTATTTTTTTTAATAATACAGTATTTTTTTTTTTTAATTTAAATAGTATCTAATAGGATATTTTCATAAGTAAAAATTCTTATTGCCAATACTTAATAATATTTATACTTTTATATGATTAATTTTATCTAAGGGCTAAACACATGTGTTCATTAGAGATGCATCCAAACTTTGGAAGGCTAGCTTAAATAGTATTGAATTAAACTGAGGTTTTTGTCTATATTTATTCTGTAATAAAAACCACTTTTATATTAATTTCAAAGACTTACTTGGTTTTACTTATTTTGTTATTCATTTTCTTTAAAACTTTAGAGTTATCATAATGAAATAAGAAAAATTCAACTTCCAGACTCTATGAGTAAAAGAAAGGGATTGAAAGGATACAAGCTATAAAAAAAAATTGTGTCAAGTATGTGAAAGAGCTAAAATAATTAAATTCCCTGCTGTTAAAATTCACTACTTGAATTTTTCTATAAAGCTAAAGGAGAAATGTTTATATCTAAACTTTCCAACAGGCCTAAAATATTTAACACTGTGATCAGATCAGAAATAACATGCAAAGAGTGAATTTTAAGCACTCTCCGGGTACATATTAAGAGAGTTTATGCAGTGGAATATTTTTGCTTTCTTCTTTAGATAAATTTTCTATATATACACACGAAAATGTTATGCAATTTCCTTTATAATGAATTTTAAAGTATGTAATTGAAATATGAGTCGTTCAGAAGCCAATGTGGATAAGTCCAAAAAATCCGAACTGAGAAATTTAATGTTTCTTAATGCATTCATAATACATAACACATGCGGAGGCTATTAAAAAAAGTGTTTTTTGACCTACAAAAAATGAAAGTATGAGTAAATCTTTTTAAGACTAAGAAATATATTATTTATTCTATTGAAATTTGCAAAAATCAGAAAATATAAAAAAATGGACTTATCCACATTGGCTTCTGAGCGACTCATATAAGAAATTTAATTTTTTTCAGCATAATTTATTTTAATAATTATGTTGTAAATATTAAGTAAAATTTTGGTGACAGGACAATACAATCCTTTATATTTTATTTATATTAAAACACAAGCTAGCACACATTTCAAAAATAAAAACAAAACTTTAAATGCCAAATGGACTTAGATATTATTTTTTTTGTCCTTCATAAATGTGTGAAATAAAACAAAAAGTGTTCCTTTACTTCCACTTTCACCTCCTTAAAGGTATGTATTCATATTTTGATAGAGAGATTATAGCCTCTGGGTTATTTATATCAAAAATATTTCACAAAATTTGGTTTTGATGGCAATTCTTATAACAGGGAAATATCTACAGCAAATAATAGCCCGAATTAAGAAGTTAAAATAATCAAACTTTTGGTTAAATTTCAGTTTTTTATAGACTTTTATTTACTGTTTTTTTTTTTTTTTGTTCTTTCCAAAAATTTTAAACAAATAAATTAAATGAAGTTTTTTCAAATACAATTGCTTAATGTAAACTTAAACTTGTGGTAAAATACCAACGATCCCAAAAAATAATTATAACAATAAGGCAGGATAGGTTTTTTAATAAAAATTTTAATTTTGTATTCCTTTCAATATTAAATTTAGATAACATATTTTTGAAAAATAATCAATAAGAATTTTTTAATTGATATTAGTAAAAAAAAAATATAATAAATCAGAGAAAAAAGTTATTTGTGGTTATCAAACTAAAAAATTCAATAAAGATTTTGCATAGTGGTTTAAGTATATCAATAAAAATCCAATAATTCATTATTTTTAAGTACTAAACATAGTACGAATTTCTCATAAATTCAATAAATAAGCAGTAAAGAAGTGTATTTTGATTTTTTAATCAATTTTTTAAGAGAAATAAAAAAATCAAAATAAAATTGAAAAACAAAAAAGCTCCCAAATACAGGTAAAAATGTAGTTAGAATATAAAACATAAAAAACATATTATTTTAGAAAAGATGTGAATGTCTTGAAACAGGTTGAATTTTGATTAATAATTTTGATAAGAGCTCAATAACAATCCACTCATATGGTGTAATAATAATATAAACTTATCTTGAGACTGAAAATTTTATTCTAAAATTAAGTAAATTAAAGATAGTAAAGACAAGATATTCTTAAATCTTTTGTTTAAAATATCATTCTGAGACATAAAATATTAAAAGAATTTGCTGAAGTAACAAATGATAACTAACTGCCCGATAAGAGAATACTTAGAAACAATCATGCGGTAGCCTTTGATAAGAATTGATTATTTGTTAAAACTTATACTATTATTTGTATGTATCTCATTGGCTATTATCAAAATATAATTTCAAATCAAAAATTATGATTGTTTACTTTATAATAGATAAATAAATATATTTACAAAAGTTATTTTTATCAGCTGTTAAATTATATTTTGATTATCTAAAATAAAAATTTTAAAATTATAAAAATTAATATCATTATAATTTATTTCTGGAAAAATAAACCATTGTTTTTAATGCTAGAAAATATATAAAAAATATATTTTTAGTTTATTAGTTACAATTTTTAAATAATTTGAAATTATTCCATATTTTTTTAAATTAAATATTTAAGTGTGAATTTTTTTCAATTTTGATTTTTTCAATAATTTGTACCTTTAAAAGTAACTTATTAAAATTTCAAGTGAAAATCTCAAATGGATTCTGAGTAACATTCTTCTAAAGAGCGACTTCTTCTCTGTTAGAAAGGCACGTTACAAATCCTTCTAATTTTAGCATATTTTGCAAAATATAATCTTGCCAGGCCAAAAACAATCAAATTTTTGGCAAAATTTTAACTTTTCTTTTCTTAAGTCCGCCATCTTGTGACATTTTAATTTCTTTTTTCCCAATCGAGTGTGATTATATGGAAAATATTTGCATTCTGAAGGCCTGAAACACTACAGCACTGGGAGAATTTTTTTGACTGACTGAGAGAACTGAGAGGATGGTGGATAACTTGCTGACATTATATTTTTCATTTATGCAAAAACATATCCGCCAAATTTCAAAACATTCGGTGCAGTACTTTTTTTTCAAAAAATTCACAAAAATCATTATGTTTTTTAGATGGTCACAACCAGTTATGCATTTTAATTTAAATTAAAAAAAAAACAACAAGATTTCTATTTAAAAAAAAAAATTTGCACTTAAATTCAGTTCTTTTATAGATAAAAGAAATTTATAATTTTTAAATAAAAATTTATAAAAAAAATAAACGTTTACTGAGCCCAATTACAAAGAAATTTATAAAAATATTTGCTGGTAAAAAGAGGTTAATGACTGTAAGCATAGTATAAAAGCTGATAATTACCATTGAATGAAAATAAATTTAGATATATTTTTGTTGTTGTTGTTGTATATGCTATGTGGCAAAATAAAAAACCCTATGGTCTATTATCTATGTATGCATAAACATAAATATCAAAATTAGCCTCGTACTATGACTTCGCTACAATTAGTTGTAGTTCAAACTAATTGGCAAATTACCAAAACTAATGACTTCCTCAGTCGAGTTTTATGAAACTAATTAAGTAAAATGTTCATACATATAATATGAAATTAGGAAATAATTTATCATATTTTTTAATAAAATATCGAAAACAATTGATTCCTTTGAAACAATTAGTATTGAATTATCAATCACAGATGAAATCTTTAGCATATAGACTTAAACATATACGAAGTTGTTTAATATTTGTTTTTTTTTAGCTTAATAAAAAAATGTTACAAATTAACATTTAACGGACGGGTTGAATCTGCTTTGTCTTCCTTGTTTCTGGGCATTTTTCAGGAGAATTAAATAAACAAGATTGTGTAAAATTTTATCAAATCAATTATATTTCTTATTATATTTTGTAACAGTATTTATTAAAGTGTTTAGTAAGTTTTAAGTGTGTGATATACTGTAAAAGCAGACAAAAATAGCAAACATATATAGTTCAGCTCTTTTTTCCATGCGACTTGCAGACTTTTCATGTTTTTTTCGGATATCTTTTCTTCCCTCTTCCCACAATTTGTGTAAGGGTGTGCTGCTTGATGTTTCTTGACAACCCACCTTCTGGATTCACTCTTATAGTTCATCTTGTTAGATGAATAATAGTACCAGTTTCCGTAGAATTAGAATCATGTACTTGCTGCTCAATAGTCCAGATCCTTGCGACTTCTTTCAAAAAATCACTGTAACTTATATTTTTCTAAAATCAAAACTACGTCGTATAAACAACAGGCAGATAGTACTATAAATAATGATATCACGAAGAAATAACTATGTGCATAAAAGAAAAACCCTAATGCAATATATTAAAAATTAATACAAAACCGTAAATCTATACGTGATCCATTCTAGGAAGTCTGAATGGAAAAATAAAAAACTACGGAGCCTGTCTGTTAAGTGTTAAGATGTTTTCATAAATTCAATACAAAATTGAATTTTCAACTGTAACCAGCAAAAATACAGGATATTAACTTCATTTTGTTTTTTAGATGGAATTTAGTAGAAGTTTAAGGGATTTCATAAGATAGCCCAAGAAATACTTGGCCAAAGTTTTTCAGTTTAAAAAGCTCTATGCAGAACTGTGTTTGTCCTACCAAATCAAGATGTAAAAATTAATAAATAAAGACATTACCAGTTTTATCGTGAAAGTGAGTGAATTAAAGTATAAATAACTGCAATATCCACGATATTTACCAGATTTAGCTTACTTTAAGCTGCTTTTACATCTTAAAAATTAATACGTGTAAATCAATTTTCATTGTACACTTCATTCTCACTTCAGTACAAATGTAGTTATAAGTTTATAGGAAAGGTATATTCAATAATAAAATTTATTAAAATCGTTCTAAATATTAAAATTTAAATCTGCTTTCATTTTTATCATAGTTTAATAAATTATTTATTAAAAAAAGTCAATTTTTTCTTGGTCTTTTAGATTTTGAGCTTTTGCTCTATTGCCAAACGGTAATATAGTATTTGAAATCAAATGAAAACTATTGCAAAATAATTTTGTTTCAAATAATAAGAAAGTCATTAATTAATTGTTTATTTTACTATAATTAACCAGATAAAACAGTCTTTATTTTTAGTAATGATATATAAACTAAATGCATTAAATGAGATTTGTAAGTGTTTATAATACATCATGAGAGCTGTTAGGCATGTTTGATTAATAAAATGTAAATAAGATAAAGCACACCTTATTAATTAATTTTAAAAATGTTCAAGGGTCAATAAATCTTTAATAGAAAATAAATTAGGCTAAAAATTATATAAAGGGATATAATTAATTTTAGATAAACTATACATAGTAATTGTTATTATTATTATAAAATCCAGCTGAGAAATGTGTGTTGATTGAAATTCTAAATTCAGGAAGAGCATTCAAATATATATCATAAATATTTTAAAAAGGCTAATAAATTTCGATTAACCTGAAAAATAATAATATTATAATTCAAAGGGAAGGTTCGGTATTTATTTTTTAAAACAATTTATAGCATCTTAAAAATTTTTTGTCAAAATTTCATGTTAATCCGGATCCAATTACCGAAGTTATGAGCATTTGAGCGTCCTTTACTCTAGCCTAGAGCAACGAGTGAATGAGCAAAACTTTAAAGATTTTTTCTGAAGTCTGCTGCACGATAACTCAAAATCTACTAGACCGTTTAATGATTATTAATTTTACAATAACAAATAAGTTGATTTTGATATTTTGACTTATAAAAATTGATAAATCAAAAAAATAAAAAAACCCCTTGAAAAACATCTTCTTTGATAAAGAAAGATTGATTTTTCGATTTTAGATGATTCTGTTGTGAGTTATGGTGAACAGCGCAAAAGAACTTTTTTTCGAGGTACCTCCAGATATTTTCTCTGTCACTCGCTTACTTATTAATATTTTGAAATGAAAATTTGGAAAAACATTGTTCAGATGATTTGTTTCTATATAAAAATTAATTAAATAAACTAAAACTACCTGCATTGCCAAAAAAAAATTCTCAAAGACATTCCGTTTTTTCCAAAGAATTAACCTCCCCCTTAAGAAAATTAGAAAAAATGTTAAACAATTACGATGGCAAAAAGTTGGTTGATAACCATACCAATTCTGGCATCCATTACTAAGCACCCGTTACTTCTATGGTCAGGATAGACTTTACCAAGTGAAATTACAAGACATTGAAAATCTGTATCCAAATTTGCAGTTTTAAAAAAAATCAAGAAGCCTGTTTAAAAACTATATGAAAAATTACTAGTTATTGTACTTACCACCAACTAAATCTCAGATCCAGTGTTATTAAAAATAAACATGATTATAAAACTGCTCAATAGTCAGCAGTGACACAGATGCCGATACTTGTAAGACAGATGAAGCCAATCTTCCAGTACGGTGAAGGATGAATAGCAATCAATCTAATAATCTAAACTTGAAAAGTTATGATATCAAAAAATTTCACAACATATTAAAATATTCTTCTTTTATTTATTAATGAAATAAAAAACATAAAATAAAATTGATTATGAAATATTTTTAAATACAAAATGATTTAATCAAACAACTTAAAAAAAACTACATCGATTTAACAATTTTACAGGATTAATTTCAACTTTTTGTGCTATAGCTACTGATTGTAAAAATATAACTTATTATATGCCGTTACACAAAAATATTCTAAATAATCTTTGTTTTAGATTAATACTCAAATATTGTCGAATATAGGTATGTTCGTAATTTGTTTTAAAAGAATATACTATCAAATTTAAAATAATTAGGGATATTGACAATACTTATAAAGGCTAGAAATGGTATATATAATAAAATTTTCTCTGAATTCTAGACTGTAGTATGTGTTTAATGTAGTCAACAATTTTTAATATGACTATACTAATACTTTATGTAATTGTGTTTGCCGTCGATTAAAGAATCAACGGAATTAAACGCAAATCAAATAATGGAACCTTAAAATGTTTGCCTTAAAGTTTCAACTATTAGTGAATTAATTTCGAATGTCGTAAGTATGACTTTATTACAATAAGCTGGTTATAAAGTTTTTATCACTTTACATTTATTGCTTCAGATAAACTGAAATTAAGTTTTCTTTTGTAGGATTATGGCAATTACTTGGTTTATCTGAATAAAAAAATAAATGGACGTAGCAAAGAAAAAAAAAAACGGTTAATACTGAAGAGAGATAATAATTTTAATAAGAACCATATAATTACTGGTTTCCTTATTTTGCTATAACATATATTTGATTATAGCTATTAAATTTGTATTAGTATATAAGTTAAAATATTGCAACATAGTAAAAATTTATGTTAGTATTTGTTTTTTAAACAATGTACTTGCTTTAATCGTATTAGATAGCAAACATTCCTAAAATAATTGTTTTTATAAAACTACGTCTGTTCAATTACAATTAACAAGGTATATTTTTATTTTCAAAAGAAATATTTAAAAAATATTAGAAATCATATAATTAGGAATAAATAAAAAGATAATGTATTTTATCAGCTTTTATTTAATTTTACTTGTTACACTTAAGAAAAAAAAGAATTAAACATTAAAACTGTGTCGACTGAAATTTTATTGTATAAACAAGGAAGACCAATTAAAATATAAGCTTTCATTCAATCTGAATAAAAGATAAAGAGCATATATATATTGCATAAACTTAATCTAAGAGTTTCTTGCGTTAATTTAGTCAAACTTGAGAACAACATAATTTCATTCTATATAATTAACAAAGTTATTAAATCAACAACAGAAAATGTAATATCAAGAAACATAATACTTTTTTAAAAAAAAAAAAAAAATAATTCAAATATCGGAAATATTATTTATTATTTATGTTTCATGTTCTTTATAAACGGAAAAGTATTTAAATATTTTAAATATTTTCGTTCATTTAATAAAACATTTATTACAATTCCATGAAATTTTTGGTTTTTAATGCATTGATTTCTACAATAATTTTAATTGAAGTTAAATGAAATGATATTTTATTGAAAATTTTATATTTCAATCAATTTCACCAATTGAAAAAAATCTAAAAAAATAAATAATTTGCTCCTTTTAATTAAATACGTTAATCATCGATTTTCAATTATCTCCTACCATATTCAATTTTAAACAATATAGATCCTAAATTTTAAAATTATTTGGCATAACACAATATTTTAACATAATTTTAAATGATCTAAAATTAAAAATAAATTTTTGTAGTTAAAAACTATTTATTCACAATGCAAAAACAAAAAAACATTTTTGTTGTAAATATTTGATTTTGAACCTTTTATAACTAAAAAAAAAAAAAAAAAATTTCTTTAACTATGCCATGATTTTGTTCTTTTTCGCTAAAATTTTTACAAGAGAAGTTAATTTTTATTATAGACTCTAATGAACTTAATATATTCACTTTTTTCAAACATAACAATGATCTAAATCTTGCGTTTTTTTTATTTTTGTCTTACAACTAAGAAATTTAATTAATTTTGCAGCCTAGTGGTTTCTATCATTGTGTATAATCCCAGCAATCTTTTTCATAGCCCTCATGTACGTGGTCCAGTAAAACTTTCCTTCTTTTTTCACAATACCTGTTTTCAAATTATTATATTCTTTATCATATTATAACTAAAATACAGTAAAAATTTAGCTTGCTTTTAAATTTTATTCATATATATATATATATTAATTATTATGTTAATGTATAATGAACGACAGTAAAATTTTAACAAGGATTGGTTAATGCTGTAATTGGCTGAAAAACAATTATGCACTGTTTGGTAATCTAAACCGGGTTCTTAGACAAGGGTTTTTTTTACGTAAAAGCGGCCATGGATTTTATATCTAGTTCACTCAAAAATTCTTGGGATAAAAACTCAATGATATACTTGACATATCATTAAATTTATCTAAACGTGCTATTAACCCTTATTTTTATGTTAAAAAAGTTTTTCAAAACGGAAAATTTTCGAATGTTTTTATTTAAAGTGACTTTAAACTGGAACTAAGCTATCCTGATCACAGTTTATACTTCTGCTATATGGTTGTAAGCACACAATTTAAATTTTTTTAAGTTCACTTAATAGGGAAATATACTGTCCAATTATATAAATCCGATATGTTTTCACATTTCAACCAAAGTATAATTTTACGTAGCAAACAAAGAGAAAACCTAGAATATTTGCGCTAAAAATCAGACTGACAACTAAATATAAAACCAATTATTTTTTAGCTTGTGTCAAAGTACACCTATAACTACTTATATAAATTCGATAATTTTGACTATAGTTTAATTAACTAAAAAAAACAAACTCCTACCTATATTTATCTTGAACTTTTTGTTTGATATCTGCTAAATTTTCTGATGTAATATCACGTTCAAGATACTCTGAAAGTTTTTCGGTTGCAGTCTCCAAATCCTTTTGGTTGTCTTCAAATATTAATGACTGATTATTTCTCTTTAAATAATAAGCAAAAACATATGTACACATTAGTGTTTGCCTACACTGACATAATATATCAACAGCCTTTTTTAAGAATTGGACCTATAATAGAAATTTAAACTATTATTGAAATAATTATTTTATTTAACAAAAAAAAAAAAACAAACTTCAATCCATGACATGTTATGTTGTTGCATTTCCTCCATTTTATGTTTAACAGACGCATATAATTTATTTTCAAATTTTAATGATTGCATATGATTCATATAACGATTATAATAATGTAAATATCTAGAATTTAATACAAATAAAATTTAATATTAACAAATCTATTTTATAAAAATTTTTTTTACCTTGCTAATGATGATCTTAGTTTTTCTTGCGCATCACGCGCAGCTTTTGCTTCACTTTCATCATATCGATTACAATTATACCATGATGAACCATGTGGCTCCCAAGGCCCAAGACAAACCCAACAAAAATCATGTTTACAACTTTGATTTTTACATATCATATGATTACAGCCACCATCTTTTTCAATTGTAATATTGCATTTAGGGCATTCTTTTGTGTTTGCTGCTATCCAATTAGATGTTTCTGAATCATCGTCACATTTTTTTATCCACCTTTTTAATAATCTGCATTGAACTGGATCATGCCAATTTTCACCACAATCAAAGCAAAAAGAATGACCACATTTACAAACAACTGGTCTTGCATCAACATATGCTACTTTTACTGCATACGTACAATCAACTGATGGACACCATCTTAGTAACCTATTACACTGTTTAAAATTAGTTTAAGATATTTAATTGTTTTTAGTTTTTTGGTGCATTATTTTTATATTTATTAGAAAGTACACCTATCATCCAATTTTAAAGGAAAATAGATTAATAATAAAATCATGTTTATTATATTAATTATTTTATTCTGGAAAAAAAGTCTGTTTCTTAAAAATTTTCCTCAACAACTAACTACTGAAAGACATATACACTGAAAACGTTGTTAAAAAGATTAAATATTAAAAGTCTTTTTTACATCACTATTCTATTCATACTCGAAAAATATTCAACTGCTCTACTTTTTACAATGCAGCATCTTTTTTTCTTATTAGCACTTCATTAATTAAGAAAAATTTAGCATAGCCTGTTTCTTCTACTACACCATTACGTGGCCAATTAAGACAATTAATATTAATTAAAGTAAAAATAAGCGTTATAAATATTTATTTCTCTTTAGCTGAAATGAAAGGTTTTTTAAATGTAACATAAATTTTTTCTTTCGATAACATCTTGAACTTAGACATCTTACTCGGAGAAATGATGTTGAATGAGTTGAACTGGGCTCCAATGCATTGTTTTACATTGATAAATTAATATTATACTTCATTAGTATAGATATAAACGTAAATAATAACATCTTAAATTAATGATTGCGTCTTGTTCCTGATTTGCCAATCTAGTACTTATCAAATAATACCAATAAATAAAACAACGATAAATAAATTATTTAGTGAAATCAACCATAAAAAAAAACATTTTATAAGCAATGACCATTTTATCATTTTATTTTTAAAAAATTACTTGTTATTTACTAACGAACGTTAAATCCCAAAACTTATAAAAGGATAATTTTTCCTGTTCTTGCACTTATCGATTAATAAAACTTTTAAGTTAGCTCTATAACAAAATATTTAGCAAGTTATTATCCTAAAATGTTCAACAGCATTGATATATTCTATTTCTACAGAATATTTTTGAACGCCTAGTATTTAAAAGTAAATAAAATCTTGTAAATACTTACTTCTACAAAACTGTTAGTTATTAAATGTTGATATTTGACCTTAACTCTTGCATCTGGAACTAGTTTCATAACAGTTACATCATCAACTAAAATATCACAGCCATGTGCTGCACATGCTATTGATTGACCTAATCCTTCTTCCATTATTTTTGTTGTTAAATATTCACTCCAACACTGTGTACAAAACTGATGACCACATTCTAAACCTGTCATCATCTAAAATTATTCAGAAAATATTTGAAAATATTTCAATTATAAATGAAATTTCATATTTAACTAACATTTGGTGGAAAAATAGAAAAACATATTTCACATTCTTCTGTACCAGATTTTAAAACCTAAAAAAATATTTTTTAATTTATGTTTATCATTAATTTATTTAAATAAAATAACGTACTTTTGGTATATTAATTAAACTAGGTTTATTAAATGGATTAATTGCATGTGCTTCACGAAAAAAGTTTTCCTCATTACCATCAAAATATTTTTCCATTAATTTTTCTTTATCCCATTTAAAATGATTTAATAAAATTCTGATCGTCGTACGAGGGAGCTGAAATATATAAGAATATAATTTTAATAAAGGTAAACGAAAAATATAACAAAGTAAATTACAGATGTAATGAAAAAGAATACATGAGATATGTAAAATTTAGACATTTTTAATACTTTTCACTCAATTAGAATCTGACCCCATAACTTCTAATTACTTGATTAATTATGTTAATTTGCAGACTGTATTATAACATATGTTTGAAATATTGAATTAAGTATGGTTTTGACAATCAACTGAAAATTCAGTTTTTACTTTTATTTTTTAGACAAAATTTTTATATGATGTAGCATTAAAACATACATACAACTCTAAAATTTCATCCCTCTACCATTAACCCCTATTTTTTAATAGCGAAATATATATTGGATTTTGTGTCACAGCTATTGTTACTATTACTCCTCCGAAATGGCTTGACCGATTTTGATTAAATAAAATTTCACCCTTCTACCATCAACTCCTATTTTTTAATAGCGAAATATATATTGGATTTTGTGTCACAGCTATTGTTACTATTACTCCTCCGAAATGGCTTGACCGATTATGATGAAATAAAATTTCACCCTTCTACCATCAACCCCTATTTTTTAATAGCGAAATATATATTGGATTTTGTGTCACAGCTATTGTTACTATTACTCCTCCGAAATGGCTTGATCGATTTTGATGAAATAAAAATTTCACCCTTCTACCATTAACCCCTATTTTTTAATAGCGAAATATATATTGGATTTTGTTTCACAGCTATTGTTACTAATATACCCACAGATGTGTCAATTCAATTTAAACGTCTTCAATTTCCAATAAGATTGGCATTTGCGATGACTTTCAATAAGTCTCAAGGCCAAACGATGTCTGTTTGTGGATTAGATTTGATCACACCATGTTTTTCACATGGACAATTATACGTGGCATGCTCTCGAGTGGGCAAACCATCCAGTTTGTTTGTGTTAGCTTAAGATGGGATAACAAAAAATATTATACACTCTATTGCGTTAAGGGATATATATTGTTTTTTAGTAAAATTATTATAATTAGTGATATATATATAATTTAAAAAAATAAATTACAATGAATTAAAAATATAAATGTTTAGTATTGTGTTATTTTTATATTCCATCAGCGTTCAAAATGCTCCATGCCTCTTTCACTCATATATACCCCACCCTCACACACTGACAATAAAATAAATCCTAGGATAATTTAAATTTGGCAAAACAACGTTTGCTGGGTCAGCTAGTTATATAATATATTTAAAAACGAGAAAATACGTTACTTTAAGATTATTATATTGTACAACCTGAAAATTTTGAAAATTTGGCATTTTCACTAAATACAGTAATTTCTTTTTGTATATTCTGTTACAGTGTATTACTATCTTTCGTATCTTTAAAAAGTGATCTTAATGTTATTATTAATTTATTTATGTAATTAATGTTTAATGTTTGGAATAAAAGAAATGAAATTTAATATTTATATTTTGTAATTCAACATAGTGTGATATCTGTAGAAATAATCTCCCATATGCATTTATAGTTAATTTGGCCTACAATATTCGGTTGTATCATGTTTTCCGGAATTACTTTTTTGCTTTTAGAAAATGCAATGGACTTATTTTACTTACTGGTAAATCTGATCTAACAAACTTTTCTAACAATCTAACAAAATTCTGTAATACAATTTTGGGGTTTTATTCAGACTAATCAGTGGCACAGTAGCGGCGCCTACGAAATGCAAAGGGTTAAACTTTAAACTTTCTTTTGCACCAAACATAAAAATATGTGCTTAAAAACAAAGTTTCGAGATTTTATAATAATTATAAGTCAAAAATTGAACAAAATTTTTCAATAGAACACTTTACAATTAGAAAGTTTAGATTAAATCGAATTTCATTACGTTATTTGGAAAAATTCTTAAACTAAAGAATGGATTCTTTAGTCAAATTGTGTCTGGCCATATTTTTTAAAGTTATAGCCAATCTTATTATATATTATTACAATATAATAATATTTGAAATGATTCTTCAAAGTTATATAAATCTGTTTTATATTGCTTTGATATGATTATTGTATTTTTTTTGTTAAATTCATGCTAGATTCTTTAGGACAGTAGAATTTTTTCCTTTCAAACATAAACGTTGCAGTAAATTTGATACACGACAAATTTTATTCTCAAAGTTGATTCATCTGTTTTAAATATCGTTTCAATAATAATTTATTATATATTTTTAATTTAATTTGCAATAGTCAGTTATTAATCGTTTTCACCTAAAAAATATACTAACGTGAACAGTTTGTATTATTAGAAAATTATGTGTTAAATATTATCATGCACTTTTCATCTAAAAATAGATTATTGGTATATTAAATGTTTAAATAATTTAAAAGAACTGAAAATATGTATTTAAGAGCATTATTGGCATTTTGTCAAACGCATACATTCAGAAAACATTTCTATGTTAAACACATTAATATATTTTTAATGTAGCTATTATGATTTTTAAAAATAGTAAAAAATTTAGGTATAAACTTACGTTAACAACATTGTTCACTTCGTTAATGCAATCAGTCATATGTTGAACAATTTGCTCTGTGGTAAGTACCTCATAGGGGTAATCTTCTGGTTCAGTTTGTCTATCTCTTGAATTTGAAATTTCAACTTCCATAGCAAAGTCATCGTCATCTGTTGAAACATTACCAGAGTCTACGTTGTCGAGATTATATGATTCTTCATCTGAGTCCATAATTAAAATTTTGTTACTTGTGATTTCTCTATAAACGAAGATTTTAAACATATTTATTTAAAATACAATAACAGACAAAACTATTTCATTATTTTGTTTCATCATAAGTTATAAATAATAAAATTACACGAAAAATCTACTTCGCATTATTCTTCACCAATAAACAAAATGTTCAATATTAAAATTTTGTTCACAATAACAAATATAACGTACAATTTATGTGTTATAATGATGAATGTTGAATATCTTAACCTATGTTATGGTTAATTTTAGTTACTTATAATTTTGAAAAACTTTAATATAAAATAAAAACAGAAGAAAAGAAATTACGCACACTAATATGTGTGACAGCTTTGATTTAAACAAAATATTTTTAGACATTTTGATATTGTCAATAGAAGCATGGTTTTTAAATCCATCAGTATTAAATACGAACTGTTCATAAACTCATACATAAATAAAGCTTATTTTAGCTAAAATTCCAAATAACATATTGATAAATAAATAAATTTTATGATTTAGAGATATCAAAGTTAATTTTTATAAGATTAGTCGTTTTGTTGTATATTTTAAAAATGGAAATACACACAAAATTTTCTGGAAAACAATACTGCTTGGCATTACTAATATTCACTCCATAAATTTAAGAATAGCTCGCTTGTGACGTTTTATTTTTATTTTTAGTTATAGTAGGTGTAGAATAAAGGACAAAAACAACTACTGTCAACTGTATTTATAGTTTTTTTTTGTCGTTGTGATTTGTCAATATATTCATAAATATTTTATTTTAAATGTATTTATTTTTGTATATTTCTTCTGTAAACCCAGGCTGCGTTCAGTTAAAGAAATAAGAAGCTGCGCACAAAAGGTACCAACAAATATTTTTATTTTTTGTTTTACTTGATACGCTTTCAGTATATACTTTTCTGGTCCTATATTTAATGATGTGGATTTATCTATCACAATATTCCTCGCACAGTGAACATAAGCTATCTTTGCTATGTCCTTGATACGCCTTTTCCATAAAATCTTATGATTAAAACCGGGGATCCCTAGATTTGTCTACAAGCATCTTTGTCACTGGTACATAAGGACTCAGCTTTTTTCAGCTCTTCTCGCCATACGATGAATATCATAATCAAAATGGCTTTTTTTTTTATTTTCTTTTTTGCTAAGGAAAGTAGCCAAATTGAGAATTATGGAAAAAGTATCTTCCTCCAGTATTATTGGTGTTAATGTTCTCTAACATTAGCCAAACAGACGAAAGAATCTGGTTTTTTGAAATCTAATCTTTTCAAAGAACCCGAGTTCTTTTACCTCCTTGACACACAGAAACAATCTAGTTTTTTGAACTGAGCTGTCAAAAACTAATTAGCTGGTTTTGGATTGTTTGGTAGTTACTTTTGTTTAAAAAATTACTTAAAATAAATGCAAAAATGAAATATTAAAAAGCATAAAAATTTACTTTTTATTGAAGAACAATCAAAAACTTCAATACATCGCTGGTAGAGATTGACAAAAAATTGGCCATAGTGCCAGAAAGCAATGAAGCTCTAAGAAAACTGATTTTAATAAGTGAGATACAATGAGATATAAAGATTCTTGGACATCAGCGTTATTTCCATTAAGTTCTGGTGGTATAAAAGTTTTGCGTTCATTGAATTCCGCAGGCTATTCTCAAAACTTATAAAGTGCTTGCTTCAAAATAATTGCAGCAAAAATTACTTTTAAGACTCAGACTGCTCGTTTATATCAGTCTAATGAACGCAAAGCTTAAACCATTTAAGTTTTGAACTTTGAAACAATTTACGGTTAAAGGCAGTCTGAAAACCACATTGAAAAAGTATTTTCGTTTGAAATTTTCATCCAAAACATGCAATGGTGGTTTCCACACCATGGTTTCGTTGTTGGTATAACCCGCCTATGAGTATCATACATTTTTAGACGAAGTCTATGAAAATTCTAATTGAATGCCAAATTAACTTTCTTATTTTTTGATGATCAGAAATTTTTCATGTATAATATTTGCAGATGGAAACTACTCAACATGATGTTGTGGTGTGTGGTTACCTTTAATAATAATTAAAATTATATCAAACTGGTTTTGTTTGTAAAATTGGAAAATTTAAAGGGTATTTTTATCATATTTTTTGAAAAGCAAATTTCGATGACTTCGAATTTCTTCAAAATTTGTTATTGCGCTTTACTTAAAATTTATACACCTGTGTATCTGAAATTCCAAATTTTTATAATATAAGCTTTTTATTTTTAGCTCGTTTAATTTTATTATTCATACTATATCAGCGACAAAAAAATTATTATCATTTTTTCAGTATTTATGAATTTATTTTTTTAAGTGGCTTAAAAAAATAAATATACATTGAAATACTATGCATACATACTTTTTAAAGTATTGATTATAATTACTAACTTAAGTTAGTTATATACCAGACATGTATATCATAAAGTGTAATTTAAAATTGAATTTAGATAGCTGAGGTTATCCTTAGTATTGGATTTATATTAAGAAAGTCTAATTGACCATACATTGAAATTAACTTTTTAATTTATATGGATTTATTAATAATCAATTGTTTTTATTTAACTTAACTGTTCTTTTTAATTTTTTTTTTATTGGGGACAGCCACAAGAATTCCTTTTGCTTGGTTCATGATTTTTTTAAAGTTATCAAAAGTTATCTGCATATGAAACAATAATTAAGCAAATCTTTAGGTATATTTTTTTAAGCTGAGATCACATGAATACCACTTAAGCCTTATTAAGAACATGCCGATCGGTAACTCTCTGCCGCCAAAAGTCATAAAACGGGCGCCAAAACAAAAATTTGTTTCATTTAAATCACAACTTCATTTGTGAGTTTTATGATGCTAAAAGGACTCTGTGTCCTTCAAAATTTTTGTTGTACTTACGATAAGGGATAGAAAATAATAATTTTGTTATTTAGAGAAGCTAGGTAGGTACATCAAAAATTTTGAAGGCCCTAAAGTGTCCATTTAACATCAATAAAACTCATAAATGATTTTCATAAAAGAAAAAATTTTTTGTTATATCTACATATATAGCGGCCCATACACTTAAAAAAAACAGGCAATGCAAAGCAAAAAAAATATAAACTCAATTTGATTATTATTAAATGTAAAAAATCCAAACACTTTGCAGTACAAACCTACCATTTTATTTGAAAGATATAAACGCAATGCAATCCCATCTTTTATGTCACATGGCAGAGGCCGGTGTACACTACTCGAAGAAAAATTGCAAAACTTTCTGTGAGTATGTTAGTGCATAGCATGAAAAAACAAGAAGAAAAACAGAAAGATTTCAAACATATTAAATAACAGCTAGAAAACAGATTTTGTATGGGAAAGAGAGCATAAAGCATTGCCTTTTTTTGAATTGTATAGGCTGCTTATGGCTAGAATAGACGAAACACCCGTTTCACGACTATTGGGGGCAGGCGGTTGCCTTGTGGCGTTGTGTGAATAAGGTTGCCTACAGAATGCCGACTTAGAGCTGAGCTGATGCCGATTCCTACTGCGATAGTCTAATCTTTAGTAAGCTTGCACTCTGAACACTTTAAGGATATTCCTGATAATTTATCCATAATGACTTTATAGTTTTCGATAACGGAATCGGTGTGGGCTCGGATGTAAACTGGCACTCTGTATGCAGCCTAAGGCTGTGTCCACAGTGAAAGTTGGCGCTAGCGCTAATGCTGGTGCGAGATTGTCACAGAAAACGTATTCATAGTGGCAGCTGGTAGCTGAGCTTGTTTATAAGCGATAAATTTGTGTATAGCAACATTAAAATGAAAGAAAGAAGGGGAAGGATGATCAAATTGTTTCGACTGGTAAACTTCATGCATACATATATTTTGTTGCTGAAATTAAAACATATGGACTAAATTTTATTTGAAAATATCATAAATTTGTTTAATATTTCCAAAAAAACAATTCCTGCAAATTTTCACCTTGAAAGGATTATATTTTCCATATAGGATGCATAGTTTTTTGTATAATATTCTTAGAAAACATTTATAATAGGTTTTGAAATGAAATTTTATGGTTATCCATACATATATTTTGTTGCTGAAATTAAAATTCATTGGTTAAGTTTCGTTAGAATATTATCCCAAAATTGTATTATATTTCCAAGAAAACAATTCCTTCAAATTTTCACCTTGAACAGATTATCTTTTATATATAGGATGCATAGTTTTCTTTCTAATATTCTCAGAAAACATTTATAAAAGATTTTGTAATCTTTATGGAAATTCATATGTTTTATAGAAGAAGTTTTTAAAATATGTATTTTAGGATTTTAGTATTATATTAGTACTTGGAAGTAAATTATATGGAGTTTATATGGGCATAAGTCTAGACATTTAAGGAAAGATTTTTATTAGATTTCTGAAGTCTCCCTTACAATATATTGCCTGAAATAAGAATTATATGAGATACACCCGAATTTGGTGACCAAATAAATCTAAAAAGTTCAATAGAGTTTAGTGATCTTGGATTTTACGTGTCAGAAGTATTCCCAACTGAACTGAACAAGACATTAACTTATATTAGTTTTTAAGTTCTTTACTAGTTTTTTATTTTTTAAGAAATGATGTATTAGCAACATAAGTAACGGTTGTTGCTGTTTTTACAGCAAAAGGAGATAACTTGGTGAAAAATTGACTTTTGAATGTTAAAAAATGGTTCTTTATTGACACCTTTGGTATTTTTTTTAGTGAATTTCGATGGATTCCTCTGATGAAGGAGATTGGCCTTTGTTGTGTAAATGCAGGGCATTTTCAATTCACCAGAAAGCCCATCAGAGCAATGTACTGAATTAAGTGAATGAAATTATATACATTAATTAATAATAAAAAATTTGAGTTTAAATTTAAATCTTTTTGTAATTATAACCCTTCTGATTTTTATTTATTTATTCTACACGATATTTTATATAATTAGGAATTTTTATAACGTATTTTATCATTCACTGATCCCCTTACATTTTAAGGATTATCAATTAACTATAAATATTCAAAAAATTAATTTAAAATCCCTAAGAGTAAATTTAACCTTTGTCCACATTTTTTAGAAATAGCAGGAATACAATTACGTTACTCTGATCATCCAGACTAATTCTCGAACTCTTGAACAATTAACTATGAAACGTTTTTTTGTTATTACAAAGTAGATTATTATTAACTTTAAGCATCTTATTTCCTTTAATAATACTTTAATTTCCAACTGTATTACATTCCAAAAAAATTTCTTTAGTTTTGTAATTGTATTTATAAGATTACGTTATATTGCTTCATAGATTTTTAACCGGATTTAGCATAAGATACTGATGAAACCTTCTCAAAAATGTGAATACTTAATAATTTTTAAGTTTGAGTTCGTTGTCATACATTGCTTTATTTTTATTAATATTAATTATCAATTGTTTTAATTAGATAATTGGACATTTACAGTAATATCAAATGCAGGTGAAAAATTCTTACTAAGTGATAAAGGGTATTTTCTTTACAATTTCAACCCTTTTTATATAATAATTTCATCCTATACAGCCAATTAATACAATTTTTATAAAGGGTACATAAAATGTTACTTGGATTGTGCTTAATTTATTTTCCTCCAAATATGATATGAACTCATTTGCAAGCTAATGCAAACGCCAAGTTAGGTAATAATACATAACTTTCTTACTTTCGTCACCTAGCGATCTGCATTCCTTTTCAAATTCCTTATTGTTAGTATTATTTCAGACTTAGTTGGCAGTACATTAACACTATGCCCTAAAAAAACAAAAAGTTATATATATATAATTCTGAAAAATTTCATAAAAAAATATATTTTCGCATAGCTTGCAAAAGCACAATTTCACTGAGGTAAATGCACTAGTAGGTGAAGGTGTGTTTTCGCTTAGCTTGCGATAAAAAGATGAAAAATATGTTTTCGCTTATCTCGCGAAAAAAATAATAATTAAAATTTTTAGCTTAGCTTGCGGAAGCACATTTTCACTGAGCTAAATTAACCTCAATAAAGGTGCACTTTTGTTTAATTCTCTTTAATTTTTAATTTTAATATAAATACCTGTAAAATTAAATAAATCAGTTGATATTTTAAAATCGAAGCATTAAGAGTTTTCATGTAGTTACCAAAGACCAGCGTTTCCCGCTAAACCTTTTGGTAACTTAAGAAAATAAGCATTTCCAGGTATTGAGTTGCGAAGTTACCAAAGACCACCGTTTCCTGCTAAGAACTTTTGGTAGCCTAAACAAATTGCCAATTATCAAAGGCCAGCCTTTCTCGCTAAGATTTTTGATGATTCCTGCAATACCAATTAACAAGATAAATCTCCAAAAAGACTTTGCGTTTCCCCCTGAATAATAAAAGATTATTGGTAATATTTTTACCAATTATCAGGGATCAGCTTTTCCCGCTAAGACTTATTGATAATTGAAAGAAATATCCACCAAAGATATTCTTCCCTATCAATTACCTGAAATTTAGCGCTACCCGTTTTAGCTAAGGTAATTAATAGGCACCAGAAAACTAAAAAAGAGTCTTCACTGTAACGATTAATAAAAGTGTCCCGTATTAGACAACAACATGTTCTACCCGTCGCCGATATTCATATTTTTCGCTATGGGACGCCACAAGTATTTGTGCTTTGCTTTATCTGTCGGCAAAATAAAAATGGAAGTCCTTATAAGTCACATAAAGAAATTTTCTGCATATTTGTGCCTTCCCAGGTATGGTTCTTGAAATAAAATTATACTCAATGCTTGTGAACCATCCGTGGTTCGCGCCGGGTAGAACGTGTTAAAGGCAGGATCATTTTGGATCTAATTATTATCACAGCGGTTTCCATTTATACATTGCTTCAGGCAGGCTATTATATTTTTCTATCAAGTGTTTCAAAGGGAAATAAGTACTATCTTAGAATATTGTTATATGTTGAATAAGAATTTGCTTAAAGATACATAATATGAAGGAATGGCAATAGGGAAATGTAAGAATATATTTCTAGAAGTAGATTCGAAAATAATTATGTGTAAATTAGTGTTTCCACACGAGAAAACATGTTTCCCGAAACAAACTGGTTTTATATATATTTTAGGGAATATTATTAATAATCATTATTCTATATTGCCAGACACTTCCCGTCAGCTAAAACTTCAGCCAGATGCTTTAATAATTACCCACATTATTAAAAATTTACTTGCCATTTTCTTAGAAGTAAAACAACTAATTTAGAATTATATATAGTATAAATTTTCAAAGCAAAATGCCGACAATGAGGTAATTATTTTTGCTACATTATATCCCTGAAAGTAAAGATGGTCCAATTTTTGTTTTTAACTGGAATACCTAAAATTTTACTAGGGATTAAAAAGAAATAGTTCTTGGAAAAATTTTATTGCATCTCCCTTGCATTTTACAAAATATATTTTTCACATTTTTGTGTGACCAGTAAAAACATTTCCTTTTGGGTAATCCTAACAAAATATATAATCTTCTTAAATACATAATAAAATAAACATGCAAGCAGTTCATGTGTATATATTAAAATTTGGATGGCATTTACCTCAATTCTTTTATAACTTTATTGCCTTTTCTTTAAAATTTCAAAAAAAATATATTTTTCTGAAGGACTAATTACTATTTCCATTTATTTTTCAAGGACATATCAATAACCCTGATATATAAAACTTTTCAAATATATAGTAAAATTAACCAGCATATGAAATGCAGTATGTATGTATGTGATGTATATATATATATGTATGATTAATCCCTTCGCTGGCAATAACTTCTCTTATTTAACAATATTTTTATCTTTCTGCCTTCACGCCGAATTCATTTTAAGTGAAAATATTGATGATTAATAAATTTATTTAGTAAAAGAGTTTTGTTTTTCTTGAAATTTGAAATTTTTCTTCTTTCTTTAATTATAAATTTTTTGAAAAACTAAAAATTAATTTATTATACTTTTATATATATATAATTATAGATCCAAAACTATCGACTTAAAAGTATTGATTTGAAATATTGAATCCTGCATGAAGGCGGAAAGATAAAGATAATTGTAAAAAAAGTGAAATTACTGCCAACGAAGAGATAAACACTATTTGATATAACTGAAAAAACCCATTAAATATAAGTTTTATGATGTTTTTTTATTAAATAATCTAATTATCTCGTTTAAGCTTATACTTACACCGGAACTTTTTGTAGGTCTGGGCCGTCAGATTGTTCAGGTTGTCCAGAACTGTTTTTCATAATAAATATAAATTTGTTAATTCAAAAATAAGGACGCTCTCGCTATGTTGTTCATACTTAAAGGCGTCTGGCTGAAGTAAGAGTTTTTGCTATTTTTTCACATTTTAAAGCGTCTGGCAATATTGAATAATGATTATTAATAATATTCCCTAAATCATATATAAAAATCAGCACAAAATATATGTATGAAAATAAATAAATGGAAGTTCCTCGAAAGTACGGTTTAGGGCTTCATTTAGTGAAATATTTAGATTTTAGATTATTTTTCAATTAGTGAGTCAAAGAATATCATGACTTTTGTCAATTTTATTAAAGTAACAACTTCTTAATTTTCCATTATCTTTAATTTAATGGGTCTGGATGTCTAGAGAGAAGATGAGAAACTTAAAAATTTATTTTTGAATCCCTGAATTTACTTTGTCATTAAATCAAGTTTGATATATTAATTATTTAAATTATATAATTTTTATATAATATTCTTTTATTATTTTAAAGGTATATGAAGAAATACAAAATTATATACATCGTACAGTATGGTAGAAATACAATAAATAATAAAGTAAAGAACATTGATTGCCCACAATGAAACATGGTGATGAACCAGGGCTGGAATTCTATCTCGGTGAGAGGTGAGAATGAGAATGTCAAATATTGACATATTTGCCATACATTAAGGTGGGCACCCACTTAGTGCGTATATCCCAGCGGGTAACTTTTTTGACGTCAAAATGACGTACAAATGAATTTCACGCTGAAGTATCCACATATGAGGGGGAACTTTGGCGTGAGTCTATGACGTCAAAAAAGTTACTCGCTAAGATATACGCACTAAGTGGGTGCCCACCTTTATATGTACAACGGAAAAATATGAAAATATTGTCTTCTGATTTTAAAAAATAAAATGCTTAAAAAAGTTCATAATGATCAAAATTTTCCCTAAACTTCATGTATCTTGTCTAAGGAATAGTCAAATTAGGATCCTCTTTAAAAAAAAACTTTTTCTGCTCTTGTCTGCAAGCAAACAATTATATTAAATGATAGCAAAATATATCAAAGCTTTTTGAAAAAAAACTAAAAAATAAAACTTTCATATAAATAGGGTATTTAGTTTTAAAATTTACTAAAAATATATACATATTTAAATATTTTTAAAGTTATTAATATGAATGTAGAATAGAATTTCTTTTACTACGTATTTTTTTTTGAAGAATTCCTTCTAAAAAGCTCAAAAAGCACATTTTTAAATAAATATATACAAACACTTTATGTATACATAAAATAAAAAGCTCTGCGGTCCTACCTGAACTGGAAAAGCTTTACATTTATTTTTGCCTAAAAAGAACAGTTATATAGGAGATAGTATATTCTATATGGTTACAGCTAATACTTTAACTTATTTATGTGTTTATAATTACGCTGGTAGAGTAGGGATGCTATTTTAATAATGTTTGCCAACCGAGCTCAAAATTTACTTATACCTTAACACATATAAAAATATGCATTTATCTATATTCATATATATATATATAATATATACATAAAGTACACATTTCTCTATGTAGATTTTCCCATCACTAATATGTTTTTTATGGCCTGTGCAAGGTTATTGGTTGAAACAAAAATGATAGTCTTGTACTAGGTCCACAAAAATTATTCTATTGCTGACAAGGCGATATTTCCCTCGGTCTTCAATTCCCTTGCAGTTTTTGTTTACTTATTTATGTTTCTTTTCATCTAACAATTAAAGATTTTTATACCGAAATATAGATAGATATATATATATATGTATTTTTTGTTGTTGTTACTTTTGAAAACAACAAATAAAAGTTTTTATGTGAGTTGAATATGTATATATGTAACCGTTTCTTTTCCAATTAAAATTAATAATAAATGTTACTTTCACGTTTTTTTCCTTTACTTTGCTTAATTATTTGCACTTAGATTTAATGCAATCGCTGAAGATACCATAATGCCGATCTGTAATTTTACAATTAACAACAACAAAAGGCGAATAATTTTTGAAAATTAAGTAATATAAAGAAACGGTAAATTACGATGAGTAAATATTGCATATAAAAATTTTCTAGAAATTTACCAAGATCAAATTTTTGTTTTATATTGTATTGCTTTTCTTAAAAATCCTTTTAACTTTGCAAATTATTGGGTCGGTTATTAAATGAAAAAACTTAGGTAAAAGCTAAATATTATATATCCATATATTATATATCTGTATCAATACCGAATCGGGCCTCTTTTAAAATTGGGTAGAATTATTTAACTTAAGGTTTTTGCATATTTGGCCAACCTAATATTGATACACAGTATACAAATAAATTGTTTAGTTGTAAAAAATAATAATGAAAAATATAGTGCTTTAGAAAATTTTCTCCAATGCTGAAGCTTTTAGCTTTTAAAAATAGTTGTTTCGTATTTTTTTTTAAAAAAAAGAGGTATTGGGTATCTGATGGTTTAAAAGCTGAATAAAAATGACGATTTTGAAGCGAAAAGAGCTAAGATGACAGCATAATTTACTTCTTTGACTTTAATTGGTCGTCAAATAATATTCTTAATAAATGTCTTAAATATAGGGTTGAGCAAAAAAGACGCAGGAAAGTAAACGCCAAAAAAGAATACAAGAAATATGATTTCAACTAAATTTACTATTTTTTGTTTGAACATTGGTTTATGATATTTATGTATGAAAAATAATATCACTCAAATGTTCACCACGACTAGCTTTTAAGACGTCGATACGATAGTCAAAATTTTTGACGACATTTTCCAACATGGTCGTTTCAATGTCATTTGTCTTAGTAATAATGTTGATTTTAAGGTCTTGAATGGTAGCTGGTTTATTGACGTACACTTTGCCTTTCAAAATCCTCACAAAAAAAAGTCAACCGCGTCCATCGTCGTCTTCAAAAAAGTAGGGACCAATGATTCCTTGGGACCATAATCCACACCAAACTGTAGCTTTTGCAGTGCCATTCGGTAAAAAATGTGCTTCGTCGCTAAAGATGATTTTTGATGAAAAAGTCGCATCAATGTTCAATTAGCCAATCAGAGAAAACAACGTGTAAAATGGCCAATTGGCTTTAGTTCTTGAAATAATTAGATCTTGTAAGCATGTAAACTCAAGCCTTTTTGCATTATACGGCGTAAACTTTTAGATGATATGCGATCGAGGAGTTGTGCTTAATTTTGGATTCTTCTTCACACATTCTTTCACAGCAGCAATATTTTCTAGGGTACGCACATTTTTTGGTCTGCCAGACTTATGTAGTTTAGTTTAAAAATTTAAAAATGTTTTCTTATAAAATTTTCAAATATTATTGCCATATAATGAGGCTAATGTATAAAAAACTTTATTAGCTTATATATATATATATATATATATAGGATATTTAATTTGTATCAATTCTCAGGTAGCTTATAGGAGACTATTCACTGTAGAAATCATTGCTGAAAAGATTAAGAAATGTCGTTTCCAAACTTTCTTCATTGACGCTTGTACTCTGTATTATAATACATTGAACGAAATATCGTGTATTTAGCATGTTGCAATTATGTATTAACAACCTTTATAAGTCTCAAAGGAGTCTTTGTCATTTCAAGTCACATAGTATTTAAGACTTTTGTGTGGGCTAGAAAAAACTAAGAACTTAATTTCAATTATTAATAAGAAAATCAGTAAGCCAACAATTTTCCCATATTCAAAGATAGTTAACAATGTAACCAATGATATTTACTATCTTAATCTGATCTGAAAATTTAAAATATTTATTTGTAGTGTTTTTTATGTGTATGTATTTGTTTATAATTTTTTTCTTATTAAACGCTAAAGAAAAATTAATATCTTTTAGGTTTGGTATATTTTATACTATAGCAATTATTATAGCAAATTGCATTTATTAATTGTTTAATTTTTTACTTCAAAAGTCATATGATATAGTTTAAAAGAGAACATGTTTTTATTTTACTTGGAAGCCACAAGTTCTTTAAAATTTTGATGCTTATCTTAAATACTTTTGTTCCTTAATATACATATATGTACATAAATATTGATATTAAATTGAAAAATATGAAATGATTAAAATTAAAAAATAATTTTAGAGCATATCAAATATTTATCCTAATAAAATTCAAGTTTAAAAAAATCCTTGAAAGCAATTTTAATATTTCAAGCATAAATATAAACAAATTTTGTTTGTTTTTTTTTTGTTTAGGAAACACCAAATATCAAATGAATATCATAGTAGATAATTGTATTCATGGAAAAATGCTGACAGCACTATCACTTTCCTTTTTTTACTTGTTCGATAGTCTTGTGCTAGAGCCTCAAAAATAATTCCCTTATATCACTTTATGTATTCAACATGTACTTAATAGGTTCATATTTCTACCTAGTGAAGCAGTCAAGTTTTTTGTGTGTACTTCCATATATATATTTCTTATATATGAGTATATGACATATATTTGTGTTAAACAAATAAGGTATCCATATATATATCTATTAATATATAACAACCTAAGTATAATCTATATTTGCATTGTTATTATGTTTAAAAAACTAAAACGGAAAGACTTACATATACATTTTTTATATGTAGTTCCAAAAAGTATAGACGATAAAAATAGTTTTTCTTTCTATATATTATTATGTATATACATATGCATATGTATATGTATATTTTTTAATAAATTACAAGCGATTATTTTATTTTTGGTAATAACCGGTTTTCTTTTGTAAACTAACAAAAAAAAGAAGCAATTTTTCAAATGTATGTAGACTCATTCATGTTTTCCATAACAGGTTTTGAGTATCGATAATCTTTCCAATTAGTTTAACTATTTTTTATAAATAACAAAAAACTAAATTCAATACATTTCAAAAATATTTTTTCATAAACACACGAATAATACATACATACATACATGTATGCAAATGTTAAACCTCTATAATATAAATATTCATAGAATAAATCAAAAAGTGTGCTTTTGTTTCGAAAGCTTTCAACTTAAATCTATGATTACCTAAAATTTCATATATAAATTGTGTTAACTGTATGTAACCTTGTAAAATATTAACTTAATGTTCCCTTTTATAGTTCTAAAATATGTAGCTATAAAAAGGTAAATTTGTGTACAGAGGATCTATCCAAGTTTGACACCAGAATAAATTTCATCCATTTTAATTTCTGAACAATCAGGAGTCATGAAAAAGAGCTTTCGTAAAATTTTCTTCATTTTATTGAATAAAAATTAGCCACAAATTTAAAATTAAAAAATTATTTGGACTCCCTTGAATAAAACCATAAATCAAAGTAAATATACATATGTATATATGTATATATATATAGGGTATTTGTATTTAGTTCAGCTATTTTTAAAAATATATACGTTTCTAAGAAAAAAAATAATATGTAGTACATATATCTATCTACGAATTCATCCAATGGGTATACAAGGTCTTATATACATATTTATATATAAAAAATTGTTAAGCGGAAACCCAAATTAAGTGCGCAGTAAGAGATCAGTTACAATAGCTTGGGGAGGGTAACTGACAGTACAATGTCGTAAATACAGCTGACAGCGCTTAAGTGAAACTTTTAATATAAATGTTGAATTTATTCAATATGAACCTAGGACGAGACTACCAATCTTATTCTCACAACGCAATTATTTACCAACACTGGTATACATATATGTATATATATTTATATGTTAATATACGTAATATGTATGGATATAAATCTTTTAGGTCAAATTCTTAACAAAATAATAATCAAAACAAAAATATATTTTTGATTTTATTCTTTTATCAGGCTTTATTCTTTCAATTTTTTGTAGTAAAATAGGCAAATGAATTTCTTGGATTAGAAACTAAATAAAAAATTTTAATTTTAATTTTCAAATATGCATAAACGTAGAAACGTTGTTGTTTTTTCATCCTATATTCTATTAGTTATGTTTTATATCGATTTCGAGCTGAACATACTACTTATGTAGTATATAGATACATAGATGCATATATATATATATATATATATATATATATATATATATATATATATAATATATAATCTATATGAAATAAAGATAAATATATGTGTATGCATGTCTGTTAAAGTGAATTTTTAAAATTTTTTGAAGTATTTTAGAAATTTTAATAAATGCCTTTAGTTTATTAACTTATGATCGTAATATTTATGTTTAATTAAATTAGGGATATAAAAAATAGAGTTTAATATTGCCTGCATATTTAGTTACACACGGTATAACAAGGAAAAAAGAGGTAGATTGTTGGATCTATAATAGAGTAGTGAATAATATGATGCGCTAGTATTTGATTATAAACTGGTGAACATGATTCGACCACGTTTTCTCAAATACTAATAACACTTTTAATATTTAATAAAATTTAAAGGAATTTTTAGTCTTTATTCTATATTAATTTCTTTTAAAGGTAACATAAATTACAAAATGCGAAAAAAAACTGCAGGAAATTTTACATATCTGCATCGGTCTATTTTTGCACGATTCTTAAAAACTAGTTTTAGTATTTGATCCAAAGCAATTAATTTTTTCTTACATCTCTGATACATTTTGGTATGGTCTCTACTAATTTTTCGATATATATATGGCTTTTTATTATATTATTCCATTCATTCTAAACTCGCAGTCAAAGATTTAAAACGTTCTTGGGGGTTCTTTCGTACCTACTGAACCTTTTTCTAAAAATAGCTCAAAAATTTTCAATGAAGTCCAGGTCTGGGTTCTGCGCATGCCAATTTAACACTTGAAACTGCTTGATTGACAACTAGTTTTGCAATACTTGCGGTGTTTTTTGGATCGTTATCTTGCTAGAATACTACTTCCTCTTCCGGATACACTTTATATCTACAAATTTAGGAGAAAGTACTTTTAAAATATGTAGATATTCAATCTTTTCTATTATTTCATCTATTCTAATGAATCAGCCTATGCCCTACCAAGTAAAATAATCCCAAACCATAGTGTTACCTTTAAAGTGTTTCACAGTAGGTCTCGCGTGATGCTTTTTTAATGATCGGTGCCAAAAGTAGTATTTCCCATTCGGTTGATGTCTATTAATTTATGGTATATCTAATTGGATAACTTTTTTCCAATCTTAAATAGTCCAGTTTTTGTATTCCTTATGGAATTCTTATCTTGCTATTATTTTCGTTATTACTTTATAGTTTAGGTATACTAGGTCGATTTGCCGTAAAGCTTTTCATGCAGTATACTCACTAGCATGCTTTTCTATATCTAAGAAAGCTAGTTTTGGTTCTTCTGGGTCTTTTAACATACTATGACGTCCTTCTGTGTGCAAATTAGGCTTCAAATAACGACTCTTTTAGTCACAGAACTATGATCAATGTTTAATTCTTTTGCAATTTTACATAACAAATGTACTCTTTTTATAAAAGCATCACTACTTTATTTTCAATTTCACTTGATATCTTCAACATATTTAAATTTTTGGTTTAATTATTAAAAGAAACCAAACTAAAGCAATATAAAAACGTTTTCACGATTAGATATCATTATAAGCTTTTAGAATGCCTGGCTATGAGTCGTCGAAATATGCTCACGTTTCAAATTGAAATAAAAGAAAAAAAAACGTGCAAAAATGGACTGATGTTTAGAATTTAATTTTTTTTTCTTCACCATGTAATTTATGTTACCTTAAAAAAAGGCTGACATAGAATAATGACTAAAAATTTCTTTACATTCAATATTTTAAGGAGTCATATTTTCCGTCTTAGCCTTGACCTTTTCTTTCTGAAAATCCAAAATCTGTACTTTATTTGTTGATATCTTGCATTCCAATCGAAATGCCTAATGCAATTTCTGATATGCAAATATATTTACAAAGATCTTCTAAGTCGGTCTTCTACTGGAACTGCTGTATATGCTATTGTTATGCAGCCCACATTATCCACTTAACTTTCGCTTGAAGTTACAGGAAATTCTTTGTTAGTTTTCCCTACAGACTATTTCATATCATAAACTTTCCATAAATGCTAATCCAGTAAAAAGCGACACTTAAAACTGACAAATTTTCCCTTATTTTCACTTGAAGTTACACAAATGTATGAAGTTGTTGAAAGTCATCTAGCTTTAGGGCCAGGGTTTTAAATTGTATATAACAAACTTTATACATCCTATCTGGGCTAGGATTCTGTCTCGTGGAAAAGTGCGAATGAGAATTTCAAATTTTGACATATTTGCCATACATTATAATAATGATCACGCTAACTTCTCACCGAGACAGAATCCCAGCCCTGTTAAGGTATCTTGCTTGTGATATTTATCCATCTTTATCATAAGCAGGACTTGATAAATCATAGGAGGGTATTAAAACAAGCAATTCTATCATCTGCCATCACGATATCTTTTCTTAAGTGAATCATTTGCGCTCCTGTTCCTTGCCGTGCGCTTAGGTATACATTTTGAGAATTTAATACATATTGGTTAAAAGTACGAATTTGTTTCAATTTCAAATTTAGAACTTCTATACCTACAGGCTCCATTTTTGCAAGAGCAGCTTTTCGGCCTGTTTTCTTTATTCTATTTTTTATATTGACTAGATTGGTCTGCATTTTAAACCATCTCTTTATTCTTACTTAAAGAATGATTTTTTTATTCTTACTAAAAAAATAATTTTTTTTGTCAAAAAAAACAAAAACCGGAAAATTTTCGTAAAATTTTAATAATTGAAAATTAATATCCTTTTAAATATAAATAAAAACTTTAAAAAAATTTGAACCGTTCTTCCATACACAAACAGTTCAATGTTAAGTTCTTACTTTTGTTAAAATTTTTTCAAATAACAATTTACAAATACATTTGTAAATATAATTAAAAGAAAATATCATTTTTAATCATCAAATTCTAACTACATACATCTATATGTACATACATGTATGCATGTACACACGTAAAATTTAACCAAAAGCTTTTCAAGTTAACTGTACAATTGAGTTAAAATCGCAAAACTATAACATAAGCTTTCTAAAATTTGCGCTCATTTTGTAATTTTTTTTCTTATTGTTACAAAAAACGCAAAGAACTTTCGCATAAAAATTCAATTGTGTTGTTGCATTCACACCACCAATCGTGAATTTTTTTGTTATATACTAACCAAATTTGTTGCAACAACAACAACAACAACAATTAATTTTTATACAGTAAATCTATTACATAGAAAAAACATTATATACATATTTATAAATGTATAAATGTATTTATATGGATTATATGTAATACAAAAATCCGAAATAGTGTTTTACCATTGGAACAAATAACCACAAATTTTATAAACCTAGCACAAGGCTATCAAAGCATGGACGTGTGTTTATCCAGAGAGGCGAGGAAATTTTGTTTTCAAATTTTTGTTGCCTATCTCAGTATATCGAAGCATTTGTTCGAGTATGAATCGTATTATATTCAGAATTGATGGACGCCTTGTAATTTTCTCGCAAAATGTGTGCAAAAACTTTTAATATTTAACATTATGATAATTTGAAATATAATTAATAACCTGAAAAACATTAATTTATAGTAAGATGTGTTTAGATATAAAATGAAAGAAGAAACAGTGTCCCAAGTGTTTAGATTTAGTAAATGATCAATATTCCCGCTTATATATGAATTCAGTGAATTAAGTGTAAATATAATATGGATGAAAATTTTGAGTTAAATATAAGTAAAAGAGTAATCTAACTTTATAGTTAATTATTTTAATAGAAATGAGTTAGCGTTAACAATAAAGTCTATGAATTTAAATTTTTTTTCAAATAAAACTTTGAGTAAATGTTGTTTAAAGTATAAAATATCATTAATAATATTAATAAATCAAATAAATATAAAATGGCTGGAGCTAGTTCATTACAAATTTCAGCTGTTACATCGGCTGGTGGTCCTGTAACATTATCATCACTTATCAATATAGCACCACAAAATAGAAATTCTATACCAATTGTTAAAGTTAAACAAGAACGTCAAGATGAAGCTGAGATACGTGAATTAGCAGCTAAAATGCTTGAGGCACAAAAGGCTGCTATGGCTAAACAAGCCCAACAACAACAACAACAATTATATGCTCGATATGTAAATAATAATACTCAAGCTGGATTACCTAATTTACCAACAGCTAATGGCCATCAGACAAATATCCTTAATTATGTAACACGAAAAGGATCACAAATGTCAACATTACAGCCTCATGTAATTTCTAATGGTAATGGTAAAAATCAATTAAATAATGAAAATCAAAATGATTCAAAAAAGACATGTGATGAAGAAAGTCAAAAAGGACATTTTGGTTGGGCAACATTTGGTAAAATTCATATTCCATATATTGCAAGACAATCTGAAAAATATTGTGGTGTACGTATGGTTGAAATGAAACTTCTTAATAAATATTTAAGTTATTTACATCCAGATATCTATAGTAGTTGTACATGTGTTAGAAGTTATTATATAACTGAAGCTGAAAGTCGTCTTTTAAATGAAATAAATCATAAACATTGCGATTCACAATTTGGTCGTGAAATGTTTACACTAAAGGATCTAGTTGTTAGGTTAAGTGATGCTAATAAATTTTATCAATTTTTGGATATCTGTTATAGAAAATTATTGACTGGTAGTAAAAGTCCATCGGATAAATGCGGTTTTATACGAATTAATAAAGAATCAGTTGTACCATATACAGTACGAAATTTAGAACAAGTCGTACCATTATTTTATTTTGAAGGTGAAACTGAAAATTTACGTCAAAAGGCTGATTATTTATCTGGATGGGATTTAGCATATCTGAAATTTTGTTGTAAGGTACAAGGTATACGTAATGAATTATTTTCTAGTGAATCTGTTGCTGTTATTAGTTTAGCTGATATTAAAAGCTATTTTCCAAATGGTACAGAATTTGAAGATTATTGGCCAAGTAAAGTAGTTGATTCAAATTTATTGGTAGCAACAAAAAATATAGCTAATTCTGTACATTGGACAAGACAGCCAACAGCTCCGCCTCCAAAGATAGTACCAAATCCATCTATTAAATCCGTACCACAACAAAATCGAAAATTATATCCAGCTGGAGTTCAAAATGCAAGATTACATCAACAGGCTCCAGCTATTCCAGGACCACAAACTGGACTTACAGCTACTGTCCAAGTAAGTATAATGAAGAAAACTTCATTCCGTTTAATTGATAGACATGTTTTATCATTGCATGAAAAGTATTATATTGTTTATTAAATTTTAAATATATTTGCACGAAAAATGTCATGAGATTCCGAAAATCACATCGTTGACTTGTATCAAAATGATGTGAGAATTCGGGGAATCACATGACGCCTGGCTTGATTCGAGCTTTAGAAAGGCATATACAATAAAGATACACTATAATTGAATTTGTAAATACATATGCATTATTGAGATCTAAACCAAGAAGTAGTAGAATTTCTGCCTTATTCAAGGGAATGAAATTTTTGATTATTAGTTTAAAAGGTACGTGTACGCCCGTTTTTACGCGGGAGTTGCCAACCGTGTAAAAACAGACCTAGATGTATATGTAATTCAAATATCTTTTATTTCTTTGCTATAAGTTATCTAAATAAAAGATCTCAGCAAAAAATTTAAGCCCTTTTAATCAATTTTTTGAGCCTTCCATTTCCATTCGGAATACTTAGTTAAACCTAAGTTTGCTACTTAGTTTAATATGACGAGGACCTTTTTCTAAGGTAATTTATTTTTTCTTAGTTTTCAATATACATATTAGCTTTAAAAGTAAAAATATTTTATCAAGTTATATTGCTGTTTACCTGGCTTATATTTTCCAGGTAATTACTTCTATATATAGTATGTGTAAGGGTATTTACTTTAAACCGGTTTTATGAAAAATTCGTAATCTAAATCTGTAATTTAATTATATGTAATGCCACTTTAATTTACAATGTGCTTTTTGAGCCAGTGAGTCCAGATAGTTTTGTTGTATTGATATTAATATTTATATTTTTATTATTGTCTTTTAATTTGAATAAAATTTTGTATTATTATTGTAACAAATGGTACACTATAAGTATATAGCTAATTTTTAAATTATTTTTGTAATGATAATTTTAATTTCATTTTAGGCATTATCTAATGGCTGGTCGTTGCCAAATACACAAAACAATATACCACCTGGATTTATACAAACACAAACTGAACATGTCTTTCGTATGGCAGCAGCACAGGTAACAATTATTATTATTTATACATATATTAGGTAAAAATTATTTAAAAAACTACTTGTTGCAAATTTAAGAAAAGGTCGATATTAAAAAAAAAAATCGCCGAAAATTCGAACTAAAAAAAACCATTCGAAAGTTTTAGTGGCTTGTGGTATAATGCCTGGGACTCACTAGCGCTTAGCGTGTGGAGACGACTTAGCACAGTAAAAATGGAGAGTTTGTTTTATATACCAGTTGAGTGGAACATCAGTGGAGACTAATGGACTCATTAGCATTTAGCACTAAATTTTGTGCCGCTAAGCGCTAGTGAGTCCCAGGCATAATAGAGAAAATGTTTTTCGATAGAATTTTAATGGTGCTTGTGGCTTTGTGTTAATACTCTACATGAAAAAGGCGAATCACTTATGGCTATGTAATAAGGACGTAGTTTTAAGTTTATACAAAAGTATAAATTATTTATCATATTTTTTTATAACTTTCAGTTTAGGCCTTGTTGCGATTTTTTTATAATCTTTTTTTTTTTGCATTTGTTGACGGCAAGAATTTAAAAAATCCGTTTTTACTGTTCATACCTTTAAAGTGTAAAAATCGGATGTGAATATTTCATATATTCTATCATAATGTGAAAGATTTATACCATATAAGAACATCAGTGTTACATTATTTTGTGTAATCTTGAGAAAGTCTAGCCAGATTATTTTGAAAAAGTTTTAGAAATAATATTAAGCCTATTTATAAATTTATTTCATTTGACCTTTGTGTTTTTATTTATTGAAATTTAGGCTCAGCAGACACAAAGAAATTATCCTACAAATAGAAATCAAATGCAAGGTATAATCACAGGACGACAAACGTACAATTATAATAATTCTGGAATGCCTATAACTGCAACGAATTGTCCACAGCAGCAACAACAACAACAGCAACAACCTCCACCGCTAGTACGATCAACTGCACAAAACCAGAATCATATGTAAGTAAAAAATTACTCGTGTAAAACTACTCAAATGCGATTCCTTTAGCTCATTGTAATTATTAAGTAAAATTAATTAAAAAATCATATACGATTAAAAATATAATTATCTTTTAAGGTTAATATCGAATTAATTTAATGAAAGCTCTTTGAAAATTTCTTTTATTCGTTCAAACAATTCCTTGAGCATTGCAATATTGTTGCTAGGACTATAAAATAACAAAAGAGCACATTATTTGTTAATTTTTATTAGCTTAAAATATTAATACATGTTTTAGTTCAAAATCAAATATATTATTTTTCTATTTACAAAGGACGAATGTGGCTGCAGCTAATGCTGTACTACAGCTTCAGCAAGTACAACAGCAGAGAGTAGCTCAACAAAATGTTATGCAAAATGGACGAGTATCCGTCAATAATAATGTTCCTTCAGCAGCAATGCATTTACAACGTCAAGTTGCAAACACAGTTACACAACAAACAATAGAATCAAATCATAGGCTTGTAATTATTCCTGAGGTACCATCGGGAACAGTACATGTTTCCCCATATAAGGTTCAAAAAGTTTTCGTTTTTGAAAATATTTTAGTTCCATGTATAAATATGAAAGCATATAACGATTCAGAACAGCTGATGACCTTAATAGATTTTCGTGACTATTTTTTCGGATCAATTCCTTATGATCATTGTAGACGATTTATTGAAGCAATTGGAATTGATATGTACAAAGGAAATAGGTAAATATATTTATATAATTATTATGTACATATATATTCACACATATACATATATTAAATCGATTAAGGATAAAGTAGTGAAATTTAAACGTAATATCCTTAATTGTAAGCAATTAAGATTTTCTAGTGTTTTCAAGCAAAATTATTGAAACTATGAAATTTGTCGTTGAAAGAATTTTTTATAGTTTTATCCCTAAAAATAATGCTTTATTTTGTTCCAAATATTGAAAAGAATTCTTAAATAGTAGATCTATTCCTGACAACATGTTAATGATGAAAAATTAACTTCGGTTCTTCGCGTCATTGGTCAGTTTTTTATTCTAATGTAATCATTGTCTTCTACTGATGGTGGTTGGATGTGAAAGTGATGCATTGCTCTTTTTTTCTACTTTATAAAGATGTGGTTTTATGTTAAATTTACCCCCCTAAAAGTAACTGTATTCCAATCTTAATTTTTTTCTTCTATTTTGTAGAGGTTTTTTTTTAGAGTCCATGCCCTGTGAAGAACTACGTCAGGAATACATGGCATGTTTTGGTCATATTACTTATTTCGTCAAGATCCTATAATATATTGGCTTTAGCCTCCAATTTATCACTATTTATAACTATTATTGACATTAGAAATCCAACTGTGCATTTATTGATAAGAAAGTTCGAATAGATTGAACATGGCTTGGGTCTTATATTACATTACTAATTCACAATCAAAGAATAGAAGGATACATATTTCTTCCACCTCATATCAGTATCTACATTCGTTTTCAAAGTTTTCTTTATTTTATAAATGATCTGAAAATTCTAAGGGAAAAAAGTGGCTACTATGTTATCGGTGACTAACACTAAACTTTATGCTTAAAAACATGTTAGTCATTAGTGATTGACAATTTTAGGATTACTTAAAGCTTTCAATTATAAAAGAGTATCGATTTCTTCTAATATCATACACGTAACATTGAACCTGACATATAAATACCTTTACACAGCAATACAATACGGCAAATTCTTATAAGTACGCTGGCAACTAATGCTTAAATGATCATATTTTACTCTAATATCGTTTATTTTGAACATTTTTTGGTAGTTAACTAATTTATCCACCATTTTTTTTTTTATTATTTATTAAAGAGGGATTACTATTTATGTATTTTCTTTTTATTAAAATTAGAAGTTGGACATTATATATAAATTAAGAGAAGACCTGTAGCTCAATGATATTTTATAAAATACTGATGCAATCTTTTATGAGTTAACCATTTAATAATGGATATTAAAAAAGTACTAAGTAGTGGGAGAAGTTTTTGTTTTTGGATTCGCATTAAAATGTTCTTTTGTCATATTTAGGTAAAAAATATTTGTCGTGTTTATGTTTTATACACACTAACGGGATAATATTTTCTAAGCATTGCGTAAATATATCACTAGTTTTTGTTTGATACTTTAGTAATATTATAACACAATAACTAATAAATATACTAATTTACTATTTTACGGTGGTTTGGCGGATTGTCACTCCAAGTAAAAGATATAAGCTCTACATCAATTCTTTAGTGAGTTTTGGAGGTTATCAAACTTCTTTTTGTTTTATATATCAATTCACTTTTGTGAATTGTGTGGCCAGAAACCAAAATTGAACCAGTGAATGGAAGCTCGCAGTTCTGCAGCAAAACAACGGAAGTCAATTTTATCTGCCTTTAAAATTAGGGCTGGTATTTTTTCTGGATGCCAAATGAATCCTGTTGAGTTATTATCTTTAAAAAGGGGAAACTAATTATTGAAGAACATTATTCAAGATTTCTAGATCAATTGGATGAGGTGAGAAATAGCAAATGCGTCTGCTAAAACTAACACATTTATCGTCTATTTTATTCTTGAAATTTTTACTGTTTCAAAATAGTAAAAAATGTTTACTTATTTTTGAAATTAATTTTGTACACATGGAATGTTTATTTAAAAGCAGTAAAGGTCAACTTACTACTGTTATGATATTAAGACACTCAATAAAAATCGTAAGTGTACAGAGTACTGATACATATACATCATTATAATTTATTTTTAAAACAACTTGATAATAAATGTGAAATGACGTGTACTCAAAAATATTTTATTGAAGTTAATTTTATTATTTTCTGTATATATTTCGTTTTTTATCTCCCTTTATTGCGCACATGAAGTCTGCTTCCAAGCATTACTAACTTTTTCGAAATCATGATTCTTATGTATGTATAATATTTTTCCAATCGTCTTATCATTATTATATATATATATATATATATGCATAAAAATATTTGGTATAAATTTCTTTGATAAAATGCACAGTGGCAATGAATGCTTTCCAGAGCTTAAATTATATTTTTTAACTGAAAAATTACAATATATAAAATAAATTACAATATTATAAAATATCTTTAAATATTGTAAATGATGTCTGAAAATTTTTAGAAATTCTTCGTTTTTAATTTTAACAACTTAATATCATGTACTATTTAATACATTCTTTGTTTTATTTATAAAATTTCAGCCGACAAATACAGATATTAAGAGAGAATGGACGTAAAGTTAATGAAAATACTCCATTAGTACAAGTTCGTGATATTATTAAATTTATGCCACAATTAAGATATATGATGCGTCTTCAAGTTAATCATGAGCAGCCACCAAGTAAAAGAGTTAGACCAAGCTAGGAAACGGGGTGGGGAGTGCAAAATATGTGCTCCCCAAACCAAACCGTTTCTGCCATACCACCAATTACTGAAAACAAAAATATAGTAAATAATGCTAATAACAGCTATGGATTTAATTATGATTTGGATAATATTAATTTAGCACTTACAACAAAATCTTATGGTTTGAACAATACAAATATATTAAGTTCATCATTATCAGGAAATAATTCCCAAGTTCAAACAGGCCTTCCTTTTGAATGGCTATCACCACCAAAAAATAATTCACCAGCTGTTGATAAACCTAGTCCAGTATTGATTGGTACTAATATAAATAATGAGAAAAAAAATTTATCATCATGCCGATATCAGCAATCTGTGCAAAATTATCCAACGTCAGATAATCATAATTTTATGTCAATGTTGAATAGTGGTATATGTACAGAAACTGGTTTGGGACGTTCCCATAATTATTCAGAAACATCAATGTCATTAACTCAACATCATCATACCTCAACATTTACAAATTCATTACTTAATGGAAATAATCAATTATATAATCAACATTTTTCATCACCGGTCGGTGGTGGAGCCTATCACTTATCGCAGGGGCATGGATTACCATCTCCAACCATTTATCCTCCAACACCACCACCATCAACCCCATGGATACATCCATGGTATGCAGGTGATACATTTTAGCTGTAAACACTTTTCAAAATAGTTCAAAATTTAACTTTATCATATCTTATTATGGCATAAAATATTCTCTTCTTTTGTTATGAATGATTACAAGAAGCCGTTTTATAATTTCTTTACATTGCACTGGCTTTTTAAGTAAATACTGCATTTCAAAAACAAATATGATATTTGCAAATTTATTTGGGTGAAAAATATTACCCAATAAATTTTGACTATATCAAATAATCAGTTTAACGTTTTAACTGTAAAACTTGTGATATATTTCAAACTGATTAACATTTTTTATTTAAATAAAGCAAAATGCTTCAATACTTTGTTGTACATACATCACCAAAAATATTTTTAAAAGTATAGTAATTTTTAGACTTTTACTGCAAGGATATGAAAATTTAAATTTTTTAAAGCAATACCATGATTATTTTTTATTTTTAAATTTTTAGTTATTTTTTTCCGAAAAAGCTATATTTGACAGAGTACATAGTACATAATCAAAAGTTTTTTCGTCCTATGTTACATATATTTCATATATTTAGGTATAAAATAAGCCTAGTCATGGTTTAGTTAACTAATTATAAAAGTTCTTTAAATTTTTCATAATGTCCGATTGTTAATAAAAATTACGAAATATTAAATTGTGATTTAATTTAAACAAAGACTGCAAATAAGCACCAATCTGATAAAATATTGTTGAAAGTTTTATTTCAATGATCTAGTCTAAAATTCAAGTAAATATTAAGAAAATATATTTAAAATTTTATTTAATTGAGTTCTAAATTTTTTTTATTGAACTATTATTATTTCGTATGTACTTAAGGAAACAGTATTGCTTTTAATCTTTTTATAATCTAATTCTTTTGTAAACCATTAGCAATTAATTTTTGTGACAGAGCCAATTAAGTATGCATATAATTTTTTATATTTTAAGATTTTAAAATAATATTAAATCAAATATATATTTTAATAAAAACAAAGAATATAAATAGTATTATACATTAGTATCTAATATCAAAAATAATAATAGATCTTCGATTCTTACTATAAAAAAGGGTTAAATCCATTCGCCGCCAAGCAAATTTAGAGTGTCTTGCCTTTGAGGCTAAGATTTTATTTTAGTTTAAATAATGAAATTCCCTTTTATATTTTTGAAAAGATTTCTTAAATATTAAATTGAATTTTTATTCATCCAATGAAATATTTCATAACTTAAACGTTTATAAACTTTACCTCAACCCCAGTATGGACAATGTTGGTAGTGAATGGGTTTATTATTTCAACATTAGTAATGGAAAATATTATTTAGGTTTCAATTTTATTTATGCATTTAAATAATACTATTATTATGTTTTGACTTTTTTATTTATTACAAATTATCCAATTATTCATGTTTTTACATTATGCATTACCTTTTAACCAATATTTTGCATACAGAAGCTTGAAAGTATGTTTTCTTTTTGTTTTTATTTCATCATCAGGGTATTTCCCAAATTTATTGAATTTTTGTTTTTACTAATGTTTATTATAAATGTCAAATTAAATATCAAAATTAGCTCTGTTTAATTATTTCAATTAATGTTAAAGTATTCATGTTAATTGAAGTAACTCTATTCATACTACCCTGTTTTTTTTTTTTCAGTCGAATGAATCTCATAATCTTAAAGAATTTTCTTACTTCATGGGAAAGATTTAGTTTATTTTCATATACTTCATATTTTACAGCTTGTATAATTTTATTTGAAGTTGATAGAATGACTTTAGAGTGTAATACTACAGTCTCAAAATACTAATTTGAATACATAAATTGATTTCATTAACAACTTGTATAACAAAGGCTGAGTTCTGAAATGCATTGATGCATTTCAGTCTAATTTTCTAGATACTTTTTACATTGCATCAACAAAAAATTTGGTATACTTATTGCGTGATTCATGTGCATCTAATACAATCGTAAAAGTTTTCGAACTCATTACATTGTATCAGATTTGCATTTTGACCTTTACGAACTCATGACATGGCATTATTGCGGCATAGATGCATTTCAGAACTCAGCCAAACTTTCTGTTTGTTAAAAAAGACGCTATGTATTAAAGAACTAAGATAAAATTACTAAAAAATCGTTAAAGCTACTAGAAATATATATTTTTTTCATGTAAGTAATTTTATCATTTATTTATAAGCAATCAATTAAGAAAATCGAAAAAACATTATCCTGCAAAAAAAAAAAAAAATATTACTTTCAATCATTTTACTAAATCTCTCGTTTAATGATGCAAATGATAGAATTATAGTTTCACTATAAAATTGTTTATTTGTTATGCCAGTATTGTATGTTTAAGTCATGTTTTAGTGTGTTCAAAAATATTTTTATAAAAATGCACAAAGTTAATACACGCATCAATTAATAATTATAGCAATTAGAAAAAAAATATAAGAACTAATTTCTATAATTTTTGAATATTAAGTGCCTTCAAGATTTTAATAAAACTTTTAAATTCTTTCATTTTAATCTTTTTTTAAAATAAAATTTGGATAAATTATTTTTTATAATCAGACAAATCCAGTATGTTATTTTAAAATATTTTAATTCATTTTATATTAAGCATTCCTTAAATTAAGCATACAAATTTACCTAATTTACTTTTATATATAATTTAAAAGAGAAACAACGAAATTATAAATATTAAGTTAAAAACAAAACAAAGAAAAAAGAAAAAAAAAATTAAAATTTAATTAAAGGAGACTGTATATCAGCTCAACGTATAAAATTGAAAAAAAAAACTTAGTTTAAACTTAGTTACTGAAAATTGAAAGACTTTTTATTTACAAATTTCATTTGTTGCTAGATTTTAAAGCAAAAGCATAGCTTTGTTTAGTTAATAAAAATAATTCTTACGGCATTATATATAATAATATGCCATGTTATTTGCTTTAAATTTAAAAAATGCAAATATAATTATAGAAATTTTCGTTATTCAAACATAACTCAGAGAAATTTTTTTTTTTTTAGTTTATTTGAAATGTTTAATTTACTTTTCGATTTGTTCAAAATACTTTTTATATATTAACAAATACAAAAAATTTATATAGAGCATAATTTTTCCTTTACCATAATTAATTATTTATAAAGAGGTTTAATTACCAAAGAAGCTAATATAATGCTTTAGCGTTAAAGTTAATAATGAATTTATTTGATTTGTCATTTTAGTTTAACCAGTTTACTTATTTATAAGTTGTATTTATTTAGTTTTTTTTTGTGTTATTTTTCGTTATAAAAATTATATTTATTTGAATTAATAAATCTGTTTTTATCAAATTTTACACTCAAGCGTGGTAACCATTTCTTGCAGTAATATATTCAAATCAATATTCTAGGTAATCGTTTAATTAGTTTTTATATAAGTTTAATAAATCAAATAAGTATGTACAACAATTTTATTTGCATAGAATAGTTATTGTGTAATATAAATGTTGCAATTAATAGGCTTATGTTTATATAATTAAACGGTCACTAAGTTTATATATATATATATATATATATATAAGTAATAGAATGTATAAATAGACTGATAACTTTGTTGTAAACCTGTACATTAATTTAATATTGTAAGATTAGCTAGACACTTTTTTTACGTTAATTGGGATGAAAGCAAAGTCTGCTAAATTCCTGTTATATAAACTTTTATTTTTAGTAATGAGGAATAATGATATATTCATTATGTAAAAATGTTCTTTTTGTAAAGGAAATGAATTTTTTTTGGTTTATAATACAAATGATATAAATCTGTTATTTTCTTTTTTCTTTATTTAGTTACCAAAATGGAATTTTAGTTTTAACAAACAGCAATTCGTATGAAAAATGTACAGAAATGTAGTAGAAAGATTAATTTACAAAATGTAATTATTTTTATAGTTTTTAAACTGTGAAAATAAATGTAGAAAATGGAGTTTTTCATTGAGTTCTGTGATTTTTTTATTTTCAATAAATTTACTTAAAAGTTTACTGCCAATTTTAATTGTTTTATGTTTTTTTTTTTAATAAAAACATATTTTTTAAGTATGGTAAAGACAATTAAACCATAAATCACTTCTTATATGATTAAATTGAAATATTAAATTAAAATTAGTCAATTTTCTAAACAAATGAAAATGTACACGCAAAATATTATTAGAGATTTATGAGAAATTAATAAGTATTAAAAATATTAAAACGTCTTATAAAACAAATCCAATCACATTAATGTAATAGAAAAAAAACCATTCTACAGTAGATTAGGTCCAAAGAATCAAAAATCATATTGAGAAAGATTTCCAGCCTGAATAAATTTCAAAATATATGAAAGAGGAAATAATAGTGCTACAATGAAAGTGAATAACGCAGTTAAGCAAACTGGCGAGCTAGTTTGAAAAGGCTGTAATACAATTGTATTTTCTTTGTTTAAATAAGATCATATTGTTATATCGTAGCCTTAAAAAATCTCATTTGGTTTCTTTTTGGTTGAGGTAAACACTGCCTGCTAAATAACAAGGTATGAATTATTTCTAGCACCATTTTTAAAATCAATATTTAACAATTTTTACTGATCAACCGAAACCCATCATTATATTACTCAAGACGGTTATGTGTTAAGGATATAAGACTATAACAATTAAATATCAATATAAACATCAATAAAATATACAATCAATAATTATATTAAGATTTGGTAAATACTTTAATGCAATTTGATAAATTAGATAAATTCTTAATTCTAAATTTACAGACAACATGAGAATTACCATATAAAGACAAAGAAACTAAAATTCTTGAAAGATTATATTTCAAGATAACAACAAAAATGAAGTAAAGCAATATGATATTGCATTTTTGAATTCAAATTTAGTTTTAGTTTCTGTCTGGCAAGATAAATTTTGTCAGACTGTTGATTTTAGATTTTTGTATAAATAGAATATATTTTTTAAAATGAAGTTAGTTGCAGTCAAGCTGTCCTTTTGTGTACATCCCTGGCTTGAGGCGTATACGCCATAAGAACAATAGGCGATATTCGCCACTCAATTTATCATGAATTCATCAGTTTATAGGCGTTTACGTCATAGAGCAAAATAGGCGATTTTCGCCAATTTTTGAAAAGTTCTAGAAAAACATAACACTATACGAAATTATTAATTTAAATTATCCAATAGGAAACAGGTAAACAATTTTAATTAAATTAGTTTTTTTTTTTGCAATAATGCATTTCATTTCTTTCAGGTTAAGTATCTAAATTATTTAATAAAGTTACCATGGCCCAGGGGTAAATATTGTTGAAATTACCGTGGCGATTAACGTTTTAAGATTGAACAATCAAAAACGATCATACAATTTAATTAGTTTCAACTAATTAAAATCAGTTATAAAATTTAATTAAAATTAACCAATAAAAAACTATTATAATTAATACAATCGAAATTAAAACAGACAAAACCGATCACATTGGAGGAGTATCGGCGCCGACAACTGCGACGCAAAGAAGACGCACTTGTATACCAATGCACACATCCCGTCGATACAATGCCACCTGGCTACTCTCCTGAGAAACACTTACCGCCCGCAGCTGCGGAATCTAGTAAGAAGGCTAAAGGAAAGAAGCGACGAGGAGGGGTCCGAATTCGGCTCCACATCCTGATCGGCAGACTACATAAGGACATTGTGGCGACAAAGGACAAGATCAAAAAGAAGGATTTAATAGCCGAGCTAGGGAAGCTTAAAGAGGCGCAAGAAAAAAAAAATAAACTACAGAACATAGGGAAAAGTTTTAGTTTCAAAAGTTTTATTTTGAACTTTAGTCAGAAGTTAATTAAATACATATGCTGAAAAATAATTATGAACGTTTTGTATATATTTTTAAAAAAAATATAAGAATTCAATAGATGCATCCAAGTTTATAAATTTTAAATGTTAATGGGTAAATTATTTATTTAAAATAGCCTAAGTTATCAGCTTCATTTAAAATAGCTTCAATTGCGGCCCAAGTCTCTTCTCCAGTTGGTCTTATCTCATTTGCTGGTAAAATAAATAAATTTGAGCTTTCAGGTGGGCCACGTAATTCAAAAGTGAAAGTTATGGGAATATTTGTAACAGAATACGCCCAGTCTTTACTTCCTCCACTAGATGGATAAATAGTTTCGTAAATACTTCCACTTTTATATATTTTTTTTGTGGTTTTTTTAATTGCATTTACCGCTTTCCTACCGATTGTAGTTAAATCATTATAATTGCTAACTTTTTCTGATGTATGTCCATATGGAAACATTATTAGTTGAGAGTAGGAATGTAGTGCTAAATAAACTTTGATTTTTTTATTTTTAACATTGTTTTTAATGAATGATGTGAGTGCTTTTGTTTCTGGTTCACTTTCACCAAATGGTCCTGCATAATCAAAACGACAAGGATTACTACTAGAGCCAGTTGAATTCCAATAAAATGGAAAGTTACGGTTTAGGTCGACACCACGACAACGTTCATATATATTACGATTTTTACGCCACATTCTATCATGTTCAAAGGAATACTTGTATCCATCTGGATTAACAATTGGTACAATAAACCAATTAAAACGTTCTTTTAAATCACTGGTTCCATTGGACAAGCTTAGGAGTTTATTTATTATAAAAGTAGCGGTAGCGGGTGCAATCCATTCTCTTGCATGTATTCCACTTTCAATAAATATTGAGGGATTTTTAGGGTTAAATTCAATATAAATACCATCAATATTTCTGTTTTCAAAACTTTTGCCAAGTTGAATTAATGATACATGTTCGTTATCATCAGCAAGCTTTTTTAACCATAATAAAATTGTTTCCAAGTGGAAGTAATGATCCCAATCGTAGCTAGATAGATCTGTATTTATTGGCTTGACATCAAGATGCTGCTGATCAATTAATTTTTGCAAGTTTGATACCTTAAAAATATAATATTATTCATAATATTATGATTAGCAATTAATTTTCAACTAACCAAAATTTCATGAGGAATCATATATCTTTGAAGGATATCAACAAATTCTGGTATTTTGTCGGATGGAACAAGTATTGTAAGATTTTGATTAAGATGTCGGACATAACCGAAAAATGTGTAGCTTTCACTTGATTCTAGTTTACGAAAAATATTAATTTGATCTTCATGATCGAAAGTAATGCGATAAATTTGATAGTTTTCGTAAATTGCCACAGTTTTTTCATTTAAGGGCAGCATGCTATAGAAAGTTAACCCAACCAAAATTGCAATGATCATATGGCCCCAACTAAAAAAATCTAAAATAGAAGAAATTTACTTGTTTTATCAAATTATTGATTGAGTTTTAAATAAAAATTTAGGGGCTAGTCATTTATTTATGAGTATTTAAATTTTTAAAGTTCCGTTATCAAGTTAGGAAACCCAAAAATGATTTTTTTTTAATAATCCAACGACATTTTTTTTGCTCACAAACAGCTGAAACTGATTTATGTATGCTTGAAGATTAGAAGTGTCATTGATTCCAAAATATATATGAATGCCCCAATTCAAAAGTTTAAATTACCCATCGACAAAATAGAAGATACGGGAGCGTTATTGGTTAATCGTCGAACAAAGATCGTTCAATTAATGCTATTTAGAATTGACAGTTTACTGATATTTTTAAATCGGTTGATGAATTTCCCCGCTACAATAGAAAACGAACTAAGAATGAGAAATTATAATTTTGTCTTACTCGCCCTTACATTCATGGTACGTTATCTTAACACCAATTTCTGATAATAACTTTTTATTTTAAATAAAGAAAGATTTGGAAAAAATAAATTTAACTTTCAATTAAATAACTTCCATGTTAATTTATTGGATTTATTTAAAAATAAATTTCCGTTCTAACCAATTGCATCTAATTCAATTTATAAAGATTCAAAAAAGCTTACAAATCATATATTTTGAAAAATTGGTATCTAAACGCCTGGATTTATTAATTTTATATTAAACTGAAAGTATTACCTCGTCTCGGCATTTTTTTAAAATAAATCCAAGGTTTTGATAGGAACTTAGCCGTGAGCACACTTTATAAACAAAGTTAAATTCTATACTAAAAAAATTCTTGATATTGCCCAAAAATAATTTGGGTTTTTTGTTCTCTCAAATTTTGTTCTCTCTTTCTCAAGTGGGGATTTTATTTTGTGTAATGCGCGGTTATCATTCTAATTATAACTTGGAGTGTAGTCTGGTGAGGTTCGCGCATTGAATATTTTTCATGGAAAACAATTTTACATTGAATATTGGAAATAAACTTTTTGAAAAATTTTATTTCTGAACAGATGGATGGTTCAAAAAAAAAAAAAAAAAGAATAAGCTATTTAGGAATAAGCCAGTGGCTTTTTCCAAGTTTTCTTTCAATGTACAGTGATCACCGCCTATAATTATCGGAAATTAGAAATTCATTGAGTTAAAACATAAATTTTTCCTTTTTTAATGAAAAAGTCCTGATTTTATCATTTTTGAAATCTCTAAAAACAAAAACAGCCCAACGTTGGAGGGAAATATTTTATGTATATGCAGAAAGTAATTGTAAAATTTCAAATAATTACGGACTTGTACAACAGATAGGAAGATTTAAATATCAATAACTTTTGACAAAAAATTCTTAAAATGTTGTGTAATAAAAATATTTAAAAATATTTAAAATTACAAATAATATGAGGAAAACTAAAAATTTATAGAAAATGTGAAATTTAATATAAAAGTTAACTCCACAATGAGAAAATAAGGTAATAATAATGATTTTAATGACATAAAATTAAGGCCAATTGATAGAAAGTGGGATGCATAATGTTTATATATAAATATTTATAAACTTTCAGTAAAAATCTTTAACTGTGCTATCTAATTCCTTAAATGAAAATTCCTTCGCAGTTTTCACAGTACGTAAACTAACACTGAAAATCCTTCGAAAATCTGGTTTAATTGCAAATTGCAAACGTTGCACATTTTAATTTTGGCTCTCGAGAAAATTATGAACTAAGATATTGTTCAAAAGGCTTTTATCCTTAAAAAATTTAAGACTGATATTTTTAATTGTATTTTGAAGACATTATACTCAAAGTTAGAGATATCTATTTAAATATAGTATACATATATAATGGAGAATGAAATTTGAATAACTGCTTGAATAACTAGAAAAATTCAGCAAAAGCTTTAAGGAAGTAATTTTTTTAAAAATTCCTTGTCATTTGTACATATTTTTAAAATTTTACAGCAAATTTAAGTTAAATTGAAATCTTTACTGTACTTTTTAGAAAAATATGTTGTTAACTTTAAGGAGATATTCTTGTTTACTGAGCTGATTATAGATAGAATATCCGCAAGAGTAGTAAACTTTAGCCCAATAAAATTTTTACAAAATAGTATTTTATTAAGTTTTGCGCATGCTATATTTATGCTTTCAATCAGAAAAGCTATTAGTTTTTTGTGAATGAAATGAAAGAAATGTCAATCGCATATGTTTTAGAACTTTAAAGCTTTCTAAAAGTTTTGCCGGAAGCGTTTCGCTAAATAGATTTAAGGCTCCACTTGGGTTTCTTATTACTAAAAGTCTGGACAATTAAAGATCCTTGTGGATATTAAAGCGGCACAAATGCCTAAAATTATTGAAAATGTTCTATTAGAAAGTGAAAATTGTTAGTAATCAAGCACATGTTAAATAAAAAAATGAATAATATAAAAGTTTGAAATTATATTTGTGTAACTTTACCACTTTGCCTTTGCTTTCGGTCTTATGCGTGTATTCTTTATCAGTGTTAATATCTGTAAAATCATTTTTGTTGTTGAATTTATTTAGTTTTCAAGTATATATATATATATATGTACATATGTTCAAAGTGTTGTTAATGCTTTCTAAAAAAGTCGATTTTTGTAAAAGCGGCAAATACATTTTTGGCCTTATAGTGCAATTTTATGGAAACAAATAAAATTAAAGAAAATTTTACATTGTCTAGGATAATTAAATGCAAAGTTTTTATAGGATAAAGCTTTCCTTTAAACAGAAAAATCTTATTTTCCAGTTAGTTTCTTTATGACATTTTATAAATTTAATAAAATGTCTCAAATATGTGTGTAATTTATTTAAAATATCAATCAAAACTCTTTTCTATTATATTGGGATAAATTTAGACAAAAGAAATTTAAAAATATATTTTGAAAATAATAATAACATCAACTGGTGGTAATGGATCGTGTTTGGCGTAAAGTAAATCAAGGGCTAACAAATCGATCATCTAAAATTACTACGAATGTATTGAATGGCACAGATACAGCCAGCACAGCTGGTTTTGATGATCCACAAGTTGTAGGAGCATTAACTGGAGCTTGTGGTCTAAATTTAATGAATGGTAACAATATTAATTTGAATACAAGTACAAAAACTGGACAACGTTTAGCAAATAGCGGACATCATATAGGAACAATCAATTCAGAATCTTTAAGCAAAGTAATTATTACAACAGCATCATCAGAGAGAAGGCGGAAACGTCGTCGAAAAAGTCGTCCTAGACGAAACGGTGAAAGGTATATGACTCATTACAAAAAAAAAAAAAACCCAAAGCTTTTTTTTTATAATTCAATATTTCGATAAGCTTTTAAGAAAACAACTATCAAAATAATTTTTTTCTTTTTTGTATTCAAAGTTTATTGACTTCATTTTATGAATTTTTGCACAGTTTTAATACAAAATAAAATCTATCAAAAGATTTAGTGTTAATCCTTACAAGGGTTTGGACATTTGTCGATAGTTAGAAGGAAATGAATAATTAATTGCTAAAAATTTAATTTTTGTGGCAGATATATTGTTGCTTAAGAAAAACCGTATTTACTATATCCCCTATGCTGCAACATATAAGGGTTTTGGATATGCTTACGAGGCATTTATAGTAAGATGTGAATGGTCCTCAATAAGTTTCTGAGACATGGCAATTGTTGGGATACTTATATAATATTTCTCTAGTTAAATATTCTTTTACCTGTTATGAGTTATGTTGGACTTCCTTGTCCAGTTTACATTTTAGTTGTGAAAACAAGGCATCATATGTGGGTAAATAAAATCCTTCCAGTACATTCATCGTGTAAATTTTATTAGGCAATAATGATAAATCTTTTTCTTCTTAATTGGTGATAAGTCATTAAGTGCCATATTTCTAGCTCAATACAAACTGAAATTGATTTTCTTAAACTCATTAAGGCAATAAGAAACTGTAGCCGAAGACTAATATTGTGTAAATGATAAAGCATTTATTTTCTTGGTTTTACAACGTAAACTTTTCATACACAGCGGGTATTTTTTCGGGAAAAGCATAAATGAATTTCGTTAGAAAAGGAGAACAAATTAAGCGATTATGGCTGCTTTCTACATGCTCTATTAATGGATTTTTTACTTGAAAAATTTTTCATCATATATAAAATGTGCATTTACCTGCTTGGGTAATGTTATTTGGACATTTTTATAGCTAGGTTTTGTGCAACGCAACATATTTTTAACGAAATATAAAACATTTTTTTATTTTTTTACTATTTATAACGTTGTAAATCTTATTATGTATAAAAGAAATATTTTAACAAATCTTAAGGGTAGATTTTTGTAGTTTATTGGGAAAAAACAAAAAACATTTCAGTTTCATTACATTTAATATAATTATATTTAAAACTATGAAAATATTTACAGGAATATTCGATGGCTTTTTGTTTTGTGACGTTTTTAATTTCTAAATATGAAAAAAACGTTGGAATGATTACAATAAATTCTATTTAACTTTCTACGGTTTCGTTTTGTGCTTTAATATAGCAAAAATATATAAAATAATTACAAAATGTTATTTATTTTTTATTACATTTAGGACTGGCAGCGAAATTAAAACTGAAAATTCACAACAAATTGAAGCTACCTCTTATATTGATGGTGCAAGAAGGAAAAAAAGTTTGCATACAATTACAGCCCCAGTCACTACAAGTGATCCTTCACTTCGTCAACGAGCTGTTGCTAAATTAAGGCTATTTAATTTTCATTTAAACTGGGATTTACACATGACTCAATGTAAGCCTTGCGGGTAAGTTTTGCAAAAAAATTTTTATTGTATTGATTGTGTGTTCAAATATCATCGCTAAGTTCGTTAATTTATTAGAATTGCAATTTGAATTGCATGTGGAAGAGACATAAGTGTGGACATACTTATTAACAACTGAAATTTTCACTGCGTAATTTCAACAGAAACTGCTTTCTTTTTTTTGAAATAAATTAATAACTGACTCAAATAATAATGAATTTGACCTGAAGGTTGGGAGGATAAGATAGGCTTAGGGTGTAGTACATTAAAATTAATAGTTTCTATTTTTTAATACAAATTTTACTGATTTTGTTTTATTTGAAAATTTTCACTTGAGTTATAGAGAAAAATTTTTCGGGGTGGTTTCACTATATTGAAAAAATTTTCAATATCTGTCACTCGTTTACTTAAGATAATAATTTTCATCATTGATTTTCTCATATAATCTTTCATAGGAATACGGGACAAAAATCCAAAATCCAAAAACAATAAATATATTCGAATTTGTGAAAATTTGTAAAGGTATAATAAGTCAAAAAATAATTACTTTCCTTTATAAAAATTAGGAATACAACTCTGATAAATTCAAAATAGAACAAAAGTTTTTAATATTTAATACAAATTATGTATTTTTACTTTTGTTGAAAAATATTAATCAGAGTTCAAGTTATAAAGTAAATTTTGTTTTGGGGGGTGAGCTTTGGGGGCTCATTCTTTTAATGTGAATATCAACCGGTAAAAAGAAAATACACGTTTCTTAATTTGTCACAAACTGTAACAGAAGAATTATTTCTGGAAAACAGATTTCACAAAAAACCAAAAAAAAAAAAAATTATATTTGATAATGATTTTAAAAAATCAATACCAGGAATCATTATTAATTATTACTAAATTTCTGAAAATTTTATTTACTAGACCAAAATCTAGTGGAAACATCCTAACCAGACGTTTGTGTAGGAATAGGCGGCGTGATGACAATGAGCTTTATCGTTCTAATAGTTTTAAATTTGAGCGTTTCGAACGCAAAGAGTGTCTAGAAATTGGTATAAATACTCTTCAAAAACAGGTGAGTAATTTTTGAACAAATTTTTTGGGTTGAATTATAAAATAATTACAAAAAATTTAAAGTAGTACAGAGACGAGTAAATGCTTTGCCATTTCCGAAAATTTCTTAAAAACTATTATTAAGGAACCTTAAGTGGTATATCTTAAAGTTCTGGTTAGGTTTAATACTGAAGCCTATTTTTTTAAAATTAATAATTTATATTTTTGTTGAAATTATAAATTATATATTTATAGAGGTTTTTTTTGTGAGTATAATTTTTACTATAAAACAAAAACTTTTCTTAAAGAGATACTACTACTACTGTAGAATATTTTAAAAGTATGAAAAAAGTTTTCTCTAAAGTTTCCAAGAGTATGTTCAAAATTGTAAAGTTTTATTTGCGCAAAGCTCCAATAGATGGCATTTCTTAAACCTAAAAGTTTTTAAGCTTCTTTAGGGATTTCTTTGTTAAGTATTATTAAAAGTTCTCTCATGTTTATTTTATAGAGTAGTCAAATTGAAGTTGGTTTGTTTATAATTTTTTTGAAATTCACAAAAAATAATAACTTAGCAAAAAGGTAAAACGTTTGTTAACAAAATATTTAAGTTTTTTTACCTAACCTTTTAATACATATATAAAGGTTTTTGACAAAAAAGTTCTATTTTCACAAAGATGCATTAATTAAATAGGAAACTTAAATTTATTGTTTTTAACATTTAAATCTTCTGGGTAAGATTTGATGGCTAAAAATTTATTAACTTGAATCACATTAGATTTTACCACACTGTTAATATAATAAATAGATATATAAAACACTATTTTTTTAATAAATATATAAATATGTATTTATATGCTTCTAACACTTATAATTCTCACATTCTATTTTTTTTTACTTTTATATGTTATATTTATGGGCTAGAGGGTTCTATAGTTTATTAGGAAATAGTGCTATTTGGATTGTCATAACATTTTATACATATTAAAAATTCTAGATTCTGACATTTCACGAATAGCACTCTATGGTCACAAAAACTAAATAGAAAGCAAAAGCTCAAACGGCTAAATTAATCGAAGCCTGCTTAACATATATGGCCTATTTCACAGTTCTCAGCTAATTCGAAAATTAGATTAACATTTGTTAATTCGAAGGCTGCCTAAAAAGTGCCGGTTTACAGCCTAGCTGACTCTGATTCCCATTACGATAATCTAATTTTTAATAAGCTTGCACTCTGAACACTTTGAGAATATTCTTATTGATTTACCAATAACGACTTTTAAGTCTGCGGTATCGGATTCGGTGTCAGCTGGGCTGTAAGTCGGCACTCTGTGGGCAGCCCCTGCTACACTTAGAATGACAGCTAAAACGAGAGATTGTGGGAATACGAGATTACATATCACACCAAATAAAAATTCATAAAAATAAATTTTGTTTTACAATGGAATATTATGAATTTATAAAATTAAACTCTTAGCCACTTTTACTTTGCTACCTTAAAAGTATTATTCTGCATTAATATCAAATTCTCGACAGTTTGGCTTTCTGCTGTCGCTCTGAACTTGCCCTAGAGTTATCTAGTGTTTAATTAGCCTTAAATTCGTTGAAAAAAGGCATGTTTTCAAGAATTTCTTTTGGCAATAGAGATAGTTTTAGTCTATCTAATAAATTTTTATATGGTGATACAGCATTTGAACACTATTTTCCCAAATTTTTTATTTAAAACAAAAAAAAAAATAAATGAGAGATTGGAGACGCCTTGACAAAATCTTGTTTTGCGGTGTGTGCACAAATTCAAAATTTAATTATCAAAAAAGATATTTTTTTAGGTAATCTTTTGTTTTGCTTTTATTTTTCATTTTTTGGCAACCTTTGGAAGGAAAAATACTGATTTTTACCTAAAAAATCGACCTATTTGGTATGGTAAAATTAATAATTAGAAATAACAAGTTTCAGAAAAACTCTTTAAAGTTTTGCTACCTCACTCTTTACTCTAGAGCAGGGGTCAGAAAACTCATTAGCCAATAGAGCCAAATGTCAAAAAAGCAAACACTGAAGTTTGTTCTGAGAGCCAAATTTCTTGAGCTTAAACTACATCATATTAGAGGATAGATTTTTATTAATAATATTTAAGATAAACTAATGGAAGTACGTTCGCTGAGGTCGTCCTTCCTTTCTCTTTCGTCCACTTTCGTTCTTTATACTTATTGTCCTTTTCCCATTTGTTCTTTCCATTTTTTTTTGTTTTTTATTGAACAAGCAACTTTTTTCATAACGTACATATCGTATTGAGCAAACCTTTTGTTTTTCAGTAATGCTACCGTGTATATTTCTTTTGAAATTTTATGTAGCAAAATCCAGTGCTTTCATAGGATGAAAACAACAACAATTCATGTGTTACGAAAAATAAATTTCCTGCAGTTAACGCAATGCTTGACAGGAAGAAATATAAATGAAAAATGTAACACTAATAGAAAAAAATAAGCACAAGAAGCTAATTTTTGTTACCGAACACTATATTTCCTATTTAGCAAGTCCTAAAAAAAAACCAGGAAAGTCAGGAAAACCGACTTTAACACATGAGCTACGAACTTTTAACCGCACTTTAAGTATCCAAATGGCAATGATATTTTGTAGAAGAGCCGCAGTTAAAAGACGAAAGAGCCGCATGTGGCTTGCGAGCTGCGCTTTCCCGACCTCTGCTCTAGAGTGAAGAACGCCCAAATTCTTATAACTTTGGTAATTTTACTCAGATCAACTTGAAATTTTGACATAATATTTTTAAGATGCTAGCCATCCATCCCCTTAAGTTAAGTAAAAATTTTGAAATTGGCTTCTTGGGGCTCTAAAATATTTTAAGGCTTTTTAAATGAATTAAATTTAAAAAAAAATAAAACCCAAAAATATATATAATTTATATTATTTAAATAATTTTGAAAATCACGTGACTTTTGGACAATTATTTAGTCTTACGGAAACTGTTAAAGATATTTTTTTACACTTATTAAATAACAAAGGCTTAGTTAGTGATGACAATTGACTAATTTTCCCCATTTATTACATTTTGAATTCAAATTTACATCTTTAATTTTGTAGATCCGTTTAATTTATTATTGCATACATAATTCATGTAATATAAGCCTTTGTCCTTAAAACCCCCTGAAATTTATGCTTTCGTTATGTACATATAAGCTACAAAAGGTTTAAGCTGAAACAATTTATTGGATTACACTATATTTTTTCGATATATGATATAGATAGAATCATTAAAAGACAAATAGTCCTAAGAAAATATTACAAATGTCAAAAAGATTTATCTATAAGATATTTCACTTATCAAAGTTCTATACTTTTTGCTTTTCATTCAATCATTGTAAGAAATGATTAACCATCTTATCGACTAATTGAAAGCGTATATCTATTATGGTAAAAGCCATTCTAGAGAATAATGAGAATCTGAAATTTATTTGCTTTAACCATTATTCCCACAGGCTAAATTTTCGAAATATAAATACGTCAGTTTGTGTTTAAACAAGGGTTTACCTATCTAACTGACAACCAATCGTTTATTATTACGTTAGAAACATTGAGGGAACATAATTCATGTAACATCTTTGTAATGAAAAAAAAAAAAGGCAATGTAAAAATATAAGACTAATGCAGCAAATAGCAAAATGCTGAATGAAAAAAGTTTTTGACAAACAAATGGTGCTTTCACTTCCAATTTTGTTACTTTACTGACATGAGTTAGCTTCAATAAATCTTCTTTTGTATATATTTTGTAATAATTTAGTGGTAGTTACTTCTTACAAAGAAACAAAATTTTTAATTTGTTTTATTATTTCCTTAAAAATATGTTATAAAAATTTCATGAGCCCTGAAATGTTTTAAGTGTTTGAAAGTTTTTCCTTTTAAGGTTAAGTAATTTTTAAAAGCAGTCAATATAAAACACTTTAAAAAATTTTTGATAATTATTTTGACATTTTTTTGTCTTTTAAATAGAAAAGTTTGTTTTATTTTATTTAAAGGCTTTTCTTCAAGAAAGTTTACTAGTGTTTATGTGGTTTGTAGCAATATGTAAAATTCGAGACAGTATGGGAATTGCTTCCATAAAATAGATGAGATAAAATAAAAAAAAAATCCTTTTATTTCAAAAAAAACTAATTTAAAGCATATTCAATTCCTTTAGCTGAATTATTGTAATACAAAAATTTAAATATAAATCCTACTTCTTATATATCCTTTTGGCTTTTGATTTTAATAGAAATATCTCAAATTTCAATAATATATTACATTACATAAATTTAAAATTTCTACACCTTAACTCTATGTTAGTAACAGAACTGATTTTTAAGATCCTTCGTCTTGAATATTTGATGGAAGTTTGTCAGATGAAAAATTGGCTTAGGTCGATAAATTTGATATAGAACATTTGACCAAAGAGAAAATTTCATTTAGTGTTTCCAGGAGAAGATATAATTTATTTATTTTTGTATGTATGAAATTTTAGAAACCCTTGTTTCTTAACTTTATCGTAGACTACGAGTATACTATGTGATGTATATAATATGAGGATTAGGATTATTTTTAACATAATAAATTGAATTGTTAAGTAATAGGCAAAACCATATAAAATTTTCATATGCAATTCAAGAGCAAATAAAATCCTATGAATATGAATGTGTATGTGAATTTCAGTATACTAAAGTAGAAACTTGCATTGATACGTTCTTTGTCAGTTTATGAAAATATTTCATCTTTCTCATATATGATATTTATGCAGATCGGTTTCATAAATAAGTTAAAAACCTTCTTTTTTTTATGTTAGGAGCTTTTTTATTTTGGTTTGGTCCTTATTAGTGAAATATTTTTTAGAATACTCAATCCCACATTCTTATTATTTGATAATTTAAAATTTTGTAAATGTTATCAATAAAAAAGCAAAAGGAAGCAATGTTAAGTGTCGTAAAAATTGTTATATCAGGTTAAATATAAATAAAATACAAAAGTTGTTTCAAAATCTTTGTAGATATTATACATGAATAGCTGAAAGTACTTCTCCTCATAAAATAATAAGGATATATGTAAATTGTTTGTAGAACTATGAATAAAGAGAATGAAATAAATATCTTGCTTCTATTTTATAGGGGTAATAAATATTACCCTTTCTTCTCATCTGTTAGTGTTTAGATAACCTTTGTCTAAAATATCCTACAATAGATAAACTTTTTATGAAATTTTAAATTCATTTACTATTATCTTTATTATAAAAAAAATATTTTCGTTCAAGTTTCAAGAAAAATTTCATGCTACATATAATCTTCTAGTGCTATCTTTTTGTTTACATACCGTAAAATGTACATGAAGTTTTCTGGTGTTAAGAGAAAAGTATATTTTTTTACCTAAAAATATCTTTTCTTAATTTTGCTATCATATCTTAAACATAACTGACTGTATAAATATTAAATAGTTAAATTACATCTTACAAATTAGCCATGCGAATAAATTCTACTTCAACATTTGAAATCCTTTGATAGTATAATCACTTTTTTATTTCATCTTAAGAAGCAGGTATAGTATTTTGATGGTATATTTAGGGTAAAGCAAGCTGCTATTTTATAAGGGAGTATTTCTAATAGCTTTCTAAAAATTCATTCTCTAAGTTGTTTCTTATGTCTACTCATCTAAATGCTTAAGAGAGATTAAGACAAGTTTTTGTTCTGGGAATGACAGCACCTGATATTTTAATGCGTCATTTATTGTATCCATCTAAGTTTTTTCTTTTTTTTTATTTGAATTCAACAATTCCTTAGAGAATAAGTATAATTTTTGTATAGATCTTTTGCTTATGAACTTTTATTGATTTTCGCATCTTGCTTAAATAATTATATGAATTATTGTTCATAGTAAAACTTTTCATTGCCAATTCATTGGTAAATACTTATTGTTAGTTAGAAAGTGAAAAAAGGTGCGTAATGAAATAAACAGAAATAGGAGATCTTTGTCAAATTTTCAACTCCTAATTAATCTTATTTTATAGATATTTATGTTAGGTAACATATCTTTTTTTTATCCATAATATAAAGCTAGTTTTTCAAAAATCAGCCAAGTTTATGGCCACTTTTTCTTTGTTTAGTACTCGAGCATATTGAGCATTAATTTTGCATAATTAATTTGTAATTTAAATTAGGCACATTTTAGGTACCTAGATTTATCATAAGATGCTTTTCGTTATTGAAATTTTTTTAACAAAATCCTTAAAATACAAATAAAAATAATGACTTTAGCTCCATTTTGTTACAAATAAAATTCCATGGTTATATACTGAATCCTTTCCAAATGCTTCGACTTGTTTCTATCGTTCTTAGATATCACGTATCTGAAATGATATGATGTCTAATAGACACTTGACTTGGAATAATAAGTCAACACTTTCGCTAGCTTTGATGTTTACAAATAATTATTATTTTCTTATTTACAATTAGTCATTTATTTTTGAGGCATATAATAGCTTTCCGGCTGATATAAAAGTTTCTAGATAATCAATTAGTTGCCTTCTACTATTTCTAGGAAACAGCTAATTTAAGCATGTTTGCTGCAACTGCTACAAGGTGGCTAATATGATAGATCAGTGGCCGTTTTACTAACATCTCTTACCAAATAATCAAACTTTCAGCGAATATTTAAAAAAATATCATTCTTTAAGTAAAATTCATAAAAAAAATAAATGATTTCTTGAAAATTCTAACTACCACTAGGTCCTTAAAACAAATTTGCACATAACAAGAGAAAAAACGATAAATATGTTATAGCTATTAGTCCAGAGGCTAAACTCAAAAAGCTTTGAATATTGCAATATGGAAAATTTGCAATCATTTTAGTTTAAATTGAATACCAAAATATAAAAGTATCTTTTTTTAAAAACAAAAGTGCCAAAAATATTCTTTTTCTCAATTTATCAACAGATTTTTATAAAAAAAAATTACGGATCCAAAGAATAAGTTTAATGCTAAAAAACCATTTTCTAATATCAAACCATAATGGAAAATATATTCTTAAAAAAATTATTGGCCTAAAATCTTTAGGGCTATATTTTATGTCAAATTCCTTTCTTTACAAAAGACAACACCTTTGTTTAACTAAGACTTTACTTTTAAGTAAAGTTTTTAATTTGATTTATTTGAATTCTAATAATACTTAGACTTAAAAGGTCTTTGTATAGTGACAAGTATTTCCTTCTATTTAGTATTTAGAATTTACCTCTTGAGGTAGTTATATAGACTTATATAAGTACTATTCATTGCCTTCTCTATGTAACTAAGGATCTAAAATCCTTTTGTTTTATTGTAAATGATTGATGTATTACTTTTCTTAAGTATAACTAGGCATAATATAAGCCATAATACTTTCAGTTCATAATGTATCAAACCATTTATAAGGACTTATAAAGCAAGTCTTTAATTTCTTAAGGATTGTTATCAATTTTTAGCTGAAGAAACATATTAAGTTAATAATTCTAAGGAATTTAAAAAAAAAGTTTGCAAAGCTAATAGAATAAAGTTGTCAGATAGAAAATCCTTTTATTATGAGAAGATACATTTGCTAAATTTCCCATGAAATAAGATATTGATTTGTTTAGAATTTAAAATATTATTACTATTTCAGCATATTTATAAATATTATATTTAGAGTAATAAAATTGCTGTATATGAAATTTAGCTAACAAATTAAAAAATTCATCCCTGTTCAACATAATTTTGATGATTCAAGCTTAGTTTTAAAAGTTTGGAATTATACTAAAAATTTTGTTTGAAAATCAATCTTTAACACTTTGAGTCTTATAAAATTTATATTTACTGTTAGAATTGAATATAATTTTTTTATAAATACCAATATTTTAATTTTGATAAAAATATTTCAAAAATTTTACAATTCTTCAGTTTGTTATACATATAAAGAGAGGAAAATAGAGCTACAGAAATCTGAATTTATTATTTCACTATATTTGTGAAATCCCCTGATTTATTTATTTATTAAATATTAGTATCGCTTGATTTGTAAAAGAAAAAGTTTAGTAGGAAGAATTATTTATTTTGTAGATTGTTTCATACATTTTTATGGAATATTTTAATTTGGGTTGGATTCAATTAAATGCAATGACAAGTATTCAAAATTTTAATTCTCTTTATTTAATTTTGCTTGACATTTTTCTCTAGAAGAAGCAAATAAGCAGACGTTATTTCCTGCATTAACAATCAATTGCAATTTACTGAAAAGTTTATGTTGATGTAACTAACTGTATAACTAAATTAAAATGGTTGACTAATTTAGCCTACACTGTGAGTAAAGTTTTAGAACTAGAAATAAAATCATAGCTGCAAAAAACTTATTTCAGGCTTACAGGAATACATCAGAAAACTTTTGCAAAACTTTATTTTGATATTATATTTTTAAATTTTTAATTTATATATTTATTGTATGGAATATTAGGAAATTTTGTTTTCTTATGTTTTTTTTTTGTGGTTTTTAAAATATCAAAATCAAATTATTGACTTAAATAAAATGTTATTAGAAAATTTAGAATGCTAACTCCTTGAAAGTAAAATTTCCATAATATATACATATCTAATACTTACAGTAATAACGGCTTGTGCTGTTACACAAGATTTACACAAGATTTTCCTGCTATCCTGCATTATTAACTGTTTTTTTTTTTCAAATATTATTATTGATTATATTAACTAAAGTTTTTAACTTGTATATAACATAAAAGATAATTGCAAGGACTTGAATGCAGTGAATAAATTTTATTCGAATGACTAGCGTTTTTATTTCTCTACTTTAGAACTCGCTAAAGAATTATGAATAATGCCATGAATGGTTTAAAAAGAAATAACTATACTTTAACTCCACTTTTTGGATTCGTTGAAACAGTTTTCAGGCTTTGAAAGAAATATAACTACTTATAATTATTTTACAAGTGTGTCATTCTCTTCAGAATTACTTAAAAAAATACAATTGTTGGGACTATGCGTGTAAATCAAATATAATTGCCAAAATTGGGTCAGAAGCTGAAAGGTTTTTTTTAGCAAAATTGTATAATTTGTACGCTTACATTTTTCAAAAGAAAAAAATTATTTTACTGAACTAGATCAGGATAAGGGTTTAAATCAGGCAATAAGTTTACATAAAAAAGTACTAAATTGGGTAAAGAAATAGTGGATCAGATAGATGATCACAAAATTCGCGGTGAGGCTAAAATCCTAAAAAAGGCCCATTTTTTAAATTTTATTGCTTTTATTAATTGGTTATTTACATTTTATATTTTTTTTAGATTAACACCGAAGTTAAATATTTTAAACTTTTTTATTGCAAAAGTCAAACTAACTGTAGTAATAATTTTTAAAATTTAAAAAAAAAAATTTCTATACCTTTTAGTGTACTTGTAAGCAAAGTTTTTTTTAATTCTTTCCCCACACAAATATTTTTTTATTTACTGTTTCTATGATAAATATATTATTAGAAATGGCTTTTTCCCTTTACATTCAATATATTGCTAAATCTTATTAACTTTGGGAAATTTGAGTTTTATTAAATATATCTATTACCTGAAAATTGAAAAGTTTTCTTGAAGCTCAAATATTTCGAAATTTAGAAGCATCAGTCCCCAATGTAGCTTTCTAGTTTTTGAGAGCGAATATCATTTGGTTTTTTATCATATTTTAATAGTAGGTCCTTTCAGTATAGTAATTTGGCTACTTAACAGCTAAAAGACAGTAATTTTGTTAATTAGATCATCAAAAATAATAAATAAAATTTTGTTATCGGTCATCCCTATGAAATAATCTGTAAATTTTCTTGTATTATTAGCAATTTTAAGAAACATTCTTTATTGAAATGTTTTTAAAATTCTTTAAGCAGCTACCTATTATATTTATTTCAAAAGAGTGATTGGTAATAATTTTCAATGGAAATAAAATTAATAGGCGAAATAACGTTAATCAGTTGCTAATAAAGTTGAAGAAAATTGGTATCCTACCAAGTATTTTCAATACTTGTCACCTTTTTTTGAAATACAATACATGCAATTTTCTTTCGTTTTTACTTTAGTTCCTTCCTTTCGGCATTACTGGTAGCAAATTTCCGTTTTTTTATTTTTTAATTAGGTTGATAATTTATTTGCTTAGTCTTATCATTAGAATTATAATTGAGTGCATTGACATATTATTTTTTTCTATTAAATCTTTATTTATAATTTTAATTTTTAAAATTATTCCAAGCCAAAATGAATTCATTGAAATTAATTTCATATAACTATTACGATTCTTCAAATTTTTCCAATCGAGTACACCATATTTATATTTCATATTTTTGTATAGTAAATAAGCCTAAAAAACTTCAGTTATTTCCTTTTGAGCCTGTAAAATGTGATCCTGAATAATTAATCATTTTTCGAAAGTAGCTTAAAAATTATCTAATGCTATAAAAATAGTTTTTGTATCAATAAAAGCCGAAAAGGACATACAAAAAATGCTAGAGCACATTCAAACGAAAGTTGAAAGTAAATTCAAGTTTTCTACCATTGTCAAAAAAAAAGTAATCACTCTTGTCCTTTTTTATACAAAAACTGCTGTATGATTCTAGCATAAGATTAAGATAAAATTTGCATGATGGATGGATACTTTAAATATGTGTTAAAATTCCTAGATAAATATAAATTTTAGAGAGAAAATAAGAACGAAATTTTCTTTTATAAGAATACCAATAACAGTTAATAGGCCCTCGCAATTAGTACAAACATCGTAAAATTTATATGCACTAAATATTCGAAAAGTATTCTGGAGAGAAACATTTAATGGTCTACCACAATCAAAATCAAAAGTTACCATATCACATAAAATACGACAACCTAAAGCTTTATTGTCGGTAAAGTTTTTTTTTAAGGATATAATGCTGGCAATACAATAAAGAAAAGCTTTTTACCCTCTGAATTTTAACTTATAGAACTTTAATGCTTTTATATGTGTTGGGGTAAATTATATACATTTTTATCTACCCTCAGCAGTTCATCTTTGACTAGTCGGGTGAATTGTTGTTCTCTTTTGAGAAAGAAGGCGAACATCATTTTTTTTTATTTTTTTTTTTGGAATGATGTTTGACATCAAGTAAGGTTTTGATCTGATATTAAAATAACATTTGTCAGCTAAATAAGTTATTTATTTTAACATATCAAAGTATTAAATTGCTTTAAATATTCGTGCTGTGCAATTTTTATTGTTAGTCTTTGTTTTATTTTTCGTTCAATTTAAAATTAAATCATTTGATTATTCAGTGTGGTAAGTGATAAAAAAATAATGTAAAAAATAAATTTAAGAAACCAAAAAGACCACAAATTGTGAATGTTAAATTTTTATTACAAAAATTTAGTACATTAAAACTAGTTTTTAGTATTTAAGTATAATTTATATTATTAAACTTTAATAGTTAAAATTTAAGTGACTAGACTTTAAAAATAAAAAAAAATTGCAGCGTGTTCAAGATTAGAAAAACTTAAAAGATCATAATAAAAAGGTAAAAATTAAATGATATATTTGTTATTTTCTTGTGGTTTTTGTATATATTTGAATATAACTTAGTCCTCGTGACCTTCATGACTCATCTATGTTACGTCTTTTGGCACATGTACTTATGTTATTGTTATGTAAATAAAATTTAATCTAGGATATTTGCCAAGAAAATATAGAGTTTCATACTATTATATGTAGTACAATAATATGCGGTTTATCAATAGAAGAGAATCCTTTCAAGTTTAAGCTTCAGTTTTTTTTAAATAAATCCAATAAAAAAGTAAGTTTTCTTGCTTAAGCGTCTTCAAATAATTTAAAATATAAATGCATATTAAAGAATTGATTAATCTATCCATAAAAGTGCAATTTTTTTAGTTTGACCTTTATTAAATTTGTTTTAAAATAAAAGAAAACTAAACATTTGATTAGTAGTTTGTTTACAGTTCAAATTTGAGTCATAGTTTCATTTATTAATTAATAATATTATTTGGGAACATAAGTGTAAAGGAAAAAATAATATCAAAGTATTACAAATTATAAATACTAAAATTAAATTAATCAAAAATGTTTATTTTTTTACATTATATTAAAAAATGAAAATGAGCGAAGCTTGAAAAGAAAAAACTTCAAAATCTATAATAAGTAATATTTTAAGAGTTTTAATGAAAATAACGGTAACACAGTCTTGAACTTAAAAATGCTTGAGATTTTCAAATTCCAATAGAAATACCTTTGAAAGTGTTTTGAACTAAAATTGAATTTTAATTCGTTGACCGTTGCAAGAAAGGAATCAATTAATTTAATATGAGGCAATATTTACCTAGAAGAGAGATGAAGTGCTAAATATTAAAGAAAAAAGTCTTTATTATATCTAAAAAACCGATACCAATTGAGTTCATTATCTTCATACAGAAAACAAACATAAGTTGTTGTCTAGAATTTGTATATTAAATACAATAGAAAGAAAATGGTTGTAAAAAGGAAATCAAAAGTAGCTAAAAAGTTAGCTTAGTAACCAAAAAAAGTGAATAATATTTCTTTTCAAAATTTTGTCTTTAATACAGAAGAAAACATTATTTTACGAAGTTATTTTATTTTGTCCTCAAAATCATTAATTTGGGATATGCTGAATTTTCCAGAAAAATGCTTTCCTTTTTTTTGGGTTTTGTATAAAAGATCATTTCTCCTCATTTTGTCTTTTGATGGTTCGCTTCATCCGGCGGCAGTGAAAAACGTACTTTGCTTTATCTGACGACGCCTTGCACAAAATGTTGTTTAACAAGAAATTTAAAAGTTGATTTTAATAAAAAAATCATTTTTAACCACATAAAGTTAGTTTTTCATTTAAAATAACTATAGCTGATGTGGGCCATGCCAACGGATAAAACATCTGCGTGTGTACCACCGATGGTCAACGTCGTCGTCAACTTGTTAAACAATACGATTTTCAAAATAGGCATTAAATTAAAATGTCTTGTTCATTATTTGATTTTTATCGGGTGCCTACAGCCACAGATTCAAGTTGTATCTACTATCATATTCTTATCCAAAAGATCCTTTATATTTTTTTGAAAATTACTAAACAAGGCTTTCAATGTTTAAGTGCAATGATTTTTTTCTTCTATTTCTTCTTCATTATTTAGTAAACAAGGCATTTTTTAAGAAAAACGTTTTTAAATATTCAGTTGTTCAGTTCAAATTTGGCCAATGTGTTTGACTCAAATTTTTTCGATATCAGCTATCTTTACAACAACACTTTTTAAATTATTGCTGAGCTCAAGCGGTATGTCTTCTATAACAAAAACTTTTGATCATTATTTTAAATCCGTTTATTCTCAATGTTTCTCAAAAAGAAAAAGCAGCAGCTACAATAATCAAAAATCATTGAAATGACATAAAATTTTGACAGATATTTGCTAAGGACTTTTAAATAAGGCTTGTTTTTTTTTTTTAATAAAGTGAAACTTCAGTACTAGGACCTTCCTAAGAGTCCTTTTGATATTACTCTTGGTTCTATAACTATTTTGCAATCATCTGAATATCAAATGCAGAGAAAATGCAAGTCAAGAAATTTCTATTCAGCAAATTATTATTGATTTATTCATAAAAAAATCCAATTAGAGAGAAATTAAAGAAAGGGGGTCCATACAAGCTGTATGTGTCACGTAAAAAAACATCAGGATAGAAATTTTAACACCAATCTCATAATAAATTTTTTGATGTTTTTAAAACAAAAGTTTTGATTTATAACTGAAAAATAGCTCACTTTTATCAACGATATATTCTTAATTGTTAAAAATTTGCTGAAAAATTCAATTTTCTTATGTTATCAATCCATTTTTTTGAATATGGCTGGTGAAAATATTACACATGCCAGATAATTGTTTTATCTTTTATACAAACATTTCTTAAACAAATTACACGACTCTTCAAATTTTAAAAATTTAAAAATTTGCAGGAATACAGAATAATCATATCTGTATATTAAATTTGTAAGGAAAAATTTATAACACATTTTTTTTGAAAGATTATGTAGCGAACTTTATTCTGCTTAATAATCAAAAAGATTTCATTTTCATTCTTCTTTTGCTATAACCAAAATATGTTTTTTAAAATTTAACACCTGCTTAGTTCACATAAGTAAAATTTGAGCTTCCAACATTCTACCATGTAAAACACCCCTAAAAAATATTCATGTTAGTTAATATAATAAAAGCATTTGATATATAATTTATAGAATTACAATTTTGAAATTTTTTCTATAAATCTTTCTTTAAGTTTTTTTCTTCTTTTAGAAAATCATTCCAGTCGACTATAATTTAAAGATTTGAATACATTTTATATTTTATTAAGAAGAACTCCGTTTATAGATATTTATCCTTAGCATGACATCTCATTATATGGCCTGAAAGAAGTTATTATCGTCGAATCATAAGTCCAAGATATTTATATTCTAAAGAGATATTTGTTACTCTTTAAGGTACACTTATAGTACTCTTTTCTATCTATTAACAAAATAATCATCAGTCAATTTCAAGAACTTTCCATAAGTCCTGTGGTTTTCAAGAAGGTTAGCTTAGGTGATTTCTTCTAAATTGTTAATACAATGGAAATTATTAAAAAAATAAAAAAGAAAATGAAAAATGGAAAAACTCAGTATTTTTGACCTGGAGTGATGCTGCTAGAATTCAAGTTAAAGTACTTACATATTAGGGCGTTTCATAAAAGATAGATGAATCAACATGGGATCAAATATTCTGTAAACATAAATGTAATTTATTTCGATAAATTTGGGTATTACAAAATTATATATAGTCACGAAATATAGGATTCTCATGTAATATTTATTGGAATGTAATACATCTTTATGATATAGAACTGATTGGAAAAATTTTCATTAAATGAAAACGATTACTTTTGTTTTTATTGGATTTTACAAATGTTCTTTAAATATACCTAGAAATTTAATAGCGAAAGAAATTTTCAAGAGTAAATGTTGTAGTTTACTACTTTTAAGTATTAAAATTATAAAATTTAAGTTTTTATGTTTATTTTTGAATAATAAACTAGTATTTCACCTTTATATAAATGACATAAATAATTAACAAAACAAAAAAAGATGCATGAATAAGTCCTTTTTGTGTAACATAAACACAAATAAGTTTTTCATTGAAACTATTCTCAGAAAAGTTATAAGATTTATATGAAATTATGTGAAATTTATTCCTATCTAAACTAAAATTAAAGTTAAAATTTTATTGATTTCTTTTTCCTATCAAATATACCATTGTATCGACTCCCTCCTGTCCAGAGATCTTTATTTATCATTCCAGAAACAACAAGAGCATAAAGAGTTTTTTACAAGTAAAATTATGTGTTTATGTTATTGCAAATTCTCTAGTCATTGTGTCATTATTTGGCAATATATTGCAGCTTAAAAAGTAATCAAAGAAATTTAAAAATTGATGGGTACATAATTCGCTTGGAAGGAGTGTTTTAATAAAAATCTAATTGAAACATGGACTTTGTTTTGCAATCAATTATATATCAATCAATTATATCTTAAAAGTAGCTTAATTAAAAATGTTAAAAATATTTTTACATTGAAGAGATTTAAATGTTTATTTTTAACCAGTTTGCAAAAACTGGTTTCGTGAAAAATATGAAATAAATCATTCAAATCATATTTTTCATACTAATAACAATTTTTTTTTATAGCTTCAGTAAAGTTTTTACTGGAATAAATCACTTTATCATAAGATACGATTATGATTAAAATAATAATTTTTGTGATGTAATTAAAATCCTGTAGATCAAGAAAGACTTACAATTAGTTCCACAGTGCTTAGTTAATTTGAATATTAGTTAACACAAGGACCCGCTTAAAGGCTTAAAAGCTTAGAAAGGAAGCTGGCTCAAATGTGAAAAAGAATTTAATATTAAATTCTAAATTATAATTAACACGTATATTTCAAAGGATAATATTCAAAATTGTGATTTTCAATAATATTTATTAGGTGTAATATCTCGTATTCTAGCTAGTTCTTTCATGCCTAAGCGCATTCTAGAATTAACTGATGATTAACTAATCTTCAGGTTAGTATTTTTATTGGTAGAACTTTGAATGATGTTATCCTGAACTTAACAATTCTATGATGAATAAAAATTTTAATAAAAGCAACAAATGTGAAAGATATTTAAAATCTCAGACTTTCTATGAATTACGCTTAAATTTATTAATGAAAGTGTAGGGAATAAAAGCTTATCATCATTATTTTCTTTTTAATAGCATTAAAATCTTATGTTAATATTCAAAAATCAACTATTTCATGGAGGTTGAAACAGGCATAAAGAATTTGCCAGGCTTCCTAAAAAGGAATATTCTATTATTAAATTCTTATTACTTCATGGAAATAAGTTACAATCTTACAATGTAATAATTTTCTATAGAAAAACCTGAAGTCACATATTATACTTTAAAGTCAGAAGAAATAAATCAGCAAAAGTAGGCTCTAAGTGATCAGAAAACTTGTTATCTTTTCATCAGGAGATGGTTTATTAAACCTGCTTGTCTATAGAATAATGTGATATTGGTCATTTTCAGTGGAAAATAATTTTTGCCATGATATCATAATATTAAATATCAGACAGGCTTTTGTTTAGGGGTTTTTTTTCCCTTAAAAGGTACTTGCGTTTTTAAATATAAGAAAAAAAATGTATCTAATGTTTGTAATATTTTTTAAAATATTTAGAAATAACAGAGTCAGCCATAACAAAATTATTGTTGTTTGCTTACATGTGATCCTTTACGTCAAACTAAATTTTAAAGCAATCAAGAAGAGGCCCAAAGATAGTTGTTAAGTTTATACTGTGATACGTTGTGTATACATACGTGAACTTTTATGGAGTCTAAATATTATGCTTGTCAGATAAATAAGATTTACTGTACATTATTCAAAAACTCATATCTTTATTGATTATCTTATATGGATGGCATGCATGAAATATTCTGAAAACCTTAATAATCTTGACAATTTTTCTAAAGTGGATAAAATATCACACATATATAATGTAATCTATAGAGTTTCATTGAAATCTACTCTTAAAATGATAGTAATTGTCATAATTTTAGACATTATTTAGGATATTATATAAATCCTATGTATCATAGGACAATAAAGAACGAACTAGTAAGTAATTTTTTATATTTGTAACGAATTTATTATCCCTTGTTTTTCAATATATGTCATTAATATATTACACGATTAAAAGTTACTTGAAATCGCTTGCATAGGTGATATTTCATTAGTAGAATGCAATTTTTATCCTTTTAGTAGTTTTTTTTATTTATACAAATTTTAAATAACAGGATATTTTCAAAACATAAATTTACTCTTTAAAACGCTGTTCATTATCTTGTACTCATTTCACTCTAAATCTCTTACACTTTTCTTTCAATTAAAGAAATTTCTAAGGATGAAAGATTCCCATTACTGAAATTTTCATGTATGAACTTTGATTTTTTTATGATCAAAAAGTAAATCACTGAAATATGTATCTATAAAGTATGCAGAATGTAGCAATGATAGCCGGCAAAAGTATCCTTCATTGATTTCTATACGAAGTCACTTTTTCTAGTTCCAAATGATTACTTACTTGCTTTATTTTAATTTCTTCACTTATTTTAACTTAAAAGCTGCCCTGAATTCCTTTATTACACTTGGGTTTTCTTTATTAGTGCTGCGCTCATAATCTTTAGGGGAAAAGTTTTCAGCTAGAATATTTTAGAAAAACTAAAATTAGAATTCAATTTATTTACATAATCAATCTAGACTGCATAAAAAACTTATTACAAATGAAATTTTAACTGAGTACAAAAAACAAATATTATAACAATGTTTTTTTTTCTAGAATTCAAAAAAGACGAATAGCTAGAATTTTAATTAGTTCATAAAGTGTAAAAACTCTATGAGATGGGTAAAACAAAAATCCTCTTGCCTTTATTTTACCACAAAAATTTTAAAACTGATGGAATTGAGCACTAAAAAACGTGTTTGTACCACGTATGATGGCTTCGTATAAAAACTTTTTTCAGTTTTTGAAGCGCTTATAATAATATGAAGTAGTCCTAGTTTTTAAATAAATTCTGTACTTTTGGGTTTTATTTTTATTTTTCCCAGTTGAAATGTATATGTTATGACTTCTTTTAAAAGTTTTTCAAAAGAATTTCTTTTTGAGTTCTTTTTTCGGTATTCTTATTTATGATTATTTTTCACGCCTTAAATCAAATTGATTATGTTGAAAGCTTAAAAGTAAAAAAGAAGAATGATATCATTATTATCAAAATGATGAATTCATATTATCACAGTGAAATTTCAAAAAAAAATATTAAATTTAGGTCAAGAAATTTTACATAATAATTATTAAAAATTAATTAAAATGAACTTTTCATTATTGTTTGGCAGGTAAAGCATGCGAAAATCAAAGAATCAAAATTTTACTCATTTCTTCTTCAAACTTTATTAAAATTATTAAAATAATAATATAATAGAAAATAAAAGAAATAATACAATAAATGATACCACTACAGCTTAAAACAATTTTTGCATTCACTTTGTACCAAAAATTTAAGAAAAAATATTCAGAAAATTCTACAATACCTCTGGTAGTTATTTATTTGTTCTTAAAAAAAAATATTTTTATGGTTAAATCATAGTGCTGAGTTTTTCTTTTGTCAAAATTAATACATAAAAGTGAATAAAATAAACTTAAACAAATATTAATATATTAAAATGTCTCAAACGTTTGTCAAAAACAAAGCTTTATGGAATTGAAAGCAATGAAAATGAAATGTTTATATTAATCGCTAATAGAAAAATTCCTAATTGTTAGTTAAGACTACTTTAAAACTAATTGAAATATATGTTTTTATGATTATGTATGTGTTATTTACAATACATCAAATAACTAAAAAATTTGTGGTTTTTGTTATACATTATATTGAAGGAGTAGAATTGTTGAAAATAAAATATACCTACATTATACATAAATTATACAAAACTATATACAGAACTTTATTTCAAATCTTTTTTTAGTAGAAAAATGAAAAAAAAAAAAAAAAAACAACAAAATCTCAACGTATATTTTAAAATAATTTTTTTAAGTGACGAATTGACGTCACGTAAAAGTATTTTATTGTGCAAAATAAAGTTCAATAGTTGGAGAGAATATATAGAAACTCTATAACAAACACTTCTGCGCAGTATAAAAAATGTGACGTAATAGTTTGAATATGAGTCATAGAATAAGTAATGTCCTTTAATACTGACACTTTGTGGTTTATGATAAAAGAAACAATATAAAATATTATGATAGTTTTCTATATGAAATGCAAAATTTTATTTTATTTTGTTTTTTTTTTTGTAAAATTGTGCCAATAGTACACACCTTACAGCTTTTAAGGTATTGGAACTGTTCACTCCCGACTACCTCCTGATTAGGTGTAAATTGATGTTCTGTCATTTTTATATAAAACCATCAAATTTTTATTTTTTACTTAAATTCTATTTTAATTAAAATGATTTTTGCTAGCGTATCGATTTCATTTTAAATCCGGTGGGAAACTCAATCCTCTTGGAAATATCAATTATTTTATTTTGTTTTAGTCAAGTGCTTTACATTAAACTAATGTGCTCTAATTTTTAGTATTGTAAAAATTACTTTTATTTTTTTCACTTGGATGGTGGAATTTTATTAAAAGTGCTTAAAAATGGATTCTGTTTTTCTTTATATTTATCTATTTTCTGTGTTCCATCAATTAAATTTTTCATATTTAATTCACGAGTAGCATAAATATTAAGTTTTTGGAACTTTTCATATTTGCACTTCTCATATTGCATTTCTCAAAAATATTTTATCCATTTGTTTTATAAGGAATTTCTTAAGTATAACTTGTTATGCTGAAGGTTCTAAGGCCAAGTCAACTTTGGAACTAAAGTTCAAAAAGGTATTTATGTTATATTCAACTTATGTGTAAAGAAATTATAAAACTTTAAGCTATCTAGCTGTAGGTAAGTAGAATAGGGACATTCAAAATGAAATTGTATCACAACGTCTCAAAATATTAAAAATACGATGCAATTTTTAGTTTTAGATTTCAAAAAAAAATACGAAATAGTGTGTCCAAATCTATCCATTCGTGAGTATCATTCAGTTTATGGACAACATACCACCCAGACTGCTCAAAGAATTGCCGGCATACTTACTTATCTGTTCAATGCTTGCGTAAGACAGCAACACATCTCGAGTAACTTCAAGCTAGCACAGATCATAATGATAAAAAAAACCTGGTAAATCTACTGAGGAGTTAACATTTTATAGGCCTATATCACTTCTACCATTCGTATCCATGTTATTCGAAAAATTACTAACCAAGCGAATCGAGCCATTTGTAAACATCCCCGAATTTCAGTTCGGTTTCAGAAGGTATCACTCAACGGTAGAACAAATTCACAGAGTCACTGACTACATAGAAAAGGCATTCGAAGATAAGGAATTCTGCTCTGTGGTCTTCCTAGATATTTCTCAAGCATTCGACAGAGTATGACATGAAGGCCTCAGTTACAAAATGAGCACAATGATGCTACACGCATATTAACCAATGCATATTAGTATGTAACAAACAGGGAGTTACATGAGGATTTGAAAGTAAAACTAGTAGAGGAGGTAGTACGGGAACATGCTATCAAGCACGAGAAAAGGTTGCTACACCGCATAAATACAGAAGTAAATCAGCTACTGGACATAACCAACCAAACAAGGCAACTCAAAAGAACCAAGCCGTATGAGCTAATACCCGTTCTTAACAGGCGAACTACACACTTTCCAACTACACAGAAAGCCACTTTTGTATGGGCGAACTGAGTACATAAGTGGTTGGAACTGTGTAGTAACTACAGCCTTTTAAAGTCTGTAGTCAAAGAAAATTGATATCTATTGTGAATTTTTTCTTATAGTATCCTCCCGTTTTGTGTATCTCAGCTCGGTTTACTTCACTAATATTCATTATTTAACTTTATAAAACAATTTACATGACTAAAATTAAAAACTCTTAACTTTTCTTTAATTTTTTTAGTTAAAGCACTTTGAAAAAATTCACTAACCTGTAACATCTGATTTGACATTTCAAATCATATGTTTTGAGATTTAGATGCCATGTTTTTTTTGTAGTGACTACAGAATTTGCTGTTAAGAACGGAGTTCTTTTGTATGGAAGACTACAACGTTGTAGTTGCGTCTGTTAAGAACGGGTATAACCCATTAATATCAATCACAGTGAATTAATCAATAGATCATCCTCCCGCACTAGTTAATAATCTATATCAATAATGCTAATAAATTAATCATAGGTTAAGATTGTAGCATACGAAACATCATTAAAACAAAAAGAAAAGTTTTTATTATTAAAATATCGGCATAAAGCAGCCCTATAAGAGACAGATGATAAATATGAGACTCAACTTTTTAAAATCCACTGTTAGTAAACTTTGCACTTAATTTTTAATCATGTGTAGATACCAATATCATTTTGAAGGAAGATATAAAAGAAAAAAAACTTTACAGTCTTTTACTAAAACCTTTTTTTTTGTGATTGTGTTTGAGTTTCCTTGTTTTTGAAAGATTTTATAAATAGTATACTTTGAAACTTTCAAGGGAATCCAGATCATAACCTTGTTGGCCGACTCTTAATCTTCGTTTTTTTTTTTAGTTACACAAAAAATATAAAGTAATTATTTTATCTATATTAAATTAAAAGTTTTTTTTTATCCAATTTATGCCGTAAAAAACGGAAACGATTTAGTTAATTTTCTTTTATGTCACAATTTAAATAAAGTTACATAACGGCGACCACATGGTGTTAATATTATCAACTTTTCAAGTGTTCTTATTGATTTTTAAGAAAAAATTCGATAGCTCAGACATTGTGATAATATTGGTATGTAAATAATGTGTCATCTGGCAGAAATGGTTACAAACTCTAAGCCAAGTAATATCTACCTAATGACTCTAGTTCCAACCTTTCTTCTGCAATATTGTTTTCTTTATATGAACTTCCTTAAAGTCTGTGAAAAAAAGATAAAGTTAAGAACTGTAGAAAAAAGAAAAACTTTGGTGAACCATACTTAAAAAATGGCAATTTTAAAAACAATTTTCTTTATAAATTTAATAAAACTTGGCACTTATAACATTATTTTAGTTTCTGATAACCTAAATCGGTTATACTATAAGAAAAAGTACCTTTTTTGCTTTTTGTATTTCTTATTGCTTTACTTAAAGGACTGCTGTATCTTGTGATTTTTGAAGTTCAAACGTTTATAGCTTTTATTAATTTTGCTCTTAAAGAAAAAACAACCAACTTAAAATGTTTCTAAAATTGGAAAAAAGTAGGAATTGAATGAAAAGCATTTTCTATCGTGTTGTTAAGATTTCATTCACAAAGTGTAATTCAATATTCGAAGAAAATCTAATTGGTTGCCTTTTGATATATTAAACTGTAATGCATACTGAAAACTTTTAAGGGACAATTTTTGAAAAATATTTTTCGAAATTCTTATTTTAAAATAATAACAAGTGAGCGAGTGGCAGCGTTGTTTTACGGTGTGCAGCATTCAAAATATATTTATTAAAGGAGATATTTTTTAAGGCAATGATGAGCGGATTTTTTTTTGGTTGCCTTTGGAAATCAAAATACTGATTTTCACTCAAAAAATCGACTTATTTGTTATTGTAAAATTAATAATTGTTAAAAAAGAAACTCCCGTCATTTCCCCTGGTGAAATGTGTGGAAAAGTAGTATCGTGTGAGTTATTGTACGCACTGACTTCGAAACTATAACAAGTTTCAGAAAAACACTTTGAAGTTTTGTTCACTCGCTCCTTAGTAGACTAGAGTAATGAACGCTCAAATGCTCATAACTTCGGTTATAGTACTCCGATCATATATATTTTTTCGCATAAAAAAGCAGGAATGAATTATCACTTGAAATTTTTTTTGATCTATTTTTATGTGTCAACCCTTAGATTTATAATTATCTAGATAGAACGGAGATCAGTGATATTAATTCAGCCCTCTTCCCTCCTCTTTGCCTGATAATCGTATATCATATTTCGCTATTTGATTCAAACATTTCAATTTCAATATATCAATTATGCCTGATTTAAACATTAAATTTAAAAAATTTCATTCACTTTATTTAATATTTTAAAATAATTTTATTGTTTAAATTATTTCAATGTCAAAATACTACTTGATGTTCATTTAATCTTAGCAAATTCACAATAATCTTTCCAACTTAATTGTAAATCATTAGAAGTGTAATTAAAAGTTTCATACAATATAATCTATAGAAATGATTATGGTAGAAAAATACCCTAATATCATGTGCACGTTTCAGCTCTTTATCAATCACCATATGGTGGATAGTAGGTAGACAAGATTTCATATAAAACAACAGAATCACCCTCTATACTAAAATTAAATTAAAGGGGATAATTTTAATTCTTATAAAACCTATGCACACGGTCTCATATGAAAGTTTAAATTAAAAATTACAAAATATTTGTCGATGTCTATTTAAAATGTTGTTATTGACGTTTTATCGTTCAACTTCTAATACGATAATAAGCAACATTTTTATTGTACAATATATAATAAAGTAAATCAAAATTTTTTCTACTTCAAATAACAGATGCCACCCCATTTTTAAAATGCTATAATCAATAACAATATGTGTTCAAATAGCTATGTTAATATACCAAAGTTAACCAATGTCCATGAAACTCTTCAATTTTTTTGATTATTGCATTTGTGTTTATTTTTAAACGTTATATCTAATTTTAATCATATATATATATATATATATACACTTTTATTCTCATATATTATATTTTAAGTTTTTGTACTACAATTGTTGAATGATAAAAGGGTCTTTCCCTTCTGACTTGAGTTCTTTAAAGATCTTTGTAAGACTAAAGCTGGTTGCACAACTGAAGTATATAACAAAAGGAAAAGTAATTTTCCATCCTGCAATTTTCATCAGTAGGGAAATAAAAACTATGTACTGCAGTAAAAAAGGCATCCCTTTTTTTTCAATAACATTAAATCCCTAACATTTTAGCCAAAGTAGAGAACGCCATCTGTACAGGGGTAAATGTCTGCTCCTTGGGGGTGGTGTTATAAAGTTTCTTACTAGAAATGTGCGAGAGTAAAGCCTAATACTATCTTGATTATTAGACTTGATAAATAATTCTTCATCTTATTTGGATTTTAGCAAAAAAATATTTTTGTTATTTTTAATGTGTTTATGTAATTTTTCTTGTTAGTACATGTGTCTAGGAGGAGGAGAAGGCTACTTTAAATACAACAAGCTCATTATTTGGTTTTTTTATATGTAACTTATTGAATTCTGGTTACATTTGTCAAATGAATATTTATTTTACATTATTATTTACGATAAAATCTTTCTAATTATTTCAATATACAAGTATGTCTCATTGCTTAAAATAACTTTTAATGGAATAATTTAAGAAAATGAGTGCACTAATCAATAATATTAGAAATTTTGAAACAAACTAAATTAAAAACTAGCTCAATATTATCAAGACATCTCAATTAATAAAATTTTAGTTCATTAATTTTTTTGCAAAATTTAATGAACTTAACATAATCATAATATGAACGTATATAAAAAACTAATAAAAGATAAAATATTAATTAAAATGAAAGCATTTAGAGAACCAGCTTAAGAGCAAAATGTATTGAGTATAGTAAGGATTAAATTTAATTAAAGTATCCACATAAAATTAAATCTATTTTTAACCACTTGTTGGCATTCTAAAAGCTCATTTTGATATTAACTTTCATTTTTGTGCTACGCCATACCCTAATTATTTCTGTGGTACAGACTTCTAATTAACTGAGAGAATAAGTCTTGTATAGAATTCAATCTACTATAAAAAATATCAGCTTTAACGAAGTGATTTTTTATAATTCAAGATAAACTGAGCCTGTGTGAAAATTTAATCCTTGTTCTGATTTACATGCATTTAACTTTGTTTTAAGTAAGTGCTCAAAAATTCTTTTGTATTTAAATGTCGCCTTCAGGATTATACGTAGCCAATTTAGAAAATGGTAATGCAGTCTAAAAAATATTAACGACTGACCAAGAAAATGTTGAGGAATACGAAAAGCAGATAACGTCTGGTAGAATAAAATCAAATAAATTTTATGATCTTATTATCACTAATTGAATTATCAGAATCAAAAACTAGATTAGTACCTAATCAAATCATATTAGGCTATAGATTCATTGTAGGTTCTTAGTACAATCAAACGTATCCTTGGGTATAAAACAACACATTTTAATATAATCTTATATGACATGATATGATCTGAGTTAATAATTCTATTAAATTGAAAAATAAAAGATAAATTGTTGCTCAGAAAAGAATTTTTGATTGCTGCTTTAAACTAATTTTGAAAACTATAAGAAAATTTAGTTGCAAATAAAAAGGATTTAATATCAACACCCAATATTGGAATCAACTTTAAATTTAAGCGAGTACAGTACATCTTGAATTCGATGCTTGAATTGTTTCGTTTAATTTCTGTTCATATAAAAATCTATGAAGATTATTATTAACTTTATGTGCTTGAAAAAATATAAAAAGGATTATTAAATAATTATAATCTTGATTGATGATTTCTAAAGATTTTTAAAATTTGATTTTAATTAATAGAAAAAAAAATAAAAACTTTCAAAAAAAATATAACAAAACAATCATAGATTTTTATTATTTATCTTTGTATCCTTTTTAAGAAAGATTTGCTCAAAAATCCTAGCCCTTAAATAAAAGTATAAAATAAATCAGCTTTTTTTGCTTTTTTCTTTTTTTCTTGATATCTTGCAATAAAGGTTTATTCATTGTTGTACTGTACGTAGGGATATACTTGCAAATATTTGTGTCCTTTTCATAAAATTATAAAAGATAGACAGTATCTTTCTTATGCTGCAAGTGAAAGGAATTTAGACGATGAATAATGTCAGACATTCTATTGTCAACTTTGAATAATGACTTTTTAAGAATTACAAAAGGACTTGTAGAACTCGTTTTATGCTTATATTGTATCATTTTTGGCTAATACTTTCATTTTTTGAATATATAAAATGATAAATTGTTAATATATCCAATTACACTAGAGAATGTTTTATGGTAATCGAATTTAATTATTAAAACTTAAAAGAGTAATTGGATGATGTTAACCTTTTTTATTTTTTATTTAATGAAACTTTAAATCTGATTAGCTTAGTAACTAAACCAATTTTTTAATTACGTCCTTAGATATACTATAGTATATATTTGTTTTTGGTTTATACTGTTTCACATATGTTTCAATAATTATCTAAAGTTTTAAAAATACTTTGAATACATTAACGTAAGCCTTATTCAAAAGATGATTTTTTGTAGATAAAAAAGTCTAAATCTATTATTTGTGTTTTTTCTTTGTAAAAAACGAGTTATCTGCATAGTGGGCGAAAAAGACATGATTCGAAAATACTTTTATAAGTAACACAAATTGCTAAATTAATTAAAATTCAATTAATAAAATTGTTTTCTCATGAGTGCCATTAACTGATCCTTTCTTGTTGTAAATTTTGTTTTATACTTCATGTTATCGTATTCAATTGTTGTCATAACGTTATCTTCTATAAAAAGTTTATTGAGTAGCTCAGTATATTTTTTTAAAAAATTATTTTAATATTTTTTATGAAAATAGACAATAAATTCACTTGGACCACAACAACATCCCTGGTCTAGTATGATCTTTAGAATTCATTAAATTACCTTTTCCTGATTAAAGATTTCTTAATAATAGAATCAGCAAATTGTAAAAATTAGTTTGTTTGTATTAGAAAATGTTTAACTTATTGTTTAACTATTTATTTAATTAATAGATAGACAGCAAAGTTTGATTACAATTAATATTTCCGAAGGCTTTGATTATTTTACGAATGAAGCTTACGAGTAAATATCAAACATTTCTTATACATATAAAATCGAGTATCTCGAATGCTAGTATTTGATTTTCCTTCTCGTTCTCATTCATTGTCAAAATTAGTTTTAAATTAAACATTTTTTGTTTAACTACTACTACAATCGCGTAAATTAATTTAATTAAATAAGTAAATTAGTTTTTAATTGTTTTCTTGATTATAGGGACAAAATAAATTATAAGTAGATACGTATTTTTTGTACTTTTTCTGAATTCATTTAATGTTAAAAATTCATTTAAAAAAATTAATTTCTGATTTCTGTAAATATTCTAATAAAAAATGTTAACATATACTCAAACTTTTGATCGACTTCAAGAGAAAATCTGGAAATAAAAAGAAGAGTTTTTATTTGATTGACTTAAGTTGATACCAATCGGGGGATTACCTTAGTTTGAGAAAAAATTGTTTACTTTGCAAGAGAAGATTAACTTTCAATCAGGAGGATTTAATGAATGAAAATCTACCCTAAAAATCTGAACCAGCTTCAGCCATACAAAATGAATACTATGTTTTTGTTGTTTTTGTTTTCTTTTATGTGGTCAAAAGTTTGGGATGAGAAATCAATTAAAGAATTCATTAAATTGAAATATAAAATTGTAATTTATAATCAATGTCTTTGTTCTATATGTTGTTAAGGAAGTTTAAGTTGTTTTTTATTTGATTATATGAAAATTTCTAAATTGAGGGAGAAAGTAGTGTTTTCAAGCTTGTATTTTGTTGATATAAGTTTTTAATTATGTGAACATACATGGTTTTTTTTTTTTCAGAGGAAATTATTGTTTGAATGTTCTAAATGTAATTTTGGCAAGTTTTGTTGTTTTATAAGTTCCTCTTTGGGAGAATAGTAATTCAATAAAGACGTCGTTATGGAATGAATAAAACTTAGGAGATGTTGTACAAAGTTTGTGAATCAATTTTGAAGAAATAATGCTTAATCTACTCTATTTAGTACTAAAGTTTTAATTACCGCTGTAAAACATATTTGATTGGGTCTTTTTGAGTGTTTTTTTGGCATTTTGACGCTTGAATTGTTGTAAAAATATATGTTTTTCGGATTTTGTAATTAGTATTTTGCGAGGTTTATTTGCACAAATTCTTGTTAGGATTGGTTGTGCTTAATTAAAGTCGGATAAAAATGAGACTCTGGAAATGTAATTGATTGGTTTTGGTGGACATGCATATAACAGAATGGCCTCTTTATATCAGCAGTAACCAATAAGAGGCAGTATCGCTGATATTGGGGAATAGGACATGCAGAGGCCAGTTTCCAGGGTTGCGACAGCTAAATGTTCTAAGCTAAAGTAAGGTGTTCCAGTTTCTGATTGAGACAAAAACAATAAATATTAAAATCAGAGTTAAGGAGACTGAATACACCAGAAACTGGTTGCTTGTTTGAGTTTATTGTTCAGTCTCAGGACTCTGTAGTTCTATTTGTTAGTGCTTTAAAAACTTTATATGTATATATTCAAAACCTTAAATTTTATAGACAAGTTCTTTGTTTTGAAATTTTAATTGATAATATAAAGAAGTAAAAAACAATCATATTGTTATTAAATTATGATTACATTCAGAGTATAATTAGAAAATAGTTATTACATATTAAAATCTATATAAACAATATGTCGGTTGTAGTGAAATAGTAAAATGAAGCAACCAAGGGAAGTCTTTTTTTTACGAAAGCTTTTCGATCATCATCACTTCTGCAAAAAATGAAATGTTTGACCTTTTCTATTTATTATTTTGGATTCTACATAGTAATATTCATCCCCTATCATTTGTTGTTATAATTGAAAATGTCTTTCAAATTTAATTACAGTGATGACTTTATCTGTAAGATATATGAAAAAATTGTCTATAATTTGATTCTCAGTGAAATTTACTTTTACATATTTTGAATATTAAAAGTTCTCTTTTTGTTTAATTTCTATTCTACTTGTCCTTTTTGGATTGTGATTTGTGGAATAAAATGCGTGAAGTAATTACCATTCTACGAATTAAAAATTATTTGAAAATTCATTAATTCTATAAAATTTACGTGAAATTATTCTTTTAATTTAACCAAGCTTAAGGAAAAACAAAACTAAAAGTTAAAACTTGCAAAACAAGCAATTTTTGCTGATATAGGGAAAAAAAATTAAATATATACATTTTCTTTCTTCACAAAAATAAACAGAGAAAATAAAAGCCAAATCTCATTAAAAATAGAAACCCAAATAGATTTGTATTGTTTCATAATTTCTAGTGTAATTTCAATAACAAATTCTATTGACAGGTGAACATTTGTGGGAGGACCACGTACAACAAAAATAATTTCTTTCAATTAGTAATGCTGTTTTAACTAATGTCGTAAATTTAATTAACGATGTTTTGTTATGTTCAGTATTAGAAAATTTGTAGTTAAATAGCACGCAAAACAAAAAAAAAAAAACAAAAAACACAATAACAACAAAATAAATATATAAAAAAGGAAGCTTTAAATGCATCCCAAGTGTATTCTACTTGTATCAAATTACACATTTTATATACTACCCAGAAAGACATTATTTTTGTTAACAACAGTTCTTGAAAATTCTATATATATATATATATCCTATCCTTTTTGGAGATCATGATTCATTGAAAATAGTCTAAATAATGGGTAGAAGATAAAAATGGAAACTACAAAGCGTGAACATGTACTCTTTTGTATTTACCGCCCGTTATCCAGAATAAAATATTGACTTGTTATTAGCATATTTGTTTGTAACAAGGATACAAATCTAGACACTAAAACAATCTTCGGCCGCAAGTTTTTTTTTTTTTTCTGAAAAGGCTACAACCCTCTTCTTTAACAGCAGCAGGTGTGTGGTAGCCTTTGGAGATAGTAAGGATGCTGCCATGTAAGGTTGTTCTCTATGGATGAAAATTGAAAAATTACATAAGAAGGGTGAATTTTAAATAGAGCTATAAAAATTTATACACACAATAAATCTATTTCATAGACAGACTTTTTCTATAGTATCCAAGATTCTAAAGTAATTCTTGCAAAGTGCTGATATATAAAGTTAAACAGGTTAACATGAATGTTTGTTGTAGCAAAATATCTTTTTATGATATTTAATTTAAATATAAAATATAAATGTCCTATTTTAAAGTATTTTCCATGTTCCTATATATTTATATGAATCAATCTTTCTATGTCACACAGAAGATCGAATATTTTCTTTTGTTTCCTTAAAATCTAACTAGTTTGATTTTACTTTACTTAAAGTATGATAATTTTTTCATGAGAATATTTTAATACTAGGTCTGAGTGTAATTTTCAATTTTTAATGAATGATATAAAGATATGTTTTAAAATGACGATCTAGAGCTTTATTAAAAATTAATTTTACTCTGTTTTATTGTATTACTCTTTTATTTTGAGTGTATGATTATTAAACCTCACTGCGAAATTCTTATGATTTCCTTTCGTTGTTTAGGGCATCTCTTATTCTTCCTTACTCTACCTGCACTACAAAAGTGTAAGTACTGTTAATTAAAACAATTAATTTCAGCTAAAATAATTAGTTAATTTGACAGAAATGAAAACAGAGTTACTTATTTTTCTTTGAGCTATATCCTAAAACCATAATTTACAACTTAACAATAACTGATTTAAAAAAATTAAATTACTACTTCCGTCACTATTTTTAAAAGCAAATGTCATGATAATACTAATATCATCAACTATTCAAAAAAATAATATTTTTGAGACAGCAACATTGCCACCTTAATAAAAATTATTTCATCAGAAAGAAATTTCATGTTTTCTTTCTTTAAGTGATAGATCTTGGCTTTTTAAGTAAAAAAAAAACTATTTTTTTTCAGCTTGCATAATTTGATCTATCAAAAAAGGTGAAGAATATTCTATTTTTCATATTTTTGGTATATAAATCATATTTTGGGCATTAAAGACACATAATTTAACATTTAAAAACATATGGAACTATATCAAGGCTCTATAATGTTTATTTAACGGGAAAAATACAGCATTTGTAATGACCGTTAGTCATTAAGGTAACAAAAAGTCAATAAATTGGAACATCTTCCTCTATATATATATATATATATTAGTGAGGGGGTTTTATTTAGATATTAAGTTAATATCTTCTTTGCCATTTGTTTCTAAAAGGATAAACGGAGTTAAGTGAATTTTTACTTCTTTTTAGCTAAGAAAATCATTTTTTGTAAATTTTATTTATCATTATAAGACTAAAATTGCCTATAAAAATTCATGTTATTCAAGGATAACTTTTAATGAATCGTGTTTATCCTGTATTCTGTGTTCTTATCTTGTAACATACCACTTCAAGTGAAATTTTGGGAAAAAGTAGGTCATAGAATTTTTTTTAATTGTTGATGAACTCTTAAAATTTGTTTTGTATTATATTTAAGCTTTAAGGGTAGTTTTTAATAGAGGTTTTTTGTAATATGGCTTTTAAAATAATTTTTAATCACAAAAAGTAAATTTATTGTTTTTTGTCTTTACTTGAAGATAATTTCTTATGGTTTAAAAATATTAAAATAAACATCTTATAAGAAATCAAAGCCCGGTTATTCTTTTGAGCTTATTTTTAAAATGTATTAGATAAGGCTCAAAATACTCAAGCAAAATTCAATTCAATCCTATAAAATTTTTTCCATACAAAACTTAAAACATTTTTTCGCTAAATAAGAAAAGAAATTTTGTTGTTGTCACATTTTCATAAAGACATTTGTCTTTATATTTGAAGGTTTTAATTAAATTTCCTTTTTGCCCAAAGGGATAATTATTGCTGTTAAATTTAGACTATCCCTTTTTCTTAGTAAAAAGTTGACCATAGTTCAGTTTAACTGAAATTTTGTATATTTTAAGAGATTCCTCTTGAGGGTTTTCTATCCTTAGTTGTGTAGTTAATAAAATATTTCCATTGAATTTTATTGTCTAAAAGTTATCATTCCTCAAAATTTATTAAAAAATGTTTGTGTTAATGTTTAAAACCCTTAGTGAATATCATTTATAAGTATCTTCAAAGTTTTATTATTATTTTTTGTAAAATTCACAGCATGGTATATTAAAAGGGGCAACTGATGTTGATGAATGTAACAGGGAGCTATTTTAAATATTATTTGGCCAAACTTTGCCTTTTAGTACATTGATAACAGTTACATTGAGGGTGAATTTCTATCCCTAAGTTAAAAGTTGAATGTAACTAAAGCTTATTGAAAGACATCTTCAGCCAATAAACATAAATGTGTTTACGATCCCTGACTAAAGTTAATAACTTAAAGCTATATATCTTGTTATTAAGATATTATGCTATAAAAAAAATTGGATTATGTTAATAATGGAAATTTAAATAAAACGTGATACTTAATTGTCTTTAAGTTTTATTTGTATGAATCGTATTACAAGTGTTTTTATTAGTCTATTATTAATTATATTGTAGAATAAAAACATTGTCCGAAATTATTTGAAAAATATGAAGGAAAATATTTAAAAAATGTTCAGTGTACAATTTTATTGAAATTTTGAAAAATGGTTTTCATCTACACACTTAAAATTTGAAATTATTTTTATAGACTTTTATTAATCTTGTTCTTTCTTCTGTAGAAGCATGTGATCGGTTTTAGAAGCATGTGATCGGTTTTTCAAATATTTCTAAATGAACAATCGCTTGAAATTTGATTAATTTAAGCTGTTTACATAAGAATGTAATCTGAATAAGAAATCGTTTGATAAAAATTGACCCATTCCGAATTCTATTCACAAATGTTGCGACCAAATTCTCGAACTAAGAAATAGTAAATTTCTTGAATAACAATGGAATGTGTTAAAAAATTTGTTTGCCACAAGCTATACAACTACTTCAAGCTATAGTCATAATTTTTAACAACTCAACAATTTTAGAGATATGAGATTAGAATCAAAAAATCATTAACTAATCGGATAAAAATGCAATCTGATACAAAAAATGGTCACAGAAAGCCCAATTCACTCCCAGGCTTACAGTCATGTGGAATTCAGTGTGGATACAGTGGAATTCAGGGTGGATCTTGTAAACTATTTTACGATGATGTCTAAAAAGGGCAAAATAAAAATAAAAGTAAAAAAGTAGATTTTTACTTATAATCATTGCACTTACTAATTATTGAGATAATAAAGGAAAAAAAATTTTCTATGCAGTTGAATGGGGATAGAAAGCAAAATAATGCTTTTGAAAAGATTGATTTACAATTTTATATCACTCAAAATAAAAGTGTAGAGAATCGAGAGAATATAATTCTTAAATCGGAAACTATTGTACTTAATTCATTTTTCTCCCTTTAGTCGTTAATCATAGGAAACGATTATAAACAGAAGTTATTTTTTTAAATTTATTTTCGTATGTTATTTTTATTATTCTCAATATACTTTTATCAATACCAAAGCAAGTCTTACAACTCCTTATTTATAGCTTACTTTAAGGAAATGATATTGAGTTGAGTTTACCTTGTCAGCTTTTAGATTATTTTATTTCATAAAATGTTCATTTAGGAGACTCAAATATCTAAAATTGTACCCTAAATAAAATGTAACGATATAATAATTAAAAAATCTTACAGTCGATTCTATATTTATGTATTTATTTTTTTTTTGTATTGTTCTATTTTGTAGTCAACTAGCACAATTTTATTTTTCCCTCAATAGCCACTTGAGATAAAATTACAGTTAAGGCAATGTCACCCTTCTGTTATCCTTTAGATGAAAACCATTTTTCACCAAACTGCAGCGACCTCCCTTTAGGCTATACATGACATTTGTTTTATGATTTTCATTAAAATTATGTGAACGCTTGGTTGACCCTTTCCGCCTCATTTTTGCCTTAGGGGGTCCTACATTAAAGAATCTTAGTATATGTAAAAGGAGATTGGGTTGAATATGTATCCAGAACAGAAATTAATTATTTATGCGGGATATGTTATAATACTTTATGTAAAATGTTGGTTTACTTCAGTTTAATGTAAATTTTATTTTAAGGGTTTCTTTTTAGGTTTATTTGGTAAAGTATTCTGACTTTTGGAAGTCACATCAATCGTTTGATATTTTTCAAAGTGAAAACTTATGGTGTGAAAAATTTGTGTTGATATTTTGATATTTATTTATTAATACTGATTAAAGGATTTTAAAATCAATATTAGTAAAATAAAATGAGTTATAATAATATTTGTCAAAATTTAAATTTGTGCCGAGCAAATAATAAAAAGTTTTTTAGAAATGGTAAAGAATTTGTAATAAAAAGATATACTAATAATGATACGAGTATTCAGCCTCTTTGTATGGTATGATTCATTTTTTTTTATCTTGAAATTTATGTACCTATAATTAATTTTGTCATTTTGTGTTATGTTTCTAAGCTAATAGTAAAAGTTCTATAAATATCTTAAGAACATATTTTGAAAATTAGGTCAAAGGTATTTTCATAAAAATTTATTAACGAAAAGAAAAATAGCACTAAAATTTCTCTTAAAGATAAGAAACTATATATTGATAATACTTTACCTTGTAAGGTCCTTAGAATACCCATCATGTGGTAATCGAGTGATAGCCTTTTGTGTGCTATTGTAGCCTTTTAGATTGGTTCGATAAAGAAGTTCATAAAAGTTAAGTACGAGCATAGCTATTAAACGAAATTTATGCTTTTAATCAAATACAAAAAATTCTTGGAATTTAAATGAAAAATATTTTTTTCGCCTGTTATGTATATTTCATGTAAGCTCATAAATACAAAGAGAAAGCAATATCCAAAATTTATTTATTAAAATATTATTTATACACATCATAGATATAAAATTAAATAAAATAATTTCATTTTTCATCCTCATATCATCTTTTTCGGCATCGACATCGATTTTTCCCATTATAAATTTGCTGTATGCGATATGGTTGACTTTTAGATCTTTGATTTGGTTTATAGTTTCTTTGATTTTGATTTTGATTTTTATTCCTTTGGTTTTGTTCATTGTATGAATATTGATTATTATTTGAACTTTTATAATTTTTATTATTATAAACATTGTTAGGATGTTCCCAATTTTTTCCATTAGTATCATGTGATTTAAGAAGAGTATTAAAATTAAGGAAACCATTTGGATATACAGCAAATTCTTCTTCTTCTTTTAAAACTATTTTTAAAATTTTTTCCATTCCATTTAATGATACTTTTTCTAATTGTGTCATTGGCCTATATCCTAATATTGATTCAAAAACATCTTCAGCTGGAACAAGTGCTACTAATTTCATTTTTTGATGAACTTTTATGAATGCTTTTTTTTTTATATTCATTAATAATGATCCAGTATTTAAATTTCGTATGAAGATATATTCTTCCATAATATCGATTGATACATATTGTGATAATTGATCAATAAGCCTTAAAGTTGCATGAGGAATAGCTGCAGAAATACTTAAAATATTACTTTTTTTTTTAAAAAAAGAACTATTTTTATATAAAAAATAATTAATAAAATTAATGCATACTCTTCATAGGCATGTCGTGCTACTATAAAATTTGCTACAAATAAATCATCAGCACTAGATGATATAATGGTATTTATATCATGAAATTTACATGTAACACCAATTATCAAGTTGATAATTCCAAAAATTAGAACTAAAAAATACATTTTCTTGAAGTAGTAGTAGTCCTCATTATTAAAACTCGACTAAATTATATTTTTTCTTTATATATATATAGATTCGTTTTTAGTCGATAATTTTATAAAAATGCACGACTTTCATGAAATTATTGCCAAAGTCGTAAGAAAGCCATCCTAGTCAGGTTGTTGGACTGATAAAAATACAAAAAAAATTATTTATTCGTGGTTTATTTTATTAATGCTTCATAATAATACACTTAAGTAGATTTTTTAAGTGATTAAAGTTTATAGACTTTGCACACTTAAGTTATGGAGAAGCATAGTTGTTTTAGTTTTAATAAATAAAAATAAAAAACCTTCATTTTCGGTTGTGGTGAATGTAACAAATATTCTAATGGATTTGATCCTGCTAAAATGAGTATGATTATAGGTCTAAAAAGTATTACTTGAAGCTTTTTTACTGATATTTTGAAAGATATTTTATATATTTTTGTTATCTTTATATAAAAATTAAAAATAATATTTGATAGTCTTTACTAGAAATGCATTTAGGCCAGTTTTTATTTGAAAGTTCAATGGTGAAGAAATCGTAAAATTAATTATTTTTAAAATCTAAAAATCTTTTATTAAATACATATGGCTTTTATAGTATTTAATTGATTATTTATATTATTTAATCATTAATACTATTAAATGCCATTTTATAATAAGATGAAGATGAAAAATTATTGGTAAATAAACTTAAGGTATCGTATTTCGTATGAGTTTCAGAAAACATGGAATTCATTCGTCATGTATTCGTATATTTCGAAAATGGTAAAGTAAATTTTGTTGTAGACAGATGACAGATGAAGATCAACATATAATATATTTTGTGATCCTCATTGGATAAAAGTCTCTGTTTAATAACTTGAAAAATTTGAATTATCAGCAACTCTAACAAAACTTGGCTTAGTATTAAATAAATGTACTGCTTTGCTGGCTATGAGACAGAAAAGGTCTAGTGTTTTGTAAGTTGCTAACTAAAAGAAAAACTATTATTATCCATAGATATCAGTTTAAAGAATTTCATTGAAATAACAAAGAAATACTATTAAAATCATCATTTTACTATGTTAATGGTCTATCTTACCAGTTTCAATAAAATATAATGGGAAGCTCTTATTTACTTATCATACTTAACCGATAATGCATCATTTGACTATTATTTTTCTTGTTTTTTTTAACATCAACTAACTAAAAAAAGTTTAATATATTCAAAAGGGTCATTGAGAGTCATTGGCAATGATTTTTACTTCAATGATGAAAATTTTTCCAAAAAAAGAATAGTCAGCTTGCCTAAAAGGTTACAATCTTTTACTGATACAAGAAATTATGCCATTAAATAATATTAATTTTATATTTCAAAAAAATTATATTAAAAATATTTTGATGAAATTATGCAAAGAAATCATTTTTTTTTCAATTAATTATTTCGCACAATATATTATATTACTCAAAAATATTAAAATATATTTTTTAAAATAAAAATAAAAGTAAGAAAGTCTTATTTTTACTGGTATTCCAATAATGTGTCTATATAAAAGTAAATAAAAAGAAAAGAAAAATATTTTAAAGCAACGATTAATTGAACCATTCTCACAAAATATTACAAGATTTTCCCTGCGACTTAATATTAATATTAATATCTTTTTTTAAAATAACATCCTTTATTGGATATGACTAGTACAATCTTAATTTATTTCTATTGTTAAAATGTACTTTATATAAAAGCAAAAAGGTGTGCAGGTGTGCTGACCTCCTAATTTGCTATTTTTATATTTATCATTATATCATGAGGCTTGACTTGTTTGAGTCTCCTGGTTTCATTTGTAATGTGCAAGAGTTGTATGGCTTCTACATTGCTATGTCCTAGTAATCGCTTTTTGTCTTTAACAGCACATTCCTGAGCCACTTGGTTGACCCATTTTATGTTTAAATCCTTGGGGATTTCATGATTGCTCACATATCTGTAAGTATTAGTTATCATGCTCCAAAGTTTGTTTTAAAATCATTGGATTAAATTTTTGATTTGTCTGCTTTGTGCATCCCCATAAGTGGATTTCATACATCCAAATCGGTTTGATGATTGCTATATAAATCAGTTTCTTACAGTAAAGGTTAAATTGGGAATGATGTCCTATTAACCAGTATATTTGGCGCTGTTTGAGTTTCATCTGTATTATTTTTTTGTCTTACATGATGCTTCCAGTTCAATCTTGAATCTAAGTAAAGTCCAAGATACTTCACAGATTCTGCCTGGGGTATTTGAGCACCATTGAGATACGTATGGAGATTTTTGTTCTTACGACGTAATGTATAAGTTGCGTGTGCTGATTTTGACTCATTAAGTTTAATCTTCCAATTCTTTGTCCATTTGCTAACGTTGTCTAGTGCCAGTTGTAATTCTTTAATCGCTTAGGCTTGGTTTTTGTCTATTGACATAATGACAGTATCATCAGCAAAAGTTCCGATAAACGTGTCTACTGTAGTAGGTATGTCTGCAGTGTAGAGTAAATAAAGGAATGGTCCTAGCACACTACCCTGTGGAACTTCTGCTTTTATTTCATAATACTCCCAGAAAGCTTCTCCATTTATAACCCTGAATTTGCGATCAGACAGGTATGATTCTAATAGTTGGTAGTTAATATTAATATAGTATACTTATTTTATACAAAAAATCAAGACAAAAACTAGATATAGAAAAGCATATTCAATTTTGACTGTATAACTTATAAAGTATAATTGAAATTGGAAGTAATAAAATTTTAAACAGAAGAATTTTTAAAGTTATTGTCAGAATGTAATAGAATAAGAATTGACAGAAAAAAATATCATTGATGTAATAAAAGTTTCATAGAGCTCCTTTTCAATTTTTATAAACTAAGTTCTAACTGTCAGAACTCTTGTAGGAAATCATAATTATCCTTTACGATTCATTTGTCTATTCTATACTTAAGGCAGATTTAAGGCAGATATAGAGTTAAGCTTAGCTACGGATAACCAGAGTTTTCGATATAATGGTTAACAGTTAAAAACTATGATTATGAAAAATCATCACAAAAATGTGTTGTTCTTATTGTTAGTATTTTTAAAGTGCTCCACAAATTCTTCTGCATGGTGCTAGGTATTCGACTCCGTTGCTTCTTGGAATGTCTCTAAAGGTTGGAAGTAGTTTATTTTCCATATAAAATCAAGATATATATTGAGCTTACCAGTCCAAAATTCTTGCTTCTATAGAGTCTATTTGAGGCATCAATTCTGGTTCATGATCAATATTGTTTTCATCAAATAACTTTCTTTCATCTTTATCTTCCTTTACCTAGAAAGGATGATTTTTAATATAAAATTTGCATATTTACGGCAACTCAAATATTTTGTATTTATTTGTGCTACATAACAATAGAAGTTTGATACCTCTGAAACAAAAAATTAACCAAAATGTTAAAAAGGTAACATTTCTTTAAATTTTCATAATACTAAAAAATTATTTCATAGCTTCTTTTATCTTGAAAAGCTACAATAGGCACTCAGAACACTTTGTTCATGATATGCGCAGTTTTTTTACTATTATTAACTTCCGATTTCATATAAATAAAGTATAATTTTATTAAAAATGTTTATATTTAACAATTTTCATCTTGTGTGTTAAAGGCAAAGTTGGTTTTTAGTTTTCTTAAAAACAGGAAAAGGAAAATATTTTAGTTTCGGCAATTTCAAAAATTATTTCTTTATTTATTAAAAAAATACTAAGAAAGCTTTGGAAAAAATTATAATGGCTTTTAAAAATTAAATAAACAACTGACAATAGAATTTCATTTTGATAAATTTCATTGTTTTAGATATCCATCTGTGATGACTACAGCCTGCCAATTGACTTTGTTAAAAAGCGACCGTCCAGTTTTGATCCGTGCTTAGCAAAATCTATACCAGATAACTGGACAGTGCCAAGTCCTTTATCAGAACATGTAAGCCCATAATAATATTCATTATTTGATTATTTAAAATATTTAAAATACTTTATTAAAATTATTTCATTCAAAATATGAAATTATTTATGAAAAAAAGCTTAAATGAATTGAGTTATATTTATGCCCGTGAGGCACGAATCAGGAGTTTAAATAAGTTGCAATCTACTTAACAGCCATAAGTTCCCTTCATTTGGATAAATCATCATCTTTACACTTCAGAGAATTTCGCAATTTCCTTTAGGATGAAATGTTGGTATATTCAGATAAGGGTGCATTCATCGAAATGAATTCTCTTTAGGGAAAAATTATCATATATACCACCATGGCTCTATCATCAATGCTAAAGAATCACCCGAGGTGTAATGGTTCATTAAGGGATCTTAATATACTTTATCCCATTTAAAATCTTTTTATTATATTATAATTTGTTGTCGCTTTTATATTGTGGAATGCCTTAAAATTACATTAGATTCAACTACGAAATATTTATTTAGATTGGTAATGAATTTGAAATGATTGAGAAGTGGTCTAAAGTTCTTGTTAAAATCCAATTTAAATAAAATTGAATTCATGAGAAAAAACCTTCTTTTTTTTTCGTTTTAGATTTTTGAATTATATCTAAGTGTATAGTAAAATTTTATGGAATCTGTTTATATTCAAAGAAATTTCTGCTTAAAGTTCGGGTTGAATTTTTGTTCGCTATCTAAGCTTTCGTATTTGTTTTTGTTTAATTGGATTTATTGCTATAAGAAGGCATCGCATTAGTAATTTATTCGGCTTTACTATTAATACAAAATAGAATCAAAGGTCATAAATGACACATTTGACACATTTTAAAATGCCTATGAGTAATTTTTTCTTTGAATAACTTCAGGTTACATTTTGTGAGCCACAAACAATAATTACACATACATCCGAACCAGTTGAATTAATTGAAGGATATTCAGATCCTAAAGATTCGAGAAAGTATATAAGGACAATTCGGAGAACTAAGCAGGAACTTAACCACTGTAGTTCTGGTAATTCATAATAAATTTATTTGAAAAGTAAAAGTATACTTTTTAAATTTATTTAATTATTGCTTTATTTTTACTTATTTTATCTTTAAAAAAAAAAAATAAAAAACTATCAATTTTATGAGTTCAGGACAGACTGTATTATAAAAAAAGGTAGAGCTTTACTAATCAGTGAGTAATTGTCTGGCTAAAAAACAATACAAATTCCTACCAATGTTTCTAATTAAATGAGATGGAATATAGTTAATTGCATAAATGGCAATTTTTATATAGAATCCTTAACTCTAGAGCCCTATGGCATATCTACTAATTATTTGAACTTAACCCTTTGAAAATTTTCTATTTAACTTTTAGGTTCATTTACTTTATGGTAGATACTCTTGCTATTTCTATTGATTCGACTGTTTTATTTTGAAGTTCATAAATCAAACAAAGATAAATTTTTCATTCAATGAAAGTTGAAGTATGCTTGTGCTGGTTGATTTTATTATCACTCTTCTTAAAACAATAAGAACAAGAAAAGTTTCCTTGAAAAGATATATAGAAATATTTTCTTATGAGTTTTAATAGAAGTTTTTTCTATTATATCAACTATAAAAACAATTCTTTATTTTCTTTGATACTTTCATTTTTAATTTTTGAATAATTTGTCAAATAAAAACAGTCCTTTTGGCAAAGCATTCAATTTTTAATTAATGTTGTTACTCAATCAAAAAACTGCAAAAAACAAATAAATAAAAACAATAAAAACTTTTACCATAAACCCTATTAAAACTAGATACAGGAATGGCTTGGTTTCAGGAGCAAAACTTATAAATATATTTAAAAACTAAAATATGCCTTCTTACACAAGCTATGTAAAGCCAGATATTCAATCATTTTCATTAAATTAGAATTATTTTGATTACAATTTATTATTTTTAGTTTAATTTAAAAGAAAAAAACAATAATTTCCCAGCAAAATCAAATAATATTTTAAAAATACTCAAGAAAAATATCAATGCAAAGTTTTCCTTTAAGTATTTGCAAAATTTTCAAAAAAATCTAAAACAATAAAGTGATTTATGAAACTATCTTCTTCCAAAAAGATTCATCTAATCCAAAATCTACCGAGGATGAGGAGCAGCAAAGAAATAATGTCCCAGAATTAAATTCACCGGACAGTATATCAGAAGACTTAGTAAGACCATTGCAACAACATAAAAGTCCTAAAAAGATACCCGGACCGGACACATCAAAGCGTAATCCTTCACCCTATTATTACTCAGATTTATTGAAATCCAAAGAAGGTAAGACTAATAAATTTAATAAATTTAAATTAATAAGAAAACAACTTATAAAAATATTTTACAAATTTGTTAGAAACAAAGGAATTTTCACTTAGGCCAAGACAATCGACAGCTTCAGAGCCACCACATTTATCAAAGCCATCTACAGAAGCACCATATCAGAAAAGCATAAGTCTTGATGCTCCAGACATTGAACGTGATATCCCATCCCAAAAACGATATTCAATCACAGAAGAGGGAGTACGGATAATTCGATGCAATACCCCCTCAACTACAACATCAGATGATTCTGATTGTAGTGAATGCCAAAAACGGAGAGAATGGCACGCTAAAGCCTTAGCATTAGTACGTGAAACGTGTAATATACCTAAAGATAAAGGCAACGGTATAGAAAATAACAAAAATAATCAAGCTAATTCTTCAATGCCTCCACATAGGTTACTGGGACCAGCGGTATGTGCATGTACTGCTCAGCCTCATGGAGATGAAGCTGATGAATTTTTTCGTCCACGTAGTATTTTTTATGTTCATCAAAATGGCTCACATGAATGCGTAGACTGTTCAAAAAGTGCTTGTCTTAAAAAGCCACTAAATATCATACAACAAGAAGAAGAAATGTCTAGTGGACGTACAAGACAAATATATGAAACAGCATTTGATTGTAAAGTAGCTAAATCAGATGATGATTTAGATGAGACTGACAGAATCACAAATCATTCGATACTTATACAATTAGATTCTGTAAGCAATGGTAATAATGTAAGTGCCAAATCTGTTAATGAAAAATCTAAATCATCTAAAGCACGTATGGAAATCAAAAGATTGAAAAATTCTAAAAATCAGGCAATCCAAGAAAATGCTGATAGCATATCAACGTTATCACAAGATATTAATAAAGTACACATTAGTAATAATTTGGATAATATGGTTAATGCAAATACTTCTCAATTACCAATACTTGGTTACACACCATCTCCTCCCTCTACAGCACCACTTCCTGCCAAATTTCCTGGTAAACATGATCGATTTTTTATGAATAGTATAAAAAGTGCACCAAATCTTCCATCCTCTAATCCGGCCCACCCTAGACTAAAGGATTTACGTCTATCAGTACAAAAAAGTAATCAACATCAAAATCAAGCTCTAAGTAGAAATGATGGTAGCATAATTGAATCATATAAATCAGAGAATAGAAATTGTGAAAGACCACGTTCAGTACTACTTGAATCTGGTCGGGTTCTAGAGCTTAGAAAAAGTCATCATAATCATCATCAGCATGGACGAAGTTATTCTTCGACTGAAAGTATGGCTACTTCAAGTAGTGGTGGTAGTATGGAATCACTTAGATCAAGTACAAGTGAAGGTAATCGTAGTACAACTAGCTCAGAATCAAGAAACTCAACATCACTTAGTTCACATAGTTCAGATTCTGGTAATAGTATTTCACATCCATTAAGAGCTCCAATTGTTTTACATACAAAACTTCATATATTAAGTCCAATATCAGATAAATCATCTCAAGAACCAGCTTCTGAAACATCAGAATTAAATAATAGAAATGGTGGCTTTCAAAAGATTTCACCTGTTGATAATTTTCAATCAACATTAATACCGTCCAGCACAGGTGAAACAACAATTGAGGCTATAAAATCAATTAAAAAACGAACAATAGCAAATAAATCATTACTTCATTTAACTGATGAAATATTAGGATCTGATAGTGGAATATCATTGCATTCACGGGAAGACGGAAAATCAAAAAGTGCTTTTCATAAATTTATCCTTCCGAAGCCAAATTATGCTTCCGATAAATGTGAGAGTATCTTACAAAGTACGACTGCTTCACAGGATCTTCGTGATTTACCATTTGATATGCCAAAATTGAGACGAAGAAAAGTACTACTTCAGCAAGTAAAGCTAATAGCTTTTATTTATAATGATACTTTTATAAATTAAATGATATTTAATTTTCATTTAGGATGCATGTACATCAGGAAGTGCTACCTCTGTTGATTTAGGTGATCTTCCTTTTGATATGCCAAAATTAAGACGGCGTCTTCGAATGAATCAACCACAGGTGACTTCATTATTGACACATAGTACTGAATCTAGTGGAGTATCACAGGCTTCTTCCAGTTACTCAGTAAGGGATGAAAATAAAATTAATAACAAAGGTAAATTGTTTTTGTTTTCTTTTCGAATAAAATATTCAATATTTTTGTTGACTTTACCATTTGCAAAATCATTTTTTTCTTAAGAAAAAGCACTTTACTCATCCGGCTTCTATTTAATATTATGCCTGCTTTAATGACACTATAAATTTTGAGTAACTTCAATCAAATAAACAATCATTAAAAAATGAAAAACGGTCTATGCAATCTTTCTAAATGGATTCTAAAAATACATTGAATTAATGTTTCAGTTTTTGATCCTGAAAAAAATCTGAAGTGTTTGCTTTAAATATGAAAATTTTCTTCCATAACCGCCCTTTAAAATTGAAATTTGTGTAGCGGTATTGTATTGTAGGATAAAGAGCTCCCTGCACGTCTCGTCCGTAACTTCGAAAGGATGTGCATGTCATGACAACTCGTGTGTCACCCCCGATTAACAAATATCTGGAGAATATGAAACAAAGCTTTTGATTTTACGAACGCAGCTATCAATTTGACATTCTGATCAGCTTTCAGCGGCACACAATAGACAAACGATTTAATTTCAGAGTAAAACAGTTGATATTTGTAGCATGTACATTTCTCTTGAACTCCTTGAAATAATACTTTAACGGACCATTTAAAGCAAACAGTTTTTTCCCTCGATGCATTTTAGAACAGTAATTTTCTTGAGGCAAGGTACAATTTTGTAATTTATTTCTAAGTCAAATTTTTGTTTTTAATCAGAGGCAATTCCTATATTCAAAAAAGAAAAACTTGCATTCTACCTCAAGAAATATTCAATTGAAAACAGCGACTGAAAAAAACACCGGTTAAATTCAACAACGTCGGTTAAATACAACAGAATTTATATTCAATTATATTTAGTTAATATTTTTGTCTTGTACGAACTAAAACCACAAATTTAACTTTGTGTATCACACTTATGTTAGGAAAAACTATAGACAAGCATTAGCTGTGGTTTTTGTGGTTATAAAATGATCGAAGGGACATGCAATTGTACGTGTATTGCAGACTAAATTTATGCGTAGCAAATAGATGACAATATTTTCTAACGGATATCTAGCATTAAAATTGCAAGATATGTGGGAATCAACCGCTGGTATATATTTCATAATAATAAGTAGATTTAGATTTAAAGTGATTTACCAAGATGAACTTTAAAATATCTTAAATTTCAAAAAAATATATTAGTATTGATAACAACTAATTTAAATTTAAATTTTTTGTAACTTTTTTGATTATTACCTAAGTCCGAGTGGTTTTATATTTTGAAAACTATAAAATATGTGCTTGTTTTGCTTTTTACTACATTTTCTTTTTTCATATTTACTGCAAATTTAATTGTTTTGTTTTTGCTATATCGAAAATACTTATTACACTCTAACCACACAATGAAATTAATTTTATAGCTTAAGTTTATGGTTAAATAATATTTCTATATCTTTTAATGTAGCTCAACTAGCTAATAATTTCCAACTCACTGTGCTATAACATTTATAGGGAGCTCGGAAGACACCAAAAAATTACTCGGAACTCGCAACTCTTAAGACATTCTTGGCCTTTATCTTGCAAATACAAGAGAAAAAAGCCACCCGTCATCAGACAAAGAATCTGATTTATACTGGGGAGAGAAAGTATCATCAGTCTAAGAAGTGACCTGCTTCAGGAGTTATAAAATCCTTTCGGTTTACCAAAATGCATAATCACAATGTATTGCATGTGAAGGGATGTGTGATTTTACTCACCCTATTATTTGATTTTCTTTAAAATCTACTGTGGAGCAGATAGTGTGAGAATTATTTAGTTTTCTAAAATCTTAAGTTCAATGAAAAGGATAAAAGATTAATACAAATATTTAACTTATTTGGTATACTATTATAATCAATGAAAGGATAAGTCTTTCTTCTAATCCATGATTTGAAAAATACCATAATTAATTATTCATATGTTGAGCTGCTTAGCGGAAACAATGAAAACTTTTTTTGCAAAAGTTCTTAAAGTATATAAAAATTTCATCAACTGAGTAAATCGAATTCTTTGGTAGGATTTGAAGAAAAATCTATATACTGCTATTCTTTTTCCATAAATTTAATACAAAAACTTTATAGCCTTTTTATTCAATTGTGTGTTGTGTGTTTGCTTATTTTTTTCTTATTATTGAAATTTTTCTTCTTTTTCTTTTCTAGAATCCAGCCTTTATCGTCATAATTTGACTTTGAATTTGGATGAACCAAAAGCAACAGCAAAATTTGGAAGTCTCGATTTGAAAGCAGTGCCTGGACGAGGATTAAATTTAAATTTTTTAAGCACAGCTGCAACATCAGTTATTGATTTAATTGATGTAGGCATCCCATTAGATAGACAAGGGTATAAGTACACAAAAAAATATTTTTAATATTAAATGACAATTTTTAAAATTTATTATTAGCTGGTATCATGGATCCCTAACTCGTGTTGAAGCTGAAAGTACTTTACGACCACTTGGCGAAGGTAGTTTTTTAGTTAGAAATTGTGAATCTACTAAGCAGGACTATTCTTTGTCTTTAAAGTAATTTTTATTAGAAATATATATGTATATAAATTTTGATATTAATGGTAAATATTTCTTATTATAGGAGTGCAAAAGGTTTTATGCATATGCGAATACAACGGAATGAAACTGGACACTATATTTTAGGACAATTTAGCCGACCATTTGAATCAATTCCTGAAATGATACGGCATTTTTGTCTAAATCGTCTTCCAGTTCGAGGAGCTGAACATATGTGCCTGCTGGATCCAGTGATAGCTCAATTATTATAAAAAATATTTGTATGAAATTCGGGATAATCGAATATAAAAAAAAAAAAACTAAAAACATATTATTGAAATTAATCAATTGACAATATTGAAAATGTATGAAACGTATTTACATTTTCCATAATTATCTATTATAACCAAAAATAAAATAAAATATAAAAAACTATGAAAAGTACATCATACTCTTTGAGAGAAAAAGTGAATATTAATTTTATTTAGAAAGTAGTAATACATATAAATTTCAATTGTTTTATAACAAAGCAAATGAATACAAATCTATAAAATAATATAAAATCAGTAGATTTAAATAAACCAAACAAAAATTTATATTTTTATTCATACAACAATTTCACAAATTTCATACACAGCCATAGAATCTAAGCAATTTTCATTGGCAAACTTAAAAAACTTTTCATTTATTTTTAATTTTTAAGTATTTGATAATTAATGTATATATCAAAGGAGGCTATTTTTATATATTTTAATTAATTTATTAATTTTTGTGATACAACTGTTTTCTAACCTTTTAAAAATATTAAAAAATTCTTGGTTAATTATTTATAAAGAAAAACATATTTTATTTTTGGTGGACAGTGGATTTTTTTTACTACTTTTAATAATATATTGGTTAGATCTGTTAGTATTTTTTATAGACTGGTCAATTTAAGACTGCTCATAATAAAATTTCATAAAATGTGAAATACATTTAATTAATATTAATTTATCTTTAAGCTAAATATTTTGTTATAATATAAAACTACATGTATAGATGAAAAGGTAGCAACTAATAAGCTTAGTTTTGTTATTAATCTGGAAGACTTATTGTTCAATCTTTAAAAAACATAGAAATCAGTTTAAAATTGAATTCAAAGTTTTAAAATAGTCTTTTGCACTACAAAAGAAAAAAACAACAAAACAAAAAAAAGATTTAATATCAGTTATTATCAGTTTTAATATCAGTTATGTTAAATAATGATTGAATAATTGTGAAATAATTTTTTAAAGTATGCTTAAGTTTAATATAATTTTCTTCTTAAAATCAACAGTCTAAAGGGTGATAAAAAAGAACAAAATTGATTTTAAATAAAATTATTTAAAATGATTACAAAATCTGAGCTCACCAAAATCTTTTTGGGATCAATCTGCTATATAAAATAATTTATTATAATTCCATGATCACAAAACTCAGATATTATTTCTAATAAGCTTCTTTGAATACATTTATAATTTTAATTCAAATCCAAAATATTCTTTTAATATCTAACAATTTTATGTAAAATGACTAGAAAATTTTTCCATGCTAAAAAGTATACAGCTACGAACGCTTATATCATATGTGAGTCAGTTGTTAAGTTCTACAATCCACTCACAATTATTGGCTCATATATTTATAACTAAATATATTGTCTTATATTAGAACCACTTCTGAATATTAGTTTTTAGTAATAACTTCAAATATTTCTCAGTTAAAATATCGTAAAATGAAGAATTTTACAATTTGGAGATTTTGTTTTTTTTGAATAAAATGTAATTCAATAACAAATTTTTTATTAAACTATAAATGTTTCCTTTATCAGGAAATTAAAAATTCTGATTACAAAATTCAATATGTAATCAATTCTTATTTACATTAGTAATGCTTGGATTTGATTTTATGACATTTTAGTAGGTTTTCTTGAAATTTAATTGGTCTTAAGTCATGCGAGATATTTAAAGGAAACTTATATCTTTAAAAATTACTAATTTGATATTTTAATTCAAAATTTTTTCCAACTTCTTTCTATCCCTATAACTCAAAGATTTTTTGATCTATTTCATTTAATTGTAATTCGGAAAAAATAATTGAAAACTAGAATACTGCAGACTGGTAAATTTTGTCCAAACTTTAAATACCAAAAATTTATATTTAACGATTAAATGATAAAATTATTAATTTTGAGTAAATATTTTAAGAATAATTTTCACAAATGATATCGAAATATTTTAAGTAGATAGCAGAAAAGAAATCTTTAAGGAAAAAAATTTATAGGAGCTCGAAATTAGTGATATTTGTTTTGCTCAAAAAAGATATTTAGTTGTTTGTTTGAATAAGAAATATAATTTTCAAAATACAAACTAATTTATTCATTGATATTAAAATAATTGTCTAGAAAAACACCGTAAAAATGAGCACCAACTATAATTTGAACAAAATCTTACTTAAAAAATCAACAATGGTTGTAATATTTAATTAATTAGTACATGTGCAATATATGTAAGAGTTGTAAAATTTTACTATTATATATATTTAAAGAATCCAGTGATATTCGTAGTAGAACACTTTGCGGGTATAACGTTATTCTATTAAGTTCTCTTTAGAAATAACTTAAAAAGGATAATTTTACTCTAAGAGATAATAAAGAATGAAAAACTTTTTTTTTAATAAGAAATGGCTAAATTTGCTTCCTTAGATGTAACTTTATCAAAATTTCAATAATTAGCTAATATAAATTTGAAATTTTAGAGTTTTAATGACCAATAAAATATTTCAATTTCTATAAGTAAAATTTTAATTTTTTTTTGAATCAATTCAGGAAAAATAATTAATTTAGTCTATTATGCAACCTATGAAAAACTAAAATTAAGTTATTTACGTTTTTATGATAGTTTGTAAAACTTGAAAAGGAAAAAATTAATCTCGTTTTTGTTATTTTGTATATACAATAAAGATATTTATATTATATTCTTTTGTGAAGAATAGATATTTCAAATATATTTATTTTAAAATTTTTCTTATTCATAATGTATTATGTAGTATGAAATAAAATTATGCTGAAAACTACAATATTTCATAAATTACACATTTCCAATTGTAATATTGATCGCACTTAAATTTGAGAATAAAACTTATCTCAGGTTGTTTGTAACTCAAGCTATGACATTTTTTGTTTGAAGTTTTTGCAGTCCTTTTAGCAGTCTTTGAGCGCGAACCATCGATATATCCACTTTCTTTTAATGCATATAAAGTGCGGAGCGTCGGAATACCGACTTTTGCACAGTTTGATTACGGGTATCGAGCGACCTCTTTTCTTTTTTTTTTTATTAATTAAATAAATACAGTTATGGCAAAATATATGTTTCATTTGAGTAGTTTGATATGTCCCTTATGCATAACAGAAAGAATCACGAAAATGCATCTACGTTTGAGAAAAATAATTAAGATTCTGTGCACACTTATTTAATAAGGTACTTCTTTTCAAAAATCTTTTAGCAATTTATGCAAAATACATATGTGAAAATAAACTCAGCACTGAAAGGGTTAAATTTCTACTTCTACTTCAGAGGCCTCTGGACTCTGGACAAGCTATGAAGAAACTGCAAACATTAAATTTTGAAAATGATAACATTCACACGATTTTTTATTGAATAATAATTGAACTACGAATTATGTTGAAATTATTTTTAAATAAAATGAAATGTTGGATTGTTTAAATTTTTGACTCATGTTAAACTTTCGAATGATATATAATTAATTACATATTTATATAATTACTTTTCACTTTTCTCCATATTTCAAGAGATTTCATTTGTCTTAAACGATATTTTCAGGAAATATTTCTAGTGAAGTTGATTAAAATAACCTTTAAAAATCTATGTATAAAAATTGAGTACACTATAAAATAATGAATAAAATAATATGCGAAGCTATAAAATAATGAACACGTTTTAATATTAATACTTTACACTCTTACACACAACTTGGTTTGCTACGGTAAATTGATGCGCGAAAGTTCAACCACAAACCGGACTACATATTTGGTAGAAGTTTGAACCTGAAAATTGTGGCAATCTCCTAATGTCTTTGATCCATAGAAAAAATGGAACGTAATATCCCTAAAAACATAAAATGAAATATATCGATCGAGCGATCGAGTTTTGACTTCTGATTCCGAAGATATCCGGTTGAATGGAAAGCTACACAATAGTCTAACAGGAGTAGGGAAGAAGTATAACAAGTCTATGCTATTAATAGTTGGTCAGATAAGTCAGGCATGTTCTTGCGAATTGTTACGTTGAATGTCATACACATAAGCATTACATAGACATTATGTTTATAAAAGTACAAAGATATAAAAAATGTTAAAAATATAAGAATTGTATATTGAGTTTGTAATGTTTTTAAGTTCTTGGTAAGAAATTCGTCAAAAAGACTCCGAAGCGTCTTGAGTTGATGGTGCGCCATACGAAAACAGCCTCGAGTTCAAAGGTAAAAAGTTTCTATTTCATATTATAAAATTGCTTATAGCAGTCATAAAGACTTATCTCTCTAGGAAAATATCAAAGGATTATGTTAGCTATCCTGGCTCTTGGCTTCTTTTGATAAAAAATACACATCATAACACTCAATTACTAATAAAAATAAATGTTTAAGTAGGAAAGCACCTGATTTGATTTGTGGCTTTGAATACCTTATTCCTTTTCAGATTGTGAGTTTTTTCAAAGTCCAAGAAGGAAAACTATATTTCCTAGGTTAAAAGTTGCCCCATTAAGGAAGTTTACTTGTTTAGCCTCAAAAAAACTTCTCAGCGCTAATAATTTGCTATGCGTTCAAGCTCTATAAAAAAACAGAAAAGATTTCACAGGGACAAATAGTATGCATATTAATACTTTTACGATGATAATATGGACATGTCTGCATTCTTTTACTTTATCACTTCCAAATATGATGAGCATTACCTAAAACATAATTTTTATTTCAAATTGAAATTTCGAATTGACTTATTTTTCAAAACTATATTTCCAAGCTTGACTTAGGACAGTATTTGATTAGATAAAATCATTTTAATTAAATTATCCATATTAATAAATTAATATGTTCTTCTTTTATAATGTTTTACAAAACTTTTAATATAAAAAAAAAATCATATTGTCGTCAAATCCAATATAGTTAAAACTAAAACTTATTCAATGTACTTTTTTCAAATTAATCAATCATGTTAAAACGGTCAACAATTACCACAAGAGAGTCAAAAATTAATAAATTTAATATTATTAAGAAAAAATTTAATTTTTTTTTAGTATTCCAATTAATCCTAAGTTTTTATATGCTCAAATATTACGCATAAAATTAAGTAAATATAATATTTGTATTTTCATATTTAGAGAGAATACTCAAATTTTTAATAAGAACCAAAAAAGAATGACAAATTATTCAACGAGGATATTTTCTAGTATTGATTTCAATTGAATAATTTAAAATACTAATAATGTTTCTTTCTCATTCTTCTTTTTATTTGAGTACTTTCACGTCTACGTGATCTTGAACGTGAACGTGAACGTGATCCTGAACGTCGTGATCGAAAATCACTCCCTCTGTGCCGTCGTCGTCTTGAATTTTCAAAGTAATTTTGATCTGAAATTTTAAAAACTATTTAATAATTCAAAACTATAATAAACTTTTACTTATTGGAGAACTGTTCCTATTAATTGAAGTGAAAGGATCAGTTGAACGTATTTGTGTGCTGTTAGCAATGCGTCGATTTGGTACATATCGTCTATCAGCCTCATATCTTAATTTGATTAATGGTGATGGAGAAGAAACAGTTTCACGTCTCACGTAAAGCTAATAGGTTTAATAACAACAAAAATTAAAATGAAATTAAATATAATTTTAACTATCACTACTGGTTTTTCTTCTTCTGAAGATTCATCATCAACAATTTCACCTTCCTCTATTTCGACTTCATCAAACTTTTGGTTTTTACCGTGATTTAGACCAGATGTTGACGCTCCTTCATCTAATTCATTCCCTATAAGCAAAACAATATTAATGGAATTTCAACATTTTAATTATTTCAAAACCTTGCTGCGATAGTAAAATTGATTTCGTGGTTTGCAAATTTGGATCAGATTCCGTACCACTTGAAATGTACTGATAACTTTGTTCGGCATCATTCTTTGAAGGAATATAATCCTCATCTATTACAAGACAATCTTCATCATCACTCTCTGGTTCTTCCCTCTCCTTATAAGCTTCACGATTGTCACGCTTAGGCATGTTATGAGCTATAACACCATTGATCATATTTTCCTCGGAGCTAGAATAAATGCTCTGTGTATCTTCATAGTAGGATACTGATGAGGTATCTGATAAATAATTTTCAAGTGGCTCATCACTTATTTCTTCTTGATTCATGTTTCCTTGTTTTTATTATCTTTTAATTATTATTAATGTCTTTTCAAAGGGTTTTAAGGCGGATAATATTAAAACACTTTTGTAAATCACAAAATTTAACAATGCCACGTAATCAGTATTGTTTCAAAGGCTTTGCTGTGAAAAAAGATATTTTTAAGAAAACTGTCCAAAATTTAATAAAATCAAATCTTCATTTGCCATAAAATGTCAAATTAATATTTTTAACTAACCAAATAACTAACAAATTGAACAAAATTAAATTATAAAATCTGCTGGCACATGAGGCCATTTGCAAATTTTTGAAATGACGGGCAAGAAATTGAAAAAAGTTATGTTCATATATTACGTTTAGAAATTAACTTCAAATTCAAGTGTTACTTTGATTGTGACGTTTGCATAAATTGAAATCAACTTTTCGATTTATATCTATTTAATCATAGTCAATTAATTATAGTCTCTTAATAAAAGCGTAAAATTTTAAAAAATAAGCTCGAGTACACTTACTAAATATAAACTCATAAATACACACTGGGTAACCTAAAATTGGAAATTGAAAATTTTATTACTCGCATACCCTAACACACGAGTTCTCATGCAAGAATAACTTTCCGAAGTTACGGGCGAGACGTATAAAGTGCTCGCTGCAAACTCACTGCCCTTTATACGTCTCGTGGGTAGCTTCGAAAAGATATGCATGTCATGACGTCTCTTGTATCACTACCCATATGAACATTCCTAAAATCATTGTTAGCCCACACGTGCAAGTTTGTCATTGAATTTGAGTGGACTAGCAGCCTAAGGTAATTGCTGTTAACTTCACTGACATTTTATAGATGTTGACAGCTGACAGTTTTGAAAGCGATTTCAATTTTATATAAAATATTGCTTCTAATTAAATAAAATATTAAAAACTTAAAATCAAATGGCTAAATCGTCAGAAAGGTAAATAATAATGTAAAGTGATTGATTTTCTATTAACATTCTTAGTTGATAGGGACCTTGTTTTTTAGTATTTAGTATCTAAAATTACTTATTTTAGAATTGCATTTAATTATAATCTTCCTATTTCTTGAGCTTGCTTCAGTTCATTCATTGAAATTACATATTTTCATTATATTTTTTTAAAATTTCAGGTATGGCTTGATCCTGCCAGACAACAAACAAAATGAACAGAAAGTAAAACCACAATTTAAAAAGCCATCGATTTTTGAAAATGATAGTGATTCTAATGATGGGTTTGCCAAACGCAATATATCAATGTCTTTAGGAAGTTCAGCAAGACGTCAGGTAATATGAATAATAAAACTCAATAAGTTGACATTTTCTAGATATTATTTCAGGCTCAAAAAATGCAAGAAAAAGCTTTAGAAGAAGATCCGACAGTTTTTCAGTACGATGAACTATATGACGAAATGGAGAATCAGCGAGATAAAGAGAAAAAAGCCAAAAAAACTGAAAATAACAAACCTCGATACATAAAACGGTTGCTAGAAGCTGCTGATCGTAGAAAACTAGAAAATGAAAGACGGATGGAAAGAAATGTACAAAAAGAACGTGAACAAGAAGGTGAAGAATTTAAAGATAAGGAATCCTTTGTTACTGAAGCGTATCGCCATAAGTTAGAAGAGTTTAAGGAGGCTGAGGAACGTGAAAAAATAGAAGATTACTTAGAAAAAATCGGAGATGTAAGGAAACAGCAAGACTTAGGAGGATTCTACAGACATCTTTATGAACAGAAAGTGGGTACTGAAACATGCTCTAATCAAAATTCTGAAAGCATATCCAAAATTGATACAAATGAAAAAATTAAACCTAAAACAAAAAATAAGAGGATTTATCGAAAGCGTAAATGTTCTGAAGAAAAATCAGAAGAAGAAAGTATAAATAAAGATGAAAATATATCTAGAAAACAACATCTACAATCAAATCTTGACGCAGATTCAGATTTCAGTATAGACTCTTCATCATCTAGTGATAACGAAGATTCACATGAAAATAATATTCAAAAATCTGAAAAAATAATTAAAACAACAGAAATAAAAGAAGAAATCACAAACACTCCAAAAATTGAAACTTTAGATATAGAATCTGATATACATTCTAAGCCAAAGATTGATGATGTTAAAGTTATTAGTGAAGAAATTAGACCTAAAGAAATCAAAATAGATATTTGGAAAAAACGTACAATTGGAGAAATATTTGATGCTGCTTTGAAACGTTACTATAAAAGGAAATCTCAGAGAAACGCTTGATTAACAAAATCAATTCTAAATTTGTAATCATTTTATCAGTTATTCAAAATAGAAAAATTATAAATCGCAATCCTAAGATTAAGATTTAATACATGAGCTATTGAATGATTTCAAAAGAAAACGTGGTAGAATATTGCCATTATGCATTTGTAAAACAATTGAACGATCAAATATACATTATTATTGAAAAATATGAAAAAATCATTTGTTTAAAAAAAAAATACTTTATTTCTTAAACTGAAATTAATGAATATGACATTCCAAAATTTCTCCAGTAATACGGAATAAGAGTTCGATCTACACATGCCTAATAGTTATTATTTTTAATATTCCTGCAAAAAGTTTGTTAAATGTATGTACATCGTTTGTACAAGAAAGTATTTTTGCTATATTAGCCAAGTCCTTCCCAATTGTAGTATATTTTTAAGTTTTTTTTATTGGTGAATGCTACCAAATTTTTGCATCAGTGTTTTGCAATGTCTTTACTTTAACAACTGTGATAACAAATCTAAAAAGTAAAAATTGTAACTAGCATGATTACCGTAGATGTGAGCTTTATTTTATTACATTAAGTTGTGTTTAAGCTATTATTATAATGTGCTTGATATTTTATTTTGTAATAATTTTCAGCAAAATTTTATTTATAATTAGTAAAGTGTATATGGTTAGATGAAGAACCTGATATATACTATATTCAGTTGTGTTCTTAAGTAATACTTTCGATATTTTTAAGGTTAAGTTAAGTTAATCTTAAGTTAAAATGATTTTTTATAGTTTCATTTTGAATAGCAACTACTTCTTCCAAGTCTAGACCACTACTGATGTTTTAAAAATATTTTCTATCTATTAGTTTGTTTGCGGATGTTCCCATCCTCGTCAGCAATTTTTGTTTTTTTAATATTTATATTTATGGGATAATTATCCCATAATCGACTAAGGTATTTATTTATTTTCTATCAAATTATTTGATATGGGTGGCATGCCATAACTCTCGCCGTCCTCAACATGTTAAACACTACTTAAATCTACATATGTTGTATATATTGCTTTCCTGCGAGGCCTTCTAGTTGATCCTAGTTTTCAAGAATTTCACAACTTTTTTCATCACTTCTTATTTTAATCAATATTCAATAAGCTTCAATAATTTAGTTTAGAGTTTATGAAGTAATTGTAACTTTTTAATTTTTAATAAATACTTATAATTACAAATTAATTACGAACAATCAGTGCAGTATAAGATTTGATTTTGATTTATAAATAAATTGCCACATATCAATAATTTACATAAAAATTAGTGCCTCTGCATAAAAATTACATAAAAATTGGTTTATTCATCTCTGGTAGATGTATGAATGACATTTATTTCTTGTGCACATGTTTTCATATTTGCTATGTAATTTGAGTAATTTTTACTCTTTTGATTCGGCTTTTGAAACGTCGCATAAATCATGATATAACTTAAGAGTTACTTAAAATTAATATTATCTTTTAGCATTCTATTTTTTTGGTTCTAACATGACCTTAGCTATATTCAATACAAAAATTTCAATACATCTACATTTTCCAATATGTTTAAAACATAATATGCAAAATATGTAAACCAATATTGACGCCAATCCCTTAAAATAAATTTCATTAATAATAAGCATTTCTATAGTAAAAAATATTTTATTTATAAAAAATAAAAATTTAAATTATTCAAAAGTAATTAATAATGTAGCTTTATTTAAAAGTAACATATATAAAATAAATAAATGGTTAAATTTAATTCTAGTAATATCAACATTTTCATATGTAATTAATAATTTTTTAAAAGAAAAAACCAAAAATAAAAACGTGAAACAAAGCACCACAGGTGCTTAAAAATTATGAAAGCATTTACTGTGATACACAAAAAGCTTTTTTGATACCAATAATAACATCTCAGAATGGACTTTTGTTTTTGTTTTTTATTTTAGAAAGAAGGAAGCAATTTACTCTATCTCAAGAAATGCTCATAAAGTATGAAAACCAAATGCATGCATTAGGTAGGGTTGTTTCAATTTATAGCTTTAGTATTAGAAGGAAACAATATCCAGTAGTTACCCACTATATCTAAAGATGCACAATGTCCTGACACTGCACATATTTTAGAACTTCTTACTCCTTATATGTTTTTTGAAAATAAAATATTTTACGTGGTAATTTCATACAATTCTGCAAGCCCTTTTGTGGTTTCGTGATGCTTTTATCGAGGAGATGAATGTTCTTTTCTTAGTTTAATATTTTTTCTAAGGATTACTATAACCTTGGTAAAAGAAGCAACAGTTACATTTCAAATTTTTTTCTTTTTAATTATTTTATTTGCAATATTTTTGAAAAATTGCTATTTATTATGAAAATGATTATCAGTAATTAATCGACCTTTGGAAACGATTTTTATGAATTTTGATAGTACGGCATATCAACTTCCTGCCGTATAAAAAGTAAAAGTGGCTAGTTGCTTGAAGTCGGGTAAATATATGTGAAGTAGCTGAAAGTCGAAATATTCATTCGTCAAAATGATGGCAATATGTATTTCTTCTCGTATCCCACTGTTTTGAGAGTTTCTTCTTTTAAGTAGAAAGAGGAAGTTGATCGAATTTAAGCTTCGTTTAAGAACGATAATCTGCATATTTGGACGGAACTACTAGTTCATTTTGGTGAATTCTCTTAGGGAAATTAACGAAACTAATTTACTGCTTTATATTGTTAAACGGCTCTATTGAGGACACCATGCTTAACAGTTTTATGTTTTGAGTAATTTAAGCCAATAATGCTAGTGTTTTGGTCAAAATCTTCAAACAAATTTATTATTTATTTTATTAAAATTACTATAATAAATAAAGATCTTTGCGAGTATCCTTTTGCTATTAAATTCTTTTCTTCAAATAAGCTATTCTTAAAAGTATTTATAAAAGGTTATTATTTTATTATTTGGTGGAAATAAATAACAAAAATCTATGAAGTTATTTTTAGATGTCTTAATCATTCCAGTTTACAGAAATACAAAATGCACGGACCAAGTGTTTTGAAAACTACTTAAGAACATTGTATATTAAACTGAAAATTTTTCTGTGAAAAAACCGATAAAAGGAACACTCAGTCTCAGAAGGAAGGAACACTAGCAATTTAAGTTTTGGTTTTCTTTTTCTTAAGAATCTATGCTATTAGAGTTTGGACTGTTTGAATAATTTTTGATTTGAAGCACTTGCTTCGTTCCATAATTTTGTAAAAATCGGTCTTTTATTTTGAATAATGTGTTTTACATTCCTTCAATTTTCGTACCATAAAATAAAAAAAAGAACAATATTCTATCGTTAGGCTAAGTTATCATATTTGTAGAGTGCTTGCTCTCAAAGGATTTATTGTTTTGTTCATTTTGAATGAATTAGAAACAAAAAAACTAATGTAGTATTCTTTTAGATAACTTAATTCAATAAGAATGATTTTAGATAATGAATTTTCAGCTCAATAGAATTTACAATGAACTTTAAATATAGAATCAATTTCATATACAAAAAGAAGTGATATTCTTGCCGTTTTCATTTTTATTATAAAAAAATAAAATAAAATTTTGTTAGCAATCGGAAAAGAACATGACTAGAGTAAAAATATTTTTGGTCAATATATGAATGATTAAAACTACCATACTGAAATTTAAATGTAATAATTGGCAATTGAAATTCATTACATCATATGCCGTTAACAAAAATATATTTGTATGTAATCTAATAGGAAGCATATGAAAAGTTTTCTGTATATTGTAAAGTCGTTAATTTCTCTACTTGAGTATCGATTATGGTTATCGTTTTCATAGCATGCAACCATTTTCTATTTACCACGAAAGCATTTATATATTCCCTTTGCGTATCTAGTATAAGCAGTACTCCAAACGTATTTCAGTCATAATTGTTATAGTTAACTTTTTGCCAGTAAAATAACTTTCTACAAATATTGCGTAGCATGCAATTATTTACATATATGTGGAATTAACACATCTAGCTTAATGACCACAATTTCCTATCATAACCTTTACCAATTTCGTCTGTTGTTGAATATGAATATTATGTTTGCAATATTCGTTAGAACTGAATTATAGTAAGTTTTAGCTATTCCAGTTTATAGTTTTATATATGTTTGAATCGACTATTCATTTTATTATTTAGAAAGATGAATTTTATAAATTTTTCTTGTTTACATGGGAGAGTTTGGAAAGAGACTCACAGTCAAAGTCTTTGTTATTCTTTAAGTTATACTACTACAGATTTACTTACTTAACATAAAGTAAATTAGAATTTTTGTAAGTTGATAAAAAGTTATTTCTAAATCAAAGTAATTTGCAAATCAATAAATTATTATTACACTGCACTACATTTTCTTGTTTGTGTAGTACAGAGTACCGATTTAACCAGTTACATGTCAAGAAACAGTTTTTATTCTTCAATTTTTAGTTTAATTTTGAATGATAATTAAATACCTAATAACTAATGATATTAATATATTTATAAAATTTTGAATGAATACTACATTTTCTTTAAAAGTTTTATACATTTTGTAGAATCTGGTTGGAATGAAAAATTAAATTAATCCTTTCCCAGTTCTGGTCACGAATGCTGTGGAAATTTTCAACTACTTTGGGATATGCTATGTTTAAATTTTAGAAATGTTAATTGTTTAGATCAGTGATTCCCAAAGTGTGTTCAGTGGAACCCTAGGGTTCCACTAAAAAATATAAGGGTTCTGCGTGACAAATTTTATTTCATTAAAAGAAAATAAGAATTGTTTTTAATATATTCATATTTTTGTTTTATTGTTCATGGTCGCGGCCACTTTCCTATAATAACATTTAATATAATAATATAAGTAATATATTTGGAAAATTGAGCGAATCATGTTTGCCTCTGCAAGGAGAACAAGTCAACATATTGCAAGCAAAAGATAAATTGGTTGCCTTTTCAAGGAAAATACAATATTGGATTTCAGCTGTGGAGCAAAATTGCTTCGAGTGTTTCCAGACGCTTAGTGATTTTCTCGAAGAATCTGAAGTGGATTTAGATATGGAAATACGTGATGGTATAAAAATACATCTGTACAGCCTACAGCAAACACTAATAGTGATTACTTTCCAAACCTAGAGAATTAAGATAATTACTGGGTACAAAATCATTTCAAAATAAAAGAAAGACCAAAAGGATTTCATTCCATGGATCATGAAAATTTGATTGACTTGTGTTCGGATACACAATTAGAAGCCAAGCTTAGAATAGTTTCACTAACAATATTCTGGTTAGATGTATTCGATGAATATCCAAATTTATCAAAACAGGCTATTCGAATTCTATTGCCGTTTGCAATTACTTATTTGTGTGAAACTGGGTTTTCAAAATATGTTGCGACAAAAATCAATTATCGTTACAAACTTGATGCTGAACCAGATATGCGAGTTCAGTTATCAAACATCATGCCGAATTTCAAGAGAATCATGGAATCAAAGAAGCAGATACATTCCTCATATTAAAGTTTTTTCATTTATTTTAGTTTATGTTTTGTATTTTTATTCATTATTTCTATGAAGAATTTTTTCCCATTTTTGAGTTTTGTTGAATTCAATAAAATCTGAAATATCAAAATAATAATAATAATAATAAGTGACTGTTTAAAAAATATTCAGGTTTCCACACTCATTGGCAAAACATTTGGAGGTTCTACGGCCAAAATAGTTTGAGAGAGACTGTTGGATGACATAAACTTAACTCGTAGCCATATATCATGTAAACTGATTGTGAGTGTACTGAGGACAATAATCACAGGAAAAAAGAATTCAATCAAATTAATCAATCGGCTGAATTATACAACACAAAAACTGTCAAAGAAGCATCTTGTATATATTCTATCTTAAAGCAAATAAAATTCGACTATTTGAAAAAAATAATGAACATGATTTTGAAATTTTAAAGTGCGTGTTTGGCTACACTTTAGTTCTTTGATGTGAGATTTCCAATGTTTTTTCAGTTAAAAATTTCGTAAAATATGTAATTCCTATTTAAACACTGTTTAAAAACTGTAAAATTGTGCTTCTATGCAAAGATGCTAAGCTACAAGAATATTTTCTTTTAAAACTCAATATTTTTGTAGACAAATTATTTTAATTTAAAGTAATCTCTAACATTATTATTAAACATAGAAATATGTCAGAAAATTATATACTCTTAAGCTTTTATTAAAAAAAATTATTATTTTTGAAAAAGAAAAAATCAAAAATGGTCACATTTGGTATTTATTGCTTCAAAATTCAGACAATATATGAAACCTCCTCGTTTCCATCTGCCACTTTTCACATTTTGTAACAAATACATATATTATTTTGTTATACAGGCTCACTAGCGACTATGATTGCCCATTAAAGTGATAAATTTTCATTTTAATGAAATGCAACCACAGTCCTTTCTATATTAATGTTTAAATATTTTATATTGATCCCTCAATTTAGAAAAAAGGACACTAGAGATGTGAATTAAAGTTATTTGAATATATCGATATATTCTTCCAATTTTTAATAATTTTAATTGTATTGTACACTTATGAAGGTATTTTCTTCAAAAAGAAAATTTTATGATTGTATAGTAAAAGGGATTTAATTTTATTTTGCATTGATTATAAGCTAGCAAAAATTTTAGTAGTCATAAGATCAATTTTTACTCATGTTTTGTTAACAGCAAATCCAAATATGTAAAAGGTGGAATATCATTTTGATCGTATCTTTCATTGTTATCGAACTCTGAAAATTCCCAGTAATAGTCGATATGTCCTGTATGATGACTATGCATGAAATATCTGCTTACAAATTAACAAATGAAAACTAAAAATATTTGATATTGTGTGGATAAGCTGCCAATTGATGTTTTGCTACAAGCCTTCACAGGATGTATAAAAAAAACTTCCTACTTAATTTTTTATGTAGCGAATTTATTGCTTTGTCATATTGCCAAGTTTTATTTGGCAAGTTATTGTAATGTGATAAATGTTCTATTTTCTATGAGATTTGTTAAGGTTTCAAGGTCTTGCTTGACATATATACAAATTTATTTTAAATTTGGATCAGGAGGATCAATCTCCCCCCATGGCGAAAAATGGTTTAGTAATAATCAAAGCAAAAAAGCTAATATAGCGTTTTTAATAGCTGAAATTTGAAAGGTCTTAAAAGATATATTATATATTTTCTAAAAATTTATTTTTGTTTCTAAAAACAATTTAAAAATTCGAAAGTAATTTTTCATCTTGAGTGTTCGCCATCATATCTCCACCCATCGCAAAAAGCTATCTACGCCACTGCTGTAATTATTTAGCGTTAATTTGAATTTTTATTCAGAACAGAGATCAGTAATAACGATAAAATGTGAGATAAATGAATTAAGATTTGCTACTGCTAAATTGCGTTAAGCTTTAGTTTTTTCTTTAAATCTTTAATCTTTAAATTTAAAAAAATGGAGAACCACAAACAACTATTTGGTTGCTTATTTACAAAGTTAAAATAAAATAAGTCATTTTTGATTTTGATCAAATGTGAAAAACCGATAATATTTGTTGTGTGATTTGAGAATAGTTCAATTTTTTAAATTCATTGGCCTAGAAATTTCTAAAATGCTTTTTAAGTTTTTAGAAAAATTGAAACCAGTTAAAAATAAACCTACAATCAATAAGAGATTTGTGATTGCATGCAAGCAAACAAAATTTTTATCAGCCCTAGGGAAATTTAAACTTTATTTGGTACAAAATTTTGAGGAAATTTTCAATAAAGACTCTAGAGAACTAAAAACAATAATAACAACAACATTTGTATAGTGGGTATCTGTGAAAATATAAAAAAAATCCTTCATTCCCAAATCAACTAAAGGATTAGAAAATGTTCAAAAAGTTACATCATCAATGAAAAAGATTTCATAGTAAGTTTATATTGTATCCTAATAAAACTTAACTATTTGAAATAATATTTTCTTCCTTGTATGTTATAATCTTCTGTTTTATCTATTAATCTAGAATTTATAGTGTAAAATTGGTTAAAGTATTTTTCTATTATATTAGGTAGGTATCTAATGTTATTTTTTAAACATTATCCTTTTCTGTTTTTTTAACCATAAAAAAAATTATTAAAATGTTGATTTGAGTTTATTTTTAATTTACAGAACAAATTTTTTATTGTTTAAGATTTAATTTAGTTTTGGGCTGTAGAAACCTTTTGCATTAAAATACTTTTTATTGGTTTACTATCGATTTTATATTTTTAAATATGGGATAACCTTCTTTAAATTTCTTTTGGAAGTTTTTCTTTACATAAAGGATTATCCTTTTAAATCTTTTGTATACCATTAATTGTGGTATTCCAAGTCTTTTATAACTCTAAAATGGTTTTCATTGTCAAATAGCATGAATATTGTTTTTTTTTAACTATCCTTTAAACCTTTTTAAATTAAGACTTTCTTCTTTTTATAGTTTACCTTTAGGAAAATTATACACATATATGCATGTAAAGATTGGCAGTTACGCTTAATCCACATTTTTTTTTATAGGATTTATTTAGTTTTTTATTTTTTTAGTACCTTAATAAAGAACAGAATACTTTGTGTATGTAGCACAGACAAAATTAGTTTGAATAATATTAAAAAAACGGAAATAATTTTTTATTGCTTTGTTTGTTCGTTAGTTAAAAATATGTTTTACAAATTTTAGGGGGAATATTTTAATTTTTTTCTTAAATCTCAAACCATCATATGTAAAATAATCGCTCTAATTGACAATAATTGTTAATTAATTATTAACCTTGTGTACTTTAACACCATATTAAAACTGTGTTTTTCTCGTACAAGATTTCCTTTTTGCTACGGAGAATGAATTCAAAGTACTTTTTAAAGCGCTTCATTAGCAAAAGTAATTACAAAGATTTTCCAATTTTAGTCCAAGACAAGATATTTATTTAAAAATTTAAAGCTCTTTGTCATTTAACATAGTTCAAATTTTATATATTTTATGTGTATTTCTGTAAACTTTTAAAACACAAAGTTATTTATTTGTATTCTATGCCAACAAAAAAGGCATAAATATTAAGTAATTAATTTATTTACAATCATTTAAATTCTTTATACCAAAGACATTTTCTTACTTACAGCTTAATATTTGCTTAACTTTTATTTTTTCTTAGTACATAAAAATTGAAATACTTGACATATATTTTATCATAATGATTGACAAACCCAAGCATCCTTCTTTTTTTTGTTTAAGTTATGACTAACTTAAAAATATAATATGTTATATCTCACTTTTCTTACAAAACAGGTTAACCAGTAAAGGAAATATATAATCTTTAAGCTACAATACCATATGTGACATGAACGTAGTTTACATTGTAATCTATGCAATCAACACTCTCATCACTCACTTAATAATCCTTAAATCTCAGTATTGGATCTGTTTCCATAATTCATTACATGTCTCTCTCTTTAGCAATTGTATAAACTACGTCCTAAAAAGGCTGAGAGATAATCCGTTTAATAAAATCCTTATTACGTGAGAGTATTTTTCATAGTACCTGGATAAATGCTTGGTTTTTTTATATATTTTTGTTGTTGTTTGTTTTGCCCAATGAACAGAATCTAGATGGCATGCTACAGATCAATTTTATGTCAGGTGACTAGTGTTTGTTGTTCCACCTTCTGTTATATCTCATTCTGCCATTTGTGATCCGGTTGGGAGTTAATCAATCAGTGTCAAACATTTGGTGACTGTAATTGACTCTTTTATCATTCTTCCCAATTGGATCCGCCTATTTATACATTCTGGATGTAATTTAAGTTTCAAATAAAATACAAGTTATCAGGAATAATATAGATATACTGTATATTTAGTTGATTTTTGAACAACAACTAATCGGGACCTAAAAATATCTCTTTTGTCCTTCAATTTAAATTAACTGATGATATTACACATGTCGAGTTAAATAAATTGAATTTGTTAAGATAACTGAATTAAATGACTATGAGGTACAAGTATATTAAATCAGCGAATAAATGTTATTTTCCTGAAATTTTTTGTCCTGTTAGCGGTTGTTTTTGATTAATGTTCAATGTACGTACAGAATAAAATTAATTAAGTACATATAATTAAAGCTTGATGAAAATATTATTTTTGCTTCATTATTTTCTTATTAGGGACCAATATATTTGCACTAGTTAAATTTAAATTTTCCGAACATAATTTTTTAAAGAATTAATAAACAGTTTTCATATTTTTGTATGGAAACTGAAATTTCCAGACCAAAAACAGGCATACTTTCATGATTTTTTAACTTCTCTTGGGAAGTTACTATATTAGGTCCGAAAATCGAAATCAATAATTTTGTGTTTTCTTTATGTTTCAAGATCTGGAGAATCATTTGCAATTATTTTTAGAGTACTTTCCGTGTGTGTGTGTATGTGTAAAAATCTAAAGTCCTCCTATTGTTTTTAATTATTGGAAATATAAAAATTTTGATAAAATCTTTTTAATATTTCTTTAATAACCCCCATCAGACATTTCAAAATAGTTAAATAATAAAAACTTTTAATATCCTTTCTTTAATCTTAAATACTTGGTGAAAAAAAATTGACCTGCCAACATAATTGACACTCCATTCATCTTATTTGTAATACTTTTGATGGATTATATTATACTTTATTAGAATTATTTTGAGAAATATGCTGCATAAAATTTAACACTATCAATTCAAACAACTTTGCGTACATATGAATTTTATTTTAATATTTAAAACTTTATTTTTACTAAGTTACTATTACAAAAACTTTATTATTTTTAATTCTTATTTATTGGTTTTTTTTTTTATACTAACAAATCGGATAAATTAGGAGTAACTATATTTATTGCAAATGTAATTTTTTACAAATTTTGAAGTTTTTTGTTATGTAGTTTATAATTTAGCTGTGTTTTCAAGACAACGTCTTTTCTAAAAATTTCCTTAAAATAAATATCAAATTGCAAAGCCTGCTTATATTTGAACCACATCAATGGCTATCACCGGCACTAAAATCAGTCTTTTATTCCAATTATTTCGTATTTGTTTCATTAAATGACCCTTGAAAATACCCCGGTTTTTGGGATTTTCATTTAAAAATACGCCATTTTGTCAATTTTCAACTTTTTTGTTGTAGTTCCAGCCATAAATGCACTCATACTGATTAATATTTTTTTTGATTTTTATTTTTCAGACAAATAGAAGTGCCAAAAAGCATCAACACCGTCTAGGTCCAATTGCTCGAAAGAGTCAAATTGAGGACCATTTTTATATTAATTAGAATTTTTTTTAAATTTGTAAAATAATTCTTTTGTATAAAAAAAAAACCAAATAATAAGGCTAAAGAATAAAAATATCGTTCCTCAAAATACCTTAAATTTTCGAGCTCTAGAGAACCGGGTCCCCTTAAATTAATTATATATATTTTTATCTGTTTTGTCAATAAAATTTATATCGGTACTAAAGCTGTATTAAAGGAAAATATTAAAAGCCTTCAAAATATATAAAAAGAACTACATAGCTGATGGATAGCGGTATAGGAGCATATCCACTTCCAAACTGCTCCAAAGTTAAATATTGGGAAATCAAGAAAACTTACGAATAGAATACACACTTAAAAAATTTTGTATGTAATCTTGATGTGATTGATCTTATTTAAATACGTTCAAACAAATATCATTCTTCAAAAAATTTTGCTTCAAGTATGTTCAGAATTCATTGAAATATAAAAAACTTAATATCGAATAAAGACTGGAAAATAGACTTGAAAAATATATTGCCAAAAAGCTAACAATTTTTAGGCAGCACATGACTAGCTGTTTTCAAACTACTCGAAAAATTGTAATAATTAAAAAAAATGAAAAATAATTTATAGCTCCTGAATTGGTAGTATCCTTGATTAAAGTAAAACAAGGCTTTTTTTTCGCATTGAAAAGATTGATTACAAATATAATAAGTAATACGGGTTAAGATAAGTCTTTGGGATTGTTTGGTATGCAGGAAGTGGCAACGATATATTAAATTTTATTTATTTTACCAATATCATGGGGTCACATTATTTGGAATATGAAATATGGATATTTTCATGGCTCATCATTTTGCTAAAAATATTTTCAAATAAAGAATTTTTATACGGAGAAAAATAAAATAAAACAATATAAATTGTTAAACAAATAAAACATTCATACTATAATGCCTGGGACTCACTAGCGCTTAGCGGCACAAAATTTAGTGCTAAATGCTAATGAGTCCATTGATGTTCCAGTCCACTGGTATATAAAAAAAACTCTCCATTTTTACTGTGCTAAGTCGTCTCCATACGCTAAACGCTAGTGAGTCCCAGGCATAAAAAGTACTTACAAGGCACTTATAATACATTTTATTTTGTTTTCTTTTTTCAAAATATTCTGATACCTAAATTAAATATCTTTTGTAATACGTTTATAGACAAATTTGAGTTTTTTCTAAAGGAACACTAATTTAATGAGCAATACGATAATCCTTTCAACTTTTAGTTTTTAATTTTTATCGTGTTTCTTATGTAGGTATATAAAAATTTTTCACGCCAAATATAAAACATATTAACCCAATAACTTTTACACTTTTGTTTGGTCCTTCTCATAATTGGAAAGCAGCTAAGTTCCAATTTTTATTTTAGTTGTTATTTTTCGATAAAATCTTGACTTAAATAATAAATATAAATGGAATTTTATCAATAGTGTTCGGGTCTTAAGTTGCTGATTTTATTAGATACTTAGTGTCGCATTAGACAAATTGGTATATAGTATGAAATAAAAATTCTAGGATTCATAGGACACACATGAAAGATTGATTACCAACCTAAATAGACCATTAAATCCCTAATCCATTTTTATTGACTCATTTATGTGATTTTTGTTCTTATCTTTTTTTGTTTTTTTTTTTTTTTTTGTGGATATGAAGTTGACACTACACGAAAAAAAAAACACATCATGCTGGTGTTAATTTAGTTTTGGTACTCTCGATTACTTATAGTAAAAGTATTATTCCAATTACATTTGTATAACAAACAGAAATTTTTCGTTGTTTTTTGTTTAAGGAGAATAATTGTGTTATTTTATCAGTCTCAGTAGAGATTTAATTTATTATCCTGTTACACAAAATTACTACAGAGGGTAAAAAAAAAAAAACACAAAACTTTAATCAATAGGCAAGGATTCTGATAGAAAACTGATATAATTTTCTTTTTGTTGGTATAGTTTGGAAAGTGATTCACCTTTCTTTTTACTCTTCTTCTACTCTCTTTTTACTTGAACAAAAGCAGTCAATGTAGAGTCTGAGTAGATTATGGCCTTGAAACAGAATTTTATGATTGATTTTTTATGGTAGACATAAAAATATCCACCATTCAAAACAAGAAAGCCAATGTGCATATATATACCATCAAAATGATTCATAAAGTTAAAAAAGGATTTTTGATTTTAGATTAATTAGTTGGCCCAAAAATTTGAGTTTGTCTTCCTACAATTTTAATATATTATTCCAAATTTATGCATATAAAAATTTAAAATTACTGAAAATTTAAAAGTACTTAAAGCCTTGCGCACATCACAGCGATTTCGCTGCTACTGTAGCGGCTACAACCACCGCTACAAATGTACCATTAAATTTGCTTTGATGTGTGCAAGACTTAACACGAATTTAAAGCCTAAAGCCTTAAGTGTCGAGCGATAGAAAAACGCTCTGGTTTCTACAAGGCTTAAAGCAAACCAAAGCGACAGCTGGCACGACAGGATTTTAGGCCCAGCAGAGAGTCGTGTCTAAAATCACCGATTAAATAATTTTCAATGCTAGAAAGAGGGTGTACCAATATCTGCTTCCAAATTTTTCTTTGCCTTTACCTTTAGTAAAAAAATACTGTCGCTGAGAATGCTACTGCTACAGTAGCGAAAACTGTTTTTTGATCTGTTTCAGGCTTAAGAATTAAAATTACTGATAATTTTAAATTTAAGAGATTTTAAGTCAGAGTTTACTTACACAATAACAAATAAAAAAATCTATTCAATCAAAAGGAATAAATATCTTAGCTATAGGTCGTAGGGGATATTAGAATTCAGCCTTTTGGAATTTTGTTGGATTTATTAAATTTTTGTGACTGGACTAAGCTAAAACATTAAAATTGTGACATAGAGAATTATAGTTATACAATATTTTTCTTATTAAACCAGAAACATCTAAAATATTTTTTATAAATTTTTTCAATTGTTTCAAATAAAATAACTGCTTGACTAGTTCTTAAAAACTATTTCAAAAAGCAAAACTTTTACTGATATCTTCTCTAATTCTTTAGGTAGATAAAATAATTTTTTGTTGAACTTTTTATCAGAATTTTTAGTAATGATTTTAGTTGCTTACGTTTGAATTACAATCAAAGTTTTTATAAATATTCATGTAAAAAATTAGAACAAAGGAAAGAAATTTTCATAGCTAAAACTAATTTTTGTTTTGTTTTGGTAATATCTATCCTTGTCTTGTGTTTACTTCTTAATCAGATCGAATAAAATTAACAAAACTAATCTTTGTGAAAATAATTAAGGAAATTCTAATTTGCTAGAAGCAATACTGACATTTTTTTCATGCGTGAAGACTATTTGAAAAATGTAATTACTACATAAACGCTTGAGTTATTAGAATTAGATGCCTACCGAGGAATATTTTATAAAACTTCTTGTTTATAATATGTCTCTGGGGTTTTACTGGGTATACCATAAACAGGAGCTTCTTTCATGGTCTAAACAAATATCTACTTGAAAACTTTGTTTGTAGAATTTTTTATAGTCTGTCATGCTAACTAATTTACTAGGAAAACAAATTTTATACATTATTTCCATGGCTTAATTAAGTAATTTATTTATTTATTTATTTATTTATTTTTTTTTTGCCAAATTTTATCAAAAAAGTCCTAATTATATTAAGTTTTTTAAATTTAGTGAGGATATATTTAAAAAAATAACTAATGCACAAATCCCTAAACCAATACGACTACAAAGAACACACTATAAAATGAATCTGTGCATTCATTAATCCTTTGCGGATCGAGAGCTATTTACCGTTTCGGCATGTTTATCGAGCCATGCAATACTGCTTGTTTGCGATAAGCAATTGTTTCCACAGTCCTTAATTTCAGTGTCTTCATTAAGAAAGATATTCCTTTTCTATTTGCCATTACCGTTCCCGTTAAATGACATGGCAAGAGTTTATCGGTAAAAATATGGTATTCTGTAGCTTCGGGTATTGATTGCTAAGGGTTATTATACAAGTGTAAAATATAATCCAACTGGTGACTGATAAATTGGGGTAAGTGCATCTGTCGTTTTTTATCCGGAACTAATTCATATAGACAGAGTCTCCATTAGTTTTTTTTTTTTTTTAGGATTCTACGTTTTAAATGAAATTTTTCTTTTGATTCAAACAATAGATTCATCTATGCTGACACCAAATAATTTCTGATCTTTTTTTCCAAGTAGTTAAGAAAATGGGCAACTTCATTCACAAAAATTCTTTCGCTATTGTCTCTGTGTGGCATTGTTTCTAAATATAATGCCCAAAATATTAGTAAAAATCGTTGGTGTTTAAAAATATTATTACAAAATGGAGTGTATGAGTAGATTTTTTTGTGCCAATTGTCTTTGATGTCATGTTAAATCCATGTAAAGACAGTAGCTAAAACAAAAAATCAGCAGTTATAAATTAATCAACTTTAGTGCCAAAAGTTTTATGCCTTTAAGAACTCAAAAAATTACAATAACATATAAGCCTAATTGCGATTTGACGATTTTTCAAAATAATTTTTGTCATGACTTTAACATTTTTATCGTGTTACGAGTATTAACGTAATGAGGTGTCTAAGGCGAACATCGTGATTTACATTTTCTCGACCGTTTCTAAAGAATATTTTTTCTTAAAATTGCTACAATTAAAATTTTTACTGCATTGGAGTAAATTTATTTTACACACAAAACTTTGACCCATTTTTTCTGGATTGCAAAAAATCGCTAAGCCCATCGAAATACATCTTAATAGTTGGTAGAGTCAACATAATTGTTTTTTTTTTTTTTCGTTATTTAATTGAAATAGATATCATTAAATGATTTTATCTAAGGAGAGAGAACGATTCAGATCTCTGAAAAAATTCTTCTAAGCTGTAATTTTCCAATAAGAAATAATTACAGCTTACGTTACCGTTTGTATGGGTTCATAAGTTATTTTTAGCTTCCCTATAACTTTTAACTATGTTAAACTAAGATTTTTTTTCACAAAAATTCCTTGGGGACTGGGTTGTATGCGGTCTGATAGAAATCAGCCATGATCAAAATAAAATCGTTAGATAATTAATTTTTATATAAATGGAAAATCGAAATTATTTTCCCAGATTTTTAATTGAGAATTTTACATTAAATAAAATTAAGTATATACATTTAAAGAGGATTTCTTTATGGAAATGGTAAAAGAACAGTTAAAACATATTGAATGATTATAATGGAATAAACCCTAATGATTAAGCTACATTCCATTAAAAATAAAGGGAATTGAAGATTCTTATTATTTCTTAATTTAATTGTGTTAGTTTTATAGGTGAAATAAATACAACATTAGTTTTGGTGTTAGTAATTGATAACAATTAAATTATTATATATTCATTTAGAATTTCTGGATTATAATTTTTAAAGTTTTGTTTTGATGAAATTTAATTTTTTACCATCATTAACAAAAAAAGAATAAAATATGAAAACAATCAAAGTATCTTAAAAAATTCATTATAAAAAATACAAGTATATCTCTAGGCTTTAACGTGATATTATTTATATTAAACCTGAAGAATACATGTCATCATCTTTGTCTGTACAGGAAATATCCTACTGAGATATTATTTAGGATATTTACTCAACTATTCTTATATATAAGACTAATATACACAAAAAAATTATAGCCAGAACATGACAAAAATTCCGAAACCAATCCCAGTAAACAGCAAAATTCACTTTATTTTAGTTATATAGGATCATGGAATGAGACGTGCATGAGATACAATATTGACGTGATTAAAGATAAAAGTACTTGAAGGACTAAGAAAGTATTGTTAAAAAACAAAAAGCAAAAAAATTTATAAGGCTTTATTTTTACAATTTTAGGAGAATAGAATGACCCTTATCAAAGTTATACATAAATCAAATAATTTTACTGACAGGTTTTGACAAGTACATATGCCCTTAGTCACATTTGGTTTACATTTAATTTATTATTGGACACATTTTGGCAATGAACTTGAATAGACTTTTAAAATTAAGAAAAAAAAGAACAAAAAAAAAAAAAAAATCAAAATCAAGAAGTTTTTTTGAAAGTGTATCTGGCATTCTTTAAAGATAGCCATTCAATAACTTTTTGTAGCTAATTACTTTAAGTTGATTGATTTTTTAAAAATACAAGTATGAAATTCCTTTATTTAGTTTTGATTGACGAAAACTGTAGCCTATGAAGTGGACATTTATTTGTGACGTCATATAAAATTGAGGATTGATGAAGTGCAAATTAGAATTGCTTAATATTCAAATTCAATTATTTATCACTCTGTAATCCATGATCTACACTTGGAATGATATTTATATTTAAATTATGGCTTAATTGAATCAAAACCTTGAAAAATTCCTAGTTTTTTGGAACAAAAAGTCAATTTTGCAACAGTTTATATCAGAGGCTCTTTAGAATTTCCCCAGAAATAATTATGAAATCCCTAATAATTTTTAACAAGAGCAAATGACCTGAATTTATTTAAATAATTCGTTTCAATATGCTCCTTATTTTGTTTATTTACCTTATAAAATATTAAGGGGATCTTCTAAAAATCAATTTTTTGTGTGCATATTTTCATAGCTTAACTCCTTACAAAAATGTTCTAAGGAGGAGTTTTTGAAATTCGAATTATTTTTGGAGTTTCAGCCCATTTTGTGACGCATTTAGTGCTTAGTTCAATTCAGCCTTTAAGACACTTTTTTCTCGAAACGGTGTTCGTGATGTCTTAATTTTACTCAACCGATTCAATTAAAATTTGTCACAGAGATTCTTTATAAATCAGGCTATGGCACGACGAAGAGTTTTTTCCACTTTTTTTTTTTTTTTTTTAAATTCCGAAAGGTGAAAAAAAGGAAAAAAACATAAATTTTTTTCAATAAACTGGCACCATTTTGTGAAAAAAAACTCTTTGTAGTGCCATAACCAGAGGCGGATTTATCATTTTGCCGCCCTAGGCTAATAACTTCATGCCGCCCCCACCTCCCGAATACACACAAATAAATTGTTTGGAAAAATTAACATTTATAAAAAGCAAGGAAGTAATGTAAAAGATAAGGTTTAAAATAGTAAAAATCTCTTTTATTCATTACTGTTTTTTAAAATTCTCCTTCTACATTTATTTTTTGCAAACTTTTCAATCAAATCATTAAAATCGATTGACTCCATAATTTTATTTTCAATGTGCAGTAGCGATAATGCATTTAATCTATCTTGGCGCATAGTGGTTCTCAAATAATTTTCTATGCATTTTAACGTTGAAAACGATCATTCTCCAGAGCAATTTGTAACGGCAGTACTCACACATATTCGAAGTGCTATCTCAATATTTGGATAAATTGATTGCAAATTGTGTTTCCTCATCCATTTTAATAAATAACTTGGCGTCTTTTCTTCATTGGATTGCGTTTTGGACTTGTTATTATGTTTTCTATCAATAGCTATATTCTTGAAATGAATACACTCTTTTATCAAATTATTTTCTAAATCTTCAGGATATAAATCTATTAAAAATTCAGTTTTTTTTTCAATTTCATTGGAATAAAGATTTTTAATATTCATTAGCCAGTCAAATTTTGCGGCATAAATCTCATAAAACTTACATCTTTTTTTGATTCAATAGACAAATTATCTAAAATAACATAGTAAACGTTCACTCGAAAATTGCTAATTTATTTAAGAAAAAAAAAAAACCTAAATAATAATAATTTTTGATCCACAAATGCATACATTTTAGTAATGTTTTTGTTTCAAATTTTGCCGCCCCCTAAAATTTGCCGCTCTAGGCTATAGCCTAGTTTAGCCTCTAGGTAAATCCACCCCTGCCCATAACTACATTTTTCTAGTTGAGGAATTAAGAAAGATTTTTTTTCTTCAAATTACTAGAAAACCTGAAATATTGTGCACACCAGGATACAACATTTTTTCAAGAGCCACCAATTTGGTGATCTGTCCTAGTTTTAATTTTGATTTTTTTTTAATATTATTAAGTTTATATAATTTCAACACATCAATAAACAAAAATTTGTTTAAGATATTTATTAGTTCTTTTTTATGGCATCCGAAAAAACATCCAAAATTCAAGCATCTAAACTAGAAGACCCCCTTAACAATAGCTTAAAGTTTATTTATAATGTTTTCAATATTTGAAACTGTTCTATTAAATATTTTTAAATATAGCCATAAAGCCTCTAATTGTTTGTGAAGTTTGCTAAAAGTCACAGAGATATATCAGGCAAATGGTAAAAGTTGATGATAAAGTTCTATGGATTTGGCAGTGAGTTCCTTCCATACCTAAAATTGTCATCAGATTTAGCTTTAAGTGACTACTGGCTGATGACAGATATTAACAAAATGTTCATGGAAAAGAGGTTTGGCTTAAAAAAAAGAAAAAACAGGTCATTGTCCAAACTAATGGGTAGTTAAATAACAAAACAAATATTTCTACATGGCTGATAAGGATTAGTTAAAAGAGTTTTGAAATCAGTGAGTGCTATAAATCTCAAAAAAAGATTCAACTTTGATATTTTAACTTCGAAGTATATTGACCGATGATTTTATTTAAGATAAAATAAAATAACAATATGAAAATAAATAGTTAATTATTTTAAAGTTTGAAGTATTTTATTTTGATCAAAATTCATAAAATACAATATTGTTTGTTTTTAATTCCTATCGATATTAGAAAATTGTCCAATGAAACTATAATTTTCAAAGAAATAAATTTATACTTAAACTAGCTAAATACGGAAATATTATATCTAGAATAGAATTATCTGAATTGTTTTGAATATCTCTTTATGCCTTTATCTTTTGTAATAAAGTTAAAATTGAAGGCACGTGCACATTGTGGTAAAGTTTCTTGTACATCGATGAACAAAAACGCTATGAAGTTATCGAAGTGACTAGATAACAATATCATAGAGAATGAAGTTGAATTTCCTTATTATCTTGTCATCCCCAGGGTAAATGTGTCTTAGACAACTCCTTGAAAAGAAAACTGCTTTGGCAAGAACTATATACGTTCTTTTTATTTTCTGATTTTGGACTTACTGGGCTTGAATGTATAAAATGCCAACATCTTTCATTTTTAATATTGAGAAAATAAAACTCTTTTTTAAATTTAATAGCTACATTGTTTTTTTTTTTCATTTTGAATATATTTTGTATAGCTAGTTATAAATGCATTAATAAAAAATTTCATTTTTGTTAAGGTTTGAAAGTTTACAATAATATTTGTTTTATTGTTGTCTTTGAATAGCAATAATTTTTTAATTTTTTCAAAAATATATATGCATTTATCATGAATACGATTAAGGTATATGCTAGCAGCAAATTTTTGAAAATTCATATTACAATTAGTATAAAATTTTATACTTATAAAGTGCTCAATTAAACTAAAAACTTTTCATTATTTTTAATATTTTAAATTAAGATAACATCCTTATATGTTGATTTCATTATAATGAGGTATTGGATTTGGCTGTAGTAAATTTTTGATAAAAAAATAATAAAAAATCTAATCTCTTTTATAAATGACAGGAACAGACATTTAAGGAGGATTTATTCAAAAATGTATGTGAATCAAATGAGGAATAATATGATTTCATTTTATATGTATATGTTTTATTATATGTAATAATAAGAAAAACTTTAGAAACTTCAGATTACTGTTATTACATTAAAAAATCAAAATATATAATAAATACGTATATTAAGAGGTTAGGGTTGGGGGTAGTCAGAATTTTCAAAAACTCGATTTTTGTTTCTTCTCTGTGCAAGTATAATATCTTAAAAATATTCTCTGAAAATTTGAAGTGAATCCGACAAATACCTTTTGAGTTATTTGGCAATTAACAAAGGGCTCTGGGCTCTATACAAATCCAGTGTAAAACTTTAAATGCATTTTTCTCAAAACTATGTTTTTTGAAATGGTGACCACTGTAACTCGAAAACCGCTCCCTAGATTTCAATGAAATTTATACAGCTTTTGGAAAACATAAAAAGCTAGTGCCTGATTGAAGGATTTTTGTTTTTTTAAATTTCGATTTTATATAAACAATTAACTCTTGTTTTTGTCCCGAAAATCTGGAAAAAAATTTCCTGAGTCCGCCATTTTGTTAGTTTTTTTTTACAAAAAAAAAAATGCTTCGATCAGGCATTAGATTTTTTATTAATAACACTAATTTGTTTTGTCCGATTGATTTTAAATGAATCTCCAATTTATTTGTGATGATCACCACAAGGAATTTCTTTTTGGAGCTGGGTCAACACAAATATCCATAACTTTTATAATTATTAAATTATTTTTTTCAAATTTTCGTGAAGTCAAGTCGAAACATTATGTAATGATGCCATATTTTTACTTTTATAAAATAAAATAATTTACTGGAAAAAAAAGAATTATTTAAAATTATCATTTTTTGTATGTCTCTAACTACCCCTGACCACTTAAAGGTGTAAACTAACTTTATTAATGCTTATGGATCCAATATTTTCATATATTAATATTCTTTGTTATGATAAAAATTCACCAAAAAGTGAGTGGCAAGTTTTGAGTCATTGATAAACAATTCTAGACCAGAATAATTATTAAACAACAAGCTCTTTAATCATTAACAAAAAAGTAACACTTTTTTAGATCTTTTTTAGCTACATTCAAAATTCATAGAAGATTCACACAAACAATTTTATCTGGGATAGTTAAAAAAATATTTTCATGTCTTAATATTGGAATCAAATTAGTGTAAGCAATTAATAATGTGCCATTATTATATAAATGATATCACTACTTATTAAAAATAGTAGTAGTGGAAAGTAGGGCAAAACCTTAGGTAAATAGGCATGAAAGTTTCAATGAACTAGTGAGTATAGTTGAAGTAGAGGCTATAGTAGTGTCAAAAATAAATATAATACAAATTATTTTAATCTTAAAACGTATGACTTAAATTCTTAAAAAGCGTTGACGTTCTTAAAACCGTTAAAAATAGTCAAATTAAAGATTTTTAAAGAATTCTTTGATTTCAGTTTTTTCCCTTAAAAATACTTTTAAATCAATTTTTAAATTATTTTTTGCATGATCGTTCTTATATAGGTTCGTTTAATCACTGAAAATAATGAAATCATTAATTTGAATTTTGTTCCGGAAATTATGCAAAAAAAAAGCGATCAGTGATTTTTTAATTTAATTTTTTGGCTCTAGAAGTACTTCTAACACGACGTTTTAGGACTTACATACAAGATTTTGTAGGTTAACGTTATTAAAACTATTGATAATAATTAAATTAATGATTTAAAACTTTCAATTTTAATTTGATTTTTGTTCCATAAAATTACTTCTGAATCAATTTTGAACTATTTCTTCCTTGATTGCTCTTATAAAAGCCTGTTTAATCACTGATAAATTGTATTATTACTTATTAATGCAATCGATAGAAGGTAGTGCAATAGATTAGGTAAGCAAGGAAGAAAGTATCATAGAAAAAATAGAAGGACATGATATAAATATAAAAAAATATTAAATAAATTATTTTATTTTTAAAAATGTTATACTAGAATTTTTTAATCTTACGTAATTCCATTTAAATATGGACAAAACAAAAGCATTAAAATAGGAAATTTTAGATATAAAGTGTCAATATTTGAAAAATTATTAAGTTTTATTCCATATTCTCTCGTTCGGCCTAAATTAATAGTTTTTAAGTATATAATTGAAGAAGAATAACTCGATTTATTTCTATTTGAAATATGAATTTGTTTGCTTAATTTATTTTTCAATACAATAAAAGATTTTCTGTAGAATCTTTATGACCTTATATATTATACTCATAAACTTCTTCTATAGAATTGGCTGCTTTTATACACACAAACAATTTTCAGCTCAATTCAAAACAAAATCATAAGAAAAATTTTTTGGCATTGTAAAACTTTTATCACTACTCCTTCTTTTATTGAGTAAATACTATGGACAAACCTCAGTTATAAGCTATAGAACTTTATTTTTGATAGCAGTAAATGGATTTTCTCTCATGGAAATTTCAACTTTTACATTAAGAATAAATTTGGCAACAGAATTACTTATTAAAAATAAAATCTTCTTACAGGTTTGTTTATTTATTAAAATGACATCTTAATTGACCAAAGTTTGCTTATGGCATTATGAATGATGTAATCTCCTTTCAATTTTCACTCTTCACTTAACTAAATTAATTAATTTTGAACATCTAATTATTTCTTTTTTTTTTTTTTTTTTTTTTTTTGATTTCTTTTCAACAGGAGTAAAAAAAAGAATAATAAAACAAAATACACATGACTTGGTTACAAATTAAGTTATCCCATAATTTAAGTTATAATTTTTAAGATATTTTATACTTTAACGAAATCTATTGTTATGGAAACCACGAATATGGTTCAAGTTTAAGTAACAGACATTAATAAAACTATTTCATAAAAGTTTATGGCATCATAATAATAAGTCAGGCGACTAGATTAGGGTGAATTGTGCAACAATAGGGCTAAATAGGATAATGCTTTGAAATAATTAGCTTTCATAAACCAAGTCACGTCCAAGAAAATAAATTTAATTATGATGGAACTAAACTTTGAGGTAGAATATATATATATATATATATTCATACTATTTTTAGGTTCATAAGATTGGCATTGATGTCAAAAAACGTGATTTCTTGTTTAATTTTGAATTTTTACCATATTGATGGCTAATAATATTATACAATTTTTTCTATTAAATCTAAAAAATCTTAAATTTTGGAATTTTTGGAATTTTGGAATTTTTTAGATATATGACAAGAAAAACACTGAATATTTGATAATTTTTTCTCTGACATGTCTAAAATTTTAAAACTGTTAAAATTGAATTTGTGTTTCTATTCAATATAAAATCAACAAAAGTTTGATTCTTTAAAAATCTACGCTACATGTGGTGCTTGTAATTATAAGTAAAAAATCACTTTTCTGCATAATATGCAATTAATTTACAATATAATTTTGGATTTAGGATATAATATATATAAACAGTCTTTCCGTTCATTTCTTGAAGTAGAATAAAACTTCATTATAATTCTAAAGAAACCATAATAAGGTAATTTTGTTAATATCGAAGCACTTAAAAAACCATTAGTGATAAAAAATATTTAGGCAATCATTGGATAGAAACAAGAAATGGATATATGGGACTCATTTTTTATTTGTATTTTTCATTGTGAGTAATTTAATAAACTTTGCTAGCATATGTTGCCTAAAATTAGGATTTGCTACTATAACTGAAAACTAACCAAAATTTACTATAAAAATGTCCATCGAATTTTCGTTTAGTAAAATAATCATAAGAAATTTGTAAAGTAGTAAAACAAAAGATTTGTTCCATATGAACACAAATTCTCAGTCGAAATTACTCAATGTCACTTTTCTTTCTTTTTAACCTGAAAACTGTGAATTTGGTTAACTTTGGTATTCCATAAAGAATGAAAAATTTTCTTTTTATTGTAATATTTTCTCATGTAAAGCGGAAAGTGAAAGTACATTTAATTTATTCTAAAAGTAAAGCCATGTTCTTTTTTAAAAATTAAAATTATTTTATTATAAATTAATATTTAATATAACTAATCCTTTGTTCTGCTTGATTTATAGCTGACAGTTTATTTCATTCATACATATATAACTTTAAAACTTATTTTACAAATAATTGCTAAAGAGCCACAAGATTTAAAAGAAAATTTAACTTTAACATTTATTTTTATCTCAAATCTTTTGAGGCTAAATAAATTCCAAATCTTTTTCAATAGGCCCAAATTGGATGATACAAGTTGGCATTTGTAATTTTTTCCATTACGAAAGGAGATTACAAAAATATATATACATATATATCTGTAAAAATTTCTGAATAAAAGATACTTTATTTATATTGTTTTTGAATCTAAAGGATTTATAATACTATTTAAATGATTTTATTTAAAATTTAAAATTTAAAATTACAAAAATAGAGCAATAACTGTCAATAGAAATAAATATAAATCAGAACTTTTTTTAATCAGAAATTTATACATATACACTTTTATATATTTCTATTTATTTTCAGCCTTCATTGAGCCTCAACGACCTTAAAAACGGGTATTTATATCAATCTCCTTTAAGCCTTTTCAATGCTGAAAAATGTTAACTTTTGTTGATTCCCTTTACGCTCAAGAGGCTAATCTTTTGACATAAGCGTAAATGAGAGAGTTGAACCTCTTTTCAACCTCGCACTTGCCTTCTTTTGTGAGAAGGTCAAAGAGGCTAACAAAAGGTTCAAAATTTCCACTCGAGTTAGCTCCAGAACAATTAATTTTATTGGACAAACGCTACATCATTCGGAAGTCTGTTCAATATATATTTTGTAGCAATATATTAGCATTCTTATACTTTGTTTTTATCTTGAAAAGAAAAATCCTGTTCTTATTTTTTTTAGTTATATCAAAAACAGAAATTTTAATTTAATTTTAACAATTTATATTTTTTAGGTTAAGAAGCCTTTTATATAAAATTGTAGGTTTTGTATTATTTTCCATAATTCTGCAGGGTAAAGAAATAAAAGACTAAAAATGATTTTAGATGCATTAATTGAAAAAAATAATAATCTGTAGTACAGAAAAGAATTTCTGTGGGATTCCTTTTAATTATGCCGGATGAGTTTTCATATGAAATTTATTTGTTTAAGCCTAAAAAAATTTTCAGCCGTTAATTTTATATCTTTATTATTTATGTAAAAATAACTTTATCATCCATGCTTTGGTTTAGCTATTCATGAAGGGTATTGTTTTCAAAATGAAAGGAGAGTTGATCAAAAAAATTCTTTGTCTTAAATACCTTTAAACTTTAATTTTGTTATTTATAGATTTTTTGAAAAAAGCCGAGCAAAATCAGCATTGAACTTATTTCATTTTAATATATGTTTCTACTTATTGTTAGTTCTGAGCATATTTTAAGCACTTAAAGTTTTCTTCTTCAAAAGGAAGAATTATTACCCCCTCGTGATTTTAGATGTGGATTTCTTGGTGTCTAAATTAGTATTTTGGACAGCGGTATTATAAAGTACAAATTATATTTTTCGAAAGGACTTATAATGTCCTTATTACAGACAATATATATATACTTCTGAGTGTAAGCTTGCCATAATAACTCCTATAAAAGTGCTGCCGAAAAAGCTAATTTAGACACAGAATTAAGATTAATTTTTATAGAATTTAAAGAGAACAGAGCAAACATAGAGAGCTTTCATAATAATAAATTAATTTAAAACTGTTTTCTCTACAGACTTTAAGACATTGTATTAAAATACAATGAAAGAAATTTTGTATGATGAATCATGTGTTTTAGCATGTTGTAATACATTATCCTTTTTGTACATCTACAGACGTCTAATACAATATATTAGACGTTTGTAGAGAAAACGTATAACACAGTTCTTGTGAGCTCTTAGTATTTAATGGTATATTGATGAATGTCATACACTAAAGGGTTCTAAAGTGATTATCGACCTTTAATGACTAATATTTAGTTTTTCAATCAGTTTAAATTTTACGCGATGCTAAAAATTTAACCAATACCACCAGTTACATTTGTGATAAAAAATTGTTAGATATAATGTAGCGTAAGCTGATTATTTCATGAACTTTATCAAATGGGTTTTTGAGCTGGCTTTGCTATATATTCTAGGACATGATAATAGTGTCTTCATCGTTCATTATATATATTTTCCTGAATTTTAGCATTTTAGCTCTTGTATTTTTTCTTTGATATTTAAATTTGTTATACATTGTATTCTAAAAATGTTCATTATCCTAGGAGAAAAGTGAATTTTATAATTCGATAATTGACTGCTACTCGCTAATTTAGATGCTCTTGACATGAAATATTTATTTGTCAAATTGTATTATTTGAAAAGTAAGAATGTATTTTTTAATGTATAGAAATGAAATATTTAATTTATCATCGTAAGCATTTTGTATCATAATAATTCATAGGAAATTAAATTTTATATTCAATTTTAATCAAGTCATTAAAAATTGACTGCAGATTTATTTCTAACAATAAAAACAAATGTAAATTGAAGTTTTGAAATCATTAAGAAATTGGTTTTAAATCTATTCTGATTTATTTCTTGATCTGAATTAATTAATCAAAGTTTGCTAAGTTGTATCCAAATTTTCCAAATGTAACTTCCTTAACATAAATATACAATTTCTAAAATTACAAACATGTTAAAAGGTTATAGTCTGCATTGAAATGGACTACTTAGCTTGTAGACAATAGTTTTGTTTTGTGATGAAATGAAAACATCCTCAATACAATTTTCTCTGCAGCGAAAGAGTTGATAGAAATATAAACTTGTATATATATATATATATATATATATATATACATATATCTGTTATTTTATAATACTATAGAATAAAATACATATAAGGGCTGTAATCTAAGGCAGATTTGTTCCAAATGATATATTACAATTATCACATCACTCTTTGACAAATGGTAAAAGGATATATAACTTTATGTTGATTACTGCACCAACTACAATTGTTTATAGAAATTATAGCAAAAATGAACTTTTTGTTGATTGTTTTGCTATAAAATATCAAATATTATAGGAAACATGAGCCTTTTGAATAGTTTAAAAATTTTAAAACACATTTTGTTCAATAGAAATATTTAATTATTTAGCTTAATTATTCCAGTTATATTAACCTGATCCCACTTTGATTATATTATATGTTACGAAATTTTGAAAAGAGCCTTAAACTATTAACATTAATCCATAAAAAGTTCAAATTTTTTCTGACATTTGGTATCAAGGAAGGTTCTAATTAAAATTATATACATGGATGTTTTTTTAATAAAAAATGGAAATTTATTTATAATTTTAATTCCACTATTTGTTCTCTGTTAAGGGGCACAATTAATGTGAAATTTTCAAAATTTTTTGCTCATTTTTTGATAATTTGTACCTCTAAAAGTAACATATTCAAATTTCAAGTAGAAATCTTAAACATCCTTCTAAAGAGCAGCTACTCCTCCTCTGTTAGAAAGGCATGTTACATATCTTTAAAGGTATTTTGCTCAGGACTACATTTTTCGAATATGCTATAGGCAAAACTCAATAAAAAATCATCCGATCGAATACTTTTTTTAAAAAAGTTCCCAAAAACCATCCTTATTTTTAGTTGGTCACACTATAGTTGCGCCCCTTAAGCTATGCAAACCTTTCTTGATTTTTTAAAATACTTGATGGGGATTTAAAGCCTTAGCTTTAAGCCTAGGGAAAATTGCAACAACAAATGTTTCTCTACCTTATTTAACGGGTAGTTCAATTTTATCAAAACCACTAATATAATTATATTTTTAATCTGTTTCATTTTTATTTGAAAATAAATAAATATTTAATATATTATTAACTAATAAATAAATCTAATCACTAAAAAAACTCCAAATATTATTCAAACAAATTTAGTTAGTTTAGATTTTAACATTTATTTATTAGCAAAATACTTTCAATTTTAATATAGCTTAAATAATTGGAAACATAACAAAGTACTTTTTTGAATGCTCCTGTTCAATGGTTTGCTCCCTTCTTTAGACGAGATTGTATCTGTCTATAGTCAGAAATGATTTTTGAAGAGCATAGCAATGAATTGCGATTTGTTTTTGTTTTATATTAGCTTCTAGATAAACCTTCATTTAAAAGGATTTTCATACTTATCCAGTTTTCTTTTTCATTTTATAATGCCATCACGTATCTTATCACTCGCTTTCGTTTTCAAACAATTTAAAGAGGGCTTAGTCTGACTCAAAAATCAAAAAAAGAAGCTTTTTTTGATTATCAATTTATTTTTATTGCAAGATAATAGTCTGTTAGCTATAAATAATGTTTTGGTACACTTAATTTAGCAAATTGAGCAATAAAATGTTTTTAATTTCAAATTACAAAAAAAAAACAACATATTTTTATTCCTATAAATTGTCATCCTTAACAAAATTGGAAATTAAATAATTTAACGAAAAAATATTTTAAAGTTAATAAACGTAAATTAGGATTAATTTAAATCGGTGCTACAATTGGAACAGATATATTCCTCGAATATTGTAAATTTAACTTCTTTAATGGTGGTAAGCAATCGCCAATATTTAGCATACAAATAACATAAACTAAAAATCTTTTCTTCACTAGATATACATATGTATATATATACATATGTATAAGGAGCGCAAACAATTCAATGTCAATTGTAATTTCAGCATGTAAACGTTATTTGTATGAACTAGAAAATACCCTAAAGGATACTTTCATTTTGATGGGAGTCATGCTTGACGGAAGTTTCATGCCTTGTCAAACATGCCTCCATAAGTTCAACAATGAAATATTTCTAGGAAATTTTATGCAAACTGCTGTTCATGCTTTTAAATTGTCACTTATCGTTGATTAGACAATTTTTTCTTAATAAAAAATATACAAAAACTTATTCAACACCATTTTTTTTTATCAGTAATATTAACTTAAATACTTTGGACAAGTCAAGTAAATTTCTTAGGACTAATTTTTTACTTTTCTTTTTTTAATTTTAAAATTTAAAAGAAGAGATCAAATTTAGTTTTCTATAAACTAAATTACTTTTTTACAAATTAAATTATAATTTAAAATACTTATTGCTTTATTTTGCATGTATTTCAGATTAAAAAATTCAAATTTTGCTGATTTAAATAAGGAAGTTTTCAATTACTCTTAAATTTGGTATAAAATTCTCATTGACAGATTTTTAAGTTTAAATATTGATTAAGTACTCTATTTGTAAATTTTTTAAAAATTTTTGGGCTTTCATACAATTAAAAAGCTAAATAAATATTTTGATATATCAAACTATTAATTGAAATTTTGATAATTTAATGTTTAAATTTAATAAACCGCCATAGCCAAAAATTTCTATTTTAAGTACTTTTAAGCCAACCTTTATAAAAAGAATTGTTTGTAAAATAGCTGAAAATTTTTAAAATTATGATTTTATATTATTAATTACAGTGAAAGTTCTTTATTCGCAGGGTATATGTTCCATAAATATGCCGCGAATACAGAAACCGTGAATACGGAATGGTAATTTATATGGGATTATAGGAGATACGTTCCTAGGTAAGGACCATACACGAAGTATCAAGTATCGAAGCAGCCACAGACGATATGATCATATAGCAAAACGCACTAGAGTCGATTCTTTGGCTAAACTTTTTTTTCCTGTGGGGTTCTTTTTACTTTATTCATTGAGTAATAAGGTTGTTTTTATTCTGTTTGTTTACATTGTCAAAACACCGCTCGCGGCGAAGGCGGCTTATGTCAAAGTCCTCGGTGATATCATTTAAAAACATACTTTAGGCAAAGTTGTAATAAGATCTATTTTACGTTTTTTATTTGTCCATTTGAAGGCATTTACAAAGGATATTATGTTGGATAGCTATTATTATGTATGTACTTATTAGATCCGCGAATAATGAAATTTTTAGCCGCGAATATAGGAATTAGGTTGCATTTTTTTAATCCGCGAATGAAGGAAGCTGCGAATAAGGAGCTTTTAATATGAGTAGTCCCTATCAGCTGAAATTTGTGGAATTTGCGAGATATAAGAAAAAAAAAGATGAATCTTTTGTATAAGCAGAAATTTAAGAATTTAATTCTTAAGTTTTTCATTCTCAGTTTCTCATTTTGGTATTTAGCTTGAAAATAAATTACTTATACTAAATAAATTCGGCCAAAATAGGAAAAAGTAGAGCATATTTTATATTTTAATTTTAACAAAAGTCACAAAATCGTTAAACTTTTATTAAGCCAAAAAAAGAATTAATTTAATAATAATTTCATTAGAACCTGAATTTTTTAAAATTTTTCGCGAAAAAGAAACAAGTCAGCGATTTTTTCAAATTTTGATGAATTTTTCAAATAAATATTTTAGCTAAGAAACCTATTCTTAATTGTTTTTTAAGCTATTTTTCGCGTGACAGAAGGCGGTTTAATCATAAATTAAACTATTGAAAAATAGTTCAACAAATTCTCAAAGAAAGGGTTTGATTGAAAAACCTCTTCTATATTTTTTCTGAGGTTCAGATTTTCAGAATTATTCATATTTCATATATCACGAATTTTGTGATATTTGAATTGGCAAATAATAAAATTAATTAATAGAATTTTTAATTTCACTTCTTATGTCGATATAGCAGCCACTGAAATAGCTTGAATTAAGGACCAGATAGTTTAAAATGAATAAATAGATGTTAAATTAAGTTTCTCATTTAAATAATTGTATTAAATCGATTGGAATTATTAACTTCAAATAATGTGCTAAATTTTGAAAATTACTTACAGAAAGATTTTCCTTAACGATCAATACGAAAGAAACAAAAAATATTTTGCGTTCAGTAACCTCATTAGTCTCAAAAAAATCTTTGCAGATATTATTCTAAATACAAAATTGCAAATTTTAATTGCAAAATTAGTGATAAAAATTCGAACTTAAGACATTATTAGCAAGCAATAAATAATGTCAAAAGAACTAGAAAAAAGAAAGCTTTAAATAAGTAAAATTATTTTTAAGTTTTTATAATGTTTGAAATTTTAAAAGCAAAAACAAAACAAAAAGTTGTACTTAAATGATAAATAGTACAAAAAAATGATCATAAATAGCAAGTATTGAAATTTGTCCTTAGTGTCAGGCAATGAACTTAATTTCACTTAAAATTTCCAGGTGTTATTTAAGCTAAAAATATTTAGTTTTAAATTCTTTCAGAATGTGCAAAGCTTTACAAAATTAACTGACATTACATTTAATTACAGTCTTCATTTAAAAAACGTTCATTTTTTCTATAGTATAAAATCTTTTTATATTTTTTATTTTTCTATTATTTTCAAGAGCTTATCTAAAATATTATATCTGATACAAATTAAAAAATTTATACTGTTAAGATTATGAAAGAATTTTTTATTTTTTTTTCAAAAGATCAGAAATTGCTTGAAAATTATATAAAAGTATTCAAATAAACTCTTTTTTACTAAAAATCTGCATAAAATAAAAAAAAAATTGAGCTTGGAGCTAATTTAAAATTTCCTAATGCTTGAGCTGTTAAACACTTTTATGCTGAAAGTATTATTAATGGCTGCAGTGGAGTATATAGCAACAAAATTTTTCTACAGCATTTATGAAAATAATTTCATGTGAAACTTTTACTATCTAGGTATATGCATATGTTTGCGGTTAAAAATATTTATGAAAATCTAGCACTAGATTATTTTTCAAAGTGTTTATATAGTAAGGATATACTGGATCATCATTAAGAGGCTGTAATTGCTTGCTAAACTTCTTTTTAAAGTTATAAATTTATAAAATTAATTACTTGTTACTAAAATTAAATTAATTATGTTAGATATTTTGTGGTAGGGTTGAAATTCTAAAGAAATATAAACTAGATTTTGAATTTTATGTTAATTTGAAATTATTTTTTTGTTTTTGTTTTTAGTTAAATTCAAAGGGATAAATTATTAAATAAACTCATAACGGTATATTAATCTAGAAGTTTTCAGCTTGACACATAAAAATAATCAAATTAAATTTATGTAAATAATTTAATGCGAATGCTTCTTTAGCTTTTTTATTTCAGCCGTGCAAAATAATGTATTTTTTTGGAATATTCAATAGCTTTGGCCATTATTTCTTTGGGTTAGGTAAATTCCTTTTACTTCAGTTCTAACTGCATTTAACAAAAATTAACCATAAAAACAAGTGAGAATTATTAAAAAGTTTAATTAAATATAACTTTAAACATTAGGCGAATAGCTCGTGTTTGAAAAGCATGGATGTTGTTTAGAGCTTAAGTTCTGTAAAAAATTACTGTAATTTATAATAAATATAAAAAGTATGATAATTTCTAGCAAAACGATTTCTTGATAAGCACATTTTAAATAAAATATATTAAATGAGATAAACAAACAGAAAAAGATATTTTGTTAGCTTTTAACATGGTAAGAGTAATAAAATTAGCACAAATTCAGATAATATACAAGCAGACAACATAGTTTTTCTTTTTGCCATACATCAGTTTTACCCTTTGAATTGAAATCTATTGAAGTTGAAAAATATACGTATATAATTAATTAAGGGGGTATTTTAGTCTAGAAATTTGAAAAAATCGATTTCTCTTTTCACATTTTCAAAGACTAAGTGTTTAAGAAAACGCTTCTAAAAGGATTTTTCAAAATTCAAATTACTTTTGGAGATATAGCTGTTTTAGTGAAGTATGGCTTATATAACCACATTTTCGCAAATTATCCTAGTTCCTACCATAGCAACACTCCTCTAGATCAATTATTCGTTTTTTTTTTTTTTAAATCAGGATTACTTAGATGGTTGAATTTGTGGCGACCATCGAGCACCATTCTTTTTACACTCCCCACTTCATCAGCCTGTAACTTTTCGGATTTTGATTTTTTCAATTTTTTGTGTATTGTCCAAGAATCAATAAATATTATACAAAATAACAAATACTAAAAATGTTCCTTTTTTTATTGCTACTCAAAAAGTACCTAGAATATCTATTAAAATATTACTTTAAATTTATAATACAATATCGAACTGGAAGAGAATATTAATTTCAAACATAAGAGAAAATTAGAAAAATATCTCAGAAGTTCTTATTAGTAAATTTAAATAAATTGAAAGCTAAATATTTTTTACCAATAGATAAAATAGTGACTAAATAAATACTTCATTTGTTTGTGTTATTAAAATATTTAATTTTATATCAAATCTCAGTTTTTACTTTAAAAAAAATTCAACCATTCTAAGCTCAAGAATAGTAATTTATCACCATTCTTAAATCAAAAAAAAAAAAAGAAGGAATTACTTATCATAAAAAATTCTGGTTGTAAATAAAATCATCTTCTATTGAGGAAAACTCTTCAGCTCAGAAGCACTTGATTCCTTGCAAACAACTTTATCGTGAAATTAAAATTTTGTAAATGAAGTTTTTTTTTATCATAGTGAACAGTATTTTCTTACAATGGAATTTTAATGAACACAAACCCATTTTTAACCGTAAAAACTTTCTCAAACTCTTTTTCGCTATTGAAAATTACTGAGCATGTATTGAAAAAATTCAAGAAAATGAGCACTTCTTTCCTTGTACTTTTTAAAATGATCTATAAAAATGTGTTTTTGTAAATTTAACTAAAACTGACAGACATTTTAATATTTTCAATTTTGTGATGTCCTTTTTGGTTTTTATTTAATTTACACATTGTTTTTTTTTCTGGTGTTCTAAAAAAAACAATAAATTTTCAAATAAATTTCATAAGGAAAATAGCTTTTGTTTATATCTCTCAATCACAATTAGTTATTTTTTTGAATCATAATTGGTGCATGATATTTTATGATTTCAATTGCAAAACAAAAATAATAAAAATTAAAAATATATCTGACATAAAAAAACTAATTAAAATTTTATATAATGCTTAAATAAATATTTTCTCGATTATCTTCTTATGAGCTCTTGTAAAAATTATTAATGAGAATTATTTATTAATTTCTTTTATTTCATATTTAATTATCACCTGCAATTAATTAGAGCATTGAAAATCCGGTCGTTATTTAACAAATATATATATGAGACATCCATTTTTTGTTTTTGTTGTAATAATAAACTGATAATCATTTAAAAAGGATATTTTTAAGAGCTTTTGTTTTACATTTTTTTGATCAAATTGGATAAACATTAAGTTCATAAAAATGCTATTTTATTTATTTGCGGAAATTTCGATTTTTGGCATCCGTTATAAAGTATGGGAAATTCTACTTCCAATTATTTTGAAACGTATAATTACGTTCATAGCGGATCAGAAAATCTGTTTAATATAAGGATTCCGGTTTACACTTGATCGCTATTGCATACAACAATTACGTTTATTTTATTTGCCCGTAAAATCAGAGCAGGTTGACTAAATCTTATTTTCCAGTTGTTTACAGATGTTTGCAACTAAAATCGTAGACGATTAACACTTGAAAGTAATTAAACATACTGATGATATCATCAGCTAAACAAATTTTAATAAATAATTCTTTATGATTTTTAAATAAAAGAAAAAAAATGATAAAAAAAGGAAAAATATTTTAGATATTGACTGAATTAAATAAAAAAATTACAACTAATGCAGAATTAGGCTGAGAATTAAAACAAATTTTGTTTTGTGTATTTGAATTGAAATTATTAACGATTTGCAGGCAACCCAGATCTTGATACTCATTTAGTGCACTCAAAACAAACTTTTCCGGCAGTTACATAAAATGTCAAATGACATCAAGTTTTAGCTATTCTCAAAAATTGAAAATTTTATGAGCTAATTTGATGAAAATTTTCCATGAAGAGCAGCATGTTATGAAGCTGCATATAACATGTTGAAAATGGCGCAGTTTTTTCTATTTCGTTTCATCTGATGGCAGTAAAAATCGTACTATGCTTTGCCTGTCGGCGTTTTGTACAAAATGTTGTTTAACTACATAAAGTTTTTTTCATCTAACACAACCATAGCCGATGTGAGCCACCAGATAAAATATTCACGTGTGTACCACCAGTGCTACACGCCATCCTCAATTTGTTGATTTAAATAAAAACTAGAAATGTAAGGCTTGAAGGACCTTCAAGATAAAAGATGAGTATTTTGCTTAGAAAATCATTTTTTTAAAGTGTTACTTCCTAAGGTTAACGAGGAATTAAAGATATCAATGAATTATTTTATAAAAGGGAAAACTCTGTTTTTGAAATTCATATAAACACACAATTATTAAAAAGTTGAAATCTTTATCCTTCTCCCTTAAAAAAAGAAAATATTTTTAATAATTATACAAAACAATTAAAGTTATTCCACTGAAAACCGTAAACTTTTATTCATCAATATTACCAGATAAATTACCAAATATAATTTAATATTTTAAAGGCTGATCGTACATATATGTATATCCTACAAGGACAAAACAAATAATTTTATTACAAGTTATCTTGCTATTTTGAATTTTAGTAGCATATCGCCTCAAGTAATTGAAATTTATAGAGCATAACTTTTGCAAAAGTTTATTCAAACTTTAATAATAGTTTCTGCCCTTCGAAGAAAATCATGCCAAAACGAAATGGTCAATTTTGTCTTCAAAATGGTAGTCTGATTGAAAAACATTTCTCAGAGATTTTAAGAATTATTACAATTAATTTATAGTGTTCCATAGGAAACTATCATATCATAATATTTCAGAAGTTTTCTTGAGGTTAAAGTTTCACTTATTTTACAGAGAAATCTATTTAAGTTTTAATATTTCTATTATTACTAGTATTGTCAATTATGTACTATCCAAACTTCAGAGAATGTTAAAATTTTGATATTTTTGACAGAAAATATTATTGTTAAGTGATACATAGCAAAAAAGTAAGTAAACCGCTAGGTATGAGGGATGAGTATACTCGTCATGAAAAAAGTACACAGAAATTTATGTTATGACGAGTATATTCATCATGTAAAATAAATATAGTGACAATTTAGAGTAGAAATTGCCAATTTTAGTAAAAAATAAAATATATTCGAAAGAGATGCTTTAAGATGGTTGAAATATTTTGAGGCCAAGTCGAAGTAAAAGGAACTAATAAAAGTTTTCTAAATAAAATTATTTGATAAAAACCGGATATTATAATATGAATTGTTTTTCATTATTGTTATTACAGATTCAATTATGGATTCATATATTATATTGAACTATGCAATAAGTGGCGTACCTGGTACTTAAAAATAAATAATGATCCTTTGTTATCTTTGTTAGTTTGGCATTCTTTTAAAACTAAAAAGGTTACCCATAAAAAGAGTGGAATGTATTACAACATTAATATATAAAATTATGATAATGAAATGATAGTATAAAAAGGAATTTTTATATTCATGATGACAATATGGTAGAAATAGAGGAATCACTGATACGAACACAAAAATCTGAAGTATTTTTTGACTACATTAGGAAAATTGATAGTGTGGACATGAATGTTGAATCATGCCAAATTTAAAGTTTTGTTTTTCTTTTTCAACACTTTGAATGCTACGCTAATTTTATATGGCTTGCTTGTCTGACCTAAAATGAATGAATGATCTTGTATTCTTTGGTCATCGGTGATCCCCCGTTTCGCTATGAACAAAATTAGGGCTGGTGCCGTTCACCCCGATGGCATTCAAACGTGTTAAAGAAAAACAAACAAAATCATTAGTTTTAATGTTAACTACTGTAAAATTATTATTAAGATAAAATTTCTTACCTTTATCATCACAATTAATTTCTGAACAATTATTTGTTTGGTTAGCTAATTTTTCAAGTATATAAAAATTAAATTAATAATAATTTTCTAATATTTTAAGGAAAAATTTATTTAAAAAACAAGTAGAATAGTTAATTATTCAGTAGTCATATTCATAAAATAATATAGCTAATATTTCAATTTAAGACTGTATGGAATTTTTGCTGTAACTAAAAATATTTACTATATTTTAAATTAAAACACCCAATATACTATCTATACACATATATATATATGCATATATATGTATATATATATATATAAATTCCAATATTTTATTCACACTTTACTTAATAATTTTTTAAACAGTAAAATATTTCCATGAAGTTTTTTTTTTAGGTTTGAGCATAAAATTTGACTTCTTCACTTTTTAATTTCCCTCGTTGAGAATTATGCTGTTTATTTGAATTACTGTTAGTTTTTTCATAAGTTTCTATCAATTTTTGTTCCATAATATCTAATTCATTGTTTATGTATATCTCATTATTCTGTTTTGTTATTTCATCATAACATTTTTCAATTGTATCATTTTCTTCAATATTTTTAGTAGAATTACTATTAGAATCATAAACTTTGTTCATGTTAAAAATTTCCTCTTGTGGATCATTATCATTTTCAATATCATCATCATCATTATATCCATTAGTATCATTCAAATTTATTTGAAGTGTTGTTGGTAATGTAGACGATTTTTTAGATTTTGTAGCTAATTTATTGTATCTTACCCCAGTATGAGATCGACTATTGCATCTTCTTGATATTAAGCTATGTCGCTGAAAATAAAACATAAAGTTGATATATGTGGAAATTTTAAATGATTTTCATCAATTTATCAGAGCAATTGTATAATTAATCTCTTAAAATAGCCAATATTTAAGGTTTTAATCAATTAAAGATGTTGATATTTTGGCTAATATATGAATAAAAAGTGAACCTCTGGGAAATTATAATTTTTTATGGTAAATAATTCTAATTTTATTTCCAAAAATATAAGAAATTTAATCATATTTCTGAAATTCTTTTATGAATTTGGATTTTTTTATAATCAAAGTTTTGATATAATTTAAAATTGTAAACTATAAAAATATGAGTAAATTATTTGAAAAAACCAAACCTGTAATGTGGCAAAGATGACTGCGAAAATTGTTATTATAAGAAGGCATACAGCAATTGATATGGCTGTTATAGTTGTAAGTGGTGATCCAATATTTGATAGAAAGCCTTCACTTCCGTATACATCTCTAGTTCCAAAACTATTACCAACATTTCCAAATTGTGGTTCAGCATTTATAGCTATTCTTCTTTTGCCAGCCGGTGAGGCATTTATACATCCACCTGAAATATTATTATTTAATATTTTTTAAAGTATTAATGCGCTCTTTTTTATTGTTATTGTTTTTACAAAAAAATACAAATTTATACAACGTGTTCAAATTAAATATTTTATGTATATTACCTGTATCCTTGTCACAATTGCAACAAGATTGATTTTCTAAATGTGAATCAATTGGACAACAAGGCACACATTGGTTATTTAAACGATCTAAATGCAATGGAAGAGCACAAGCTTGACATGAATATTGTCCTGGACCGCTACAAGACTGACATGATTCATGACAAGTTTTACATGTATGTGTTGGAGCATCATAAAATTGTGATCCTAAGCATTCCATACAAAGTCCACCATCTAACATAAAGTGTGATGGACAAGATGTACATGAGAGTGGGCCGGCTTCTGTTGGTTGAAAAAATTTTTTTTAAAAAAAATTAATAAAAAAAAAAATCTTTAATACTAGTTTTGATTTCAAAGGTTTTTGAGTATTTTGAATAAAATAATTGCAAGACTTTAGTTTGATTATGACATTTCAAAATTTTCTGTAATTTTGGTATTAGCTGAGTAGGAATTTTTGTTCTAGAATGGTCACTATTAGCCTTGATTTATATCAATATTGAAGGCATATAGAGCATTATTTGCCTTAAATTTAATTCAATTGTACTACCGGAAGACCACATTGTCAGCAAGTTGAAAAACCGGATTACAAATCTATGAGAAAATTTAACTACAGATATTTTGGGGAAACTAATTAATAGTATACCGAACAGGATTATACTTAAAAATATGGGCAAATGTAATTATTGTTAGTTATCAAATAGAGTTATTAAAAAAATTGAAATGAGTTTATAGCTATTTTCAGGTTAAGAGTAAGTATTTATTCACAAAACCTGTTTAAAGTAAATACCCATACACATACATAGAATTAATTACCTGGAAAGTATAAATCAGGTAAAAGGTAATATAACCTGATAAAAGATTTTTACTTTAAAATCAAATATGTATATGGAACAACCCAGGAAAAATATCTAAAGTCTAGTTATTTCCAACAGTGTAAGTGTCTAAAATAGTCCTCTATGAAAACTGAAAAAGGTAGTAATCAGATAAAAAAAATATTCTGCCCCAAAATTTAATCTCAACCCAATATTAAAAATAATACAACACGTTGGTTTCATCATCAAGATGTGTACGCCTTGAAATATTTGATAAAAAAAAGAAACTAATAAATAAAGCTAAAGTTTTAGTAATTACTCTCTGATATGATTCTTTCAACAGGACATTAGCCCTAAAGTCACTAACATAAAAGCAAAATATTTCAATATGATAATATCTTTTAGATGAAGAAATTTGATTAGCAAAAAATATCAAAGTTAACATAAAAAAGGTAAAAACATCTTCAGACATCTAAATTTATAAATTCAGATTTTATTTTCATCTGAGTTCGATTAAAAATACTTTATAATTATTGAAAATGAAGTGTATACAACAAGTTCATAGTTCAGGAGCTGTCTGAATTCATTGAAATTATTTACTAAAAGATTTTATATATCGATAAAATGTGTAAAAGTTGCAAAAGTTTTTTTTTTTGTTAATGAAGTAGTATAACTTAGGATCCTTCTATAATATTGAGTGTCATTGATTTCTTTATTAAATTTAAGTTACTACAATTTTATTTATTATGCATAAGAAAAATCATTTTGGCCCATACTTCTACATGAGATAACATTCGACAAATTTTAAAATTATTTTGAGTATTGAAACAAAAATTATTAATTACAGTGAATTCTTTATAGTTTTATATAATTTATTAAAAGAAATAACAACTTTTTGTAGTTATATAATTTAATGGTAAAAAAAGAACCAAGAAAAAAATGAAGAAGATCAAGATGGTTCCCCTTATGTTTCTAAAGTATCTTTAAGGGATAATAGAATATGATATACTCGAACAGGTTATTTTTAATAGAACTTAAAACAATAAGAACTCTTCATTGTTATAACAATGTTGATTTCTACATGCTTAAGGGTTAATATACTTAAAAGTCCTTATATTCTAAAGTAATGTAGTTTTTTTTTCTTATAAATGTTGACTAACAATATGTTTATTCATCATTTAATGATTAATTACTTATAAGAAAACTTGTATTATAAAGTGGATTAGAGGCTATAATTTAATAGATAGATTCCTTGAAGGTAGTTAAATTTTTCAGATTTTAGTAATTTTAAAATTAAATCAATTCTAAAAACATCTTAAAAAAGTGTCTTCCTTCATTATGAAACAATTTATCTATTGTAATTACTTAATATAAATTAAATTATTTTAAATTTGTTAATTACTATTTTTCAATGGAAAAAAATATATTTCATACCATTACATGTTTTACAATAATGATGACATTTCTGGCATCCAAATTTTGATTTATAAAAACCTTCTGGACATTCTGGATGGCATTCACCACCAGCTAATTGCCAATCCTTAGGGCACTGGACACATTGATCACGACGTGGTCCACTACAAGTATGGCAGCTTAAATAGCATTTGGCACACGTTCCACGGTCACTATAATACCTGATATAATAAAAATATATCTATATACATACAAATAGTAATTTTGGTTTTCAAATCGAATTTTGATTTATATTTGAAATTGTACAATAATGAAAAGAAAAATATCAATTTTGTTGTTGTTAAAAAAAAAAAAAAAAAAAAAACAAAACATTTAAAACGTTGAAACAAATTCAATTACCCATCAGCACAAGTTGTCCTGCATTCTCCACTTTGTAATTGAAGTCCCTTAGAGCATGTTGTACAATTCATACGTGATACGCATTGGATACATGTATGAAGGCATTTTGCACATATACCAGCTTCTATATAATATCCTTCATCACAATTGCTTACACATCTATTCGATTGTAATAAAAGACTTGGCTGACATGTTAAGCAGTTTTCTTCGGTTGGTCCATTACATAATTCACATGTTGAGTGACAAGAATGACAGTGACCATTATCGTAATATTCAGCTAAAATATAGGAAAATTTGGAAAAAACCAAAAAAAATTTACAAATTACATCTTGTATAAAGGGATTAAACATTTTTGAGTTTGTTTTATGCACAATTTCAGTTTTAATTACAATCTCTTTTTTTTTTTGTCTGTATAAATCAAACGATTAATATATTTATTACGTTAATAAATGATAAAGCATTTATTTTTAAATTTCTAAAATAATTAACAAAAATAATAATCGATCAAAAATAAAAATTCTTTTGTCAATATATATAAAAATGGAAAAACAGGAGAAAAAAATATAATAATATAAATAACTTACATTCATCACAATTATCACTTCCTTTTGGTATGCATTTTCCTTTTTTATTCCGCATCCAGTTATCCTTGCATGTTAAACAAAATCCATTAGTGCTACATGTTGCACAACCCATTGGACATGCCACACACTCTTGTCGTTTTTTGTCACTATAGAATCCATCCGGGCAAGCATTTAAACATTTTCCATCGAAAGCAAAACGTCCAGAACGGCATGTTATACATTGGGTTTCTGATGAACCATTGCATGTAGAACAGGTTGAATGGCAGCCAGCACAGCTGTTTAAGTAAAATTGTAAATTATTGCTGACTATATTGGAAGAGATATGTAAAAAAAAACAAACTAACAAATATAAATTGTAATTTAAGAAAACAAATACAAAAACTTAATTCAGGATATATATATATATATATTATGTATGTATGAACATATGTTCAAATATCCATATCAATGCAGTTAAAATAAGACTCTTCGGAATATTAGAAAAAAGGATATGTAAATGTTTCTATAGATATATATAAAATTCAATGGTACCGGAAACTATTCTCGGTAAAATTTGTTATGCGTCTGGGATTGGTGGTTGGAAAACTTTTTGTTATATTCTTTGTTGGTTTTCTTTAATTTTTGTGTGCTATGCTTTTTCAGTTTTTGCTTATATTTTGGATTGTTTAAAATCGGCTTAAATTTTTATCCTTTTATTTTGATTTATTTGATATTAAGTGTTTTCTTAATGGATTATTGTATGAAATTGACAGTAAAAGTGGGTTTTTTTTTGTTGTTATCAGATCAAAAATGTTTGAATTTTAATCGTTTTTAATTTTTGTCGTGAAGTAATGTTACTTAATTTATTCTAACTTCTATACAAAACTTAATATATAAATTTATCGATTCTATTGAATGTACAAAAATATTTAAAAATCCTCCTTTTCTTTTTCAAAGGGTGATTTATTATTTGATTATAGGTCGTTGTATAAGTTTCTATATTGAATATAAAACTCAATGAAAGAGGTTTAGCACTATTTCTACCAAAAGTGTTAAAAGACACCTTTTAAAACTTTAACTTGAAGTTTATTTTCTAAATTTCATCTTTTTGTCATCCTAGCTCTAAATCTAATGATGTCAACGTGTTTCCAAATTTGGGAAAAGACAAAATGAGAGCGGCATCATTTTGATTGGATGAGTCTATGGTTTGAAAATCATGGAATTATTTACTGGCAGTGGCAGAAAATGTTACTAATTAGTTTTTACCTGGCAACTAAACTTTTTTAGTTGGGAGAGAACTACCAAGATTTGGGAAAATACAAAGGGATAAAATGAAATGCTTCTCAGTGTATTCTTTTGTAAAAAGTGGGGTATTCGACATTCTGTGATAGTCCAAGAAGAAATAAATGCAAAACAGAGCATAAAAATGCAAGAAAGTTAAAAAATATGAAGGAAAAACTTTAAAATATTTTATATTTAGCGTTTTACACTAAAAAAATAAGTTTTTCATTTGCAAGCTTTACATATAATAAACAAAAGTTTAATGTATTAAATATAATTTCTTGATTAATGAAATAAATATACAAGAAAAAAAACAAAACTTCCTGGGTATTGAGTTAAAAATATGCAAATTATTTATTGATTTTTTTTGCTATTTAATGAAATATTTCGTTAAATAAATAAATATAGCCCTTATAAAATCATTTTTCTTTTCATATTACTGTTAAATAAAGCGATAAACTACAATAAATTCCAAGACCATCTTCATCAGAATGCTGTAATTGATGGGGTCGTATTATACCAGCAATTTTTGTTAGAATATATAGAATACTATCAAACACGTGAGAAAGGTACCCAATGATTCAATGGTTAATGTGAAGCAATAAAAATGTTCACCCTAATGGAGTCATAAAGTCTCCATTATAAGCAAATAATCTTTAATAACATTTTGTTTGTTTTATCATGTAATGCGTGACCAGCCTTGTAAAAGGCCGGAAGTATTATTTACAGTCTCAACTAATTTGTATTGTACCAATAACATTTTGTTATTGTTTTTTTTGTTGGTTTATTTAGAAAAAATGTAAGTAAATGGTATTAATTTATATGTCAACATATATATATATATATATATATATATATATATAAGGGATGTAGTAGATGGATGATGGGATCACCTATTCAATTATTACTTGGCTTGATATTATTTAATAGCTTAATTTAGGATATGAGTTATGTAATAAAAAAATTAGACAAGTATATAGATTGTAATTAGAATGAGATTATTTGAAGTACACAATTCGCCGTCATATAGATTATTTCTAGAAGACTTTTCCACGTAATACAAAACTGAAAATTTAAAGGATTACAAAGAATTTTTTTTGTTTAAAATTGAATTCCACTTAAAATTTTTGTTTTAGTTTTCAACATTTTTTCCTTTTTCTTAATTTTTCATAAAAATAAATTTAAAAAAATTACTAGATCCCAGAGTTTTTTATTGTTTTGATGATGTAAGTAAGTTAAAAGTTACGTTTGAGAATCATTTAACTTTTATACGAAATAATCATCGAGCCAAATGATGTCTTTCATATAATTTCAATATACTAATTTATAGAGCATAATTACAGCGACTTAAATAAATGTATAAAATATTTTCTGAAATAAGAAATACAAAAAAAAAAGAAGAAGAAAACATTAACAAATTTCTATCATAGTGTTAAGCTTTGATGACAAAAAGGTATTTGATTCTTGCTTAGATAGCATTGTCTATTATATTATTATTGAATCATCTGCAAAAGTCCTAACAAGTATGTAATTTTATACTAAAATTAAATATTATTTGTCAAAGGAAGTGGTTCTATATGTTCTATGATGTTTCCGAATTTAAAAGATAAAATAAATATGAAATATTTATTCCTTTTCTGTACAAGATTCTTATAAATATGTATATGTGGGAGAAAAAGACTTGAATTGTTTTTAGAATAAAAGAAACTTTATTTTTGGTTTAGAAATATATATGTAGAAAAATTTTTCATTGTTAAATAATGTGTCCTCTTTCTATTACGAGATACTGAACTTAAGAATTGTAACTAAAAAAATAAAAACTATAGAACATTGGACAGAGAAAAATGTATTATCTTAAATCATAGTTAAACCATTTATTTGGAATGAAAAAAAAAAAAAAATTGATGAAAAATTAGCTAGAAATATTTTTTGAAAATGTTTTTTTTTTTGGTACCTTTTACTTTTAATCAAATTTATTATATAATTAAAAACAAAGAGTAATTATAACTTTCTGACTTCTGTCTGTTTTATATAATTTTCTTTCTAAATTAATTAAGGGTAGACTAGAGCTTCATTTCAACTTTTTAAAATTCTCTAACAACTTCTTTAAATATTTAGTACTTAATCCTAGAAGTACAAAATATTTTCAATCTACTCCATATTTAAATCAATCATTAATTGATTCTGAGAAATAAGATTAGGAATAAAAATTAAGACGTAAGTTATTTCATAAACGAGTAGAAATATATATCTGGTCATGAAAACCATTTTTCTTTTAACTTGTAAAAAAAGTTACCTAATAGAATGCTCTAAAATAATTTTTCAATAAAATTATTATAGAAAAAAATCTGTCGATAAGCACAATAGAAATTTTTTAATAAATAAGAAAAGTTAAAAAATAAAGCATTTTAGATTTTCATTTTAAAAACTATTGTTGTTATTTCTAGTTAATAGTGTAGTTAAAAACAAATTCTTAGGACTTTATTTATTCATAAAAATATTAAATTTTTCTTTTCAGTTATTAATATATTTCCAATTATTTTATATTAATGTATTTTTTCAAACAAATGCCATCATCTAATATAAAACATAAATTATGATACTATCGCTTTCCAATTTCTTCATTTATCCTAATTGATTTTTACCATTAATTAAAAAAATCTAATTAACAATTAATTATTTGCATTTAATATTTCTAATTACTTACTTATAGTCCTCTGTTTCATATGTTTGTTGTGGACATGATGAATAACATTTATGATCATACATAACCAAATGATGGTCACAGCTTGTACAGTAATCTGGTCTATCCTGACATGAAGCACAATTTGCCTCACAGGGAACACATGTTTTATTGTCGTAATCTATAAATGATATTAATCGGTTAATTAGATTTAACAGTAAATTTTATATATGTATATATATATATATATATTTAGTACATATAATAACTTACTCTCATAATATCCTTCAGGGCATATTTGTAGGCAAACAGCTAAATCGGTTACATGTAAATGGGCTGGGGCACATGTTAGACAACTATCTTGACCAGCACCCGCACAAGTTTCACAAGATTCATGACATGGCCAGCAAACTCCACCCTGATTTGGAAAACTACGTGGTGGACATCTACTTACACAGGTACTATAATTTATTTGAATATACATAAATAAAATTATTGCCAACAAAAAAAATAAAAATATAATGAAATTTACTTATCAAGACGATAGTGTTTACAGGCAACACATTGTGTTGGTCCTCGTCCATAACAACCTTGTGTATCACATTCAGGATCACAATCATGTAAAACAAGTTTATTATTTGAATCTGCCATAACATTTTGACGTTGTGGTGTCGGTATATTATGTCCATCTATAGTTGATATTGATTTTTCAGGACTACTACCAGCACCAGTAAAGACATTTTGATAATTAAGATATCCAGCATATGGATATGTATTATAAAATGTTTCTGATGGCTGATTAAATTCTGCATTAGTTGGAAAAACAAATGGATTAACACGTCTTAATCCAGGCTGTTCTTGTAAACCATTTTTAATACGAATTGGATTTACTTGAGTTCCATAGAATATAAGCTGCCATTTTAATAAAACACCAAATTGATTAACTTGACGTTGTCCACCATTTATAATTTGTAATGTCCAACGTCCTTCAGCTTTTTCACCCCAAAAATGAACACTTAAAAATGGCCAATCATCAAAATTTGCCCTATCAACATCACGTGGCCTTTCAAATAAAAGTGTACTTGTAGTGCCCATTGGTGATGTTAATAAAATTCTTAAATTTCCACGTGGAAAAAAACGTAATGTAATTTTACATTGTACATGTTCAAGATATCGAACCTCATTAATAGTACCAGCGCATCCATTCACATCCATATGAGTTTGTAATGTATAACCACATGTACCTTCAATTTGACGATTTTCACTATTTTCTCGTGATTTACAAATATGTTGTGATGGAACTGTTGTCCATTGTTCAGCTAAGCTAACCATTGCTCCAGCATCCATGAGCCCATATCCAAATTTATGACTATATTTTCTTTTAACACCATTTAATATCCAACCAGTTTCTTTTTCAAGTGGTTCTGGCCTTGATGTCATAACTACCAAATATTGCATATCACGCCATGTCAATGATGGATTTGCTTCAAGAGCTAGAGCACATATACCAGCTGCTAATGGTGCTGAAGCTGATGTTCCAGTATGTTCGACAGTACATATATGATCAGGACGTAAAAGTCCATCCATATCAACAGTTGCAACACTTTTATCATGGCCAGGTGTACCAGAACTATATGTTGTAGCCAATGTTGATGAACATTCTTCTAGATACCATGGTTTAAACCTAATTTTTATGAAAATAAAATTTTCTTTCATTTTTCACGTTAATAATAATTAAGATAAGGAAATTTGACTGAAATTATTTTAAAAAGAGGATTAAATAGCTTGTCCTTACATTTATTGAACTATTTTTATCGCCCAGATATTAAATAAAAGAGTAAAGAAAACTTGTTTGGATATGGATAAATAAATATTAGTGCATTTTTATAATGCAAGTCGACCATAGTTTTTAATAAGTTAAAAATTAACGTGTAATAAATTTTTATTAATGAACTATTGGTATTGGTTTTGAATATGTTATCTTTATCTTAAGAAATTTAAAAGCTTTTTTTTCAATAAATCTATTAAATTAATATCGATAGATTTCTACGCGTATTATATCAAAAGTGTATTTATACCCTTAGGCTGTGGGTACAAGCGTTTAATGAAATTTACAATTTTTATGGGATTGAACGGCATTTGCCACGAAAATGTATTGCCAAATGGTAAATGGTTCAATCGCACGATCAAAAATCAATTCCATACTGTTATTATTAAAATAATATTCAAATTAATTTATTTGTTTAGTGTGCTGCTGGCTGAAATCAACAGCACAGTATGTCTTATTCAAAATAAAATTAAATGCAACTAATTTTGATGGGCCATTCGTAATTTATTCATGATACCCAGAAAATAAATTGTTATATAAATAGAAAATACAAAAAACTATACAAAATAATATTTAAATAAAGAAAAAGAAACAATTAAATGAATGTCGTTTATATTTTGCAACTATCCAAGATTGTAATAAAAATGTCAGGATAAAAAAAAACTCATTTAAAAATGATTATATGTATATGAAGTCTCATCAGTTACAAAAAAAAATTAAATTTAAAACAAAATCTTAAAATCCTTATTTCATTTTACAAGAACGATATTACAAAGACGAAAGGAATTTCCATTTGTTGATTAAACAATAGCTTCATTTAAGTCAAAAACATTTTGAAAATCAAACATAACAAAAGAAGTTTCGTTTTAAATAAACTTTTTTATGGTTCAAGTAAATTGTACGAAAAAAAAAAAACGAATGCAAATAATCAAATCGAGTTAAAAGATTAGTTTAAAAAATGTTCAAAATTTTTCTTTAATGTTTTTTGTAAATTTTAATCCACTACAAAATTTACATTTAATATTAATATATGACAAATGAAAAACAATTTCTTTTTGGGATAAAACTTTGTATTAAACAAAAATCAACAGAAAAAAAATATATAGTATAAGGACTATAAGGACTTAAAGTTTCAGCAAAAAACCATGATAAAATTGAGCACTTAAGTTTTATATGGATAGCAACAATATGAACATGTTCGGATAAAATTTGAAAAAATAAAAAAATAAAAATATATTCATACGAACATATAGATTTTTATTGAATTAAATAAAATTGATGGATAATACTTACCCTGCCTGTGTAGCACTCGATATTGAAAGAGTAAAAATTGAGTTGGTATATCCATCACAATTGCATGAATCTGTATAACGTCCTCCATTACCAGATGCCCAGACAAATATAGAACCTTTTCCCTGGCGTCCACTTGTAACACCATAAATGAAAGCACGTCGTGCTAATGGACCTGGGCCATCGACAGTACAGCCATCATCTTCAGGTCCCCAGGAAGCACTATATATATCAATATGTTGTGGATATAAGCTTAACGCCTTTGCCTCTACTGCATCGTTAACAATTCCATCCAGCATACGGACACCTAGTATATTTAGATATATATATATATATATATATGTATATGTATATAAAGGTGAATAAAAAAGTTATTTAAATTAATAAACATTTAATATAGACTTAAATTAACCAAAAGTTGAATTTAAACCATAAAATTAACTTAAAAAATCACTCTAGAATAATTAAATCAAATAACATATTTTTGGTTTTGAAAACATTATCCTTTTCTATATAATTTCAGATTTATGAACTCATTAAAGTATTATTTCTCTTTTTAAAGAAGCTATGATTGTACTCAAAATTTTGTGGTCTAAGAATTTATTAGAGACATAGCTGAAATTATCAAAATTCAGTATACGTTATGAAAGGTAAAAGGATGGGAATGATATAGGGTAGGTGAGTAGCTATAATGATAAAGGAGAGTATATATATATATATATATATATATATATGAGACTAGGATAAAATGTTTGCCAGTATCATATTTCAGCTAAAGTAAAAGAGAATCTAGAAAAGGGGTGATTTGAGTAGAAAGGATTCTGTCATTAAATTAATTATATCTTTTGGAAAGTAACTAGAGTATCTTTCTTAGAAATGTGTTCAATTTAAGGCGCCAAGTTTATTTCAAAGTGTCGGACACTTGACACCCCTTATACGTGTTGAAATGTAACAAAGGAAAATCTATTTTATAGATACCAAATGAGCTCAAATGAGCTAAAATCATGATATATCCAATTCTATCAAAGTGGTATTCTGGTAGTCTGGTACCAATTCAAAATATAATTAAAATTTACTAACAATTTAATACAATCACATTTTTGATTATAAATATTAAAATAGTCAGGTTGGTGATTGATAAAATACAAATAAAATTTTCTTTTCATTATAATTTATTATTGACGAATCTAATGAGGACAATTTCGATTTGAAAAATTAATTTTTGAAATTTTTATTTAATTTTTTAGGGGTTTTTTACCTAAATTATTATGGGAAATGTTAATCAAGCTTACAAAGTATTGAAAAGTTGTATCCATTTTATAATTTTTATTTATTTTTTTACTTTATAAACATTTTTTTATCTGTTTAAAAAGATAAATTCAGTTAAATTTTTTCTGTATTTATATTCATGCCTTTAATATTAGTTAAAGTTTCATTACATTTGAGGTTTCTCAAAAATCTTTGGCTTCATTTTCAGGTGTTAAATACCAGAAATTAGTAAGACAAAGCTAGTCATTGATCCTTATAGTTAATTGATTGGATTAATCAACTCTTGCTCATCTTGTATCTCCTAGCCCTCTTTGTACACCATACACTTAAGAACTGCCTAGACTTTTTTGATTGAACGTGCCTGTGTTTTTTTCGTATAATGACAGATGGCAAGATCCGAACAAAATATGATTTCATCACGAGTGTGATATCTGTAGATGAATTGCTTCAATTTTGGCAAGCATTGAATAATATAAACTTCAGCATTTATCGCTTTGGCTTTATTTGTGCGAAACATCTCTCAAAAAAATGGCTACCTACACTAACACCTTTGGCTGAAAATTTGATTTTAAACATATTTAACTTTGTTTAGTGTTGTTTCAATGTTATCAGTGTGAAAACCGTGATTGCCGCTCAATTCATGGTGCGAAAATTTGAAGTACGATTCATTATCCAAAATGATGAAATTTTCATTCGCAAGGTGTTTACGTTGAAGTGCACGGCAGTATTTTGGTATTTTTTCAAGTTGCTTTGCTTTATATTTTGCTGCTCGCTTACGTTTACAATAAATAATTTTGGTTTTCTTCAAAATCTTGTAATCACCAGACTTTGAAATGCCAAATTTTCGTGCTAATTTGCGTGTTGATTGACCAATCATATTCTTAGCACTTGACGTTATTCTAGCACATAATTTTGTTGGGCGACCAAGTATAATTTTATTTTGTGGTAGTTTTTCATCACGGCAGCCCTTTGATAAACAAAAAGTAGTCACACGTGAGATAGGCTTCTCTTGGAAGAAATCAAGAATTTCTCTTGTAATAAGTTGTCCGAACAGATTGGCGAAAGATTTACGTAAACCAAGCTTGTACGACATTTTGAATAGAAACTGCTGCGCAATTTGGGTCTGCTAATTCCGTAGGAGCACAGTTAAGCATGGCAAGTGCATTGATTGACATTTTTGTGTTTGTATATATGCAGCCAAATCAACGTTTGAAGTTAGTCTGAATGTTTGTTGGACATACATATGTGAGAATTCCTTTTAATATTCATTCGAAATTTTAACATACATATCTTCTTGTAAACAAATAAAAAAAATTATAATTTAAATATAACAGTATATTTCTTTTAATTTGAAACTTGCAATGGAAATCGAAAATTATTGATATTTCTTTTGATTTTGAAATAAATCTCATATAATTGAATGAAATAAGATTTCTATACGATGTTACTGTTTAACTATCAGAAAAAAACAACTCAAAAATAAATACATATTGAGAAACATATAAATTTTAAGTTTTTCAAAATATCCCGGCCACGCTTGACTGAGGCTTGAATGGAATGCAAGGTAAAGCAAAAAGGTACATTTGTAATGTTTTTAATTTTACAACACTCCCCATGAGCAATATTTTTTGTAATTCAATTATTATCCGTCTGGATATAGAAATTGTTTTCCTATTAAATGTACAAAACGAACATTATAGTTATTGATGTCAAAAGCAAGACACACCATTTAAAAGATTAACCCAGAACTTTGTTGATGGTAATTAAAAACGCTAATCAAAATAAGAATTGAAGATCTCTTTAATTAAAATAGTAGAACCATCTATAATCTAGAAATGATGATATTTTCACTTTTGGAAAATCTTTACAAGATTGTGACCTCTACAAAGTTGCTCTATGTTACTTTTATTTGCTAGTTGTACAGTTGTTAGTTGCTAGCGTACTTTTGCGTAAGTTTTGTTGGTTTTCAATTTCACAATGTGATTATAAATGACAGACCAATTTTTAATATTAGTCCATCCAGTGTTATCTTTGTCAGATAAAATTATCTGATGGTCTGTCTATTATCTGGTGTTTTTGATTTCCTGATTATCCTTACGATAGAAACAATATAAGTGAGTGAAATGATTTTGTGGTTGCCTAAAACTAAGTTACTTGAGTATTATTAAAGAATGTGAAAAAAACAACTTGTATATTATATTTCCATATTAATTATGAATAGTCGTCTTCGGAGAAATATTTTTCCTTTTGAGTAGATATTTTCATGACTACCATTTTAGTAATCTCCTTTAAATTGTTTTATATTTGAAGAAATTCTGTAAACATTTATTTAAGGTAAGAAAGTTCTTCTAAGTTTTTTGTAAAATTGAGTTTTGCATAATTATGCTTCTAAATGTCTTAAGAACCACTGGCTGCAATTTCATTAGAATCTGAATTTTTAAAAAAATTCGCAAACAAAAATCAATTTACGATTTTTTAAAGTTTTGATGAAATTTCCAAATGAATTTTTGAGCTAAAAAAACTACATATTTCGAATTTATTTCTTAAACTATTTTTTCATTATGTTCATAATTTTGCTATTCGTAATTATTATGGTCATAATTATTATGTTCATAAATGAATATTTAAAGTAAATGACATTAGTTAAATCAAAAACCAATTTCAATTTCCAAAGAAAGTTTTGACTAGAAAACCGTTTCTAAATTAATACATGAAATCATTTTTTCATTTATTCATTTATAATTATTAACAATAAAAAATTACTATTCAGGTAATATCAAAATTAAATAATACCCTTAAATGCGATCAAAAATGATATTATAGTATCTCAGGACTTATTACTACATCGATTATATTTTTTGTTCTAAATTCTTGTCTAACTCACTTGGAATAAGAAAATTTATTTACTTTGATATTATCAATCCTGATTATTTCATATGAGATATGATGTCTTTTTTCCCTTTATTTCAGGATACATAATAAAAATGTGCACATTAAAATGAAATATTTTTTGTAATAATTTTTAGATTGCAACATTAAAATTTCTTCTTCTTGTCAGAATATCATCAATTTTTAGTGAAAATGTAAAATATGTTGTATTGTTGTATTATTTTTACATTTAGCGACATAAATGAATCAATAGAGTAAAATTTAATACTGGTAAAACAAAATTTTTTTATACCCTTCAAATAGAAGTTAAAGCTGATATAAAAATTCCAACGTGATATATTGTTTTTAATAAAGACACTTCAGATAGAAGTGGGCTATACTTAAATTCACTATAAATTTAATACATAAATGGATGTTTATAATATATTAGTGTATAATACTACTAACAAAATGAATTTGAAATGAAAAATGTTTCTTAAAGAGAATACAGGTACCAGTTATCCTATATATCATTATTCACAATATTTTTTACTTAAGATATGAGGTGTTTTATGTTTAGTTTCACTTCTAAAGTAAATCACTGACAGATTTTCTAAAAGCTAAAATTTATAACATGACAAATAAATCCCCAAGAGATTTTAAACAGATTTTTTGTTGGTAGGACAAAGTTTTGAAAAAAAAAAAAAATAAATAAATTAAAAAATAAAATAAATAAATGAAAACATATTTTAAAAAAAAATGAATACTCACCACCAATACTTGCATTATATGCTACACCAACACCACAAATATTATTAAATGCGGCTGCCGCTACTTCACCAGCGCATCTTGTACCATGTTTATTATCTCCATTATCCCGTGGCATAGGATCTGAATCATTTCCATTAATATCATATGAAGCTCCAGGATCCTGTTAAAAAGAAATAGAATTCACTGTTTAAAATATTTAACGTTATAAAAAATTCAAACTAAGAAATCAATAAATAAATATTTTATAATTATTCCAAAGTATTAAAAAATTTAAAATTTTAATACTAAAAGTAAATTTATTTATCATTTTTGAGTATAATTTATTTGTAAATTAGTTTTAAATAAGCAAACAAAAAATAAATTCGATGCATGGACAGCAGATCTTTTTAATTTTACTTAATTTTAATTTAATTAAAATTCGACATTTTTAATTTTTCTTAAAGTCACTAAATAAAATTATTTTATAATTTCTACTGTCTATTCCTTTAAGGAGATAAAAGAAAAATTTCACTGTATTTTGAACAAAATTAAAAGGAGTGCGTTATCATTCTTGTATAGCCTTCAAAACTCTTTGGTTATCTTTTAAATATTTGAATAGAATGTAAATTGTTAAAGTTTTACGTTAAGTGAACTTAAATGTTCTAAGAGCTGTTCTATTTCTTTTTACTTGTAAGGGAACATGTTTTGAATATAATTATTATGAATGGAGTTGTGCTTCCACAAGAGGTGCTTAGCTCAATACTTAAATTTGCAAAGTACAAGCATAAACTGTTAAGGTAAATTCTAAAAGAAAAACTCTGTTTTTAAATTGTTAAAAGGAAGAGTTAAACTTCCATCAAAATTATTTGCATTATTCAATTTGCTTTCATTTAAAATGCTCATCTTTTTCTAACATTACATTAAAAGAATCCAGGAAAAAGAAAGAACTATACAAATATGTAGTTATCTAATCATATCTTAAGCTTATTTAGTTATATTAATTTTAAAGTTGAGGAGATCAATAGTGGTAACAAATCTTAAAAGACAATGCTTAAAAATATCAAAAGAGAGTTGAAAATAGTAAATATTTTATTTAGTTCTGAGATTGATTTTTTTCTTATTAATAGTAAAAAATTTAATAAAAACATTTTGAATAAGTATCGATTTGATTTTTAAAATAAATGGCATCAGTTTCAAGCGGTGCTTGTTGATATGTAAGAAAATTAATGCAATAATTGCAGTAGTGCACTATTCCGAACCGAATTTTCTAATGGAGTCTATTGAAATAATTGGCCTAGCCTAATGGGAAAAAATATTAGTTATATTTTGAAGTATTAACTTCATTCAAATATATCCAGCCACAAGTGCCTCTAATGGCGTTTGCTACAGGCTAATTAAATACTAATAGCAACGGCAATTACTATTTGAAATTTTTGTTGTACTTAACATATATTAAAAGGGATAGGAAATAATCATTTTATTATTTAGAGAACGTAAACGTAAAACAAAAATTTGAGGTACTACAAGAATTAAAAGTACAACAAAAATTTCAAGTGGAACTAAAATCAAAGCTACACCAAAAATTTAAAATATAACAAAAATTTTGAAGGCCATAAAGTATATTTTTACCATAAACGATCCTCATTACAATAAAATATTTGTTTTAGCTATCTCTAGAGAAAATGTATCACCCATTTTACGACCTTAAGCGACTAGCGGCTGAAAATCGCTCTGGTCTGCACAAGGCTTAAGGCTGCCTACAGAGTGCCGGCTTACAGACGAGCTAACACCGATTCCGATACCAAAGACTATAAAATCGTTATGGGTATGAAAGTGTTCAGAGTACAAGCCTACCAAAGATTAGACGATAGTAATGGGAATCAGCGTCAGCTTGACTTTAGGCCGGCACTCTTCAGGCAGCCTAATGGCCCAATCACAATGCACGTGGTTTGCGTTTGGAACACGTTTTCATTCCGAATTCCGAAATTCAGCTATATAAATTCTTATAGCTGTGACAGCTATCACCACACCGCTGCCGCAAACCGCGTTATTATGTTTGAGCCATAAGGCGTCATAGCTTTACATACTTCTTTTGCATACTTTCAGGCATATAATAATCAAATTATTTCAGTTATTATAATTATTTTTAACGCTATTTGCAAATAAATTTACAAAATTTATCCCTTATTATATATAATTTTATTATATTTCTACTTTATATTAAAAATGCAGTTATGCCACTAAAATTTGACATTTTTACCATGCAAATAAACGTAATTATTAACTGAAAGTAGACCAGTAGACCAATAGAGAAAGTAGCTCTACTTCATTAATGAAAGAGAACTACTTTCCAGTCATAACGGCTACTTTGTCGAGGAAAGCATCAATGAATTATATTAACAAACGGCCGAAAAAGTCGCCGTCATGGCGATTTTCTGCATAAAAACATGACTATAAATAATGGCTTCTTTCTGCATGCTGCAGCAATGAACGTTTCACAAGTGAGTTTTTCAACATAAGTCCACATATGAATTCAACAATAAGAAACTCACTGATGAGTAATTTCCCTACTCGATAGCATACTCATTTGGTGTATTTGAAGTTTATTAACAGGAGTAAGATTTAACTAATTAATGAATAACAAGCAATCAGCTTACAAATTTTGACAGTTACTTAAGAGTTTTATTCTGAAAGATTTCTCAGAGCTAAAATCATTTATGAACTTGTCCTTTTTCTTAAAGCAATCGAAACTACATAAATTCACAGAAGACATTATCTGATTAGTGTCAGTTTGATGTCAAAAGAATGAAAACTTTTTCATTTAATTTTATTACGAAAATAAAAATGTTCTTGTCAAGTTTATTTTTTTTAAATTTAAAAATCAATTTGATATTTTTTTGATATTTGATAGAAGTATTTAAAGTAAAATGATAGATCTAGAAGTTCAGTATAATATTAAATATCCTATGGAATATCGAAACTTAAAAGATGTCTATTCAATTTGTATTTTTGAATACTTTTTTTTTTTTTTTTTTTTGTGGAATTTATTTACTGTCAAACTTTATTGTTGAGTTGTACTGCTGCTTAGTTTTCTCTGTTTTCCGTTTTTTATAAATAAAATTTGTACATTCGTTAGGATTCAAAAAGTTATTGTAGTCTTAGAAATTACTATGTTTATTAATTTATTTTTTGTTTTTTATTTTATTATTGTTCTTGATTTCATTAAATGGTATGTCATCATCTAAATTAAGATGTAAAAACGTTCAAAAGTCAATTAAATCTAAACTGATTTAATTGGTTTTCTTTTATTTAAAAATTTAATTTGTTACACACACTAAATTATCTTAAAAAAAGTTATTAAAAGCAATTAGATCATTTTTTAACTTTCAATAAGTCAAAAAGAATAAAATTCCTAAAAAAATGCTTTCGGTTGCTCTAATTTGTACAAAATCAATAATCAGCAAATTTTCTATGACAAAGTTTATTTTTCTATACACTAGTCAATTCTCAAATTTCAAAAATATTATTTCTTTTTATCATAGTTTAGTTATATTTTCATTTGTATAGTTTGTTTTATTTTTCCTTTCAAACTTCAAAACAAACTTTTTGGTTAGATATTCTTTTTATATATATATATATATCTATGTCCAAGTTCATTTCTTATAAAATGTTATAATATAAAGATAAGAAAAATATAGTCTCATATTGTTTCGCTGACACAACAATCAAAACTAAATAACAAAAATGTCTAAAAATGGTCAAGAAATAAAAAGTTATGCAAAAGAAAAATATTTATTAACGAAAATATATTTTGAGTTTATATCTTCCTCATAGCAATCAAAAATATAAGTTTGTTGAATCAAGGATATATACATATATATATATATATATACGTTTTTTTTTTTTGTTTTTCTTAAATTCATTTAGATAACAAATATTGATTCCCCCTGAATAAGTTTAAGAAGTTTGTTCACATATGAATTGCCTAATTTGCCTCTAAAAACCCCTCTTAATTTTCCTTAAATTCAAATTTTGTCTCTAAAATATTTGGCTCCATTGTCTATATCCACAGAAATTATTATATTTATTATGTCAGTTAGTTCGGTTATTAATTTTCACCCACTAATTTTGTTAAATATATTCTAAAGCCAGTTTAAAAATAGAAATAACAATATGTAGATAGTATCATAAAATTCAGCGTTAAGTTAAATTCTTCAATTATTCTATTGAAAAATGTTTTTTACGACAATTTTCTACATCAATAAATGGGTATGGCGCCCATTCAATTGTCTTTAAACAAAGGATACTTTTGTAAAATGGAAATATTGATGGTATCAATTTATTATCTTATTGCTTATATCATGAGAGAATCAGGCAATAATATTCCTAAAGGATAACAATATGAATATGTTGAATAAGGCATATAATAAAGCACCTGCTTAGTAACATAACTTTTATAAAAATGATCACTTGTTATCCTTTGATCACCTATTAGGATATTGATATGAAATAATAAATGAAAATTTAACCCAAAAGTTTAAGTAAGTAAAAGTTTTATTGTGTTTTCTAACTTCAGGTGTTTTTGTTTTTTCAAAGATAAACTCAAAAATATTGATAAATTTTTCTGATACTGGGATAAATGACTCGGATGAAAGTTATTTTAATTTTTAATTTACAATAAATGATTTTTTAAAACTTATAATTGTAAATTAATATTTCTAAATGAAATACTTTAAAGATAGGTTAAACCAGTTAATTGTTTTTGACGTGTATACACGTCAAACCAAATCTCTATTATTCAGATCTATTTGACGTGTATACTCGTCGTCGTTACCATTGACTATGAAAACTATTTTATTATTTTTTGAGAATTTTTAAGTTTATAATAACAAAAACTTTTGCAGAAATAAATTGTTAAATTCCTCTTAAATAAAAATGTGGTTCTTCGTTTTTCATAAAATTTGGAATAGGAACATTATGCCCTGTATTCGTCGTGAAAACACGTCATCACTAAATTTTAATTACACACACTTTGAGGGGTTTTTTAGAATTAAATTCGACAGTTAACTGGATAATAAATTAAACGAAGTTTCGTTATTTACCAACATTTTTGTTCATTTTTATCCGTTCTTAATTATATAATATCTTTGTTTAGTTTCTTGGTTTATTTACCCACATGTTATATTATTTATAACAAATGTGTTGCTTTTTGTCAGGTGATGAAAATGATGGTATACGTTACTGGACTTTTTGATTAAATTATACGATGCTTTCTGTTTTTGACTGAGAATAGCTATTAATGTTTTGGCTAGTTTCGGCCGGTCTTAATTGCTTTCGTAGTATCTCAGCTCTTATGGTCCAACAGTTAAAGTTTTGGCCAGTATCGGCTGGTCTTAACTTTTTTCGTAGTAACCGATAAGAGAATGAACAAACAAGAAGGCTTTTAAATAGTTAGATAATTTTTATTTTTCTTTTTAACAAAATAGTTCTAAGTCTTGTACACATAAAATTACAAAATATTTTCTATGTTTAACTGAGAATAGTCCAACAGTTAAAGTTTTGGCCAGTATCGGCCGGTCTTAACTGTTTTCGTAGTAACTCATAAGATAACAGAACACAGAAGAAATATTGTAAGTATTTTTTGTTACACTAAATTTCATGTAAGGTTCCACAATTAATCTTTATTTAAAGGTTATTCTGAGTTTTTCTTTTTTTGTTAATTTAAAAATAGTTCTAAATTTTTATTGTTTTTATTTGTCCCCGAATTTTTGTTTCAAATTACACAATTAAAATTATTCTAAGTCTTTTTCGTTATTGGTTTAACAAGTCTTTATAAATTTTTAAATTGAAATTATTAAATTATTCTAAGTTTTTTTTCACTCTTGGTTTAACAAATCTTTATATGTTTTTAGTTGAAGATATAAAATTATTCTAAGTCCCATTTAAGAATAATCAAAATGGTCAAAATCTTTTCAAGTTCAGTTTTGGCCAGCATCGGCCGGTCGCACTTGAAAAGATTTTTTATTTCTAAGTCTTGTTTTTGCGGAAAAGTTAAAGTTTTGGCCAGTTTCGGCCGGTCTTAACCTTCCCGCAAAAACAACCTCAGTTACCAAAAAATTACAACAGACTGCCTTATTCTAAAGAAAAGTACTTTCTTTTATAGTACCTTTCTGTCATGCAATTTTTGGTTTTTCTGTAGTGCAATATTGTTTTGTGCTACATCTGCAAAACAATATTGCTTTTATTATTTTTTTTTGTTTTTTTTATTTAACTTATTGGGCTGATCCAATAATTTTTAGCTTACATGCAAAAAATTATTATTTCGTAAGAAGTGAAATAATGTATAGGTTCTTAAACTGTCTACTTTTATTTATTTAATATACATACGTTCATTTTTCTTTTAATTATTTTTTAGTTTATATTCAAACCAAAATTTTCGTATTTATTTTATGATCATCGATCATTCTCTTCCGTGCTTATGTACCAATTTTTTCCGAAAATATTACTGATTATGACGAAAATTTAGTTTTGTTAATACAAATATTTATTTATTTATTTAACTTAACATGCTAATAGTGAAAATCTCCCATTATTAAATATATAATATATCCTTTGCCCCTTTTATTTATTCATTACCATTATTATTATTATTATCATTAAAATCAGACTTAAGCTTGTAGTAATTTATAAAAAATATAACTATTTTTATTTAGATAGGTTTGTAAATGAACATAATAAATATTTATAAGTAGAGAGGAGCCATTTGTTTTTTTTAACTTACTTTTACCAAAAAGAATAAAAACAGATTAGTGATTATAAATGTTTAATTGAGTGATTGGTAGTGAAATTGCGTTAAATCAGGATACGCACACTGTTTACATAACACACATCACAACAATACATTTTGTATTCTCTTAATACTGTTCCAAATCTAAAACTTTAAAGAATTCTCCACTTAAGATCGCAGCTAATATTAATAATTTTATTTGAGCTGAATTGAAATAATTTTATTATTAATTAAGATATGTGAAAATGTCAATAAGAAAAGTGAATCATTAATTTTTTAAGCCTAATAAAAATTTCGTGTTACACTGTTTGCTCTAAGCATCTAAGCCCGATTAGAAAATTTTCTTTAACATTTCGTTAGTTTTTTCCATTTTAAGTTTCAGAGAGAAATTGTGCTTGTATTTATGCTTCTGTTCATTTCTTCTTATTGTCATTTGTTTAGCTGTGATTCATGGTAGATAATCATTACTGTTCGTGACAAATAAATTGGTTAACGGTATACAATTGACTATACATAATTAAAATATTATTGATCCATATAATATCATAATAATTAAGTAAATGCAAGCCATAGCATAAAAGGGTTTTGTTTTATTGATTTCTTGTCTATAAAATACATTATGAAAGCCGTTGGCTAATTATCGCCTGTGGTTATGCATTTAATGATGGTTTTACCTATGATATTTCTTATGGGTGTTACTAAAATTGTTTAATTTATTCAGATTGTGGTAATAATCATGAAACAATTCTATTTTTGGTTATTAACAAGTGATTTGCATTAATTGGTATTAAAAATGAATTCAAGATTGTTACTTTTTAGTGTTACATAGAGATTTTTCCGAGTAAATTGACACTACTAAATAGTCTAATTATTGTTTAGTAAACTTTTTAAAAATTTTTGTTTGGAAATATGGTTATCTACTGCAATTTATTAAAAAATTTTATTATAAAATAAATTTAAAGTTATCAACAAAAAAAAAAAAAAACATATTATGGTTGAAAATATTTTAAAATAATTCTTCGTTCAATCTAGACAGTGAAAGATTCATTAGAATTTCTCCACAGTTATATTTTGCTATCTAAATTATTCTATTTTGTTTTAAATAAGCGTCATTAAGAAAGGATAAAAGCTTGTTATATAATAATTAGAAAATATTTTTTAAAAAAATTGTTTAGACTAAATAAATGAATAAAGTGAACAATTTTTTCTGCTTTTTTTCATTAAAAATTATTTAAGCGAGCCTAATTTGCATATAGTGAAACAAATAAAGTCACTACCGCTTAGACCACTATTATTATTAAAAATAAACTATTAAAAAAATGCTATTAGTTATTACTTACATAATTCTGTTGAAGATCAGGATGATTAGATTGGATTCCATCATCAAGTATTGAAACAACAACACCTTTTCCAGTATAACCTTTTTGCCAAGCACGTCCAATATTCATATCAAGCCCATTTTTTGCACCTCCATTCTATTGAAAATTAATCAAATATATTAAATTCATAATTATAAAAACAATTTTATCAATAAATAGGATGAAATTTATGATAAATTGCTAGCATGTAGAGTGTAATTAGAATCATTTTGATTTTGAAATAATGATAAAGTATTTAAAAAGAGAGGCAGTTTTTATTTATTATGGCTTAAATTGACTTTAAAATTGAGTTTAATAAATTTTAGTCTAGTCAATGATGAATCAATATAAACATTCCCATAATTTTGCAAATAAGTATATTTGATTAATGAAATGATATCAAAAAGGAACGATTATTTGTGTTTATTGAAAAAGTTCATTATATTATTTTCAAATAAACATAGCTTAAGCCAATACTTTACAAGCACTTGGCAGAATATTTGGTTTTTTTCGTCAAAATTTAATCCATAATTAAAAAAGAAATATTAAATTTCCATCGAAATTTAGTACGAAAGTACTTGTATATGCGGATGTAATGGTCTTTTAAGGACTAATATTAATTTTTTTACACCCCAATGCTGTGAATGCTGTGTTACTTGTTAGCATGAATACAAGGGTAAAAATGAGCCTTCATAAAGAGAGGTTTTTCTAACAAAAAAAAAAAATACAAGAAAAAAGAAAAATAATTTTGAAAGTTTAACTTAAGTTTCAAAAATCTTGATTTAAAAATTATTTAATATCTAATATTCAAAAATTCATTGGTGTTTGTAAGTGACAAAATATTTACCCTAATATAATGTTTGTAGAAACTATAAAAAAAACCACAAAGAATTAATTTTAAAGGAATTTTCTATTAGTCGTTTGGTTTGGTTAAGTTAATGAATTTCAGGTATTTTCTAAATTAAATGTTCTCTTCTGTTCTATGAGAAGAAAGTTTTCTACAACGCTAAAAATTCTTCACTTAAGTATATTTATATGTATAGGTATAGAATACTAAGATATTCTATTCTCTGACAATTTTTAAATGTAGAATATTTTTCGATTGCTTTTAAGCTAATTATTTGAAAGACGTCACTAGCTTTAGTAATTAAAGTTAATCGTTGCCAATACTAAGAACTTTTTCACTTTATTAAACCTCAGTTAAGCCTTAACTTGTAATTTGTTACAAACAATTAATTAATGAGTTTTTACTTTGAAAGTTCAATTTAAATTACAATTGAACACTGAAGAGTACAAAAAGAAAAAGAAAATAAATATTTTACTTGAAAATTACTATAAAGTCAATTAAATTTAATTTTAATTTGAATATCGACTTTTGTGGTGACAAAAATAATTACATAAATGAATTATATATATATATATATATATATATATATATATATATTTGAGTTTACTTTATTATAATAATCAATAATAATTTATTGTGTTTTCTTTCTGTTTTTTAAAATAATTAAAATTACTTACCAAATACCATTGTTCTTTAAATAATGGATCCGGGAAAATATTATGAGGAGCTGCATCACGGTATTGCAATCTTGATTGTGGAGCGACACCTTTAAATAAATTTTCTAGAGCTCTGCTGACAGTATCAGGATTCCGACCAAATATTAGTCCAGGAAATCTAACATCTTGATGTATATCACGTTTTTTACGAATTTTTTCATGCTGTTGTTGAACCCATTGTACCTAAAAATAAATTAATTTGAAAAGTGCTTGTGAAAATTAAAACAAAAAAACAAAAACATTACCAGATTGAAAAGAAAAAATATTTATTCAATTTATTTAAAACAAAATTAGTTGACATAAGCAAAAATTTTTACTTAACATTTAGACATTTTAATGAAAAAGGTTTTTGATATTAGCTTTTGGATAACGCTTAAACAAAATTTCAAGGAATATGCTTCCAAGTAATGGTCTCACAGTTTGATTAAAAGCTCGAAGAAGTTGTTTTTATTTTATATATTTTAGTTTTATTCCTCGAAAACAATGAAATATTCAGTGGATTCACAAAGTTGAAGAATTAAAAACAAAAACCAGAGCATATTAGGAGAATAATAAGTGTTAAGATTTTAAGAGATGAGTTTTGCTGAAACAAAAATTTTAGTGTCGGCTTCCAAGCTTTTATTATTTCATATAATGTTAAGGAAGCATATCTACTTATGATTTATAAAAGGAAAATATTTTGATTTTTTTAAATAACAAACTTTTTAAAAATATCTTTCAGAAATTATCATGTTATTCTGATTATTACATTTTTTTAACCATAGATCAAAAACCTTCGTCGAAACAACGAGTACTTATTTAATTAATGAAATTCTTGCTTTCCCTAGAAGTTGTGGGTAGTAAATCTAAAAAAAAGCTGGTAAATGCCTAATTAATTAATTTTATTAATTAATTAATAAAATGATACCTAATTAATACGTAGTCAAATCGACGAAGGTTTATAAAAGCAGCTCTTTTAGGAAGGTTTGTGATCTGGGGTTAATCACATCATATTTCATGTAAAAATGTGCTAGCTTAAGCTTAGTTTAAAACTTTCAGCTCATTTTATTTAAATTACATTTAAAAATTTGATGATTTGAGTACCTCAATGGGTCTGAGTAGAATTTTTTTAGAGTATATTTGTAACCTTAAAATCTAGGGCTTTTATATTTATAAACTATAGCTTTTTTTCTTTTTTTTAAAAACGGGGATCATTTACATGAATTGAATACAAAGTACCTTAGTTTTATCAACTTAAAAGGTAACAGAAAAAACTTAAAACCAGCTTAATAGAGTATTACTTGCAAATAAAATAAATTTATTGCATTGATTTTATGGAAACGACCAAGAAGTTCTGATAAAATCACCACAAAGTATTACTTGTAAAATTGAACTCTTTAATCCTAGACTTGTGTCTAGACTAGATGACATATTTTTCTTTGAAATTTTCTTAATATTTAGTTTAAAAACTAACTCATTATTTGCAAAATTTAGAATTGCAATTAAATTATGAAAATTTGTTATAAATTTTTTTTGCCGTAAGCTATGCTTAAAAATGTCAAATAATAAAGCTCGATGTGAAAAAATTGGCCTTCGTATAAGTGAATTGCGTTCCTTAATATTACTAAATAAATTTTTATTTTCCTATAGAAAAGTATGGAGTTATACTTCATAAATACAATAATATTGTCCAGTTTACTGCTATCCTGTTGTATAATTATTATTAACAGCTTTGCAGAATAAGTTTCATTGTATTTGTTATTTTACTTAAAATATTTGATCTAATTCAAAAATAAAAATAAAAATTTAATTTACCTCATTTTCTGAGCTTAAGGCTTCATGGTGAATATCACTTGTCCTTAGAGAGCGTTTTCTTATATGACGATGACGAAATAGATAATAGCCCTGAAGGCTTCCAATCTGGAAAAAATTTCAATTATAGTTAATTAAAATATAGTTTTTGATTGAATAAAATTTTTTTTTTAAAAATACCAAAAAAAATGTGTCTCTAATCAAGTCACACATTTTTGAAAGAAAAATTTTTATACAATTCTCGGGTTGTAGAATTTCAGGAAGCATTTAAAGAACTCATTTAATAAATGGTTTTTCATAAACTATTTCTGTTATTAATGATATTATTCAGAAATTTCTGTAAATAGGAAAAAAAATATTACAGTTATCGAAACAAATTAATAATAAAAAACAAACGAATAAAAAATGTGAAAATCATCCACTAAATAAAATTTTATTTTACAATATTTTGACTTAAGAATTTCAGCAAAATGCTTGCAAAAAAAAAGTAAAGTAAACTAAAAAATATCCTAGAGATAATAAAAATTTTTGAAATATTCAAAAAAAAAAACTCTGTGATTCTGAGTTTTTTTTATCAGGTGTGAAAATAATTCAATTAAATCTAAAAAAATCTCACAGGATAATGATATTCTTCAAAGAAGGTTCTATGCCATTGAACTGGACAAAATTCTTATGTTCAATTGACTTCAATACAATTTCAACCATTTTCTACATGATTGAATTTCTTTATTGATTACGTTAAATTATAATCAACCAAATTGTTAATACACTCAAATCGTATTAAAATAATCACTGTAATATTTTACCATCTTTTGAAATTTAAACAGACTATTGTTAATAAATAAATGTCAAATATTGAATCAAATGTAAAAAATGATCAGGTGGAATGCAAATAGTATTGATGTTTAAAAAAAGGAATACTATAAAAATTATGTGACGATGACGATGGGTGAAGTATCACCCAGTATCAAAGAGAACAAGGATACTTAGCAACTGCTGACTATGGAAGTTATTTGAAAGCAAAACTGATTATAAAGCTTTAGTTGGAAAATCAAAAATAGAATATAATATTGGAAACGTGAATATTGCTTGAAAATCAAATACCATAAAAGGAAAATACGAAAAATCCAACTTAACTTAGATTAAGCATAAACAGATCCAAAAAAAACTTTTTGATCTGTTTTCTATTGTCAAAGTTATTAACATTTTACAAAAATTACAAAAAGAGCTCAACTAAAAAGACCTCAACTTGAGAAAAAAACTCTAAAAAATTCTCTAGCAGAACACAAAAATAAAGTAAGGACGGTAAAGATATTGAAAATTTAACTTGAAAATATTAAACGATTCAATCTAAGTATAATATATACAAGAAAAAATCCTGAAATCACATCATCAGTCTTAGTGAGAAAAAAAGCTAAAAGGAGATGGCAGCAGTCTAGAAGCTTACTATCTATAATAAAACTATACGACTTAATAAAAGTCAGATATTAGCAAAGAAAATTAAAAAAGGTATAAGCCAATTTTTTTATTTTGTAAATGAGTGACTTAAAAAAAAATTAAAAGGTTATAAAAACATGAAAAGGCGAAAGGGTCATAATTTCTCTGGCTGAAAAAATGAGGCAATAAAAAGAGCTAGCAAGCTAAATACTCCAATATTTAGCTAGCAACTTTTCTAGTCTTATTAAAATGAACGGCAAAAAAAGAAGGAAGAAATTTAGCCAAAAGTCTGAACATGCAGTTAATCATTTTGACAACAATTGGGTTTGGTTAAAAAATTTTTAACATTGATACATACAATATTTTTATTCAGTTAAACATACAACAAATACAATCAATAAAACATCGCATATTAAACATGAATCTGTTTGTGTTTTCTTATTAAAGTCAAGTTATTATAAAAAAGAGAGGAACTCTTGGCTATAGCTCTAGCGGCATGAAATATTATTTGAACACTTTTAATCATATTATTAAAATTTTCTATTACAAGTAAAAATCATTTTATATTATACCAACAAAATTTAAGAATATATTTAACTCTGAGTAATGTGAGAAATTGAATCAAAAATACAATCAATTAACAATATTTATATGTCGTAAATAGACTTAAAGGATATTGATGTAAATTTCATATCTATAAAATTTTGACATACATATTTCGGAAATTAAAATATTTGAGATGTGTATATATATCTAGACAACAAATATATTTTAGTAAAGCAAAGGAAATTAGCTGACATATAAATTAAGAAAGGAATTCTAAATACATAAAATCTGTAATAAATTAATTTTAGGAATGTACCTTAAGTAAAAGTATATCAGAGAATCCATTTTTTTTTTGTGATGAAAAATCTGTTATGAATTACTTAAGTTAATTTAAAGCTGTCAAATATTTAAAGTTTAATTTTTTTAGGGATGAAGCCCACTAAAAACGTGTGACTGATCATTCATTTTTATAATTTTCAAAACAGCACTAATTAGAAATAATGACGAAATTTGAGTTGAGATTTTATACATTTTATAACATTTTATTTATTTAGTCCTTTATTTACTCTAACTCGATTTTAAATGATTAAAGGGTCTGAAAAACAGTATTAAATTTATCTCATTAATTTGAGACAAAAATTAGCATTAATGAATGCAAATATTTTTCTCTTAAGAATATTTTTTATATTAAAAGTAACTTTTTTTAAAATAACAAATAACTGCTTAATTTTTAATGTGAAAAATATGATTAATGCCACCGTTTAAAGGATATCAAAACAATGACTTACTGACTGACAATCTAATAGTATTTAAAAAAAAACAGATGAAAAAACTAAATATTTTATATTTATTTAGATATATTGTAGATATCTGAATACAAAGCATTCTGTAATATTGAAAAATTTTCAATTAATTAAAATACTGGGAGCCTATCCTTGCGATTATTTTTTTCTAGGCAATCATGGGTCATCATGCAGAGAAGAAAATTTTAGCTTAAAAAAAAACCAAGTTTTGTTTTTTCAAATTTAAAGCGAGTGGACAAACGATAGCAAAACTTATTATTCACTTTGGAAAGCTAACACTCTTAATTTGGCAGGCTTTAGCCAGAAAGAAAATAAAATTAGACCTGTTACTGTTAAAGTAATAAGTTCGACAATGTTTGGCATGAAGGACTCAAAAATAAACTATGAAAAATACTGCCCAAACAGTATACACGATTATTGGAATCGTATATCGGATAGAGCTTTTAGAGTGAAACAGGAAGATATTTATTCAAAGTAAAAGCAGCACAGAAGTTGCAAACGTCCATTTATCAAAATAAGGACTCGATTAAATGCTGACGAATTAAATTAAATGCAAATAAATCTCTACACCTTAATTTCACCTATACATTCCTGTAAATATAGATAGCTCTCAAATACCATATGCAAATACAGCGAAGATATATTTAGTGGCTAAGCTACGGCGGAGAACCCACGTAAAGAAAAAAAGAAAGGAACTTGAGATTAAATATCAAAAAAATGTATTGGCTCTTGAACAGACAGTCCACCCTATTAATAATACACAACAAAATACTCCTGTATAACCAAATACTTAAGCCCGTATATGGACAACACGCCAACGTCAACGGTGAAGCTGTTAAGTCTTTTGACAACGCAGATATACTCAGACGGCTGAAGAGGAAAAAACCTTTTGATTTAACAAAGCAGACTTGTAATTATATAGGCATATAGGCTAATATTTTATGTATTATTTTTATATTAGTAAGTGGAGCTAGTGAATTCACCTAAATTTAGTTTTTGTGAGATTTAGTTGCTCATTGATCATTGAAATGATCAGATTGCAATACGAGTATATATACATTAAAAAAAAAAAAAATTTAAGGTTTCAAAACACAATGATAGTATACGTCACTATTGAGGTTCCTATCCAACTTTAGGTATACGGTCGCCTAAGAGTTGGCAACTATTATTTTTTCTTTTTTCAACATTATTTCCTTCTAAATGGTAAAAAAAAAAATTTATCGAAAATTATATTATATTTTATATTAAATTAAAAATGCAACTATTTTCTAATATTTTCCCAGGTTTATTGCAATACGCTATCATTAGCAATTTATTTAAGTTAAATTTTATTTAAAAAATTGTAGAAATACGCCTCCAAATTTGGTGAAAAATGCCATCATTTGTGCCATCAATTGTGCAATCATTCTGATTGCTGGATTAGGGCTTGATTTGCTCGAGAACCAAGGATTCAATTAAAAATAGAAGCAAATAGAAGCAAATAAATTCATTCAAGTGTCAGAAAATAAATATAACTTCAGTTGTAAAGATTTTCCATAAGTGTTTCCATCACAAATAATTAAACAAAAAAACAATTGAATAAAGGCTTAAACTTATTAAAACAATAAAACAGAAACAACTGAAGCTTTAACAAAAGAACATGAAATTCAAAGTTTTCAAATGATTGCTCGTCATTGAATTTACAATTAAATACTAGTAAATCGTTTGAAATAAATACAAGATGTGAAAAATATTCGAATCAAGTGATGATAGTTTTGAAAAATGTTTCAATGAAAAAGCTGAAAGTTTAATTGAACGTACAGAAGAATGTACATAGAAGACTATCACAGGAACTTATGGGATTAACGAAAGAAAAACCTCAGTTTTGTTAGAATTTATTAAACAACAGACAAAATTAGTTGAAATGTTATAGTTTTTTTCTAAATTAATGATTATAATTATATTTTAGTTTTAGCCCTATATATTTTTAGGTATTTATTAAATTGATATTAATTTGATAGATAATTGAATATGTATGTATGTTTCTTTTCGTATCCTATTTCGAATATGAGTGTAGTTTTTGTCTTAAAATTCAAGTAGTTATTACTAACAATCAGTAAAGTTGATTTGAGATATTCTAGGCCTTTTTTTGCTTTAAAATTTATTAGATTTAGGTTCTTTTGTTCATTTTATGGAGTAGGGGGTTGAGTTTGTAACGAACATCTGCTTATTGTCGTGGAAAATATTTTTTTTATATAATTTTTGATAAGAATAATTTTTAAACTTTGCTGATTTGAAGGCCTCTTAGCCAAAAGTAGATTTGATAAGGATCCCCCATTGACAAGATAATTACAATTTAATAAAGTTAGAATATTTTGTGATAGAACAAAAAAAAAAAAACCGTGGGAAAAATAAATATATATCAAATAGCATTTTGTTGCTAGTACCTTTTAAAATTTTTTTGTGTTACTTTTTATAAATATCATTTCCTTTATAATAGCTTTAAATTACCTCGAAAAAATAATATTTTGTCACGTTCGGGTTTTTTTTCAAAAATATCGTTTAGTAATTTTACAATAAAACTTGGTGAGTGGAGTTTTAGAATGAGAGATGACAGGTTTTCTATGTAGTTTTTCTTTTACTATTTTGATTTTTTATTATTGCTTAATGGATTTTGTGGAAATTTAACATATTCTCGGAGGATTAAGCTTTAAATATGAAAAAATTTAATAAAATTTGTAAAATTTATAGGAGGAGTATTTGTTTTTTGAAGGCATGCAAGCTAAAATAATATTTAAATTAATTCATGTGATATTTAATAAATAGTGTTAATTATAATTAAATCTTGTAATTCATTTCTTTATGTTATGAAGAAAATTGTACATGGCTTAAATTGAAATCATTTTAACATTTTGTTTTAAAAAAAAATTATTTTATTACTTAAACTTTGGAATATTAATTAGAAGAGTTTAAAATATTAAGTGATTTAAAATTAATTAAAATTAGGTTAAATGACATGTGGAATAAAAGGGGGATAAAAATAAAGAAGAAATAGCAAACGTTTGAAAAAAATGTTCAGGTAGAGATTTGAAATAATTTTTAAATATATCCGTTTGGCTGAAAGAATTTAAAAAATTAAAAATAAATTCTCTTGACTTTCGAAAAATTATTAAACAACTTATTAAGCCATGTTTCCTGTTAAAATTTTTGCTTTTTGTTCTTTCATTAGAATTCGTTCAACTTTGGATAAAAAGAATCATTTTATTCTAGTCTAGAAATTTGAAAAAATCGATTTTTTGTTTTGTCATATTTTCAAAGCATAAGCCTTTAAGAAAATGCTCTTAAAAGGATTTTTCAAAACTCAAATTATTTTTGAAGATATGAATGTTTTAATAATGTATGGCTTATACTGCGCCAAACTTTATCCGAAACTTTAAGGGCGTTTTTCTCGAAATTACTTTTTTCGAAGCGGTCGCCATGATTTCTCAAGTTCCACTAAACCAATTCTCTTGAAAATTGGTGCGAGTTTGTTTTAAATATTTTCCTAAGAACTAAGATTCGGAATTCGGAAACGTAAAAAAAGTGGTAAAAAACACGCCTCTTAACTTCAAACAGACACAACTTCGCGACTTTTTTTTTTCAATTAACCTAGTTCCTGCCATAGCGGTACTCCTCTAGATTATTTATTCGCTTTTTTTTTCTTTAACTTCAGAATATTCAGAGGATTCAAATCATGGAGACCATCGAGCACCATTTTTTTAAACCCCCCCCCCCCCCTCCCCACATCATCATCCTGTAACTTTTTGGATTTTTGATTTTTTCACTTTCATGTATTCTTTAGGATTTAATAAATACTATACAAAAAAACGGATACTAAAAATAATGTTTTTTTTTTATTGCTTCTTAAAAAGTACCTAAAATTCATGTCTCTAGACTGGAATTACCCCTTAATATAACGTGGTTAAAACATTGTATTCCGCGAGTAACGTGGATAAAACTACAAGTAGTTTTGCATTCCTTACAGGATGACAATATATCATGCATCTGTACAAAACTATTTTTTATTCGTAAAAACCAGAAGAAAATTTATTTAGCTGTATTCATAAACAAATAAACCTAGAAAACAAAAACAATAATGTACATAATTACAAAAAATATATCACATGTTTTTAAAATATAATTTATAATTTAAAATTCCAAAATCAAAATCCACAAAAAAATGTTTTTCCAAAAACAAACTTTTATATTGTTGGCCAAAAAATAATTTTAACACAAAACAAATACAAGAAAGCTACACATTAAACTTTGAGAATACAGAAATTATTTAGGAAAAATACAATTACATTCTAAAAAAATCTATCATCTATTATCATATCGAATCATCTTTTAATAAAAAACAGGCTAATAAAAAAAAAAAACAGATTCCAGATTTTTGTAGAAAAATTTAATTCTTCACAACTTGCATAAAAAGCATAACAATAGAATCTCAAGTACTTAATGATTTTTTCTCAATAATTCAAAATTCATTTCATGTCCTTAGACAGAACAAAATCAGTTCTTTAATCTAATATCCGGATAGAAATTTTGTAGGTATTTATTAAGCATGGAAATCAAATTTCATACTAATATTTAGTTTTAATGCAATTATTGATTCTAATAATTTTTGTTTTTCCTTCATTCATAAAATCCTATTTATAATTAGATTAATAATTCAAGTATGTAATAGAAAATAAAAATAAAAAGAGTAGAGATTTTTTTTTAGGAAATCATCAATGAATATAATAAATTGAATTTCCTGAAAAAAAAAACAAAAATAAAAATTCTTACAGATCATTAATCTTGTCATGTTTTTTAATATTATTAGAGTGGAACTGGATTTATTTGTCTAGTAAGGTGTCAAAGGACTAAATTTAAATTATTTATCTTTTATCCTTTAAGCTTTTAAGTGAATTGAATTAGATAATTTCAATTATTTTCATGTTTAATTAAAGCGAAATTTTAGCTAAAATAGAGTTTTATCGAAATTTGGCTTAAATAATTAAATTTTGTGTTTTATTATTTATGACAAAAAACAAAAATTTTACTTATTTCTGTAGAAAGTTCTCTTCGTTTCTGAGACGATTTTTTTTAAATAATCTATCTATAATAGTAATCTTATTATTAATTTAATTGACAGTTTGACAGTTGAAAATATCCATTTCCTCTTCTAAATGTAAACTATGGCAACTTTTGTTTGACTTGTAACAGAAGATTATAAATTTAAGATTAAAAAAAATACAAAAAAATTCCAAATAACTGAATTGAACTGTTATACATTATTAGTTTATTTTTTACTTTTCAATAAAATTTCAATAAAATTGAGGTATTCTAGTTTAGAAATTCGCGAAAAATCGATTTTTTGTGCATATTTTCCTAGCTTAACGCTTTAAGAAAATGTTCCACAGAGAATTTTTCAAAATTTAAATAATTTTTCGGAGTTACAGCTCATTTTGTGACGCATCGACAAAACCGGTCCCCTTATAACCTCCAACTTTAAGCGATCTTCTCTCAAAACTAATTTCTTCGAAATGGTGTGCACGACATCTTAAGTTCGACTTAATTGATTTAATTGAAATCCGGCATAGAGATACTTTATTTATTATAGCATCGTACTACGAGGAGTTTTTTCATAAATTTTGTTTTTCGATTCCGAAGGGCAAAAAAAAGACAGGGAAAAAACTATCTATCGCCATTTTGTAAAAAAAAAAGTCTTCATAATTCCATAACCATATTCTTCTTCTTGTAGAATTAAAAAAAATTTTTTCGTTAGATTACTGAAAGGATTGGAAGCGTGCACATCAGGAAACGCCATTTTTTTGTGAACCCCCCCCCCCCCCCAATTTGCGGCCTACAGATTTTTTCAATTTTAATTTCTTTTTCAATATTATTAATATTTTATACTCCTAAATTTTTGATAAATATTGAACAAAAAAATTTATGGTTAAAATATTTATTGATTTTTTTTATGGCGTCCAAAAAACAACACTAAAAATTCGGGTGTCTAAATCAGAATACCACCAGAAGAATTCACTTTGGAATATACTTGTATTTTGCAACCAGATTTTTTATTCCTTATATAACATTTCGTCATATTACATTTTTGGAAGGAGCTTTAGAAATAAAGATATGGACTCCTATATTATGGCTTACTTAAAAGTGGATAAAATAACATTCATTAATTTGTAGAATATTAGTTAAAAACTTTATAAAAGTTTATAATTAATAATGAAATTCTGCTAACTTTACACTATGTAAATGTAAGCAACAAATCCTCAAAAAGCTCAAAAAAAAAAGGTAGTAACATTTAAAGTTTTTATAAAACTAACAAGGATTTTTTTTAATACAATCTAAGGCATATATTATTTGAATATTAACTAATCTCATGAGCGTATTTATACACAGGATAATCAAATATAAAAAACAAAAAGAAGCAAAATATTTAAAAGGATATAATAGATTAGTATTTACAAAATAGCAAAAACTATGGTATCCCATGGTAATTTTTTATATGAATTGGGAGAAATAAGCATAAACTCCAAGCTACTTAACTTACTTATTGAACATTTTCGGATTTATTTAAATCAAAACTTTTTACAACTTCCAAAACAAATTTTTATCAATGAACTCAAACCCATTTAACATTAATCATTGAACTAAATTCTATTGACCATCAAAACTATTAGAAAATGAAAAAGTTTATATAAATTTCTATGAAAAATTTCATCAAACAGACATGTGGTCTGTCTATTTAACGTAAATTTCCTTAAATTATATTTAGCACACCTCTTAGATATTTAATTAAATTAAATTAAATTAAGTTCTGGAAGATCCCCTGGAATATGCTAAAAGCATTTAATTAGGTCACATTATTGTTCAATTTAATTTAAATAGAGATATTATGGGAAAACTATTGATCAAGGAACATTAAAATTTTTAATTAAAGTTAGATATTTGAAAATTGTTTAAAAGATGTACAACACTTATAGAAATATTCAAAAAAAAAAATTAATTTTAATTTATTTAATCGCTTAATTTCTAACCTAAGCTAAAAAAGAAATTAAAGATTTTTATTTTTGTTTTTTAGAAATTGTGTATTTATCCTCTTTAGTTGATAGCTAAAGATTCACTTGAATGTTTTCAACAAATTTTTTCCCACTTTTTGTTTTTATTAAAATAACTCGCTTAATTTTTATAAAATTTGAAAATAAATTTAAGAAAAATGTTACCAGTTAAATAAAATTTTGAGAATTTTTCCTTTTATTTCATGGAAATATGATTTTTGGTATACTACCGCAAATTTATCATTTTGACAAAAATAAAACTACCATATGACTTATTTTAACTTTTTTGTTTTGTTCTTGTGATTTAATAAAATTTATTTTTTATATTTTTCTTAGCTTTAATTTTATTACTATAATTATAAATAAATTAAAGATTCAGCAAGATTGTTTGGTTGGACAAAAATGCCATAGAGTTTTGACTAAAATAATGATTTTGCTAGCCATAATGTCAATTTTAGCTAAAATATTTAATTGCTTTTGGTCTTGGAATATTTTTATGCAATATCAATATCGATTCTAATGTGAAATAAATAATATTTTCTATATGATAATTAAATATGAGGCGAACTAAAATACCTATAAACGCCTTTCTCTATCATAATACATAGATAAAAACTGTTTAACCTGTTAACTGAGGAATTCCCTTTTTAATTACGCAGCATATCTAAAAACTTCTCAAGATAAAACAAACTTTTTTGGGGTGAGCATTGAAAGTTTTTCCAGCATGTGCTTTTATGAAGAGAAATGATTCCAGGGTGCAATATATATTACAATAACGCTCGGTTAACAGGTTAAGAAATATTTTAAATATGTTTTTTTTCTAACCTCCTATGTTTCTAAATGTAAATACATATCAAGATTTTATATTATTTGAAATTCATCCAACATATTCCTTATCGACTTTAAAATATTGACAATTTACTCATTTATTATTTAAAAAAACCAACAACCACAAAATCTTTAACCCATACTCTTATTTGTCATACAAACCAAATCAAATCTCAGTTGAAAATTTATTCTTATATAATTCGGGTAAAAGATAAATAAAACAAAAAATAAACAGTTTAAAATTATTTTCCTAGTTCTTGTACCTTTCAATTAGACTTTGTCAAGTTGATTTAATTTTGAATCCTATGTTAAACAAATTTTTCTTAGTTACTGTAAGAGACATAAACTGAACAAGACCCGCATACTAATAAGTAAAGACTTTCGTTTCTAAGTGAAAATAATTTAAGCTTTTTTTTTTTTAAATAGAAAAATAAAAAAAAAAAAACAATTATGGGAATATTATTCTCTTGGTCTTAGTACAATGTTAGGAATATTCGAAGCACAAAGAAACTTTTTACGCTTCAATTCTTAACTCTAAAGAACATCATTCTTAACTTTGGTCCTGATATAGAGTGAAGTCAATGAGATCCAACTGGAAAGCTTTATTTAATTGTTCAAGTAAAACAAACATTTGATTTATTTACAAATAGTTTTGTTTTTTTGTTTTACATTTTTCTTTTAATTTTTTGTTTCATTCAATATTAATCCTTGCAGAAATTTTATTTTGATATTGAATTTTATTCTTAATATAAAACTAATATTTTGCATTTAGAAAAAATAATAACACGGTGCATAATTTTTTGAAAGTTTCAAAATTCCTTTTTATCTTTTAAAAGTCCTTTAAAGCCAAAAGTAAGAGCTTTAAAACTATTTTTTATTATTTTTAATTTGGATAGAGTTTACAAAAAAAGGAGATATTCTAGATTTGCAAAATTGAAAATTGAAAAACGAAACTCAGCTATGAAACTCAAATAATATTTATTTTGACCTTATTTATAAGCTGAAAGAAATTTATTACAGAGCTGTGATTTATGTTGTATTTTAAATTGAAAGAGTTCATAAAGTGTCTGAATATGAAGTTAAATGCCTTTTTAACATTTACAGTCATAAATAAAATAGAGGATATCAAAAAGGAAAAATACGTTAGATTTTCTGGCAATATGTCGGAAACAATTATATTTTTTTTCGTAAAAAAACAAATACGCATTTTACATCTATCTTAAAAACAAAAAATAAATATTTATTTAAATTTAAAAATTGATTTTTACTATTAAATTATGAGCCAATAAAATTTTCATAGTTTTGAAATTAAATTAATGAAATCCTTGGTTTATCAATAAGACTTTTATCTTAGATTTAGTTTTAACCAATTAAATAGGATTTTCGTTTGTTAGTTATACGTATATATATATATATATGTATATGTAGCTTAATAGAGTTTCAGTTTTCGCGAAAATGCTAGGCTATATGCTAGGCATATTAATAAGGAAATCACATAAGCTCAAAACCAGTGACTTGCTTGAAACTCGAATATGTTTTAGTTCTCAAAAACCAAGAAAAAGGTAGGTACATAATTTTTGCATAGATGGTTTTTAACTTTGAAGAGACGAAAACAACTCACAAAAATGATCGCGAAAAGCATAAATTTTTCTTTTCTATTTATTGGAAAAAATTGCTGAATTGTGATTTAGATTACAAATTTAAAAAATTATAAAATTAAAAATCTTGTCAATAAGCAGATTGATATAGAAATATTTTATCTGGTATAAGATGAGATCAAAATTGATAAGCAATTTATAAAAGTTCTGTTCTGTATTTTCAGCTATAACATTGAGACATATTTCTCATATTTCTCATTGACAACAGTTCCAATTCTCTTGAAAAGCATAAAATTCGACTAGCTATTAAAGAGGAGGTGCAGTGTAGAAAAAAACACTTATTTTGTGAATTTTCTATATAAATATGGATTAAGCAACTTTATTCAAAGCTTTTGTACATTATTAAATATCATCTGAGCAACATTCTGTAATAGTAGAGGATCCAATGGAAGTAGACCTTCACCTACCTGCTTAGTGCTTAAGAGTGATTTAATATCAATTTTAGTATGTTGACAAACATTTTTCGAAAGGGTTGCCTAAGAATTTCCTGGCCAGGCTAATTTTAATTAGCAAATAAAAAATTGATTTTTTAAATAAATTTCGACTATTAAGTAAATGAAAAAGTCATGTACTAATCGAAAGTACTAGGCGTGTAGATGATCTAGTCGTATGGTTGCCTATTTTTTACCTGGCCAAACTATGAGGTTGCCAGGTATAAACAGGTAATCAAAATTAATAATGTTCACTCATCTGCTTAGTCAATGAATCTTGTATCAAATTAAAGATAATTTTATTCCAAACACAATGAAATAAGGTTGCCTACATAAAACTTGGCCAAAATTGCGGTTGCCGATTTTTAAAAATCTAAAAATTAGTGCGAGCAAAAGTGAGATCCGAGCAAGCTATACCGTACGATAAAAAAGGACGGGACATTACAGCTGTGTGCAGTTCGGTCGTTGAATGAAAGAGAGCGCGCATGCTATTTGTTCATGAATCTGAGAAAGATAGGTATAGTCAGAAAACGCTGCGCATTATTTGAGAGCAGCAGAGTTACATAAATATAACGTAGTTGTTAAATAGTAGTGTGGTTATTATTGACAATAAATTAAGATAAAAAATGACTAATAAACAGTGTTTTTTGTGTAAGTGTGATGACTCTGTAATTGATTTCAATGAAGAAACTTTTAAAAATTGTGTATTAAAGTTAGGTTTTCGTAAAAAAATGAACTTTAAATACGGTGAGGTTGAGTTAACCAAAGCGTCACTCGATTACGTTGGATACCACACCACATGCTACAAAAAAGTGACTGTTTTAAGCCAAAAGTATAACGAAGCATTTGATTATTTTGCAACTGATGTTGGTGAAATGCCACAGATTCCAGAAGATTTTGACGAGGTAATTAAATAATTTGGGTATTTAATTAAAGAATTATTTATTTTCAATTTTTATTCCATTTTCGATTAATTTAAAAAACTCCTTGTCAAAAAAGTAGTTTTGTGTATTATTTGCTAAAAAACAATAAATTTTATAAAATTATTCGTAATTAAACTTAAAAATTCTTTGACTTATCTGATATTAATTTTAGAGGATTTTTCTTAAAAACATGTTTACTATAAGACTCTTTTTTTTTGTCAAATTGGTTGAAATTTTCAATTACTAAAAAAATTACTTTTTATTCATTTGATATTTCTACTTCTTTTTCTTAAGTCCATTCTTATAAGAAAAAAACGGTTTTCATTGTTTCAGGAGCCTTCAATATCAACAACATCAACAAGTCATAAAACCATTTGTCTGTTTTGCAACTGCAAGCAAAAAAGAAGTGGGAATAAAAAAATTAACCTTACATTCCCTCCGGATGACAAATTGAAGCAGAAAATAAAAAATATCGCTGAAGATTTTGGTGATTCGGAGATTATCGCAAAGATTGAAAACCAAACTATGGCTTGCCATCATCCCTGTTACGCAGCGTATCTGATGAAACATGATAGGTCCACCCGAGAACATACTGAATGCAGTTGGCAAAAATACCGACATATTCATCAATTGCCATCAACATCAGATATTTTCATTCACGAAAAAATGGATGCTGTGTAAGAGTTTACTGCTAGTATGTATGGCATAAAGCATTGTACTAGAGTAAATGATGCAAGATACCGAATTTTTTTGAAAAATTACTCTGCAAAAGAAAACCAAGAATATTTTTTGAAAAAAATAAAAGGTTTTGACTCAAACACAATACCACCATACTGGATATCTCTGCAACCAAAAATTTTACGCACAATTTTCGTAAACTCCATGTGGCTGAATGCAACAGAACCAGAGTATATCAAACTTAAGCCTGAAAGCTGCTATTGATTTTTAGATGATTATTTAAAACAAACAGGTTTTATTGGGACCAAACGCCACTAGCAGTGGAAGATATTATAGAAATGACGGAAGAAGAAAATGATGATGATTTTGCCGAGATTGAAAATGAACATGTTAATAGCGATGAATCAGACTGCGAAAAATATTTTTAATTGCAATGAGTTATTAAAGATATTTTGTATGTTTATTATATTTAAATAAAGAAACTATTTTTTCCTAAAATAAATTCTTTTATTATATAATGCCATTATATTTCATGTTTTTTTCTTAAAAAAATTTTGACCTTTTATTTTGCTTCTACTATACTGGTTTCCCCAAATAACATAATAAGTTTTCTATATAAATACATATTACTATCATATTCTTTATTGAAATTAAATTTATATTACTGAACACATTTATAGGAAAACAACAAAAATACGTATTTATGCGTGGTTTTTTTAATACTCACTATCGCACACTCTCGCTCGCTTAAAAATCGGCAACCGCAATTTTGGCCAAGTTTTATGTAGGCAACCTTATTCCATTGTCTTTGGAATAAAATTATCTTTAATTTGATACAAGATTCATTGACTAAGCAGATGAGTGAACATTATTAATTTTGATTACCTGTTTATACCTGGCAACCTCATAGTTTGGCCAGGTAAAAAATAGGCAACCATACGACTAGATCATCTACACGCCTAGTACTTTCGATTAGTACATGACTTTTTCATTTACTTAATAGTCGAAATTTATTTAAAAAATCAATTTTTTATTTGCTAATTAAAATTAGCCTGGCCAGGAAATTCTTAGGCAACCCTTTCGAAAAATGTTTGTCAACATACTAAAATTGATATTAAATCACTCTTAAGCACTAAGCAGGTAGGTGAAGGTCTACTTCCATTGGATCTTAGACTATAAGTGTTTTTGTTAAAAAATATTTATAAACAAGCCGATGGCAGAGCTCTTTCTAGAACCTTTTTGGAAAAAGATGATTTGCGGTGATCAATTACCCGAAATCTAAAACCCTTAAAATTAAGTCAAAATATTTTTGAATGCTCCCCAGAACGTTGTCTGATTTTTTTGTTTTTTTAGTGCTCATTTAAAGTGGAAACAGCTATTTATGACGAAGAATTCCGCCAAAAATCCTTTTAATGTAAAAAAAAAAACCGAAAAACCTAACGTTGGGGGGAGGTATTTTTTATGTAGAAAATGTGTACAAAGTTTGAAGCAATCGATAATGTAATTTTTGAATAGCAGTGGCAGTGACTTAACTATGTCAATTCGCCTATTAAGCAACTTATACTTATATATTTATATATGTATATGTATATTTTGAAAAAGTTTCGATATCAGTAAATAAAATTATGATAAGCCTAAATAAATAGGACTTCACAATGTAAAATAACGATATCCATTTTTTGTTAACTTTATGTAGAAGGACATAGAAAGTAAATTGGCTATGAAAAGAAATTGAAAAATGGCCACATTATTAAGGGACTCCAGCCCTACAACATCTTAAGTCCGCACTGGATAATAAAGCGGCCGCCTAGTTCCGAACTGCCATGAGGCCAGGGCTAGGTGAGAGTTGGGTTTAGGTTTAGTGGGTGCAAGCCCCACACTTACCTCAGATGAGGTGTGCGTTAGGCATTCCCCCCAACTATAAAAAAAAAAAAAAAAAAAAAAAAATAGAAGGACATAGAAAGTAAATTGGCTATGAAAAGAAATTGAAAAATGATTTTTACAATCACAAACGATGTATTCAGCTTAGATGCTTTTCAAAGAATCTTGAATTTGGCTAAAATTGTTCTTTTATAAAAAAAAAAAAAAAAAAAAAAAATTAAAGAGGAATAGAAAAAAATATATCTATAAAAAACAGATATGTTTCATACAGACTAAGCCAGACGATACTACAAATTGAATTTTCTTACACTGAGAGTAGATTTTAACTTTTCCTGAATTTAATATTGGTTACTATAAAAATTTATTCTAAATAAAAACAAAACAAAAAAAAAAAGGATAAAGTTTCCTATTTCCATATGTTTCTCATATTTAGCTTTAGTCTTATTTTAGGTTTGCTACATTTATCACAGATGCTCGTATTAAGGAAAAAGAAAATGTATTTGGATAAAATTTGATTATTTCAATAGTAACAACAACAGCTTTTTTCTTTTCAATAATTTATTAATTTTACAATATGATGAGTCTAACCAAACAACTTTTATTTAAGGTGTCTACAGACATTCACTGCCACTTGCTCATCACTTATTAATATTTCAAAATAAAAATTTAGAAGAATATTGTTCAAATGTTATGATATCATTTAAAACTTAATTAAATAAACTAAAACTATCTGTACTGCTAAAAGAATTCTTAAAAATCTTTAAAAGATTAAGTTAATTTATTTTTGCCTCAAACTATGCAAATTAGCATTCTGAAATGGGCTTAATTGATCGATAGCACTCTTTGGAAGCAATTTTTGATAGTTTTGCAGCGTTTTATATCTATCTATTATATAAAAAAGTTTTTTGACGTACTATATTTAACATTTTGACTGCCATGATGTTTAAACACAGTAGACCGCGAGATTCAAAAACGATATCAGTTACATGACAATCGTATTAAAATTTGTTTGGTGGGTCCCCTACGATGTGTTAGGTATATCTCTCGATTCTATGAGCGAACAATAAGTTTTATGGAAAATGAAATATTTTTATTTTAGGAGAAAAGGGGTGGGGGTTGGTGAGCGAAGCGAGCAGGGGCGAAGCCCCCTAGCATATATATATATAATAAAACACAATAATTTTAGAGTTTTATAATTTGAGTGCTTTAGCTGTGATCCTTGTAAAGTAGTATAAAAACTGGCTGGCTGGTAAAGTATTGGCTGGTATTGCAATGGAAAATTAATTGTGAACAATCTTAAAGGAATTCTTTGAGCTGGTGAGACCTTTTGTTGATTTTCTTTCTTTGTTAAATTAAAATATTTTTCTAATATGTATCCTTTACATTGATTTTTTTTTTTTATATAGGATATGTTATTTTTTATGATTCTTTTTTTCAAAATTAATAAATTAGTCAATTTTGATAGTTTTTAGTTTTGCAACGATAATAATTATTTGATTAAAATCAACTTTTAAATTTTTTGCTAAACAACCTTTTATGCAAAGCGCCGCCAGATAAAGCAAAGTAAATGGAAATATTTTAAATGACTTTTGGGAGCCAAATAAAACCTATCACACGAAATAATAACTTCTTTTAAACTCCTAACACAAATCACTGTAAAAATAATCTGAATCATTCTATTTTTGGGAAAAAATGACTAATAGCCTTAATTTTATTTGGTGAAATATTCTTAAAAATTCAGATTTTAATGTAATTGATACCAATGATTCTATAGATATTTAGAAGCATTATGGACCACTAAAGGAAAAAAGATGATAAAAAAAAAACAATTCTTTTGGTAATAACTTGAGAATGCTTCTTTGAAAAATAAAACAGTTATCATTTTCGAATTTAGTAACGTATATTTAGCGTAGAAAATACAATTTCTTAATGGTTAATTGAGGTTTTGTAGACCAGTGTAAATGTATAAAATTGAATATTTGTGTTATTCAATAATCTGATTGGTGGCCAGACATTATAATAAAATACTTTTAACATAGTTTTTAATGCCAAGAAAACTGATTGTGGATTTTCGATGATTTCCAAAACACCACAAATACTAAAGCATTAAATTCAATTTGTTTTGATCTTTAATAGAAACAGTTACGGCAGCAATAACTATATTAGTCGATTATTTAGGCAGCCTGATTGCAATAATAAATTTTGGCCATGAGCAATCATCCAAACTATAACAATCATTTTTTTTTTGCCAATAACATAAGTTTTTATTGTAAAAAAGTAGAAAAATAATGTTTTTTATTTTTTGCATTAAAAATTTTAAGGATGTCTAGAAAAACTATGTTTTAAGTTCAACTATGTTTTTTGCCTTAGATAATAAATAGCAGTGTAAATGTGACCTTAAATGACAAAAATAAAAATAAGGTCAGCTAATTATCTTCAAACAAACAGAAAACATAATAAACTAAAATTTATTGGATTGATGCTATTTATATAGTCTTTCATTAAAGGAAGTTCCCTGGAAATATTAAGTAAAAAGTCATCTTAAATAAAACTAAAAATAATTTAACCAAAAATTATTTATGTGGTTACATATTAATCACACAAAAAAAAAGCATTTATATGAAAAATATTAATTGAAAATGTCAAAAATTAATGATAAAATGCTTTATTTAATTTTCATTGACAGATAAAAGGTGTAAAAAATTTTCTATTTTCAAAATTAATTAAATTTATTATCATGAAATTAATTAATGATAATTATTTAATCGATAATTTTTTAATTTTTAATTTTTCTTATTGTTTTTGTTGTTTTTTGTTTGTGTTCTAATGAACATCCACTGCTAATTTGATTGAGATTATCCCTGTGTGAACAACAAATTCTGACATAAATTTTCCACATCAAATCATAATTAAAATTTATATAGTTCTAAATTTTCATTAATTAAAGTGAATCTAATTATTTTGGGTAGATATAAAAAAATTTTCCCTCAATGTATTTACTTGTATTTGAAATTTGCATAACTTTTCAACATGGAGGTGTATATAATTTTAAATGTATTTTAAAATGCTTAGCATTGTTGTATTAACAAAATAAATACCAATTGTTTAATTTTAGGTGCAAATAACTATGTCTTTTTTGTAGTTGCTGTTGTTGTTATTTTGAAAATTAATTAATTATATACGATTTTATAAATGAAGTGAAATTATATTTAAAGTTCATTTATTAAGCCTAATTAATAGCATTTCAAAACGTTTGACACTCAACAGACTGCCAAAAATTCCCTTTCAATTAGTTCTGTGCTTACTTTACCAAAAAAAATAATTATGGTTGATTAATACTAAAGCATGGAAAATTTCATAGTAGACAGTAATAAAAGGTCCTTTTACTGAAGTTAAAGGTACTTTTATATTTGGTATAGTTAAAAATTTCAACCTCATTTAAAAATTGTTTTTATTATGTTGTTAATCCAATTGAAAATTTAAATGCCTTTAATAAGCTTTAGCTAAAAATTAAACTAATAAAATTTATTTAAGAAAATATAATTAAAAATATTAATTTAATAGGATTAGAAGAAGTAAAGAATCAAATAGTTTTTACATATATATAAGAAAAAATGTATATTAAGTAATTAAAGTATATTAGAAAATAACTTTAAAAAAAAAAAAAAACATATCCTAAGATATTTTCATATCCATTTCTTTTGTTTCCAGGTATAAAAAGCAAATGAGAAACAAATAAACAAGTTCCTTTTTTGATAAATGAAAATTCATTAGAGTTAATATTCATGGTCTTCAAATTTCAATTTTGTTTTGACAAAAATTTGCATATAATTACTGAGAACTTGGTAATTGTTTGAAAATTGAAAAGGACAATAGCATTTGCTTTAGAAGAATTGAAAATGACTTTTTAATAATTTATTTTTTGAATCTATTTACATCTAAATAATACTTCTTCAGCAGTATATCCTATGGGTAAGTACTTAGCAACGCAATTCACACATATATATATATATATAAGAATTCTATGACAACAAAGCTCTTATTTTGTTAGTTTGTCTATAGAAATTTTGTTTTGATACTTTATGTTAAACAATTTCAATTGTTAAATGCTGGAAAATTAAGATAATTAGCATTGAAATGACGTAAGTGACATTAAATTTTGTTTATTATGAAATTTAAGTTTTTTGAATGGTAATTGTTGAAAAATCTATATTACATGTTTGTTAAGTTTTCTGTAAATAGATGGACATAGCCCTATATATATACCATATTTAGAGATTGAATAAGTATCTTAAGTGTTATCAAATATAAAGTTTGATAATATATTTTATTTTTTGAGTAATTTAAATATTATTATAGTTCCTCAAAAGTCTACTTTCATTTTGTAAAGTTAAAAAATTACTACCAAAAATGAATTTTCGTATTTATTTGGAATTTTAGCTTTTTATTTCTAAATCAAATAGAATTAAAATGATTTGTCATGAAAAATGAAAGATTTTAAGAAGGATTTTGAATGAAGGACTGCATTATGACTAGAAAATCTTAATTCAAAGTTCATTTTCTATTATTATTAGTGAATTTCACTCATGAAACTTAGATTTACTATGATTCAATATTTACATTAAAGAAATAATATCATAATATTTATTCTCTTATTTGTAACTTTTTTCACGAAAATATGAAAATTTTGGCAGGTGATATCGATAAAAATCTTGTTTATTTCAGTTCTAGTAATAAATATTGTAAATATCATTGACTTAATAAATATTTCGATTTGATTAATTTTTTTGAAATTTACAAAATTTTATTATCGAAAATAAAAAGAACAATTTATAGATTTCCCCTCATAAAATTAGGGGATGCATATATTTTTTTAATTAAAATTTAAAAAAATATAAGTTGCACCGTGATTTATAGAAGAAATATTGTTTTTAGAGATGATTTTGGACTTCTTAGAGTGCTTATCAGTTGATATAAAAACAAAATTTGTATCGTTTTTTATCTACACCTAGAATTTCTTTGTTTTAAAAGTGCTGTAATATCATACTGTATAGTAGTAATTAAGGTCCGACCGAGAATGATTTTTTATTCTTGGCCGAGACCGAGACCGAGAACGAGAAAAAATATATTCTCGGCCGAGACCGAGACCGAGAACGAGAATAAAAATATAGCAGCTAAAATGGGTAATACCCATTCTCCACCGAAGCTTATACTCATTATTACAATACAACGATGGAAATTTTGTATGGAGTATGGAGAGTTAAAAGTTAAAAGTGAAAAAAATGCAATAAATTGTTATATTTTCTGTGTATGAGTATATGGACATTTTTAACACTCAAAATTAAATAAGCTAATATTATGACACAAAAACAGTAATTTTTCAAGATTTTCGCCTTTTAAGTTGTGCCGCCTCTCATCATAAAGCTGCCCAGCTCTACTAAAAAGTCGCAACGCTAGTCATAGGCGTTTCACACAGAATTGATATTACAATTTCGATTCCGGCATTTTGTAAATTTGTATGGAAAATTCAGTCTCTTCTAATGTATTGTAATATTTCAATTGCAATATGACAGCCAGTCTGAAACGCCTATCAGTGGAGCTGATAAAACTTTGCTGGCTTATGATAGCTTACTGATAGACTGGTACGTGTGCAGTCTCGGCTATGGCCGAGAATCTCGGCAAATTTAAGCCGAGAACGAGAACCGAGATCTCGGCCTGGATTTCGGCCGAGAGTAGGCCGAGACCGAGTTCTCGGTCGGACCTTAGTAGTAATGCATATAGCAATCTGCATTTGTATTTCTCAACTAAGTAATTGTAGAAAATAACTTCCTTACTTTCCCTTAATATTTCAGGATTTAAATAGATAAATCAAACTTTGAAAAATATTTTTATTTATTTATTATTAAAATTTCTACACTCATACAACATTTTATAGCAGAATGTGTCTTATTATAAAAAAAAGGTACAGTTTTTTATGTATTAAATTGGTCACTAAAAATACATGTGCACTTTTAAATTTTAATCAATTAATACTTTTTGACTTCAAAGGGACATTTCTTTTTATGGGAAATCTTTAGTATATTCCTCAAAAGAACTAATCTAAATCTAGTTCCTTTTTTCGAGTTCATTGCTAAAGTACTAGACAAACTCATGGCAGTACGGAGGGAAAATTTTGAGTAATTTTTTTGAACTTTCTCTTTCGGCAATAGTTTGACAGTGAATAATTGTGGAAATTAGATTATATCAATAATAATTATTGAGTAAAAGGTAAGAACCTTTCAATTTTAACACAAAAATTACAAAATTTGACACAATTATTACAAATACAACAAAAAACACTATAATCTGTAATATATTTCACAGATAAACTAATCTAAATTTAGTTTGTTTTTCTAGTTTAATGCTCAATGTACTAGAAAACTTATGGTAAAATAGAAAGAAATTTTTAGTATTCTTTCATTCAAGAATTATTTGATAGTGATTAATTATGGAAGTTAGGTTAAATATGATTGTAAATATGATGTAAAATATTTTTTCTGGGAGATGAAATATGTAATAATCAAAATTTACGAGGGCCCAGTATAAACACTTATTTCTATATACATTTGGCTACTCTAAATGCACTATAATCAAGTCCAGTTTCAAGAAATCTAGGAAAAGGGTGCCAGCCCCTTTAAGGCTTTTTGTTTTCTTCTGTTATTTTTTATAAGAAGTGATTAGACATTTCCATTAATTTGGTTTTAATACTATTCGTTTTCTTTTCTTTTAACTATAATGAAAAAGTTCTATAATGTTTGTGGTAGTATGTGTTTTTTTTATACCAATATCATATACCACTACACGTAAATTCATTAGGAAATCTTTTTCAAAACTTCAAAAAAAATATATTTGAGTTTTAAAACAATTTAATTTAACCAGTTTTATTTAAATCCATAAATTACAACCAGGTACTATGATTTTTCATTTTTAATCCACGGGAAATAATAAATAAAATAAAGGAAAAAGAATTCGTGTTTTTTTTTAAATGTTAATCATTTCAATTAAGTTAATTATTTTCAATAAAATTTAAATTCATATTTAAAAGCACTTCATATGAAAAAGTCTTTTTCATTTTTTGATATATTTAAATTATATATGGAAGAAGGCTGTTTTTGTTATTTTTTTTTTAACTGGTTCTATTTTACTTTGCAAAAAATCAAAATGACAGACCTTTTAAATAACAAACAAAAAAATTCAATCACCTTGGAAATGCAATCACGTGTTGTCAAGTATCACATGTGCTTCTTAATTGAAACGTTGAGTCAACCAAGGTTTCAAGCTTAATATTAAAAAAAAAAAAAAATAAAAGCAATTTTAAAACCTAAATAGCTTTTGCTATTATGGAAATGTTAATAATGAAAAAAAAAAAAAAAAAAAAAAACAACAACAAACAAAATATTTGACAATTTTATGGGCTAATGTTTTAAATTTGAAAACCTTGAATCCAATATACTACCAGACTTTTATAATCAACTATTTTAACATGGCAATGGCATTTCATTTTAAATTTAATCAAAAACAAGGTGCCACCATCAAATGGCAGTAGATATTATTATTTAAAACAGTCACGATCACGACATTCAGAAAATGAACTATTTGAAGTAAAAAAATAAGATACAAGTAAATATTTATACCCCATAAGCACAAAGATGACAATATTCAGGATTAGAGGCTTCCTTATCAGTAATGACTATTTTGTAATAAATAACACTAATGCTATGCAAAATCGATGACAAAAGACTCATTAATATGCTAATGATACTATCCAGATTGTCATTTATGAAATAAATATAATTTTTTTGTGGTCCATAATTCATATTACTAAAAAAAAAAACAAAACAAAAAAACGAAAGTACATTTTGGTAGGATGATACAAAATTAAACCAAAAATGACTCTCTGATAAATGACATCAAAAAATGAAGATTGATGTATCTAATTTATTGTTATAAGTCCTGGGTGTTTTTTTTTTTTTGGTTTGTTCATGAATTTCTATCTATGATACTAGGGAAGCTTTTTGTTTTTTTTTGTTTAAGCTCATTTTACACATTTATCAACAAAAGTCCTAGAGTAGCATAAAAAAATCCCACAATAAAGGATTTGATGTCTTCATTTAATCTAAGTGTGAGTGGTTTTTTTGTTTATGGGAAGTGGATAACATGTTTCATTACATAAATATAAATCAAAAGTTTTATTTTAATTGGCTGAAAACGATAATTAAATATGTTTAAGGATAAATGAAAGATTATTAAGAAGCCTTTGAAAAATTGTAAAAACAAATAATATTGAGGTTCGTATGAGCTGCTTTTAGCAAGATTCTATGTGGTTAAAATGTTGGCTATAAAATAAAAAAGTTAAGTAATAAAAAAGAGAAGTAAAAATCTACATTCAAAGACTTATTGCATTTTTTTTTTTGATGTTTTTCAAAACTAATGATATATAAAATACTTAATAATATGACACTTGCTAAATTAAAGCCATTTATTTATTCTCAAGGGGATTATATTTTTATTTATATATAAAGTCACGTAACAGTCACTTTGCATGGAATATGATTTCGATATAAAGCATTTTTCAGATAGTTTAATGTTCCGGAAATGTTCCCCTTTTTTATATTTATTAAATTTTAAACATTTGTAATAAATTATTTAACATAATAAGAACTCCAAAAAAAAAAAAAAAAACACGTCAAGCAGATTTCATATTATTAAACCTTAAACTTACAAACATGTTACAAAATTAATCTTTATAATTTTAAAATAAATTATATTTGGTAATATTTAATAAATTCTTTCGTAGAATTATCAATGTGTTTGTGTATTATAAAGAGATTTCTTTTAGGCCTAATCTTGTTTGAAATCTCAAAAAAAAAACTGATATTAACGCTTGGTTCTAAGACTGGTCATATCTAAAAAATTTCTTAAAATTTCTAATTATTATTAATAAAATTGCATTTCATTTTACATTGGTCCACTTTTGCTTTCAGTTGAATTAAACAAAAAAGAATAACGCATTGTTGAAACAAAGCAATCTTTAGAACTATATATCATCGTCCTCATTGCATCAGTATATGATAATAAATAAAAAATAAATTCATTGACTAACATAGTATAATATTGCATCAGAGCAGCCTTTTTAAAGTTTTTCTTTTGAACACTTCAATTGCCTGTAATTGTTGCCACTTATTACGGATTCTTTCTATTTAAACCTGATCAATAGAATACCAAAAAAGGCTTAAAAAAATTAATTAATCTTCTTTAAACTATTTGCTAAATATCAACACTAAATTTTTCCTTGCTCAGTAAACTGTGAGTTTAATTATTTTTAAACTTTGTAATATTTTTTATTATTTTTGAAAACAACTTTAAGAATGAATCCAAGAATATGTATCTAAAAATATTAATTTTAGAATATAATCGAAAATGTATTCAAAGGTTTTGAAATGAAATTTAAAATATTTTTAAAAAAACTTCATTCAAGAAACGAGTTGAAAATGTGTTCGAAAATATGTTCGAAATAAAATTTAAGAATAAATTTGAAAAAAAAATTTGTGTAAGGATTTGGCAAAAAGTTTTTATTTACATTTTTGTTTTATAATTTCATTCATGAACAGTTTTTGGGATATTTCATCAAAAATATTTTATCTACTGAACAAAATTTCCTTCCACATATTTGAAAAATAAACCAAATAAGTAAATACTCTTTTCTTCCTGTTTTTGTAGACTAAAAATATGTTAACATTTTTTAGAATTAATGAGTTCCTCCTTTTATTCATAGCTACTTGTAAGTTTTATGCATTTTATTTAAAATTAGCATCAAATATGAGACTAGGAAAAAGATATTTTTCATTGCTGTAATACATCAAACTTTTGTTTTAATACTTCAGCTGGATAAAAATTTTCTTTTACTTAAAAAATGGACATATTTTAAATTCAGTTTAAATTTCATACAAGAATAAATATTAATATTAACTGTTGGCCATGATATTTATTATTTCAAACAGTTATATATAATTTTTTTTTTATAAATTTATAAATAATAATTTGTTGTTTTTAAAAAAAAACTTACCTGTCCCAAATTTTTATATCCATATTTGAATGCTATGCGATCAGCTACATCCTCTCCAGCTGGAATGTAAAGAGCAAACTCATTCAGAAAAATGATTGGTTTATTAGTCCTAACTCCACCAAAACTATCATCGAAAATGTTTATATCATAATCAATGTTACTACTTATATTTTTAGAATATTCTTTGGGGTATTTACTTTTATTTGCTATAATGTCTATAAAATTAACTAAATTCTCATCACTAGTAATTTCGTTGTTAATACCAAAATTATTTTCATTCGATAAATTAGAATATTTGATATTTTTTGAATAATTTTGTTTGTTTGAAATATCATTAAAATTATTTTGGCCATTTATAATAGAACAATATGTACTAGATATGAGATAACCGTATAATAAAATTACATAAACATAAATAGCAAAATTTTTGTAAAATTTTTTGGTCCAAAAGTCTATACAAGTCGACATTTTTGATTTATATATAATTTTTTCACTTTTTTTCTTTAATTTACATGAAATTTTTTCTTGATCACATTCCTTAAGTACATTGAAATGATTAAAGTTATCACTAGTCCCAGTAAAGCCATTTTTTTGATAATTTAAAATATTTTTCATTCTTTTATGAAATTTTTGCATTTTCTAAAAAATTTTTTAATAATTTAAATAACGTGTTAACCACAATTTTAATTCTTTTTAAGTAGATAATTTTAAATATGTGTGTGTGTGCTTTTATCTTTTCGATTATTATTAATTAAATATTAAATATCAAATTTTATTGTTTGATTTTTAAATAAATCAATTTTAACCATTTCCTTTTTATTATATTTAGTTATTTTTAACAAGATATCTTTCTTTTTTTTTTAAATTTATTTAAATATAATTATTAAATAAATACTGTGTATATGTTCTATTATTTCACTAAAATAATTTATCACAAAATATAACTACCAACACATCTATTTTTTGGCTTTTATTTATAGCACCAAGGCAATTTATCTGAAAAAAGGAAAAGAAAAATGTTTAATTTATAAAATTTTATTGTTTATAATAGAAAAATTTTAGTCAAATATTTCGAAATAAGTTTAAAAATGATTAATTTATATTTATTCAAAATATTCTTTTAGTTAAATTGACATTAAGGAACCAATCAACTCTATCAGGGTATATTTTAATATTGGAACAAAGTTCCTTATCGAGTATTTCTACATGAGGACTAGAAAAAATTTTTAATTGTATCTTAAAAAATTTTAACAAGAAATTTTATTTTAAAAATTTAACATAAAATTCGAAGACAAAAATAAAATAGCTTCCTAATATTGTTAACTCTCCTGTTTTTTAGTAAATTTTATATTATTTTACGCTCAATTGATTGCTGTTTTTAGTGTTAATTATTGTTTTAAGTAATTAATTTAAAGAAGGATTTTACGCTTTATTTTAATGATTTTTTTAACCTCGTGTGGATTTTGCCTTAACTTGAATTGAGCCTGGCAATACTTTAATATCAGTGGGAAAATTCTCCTCGATGAGTGACATGTGGAAGCCAAATTATCACCTATAAATGCTAATTAATAGATTCCACGCACCGGTAACGTTTTAAAAAAAAAATGAGCGCCGAAAATTCATTTATCCGTTGGATGTGTGCGTGCAAATAGATTTTATATATAGGCTACTATATTGCCTTGCATTTTCTTTATCTGTTATTTGCTAAAAATTAATGCTTTCTTAAAATGGAATAGGGGAAAAGAAATTCGTATTTTTCTTATATAAATATATATTTTTCTTGTTTATATTACATATAAATTATATATAAATTAAATTAAAAAGAAATTATTTGAATTTTTTTCACATTAAAACAAAATACACAAAATACAAGAGAAAATTTCCTGCTGGATTATTATTGCAAGCTAAGCCTTGCTAGATTTTTGATAAAATTAAAACAAAAATTTTCATATAAAAAAAGCAACAAAAATAGATTACAGTAATTATAAAATTACATCAAATAAAAATAATAATAATATTCAAAAATAGGAAAACAATATCTCAAATTTTTATACCAATTAAAAGGTTTTATATTAATTCATCCTGTGATTAATCCGTCAAAGAAAATTTCAACAGAAATTAAAAAACCTTATCACGTCAATCTGAATTAAACTAATGTTGGGAAATATTGACCAAAAATAAAATAAATATTATTGAATTTAAGTGTTTAAAGGAGAAATTAATACTTAACTGGCAAACCGTGCCTATGTTTGGCCTTCAAGGGATATAAATCCCTTGCAACGTCATGTTAAAGTAATTCAAAAATAAAACTGATAGTCAATGTCATGTCGACGTCTTTAACAGGTTCAAAATTAAGTGATTTTCATTAAAAGACAATATTAATTGAAACAAATCATTAACAAATTGATATCCTGCAAAAATGAAATAAATAAACTCATAAAATTAAAATTTTATTTTTAACTTGAAAGGAAATTAAATATAATATAATTTCTTGAAGAACAGTAAAGAGTTGATTATATCGGAATTTACAATCTAATTAGTTTATTTTTTGTTAGAAAAGGCAACAATAATAAAAAAGGGATTATTATAATATAACTTAATATAATACTAAACATTTTTTTTAAAGAAAAATATTGCTTAACATAATTTACCTATATTGTAGATGAATTGAGTTAACAGGAAGCAAAACTCTTATGTAAATTAATTGGGTGCCTGTTCAAAAAGTTTTATTGCCTCCTTCACACATATAAAATTTGGTAAAATGCAAAAGAAAATATTATGCAATAATTTATTTATATAAAGATATATCTTCCCTTATCAGGTGTAAAATTAAAACAAAGAAATTTTTCTTTTTCTTTTTCTGTTCAGATATAAAAAAAAATACAAATACAAATTTTAATTAAATCTAAGCCATATAAATAAGAAAGACAAAACTTGAAAAGTCATCAAAGATTTTGAATATATAATGTGATGACTTTTATTAAGATTTCTAACTTTTTATTCCAAATATTTAACTATAGCAATTTTTAGTAGTTTAAAATTGAATTTTTTTAGTTAGATTTTTATTATATTTCTAGCGTTAACTTGTTAAAATGTTATGATTATGATAAATTAGTTTTATATGCCTCTAACTTAAGGTAGGAGATAAATTTAATAATAAAAAGAGAGAAAAAATCTAACGTGTAAGTTTAAAGAACAATATATTCAACTGAGGAAAGTTTTAGACATATTTGATTTCCTTTAGTCTAACTTAAGCTTTACATTGGTTTAAGTAAAAGAATTTTACTACACTTTCGATATACTTAATGTGATAAAAAATTATTTTTACCAGACTAAATTTTTAAAAAAGTGTCACGATAACACTGCAACAAATATGTAAACCAAAAAAATTTCTAAAGAAAAGGAGAATGTTTAGATAGAAACATTCTTCATTGTAAAAAAAAAAAACAGAATTAAAAGCCATAAAATTATCTTTCATTTTCAAAAAAAGGGCTAAATAATAAATAGGATTTAAGTACAAAACAATCTGTGTGCATTCTTGAAAATTGCAATAAAAAACTGTTTGAAAATTTTAGCATTCGATATTGACACAAATTTAGGGGAATTTACGAAACTACCTTTGATGTAATCGTTTCAAACCGGGTCTAAACTTCTTAGTAAGCCTACAAAAGGCTTGCGCTTGTTTAGAAATATGAGATTTAAATAGAAAATTTGGAATTTTAAAAAATATGCAAAGTATATAATAAAGGATCTAGTTTATTTAATTAATTTTATTTCATATGCCAGAAATTCCATATTAAAAATTTCTGATAAAAGGTTTACATAGGAAAAATAATTGAGTAAACTCAAGTCAAGTTTTTGGCAATGTCCAAAGTATTTATAAACAAAAACAATCAAAAAAATCTATGAATCTAATATATTATATTTAAATTTCTAATCGGTATTTCATATTTAAAAGAAATACACCCCCCAAAATAAAGAACTTAATTAAAAAATTTTTTATAAACCAAAAAAAATTGTCAAGGGGTTAACTTTGCCTTTCAAAAAATGTACAGATTTTTCAGATTATAAATTTATTAAAAACTAATCACAATTTCAAATTTTAAATGAGTTTTACCCTTGTGATAAATATGTTTATTATTTACTAATACAATTGATTAAAGTCTAAATTAAATAAAATGCTATAGAATAAAATTGGTTCATGATACAAATAAATCAGTCAATTGATTAAGAAAATATACGAAAAGGTAATAAAAAGTTAATAGTATTCTTGTTATGAAAAAATTATAAATATTTAAAAATTGAAAAATATAAAAAATATATAAATTATTTAGATCTATAGAACTAAAATTTAAAAAGTAATTTTTTTATTTATTTATAAATTTTTGTTATGTTTTTAATTCACAGTTTTGAAATCAGATTATTTGTTAATAAAAATATTATAAGATTTTTAAAGAAAATCATTCGTAACATGATTGTGCTGATTATGCTATCATTACTCTTAATAAGAATATTGAATATAAGGTCCTTGTGAAATAAAGTGTCTGTTACATCCCCCTTTAGTCATGTTAAAAAAAAAAGAAGGTATTTTACATTAACTTAGCGTAGACTGTGTACACACTTTGCCTACACAAATAAACTTTCATTTGGGTCATATAAGCTATCTTGGATTACAGAAAGTATATATACTTGTGTAGGATTCTTTGGTTAGCACTTTTATATTCTTTGTTAAAAAATACAAGATTTATATGCTCTTTGAAATATTTAATGCTGACAAAAAAAAAAAAAAAAACAACACGAAAGAAATTAAAAACTTAGCTCTTTTTTTTTTGGTATTCGATTATAAAGTTTGATACAAGTACTTTATTAAAGCTTCTTTAGGATATTATAGACTATAAATTATAGTGTTACCAAGCGTTAATCACTGATCGGTTTACAAATTTTTTTCAAAATTTTCTCCATAGATTTAAACTTTAATACTTAATGCTTGTATTTTGAAAAATCTTATTTATCCGATAATTATTAATGTAAATGTTTCAATTTAGTATTACTATTCCTTTCTGAGAATAACCTATATGTGATATACCTACAAATACCAACCGGTCATTTTGAACTGTATATTACTTTCAAATAATTCTACATATACTCTAATATTTTTTTTTTCTTTCTCCAAGCTTTTTTGATTTTTTTATGGAGTTCGTGTTGTTTTTAGCCAAAAAGTCGCGGATAATGACGGCTAAAATTTAAAATTCTACACAAAAATTTTGTCAAATTAGATTTTGTAATAAAAATAAAACCACAAATATTTGTGTTGTTTGCAAAAAAATATGTTTGTATTTGTGATTTCACTAATAAAAGTTAAAAATAAAATTATTACTACATATAACAAATAAACATTGAATAAACATGCTTCTAAAGAGCTCAGTAAATCTTAATAATAATTCTTTTATTGAAAAAAACGTCCTCTGGTTGGTAGATATCAATTTTATACCGAAGAATGAAATAATGAATTAAATAAATTAATATTTTAATTTCTTATTGGAAATTAATTCTGTTATATTTTCCAAATTAAAAATTAGTTTTTATTACTATTTTGAACATAAAAGTTATACTTTAATATTTTTGTTCGAAAAAAATGTTTACATTTTCTTAAGAGTTTAAATCAGTTTTCACATGTTAAGTCTTAAAGGGGGCTCGGAGGAGTAAGGGTTTGAACTTTACAAAAAATTTGTTGTCTTTTTTATAGTTAAATATTTCAAAATATACTCCCAAAATTCAAGGTCGATCAGAGCAAGACTCTCAAAATTATTGACTCCTCTCCTTTACTCATTCATTAATACTTTTTCAACTTTTAAAATTTTTAAACGCGTTTTTCAAAGTCAGTGTTCATTGCACATTCAAAAACTACATTACTGATTCACATCAAACTTGGTACACATTTTCTACATATAAAATACCTCCCCCAAACGTGGAGTTTTAGAATTTTTTTTACATTAAGGGGATTTTTCACTTACAAAATGGCAGAATTTTTCGTCAAAAAAAAAAAAAAAATCTAGATACAGTTTTTTTTTATAATATTCCATTGTTTACTACAATCTTAATCTATATACAATTAATTTATTAGTACTATTATCTAAGTGTGTGTGGGTGTGACGTGTGCGGGAGTTAAGATCAAGTGATCAGTTCCCTATAAGCGTTAGTATTAGGTCATGCTAGTTAGGTTAGGTTAGTTAGGTCATGCGGTTTCTTGTGGTGAAGCCGTCTAGTCTGACTTGTTGTGTCCAGCAGTATTACAGCTTCTATGTTAGGGTGATGATGGAGTCTTTTTTCATGTTTTGCTGCGTGTTCCTGGATGTTCTTCTTTTACCCATTTTATTTTTAGATCTTCATATATCTCTTTGTTAGTCAAGTATCGGTATGCGTTAGTTATTAGTCGTAGGATCTTATTTTGACAAGTTTGAATGGTTTTTATGTTGCATTCATGCGTACATCCCCATAGCTGTATTCCGTATGTCCAGATTGGTTTTATAATCGTCATATATACTAATCTTTTGGTCCTTAGATTCAGTTGCGAATTGTATCCAATTAACCAGTACTACTTCCTTATTATTTCTTTGATTTGTTTGGCCTTATGTCGCACGTGAAATTTCCAATTTAATTTGGAATCTAGATATAGACCTAGGTATTTAGCTGATTGTTCCTGCGGAATTTGTTCTCCATTGATATATATATATGTAAATTGTCTACTTTTTTCCTCAGCGTGTATGTTACGTGAGTTGATTTGGTTCTATTGAGTTTGATCTTCCAATCTGTGGTCCATTTGCTGACTTCATTTAGTGTAGTTTGTATTTTTTTTACAGCTAGATACAGTGAACACCAAAAATCATCCGTTTCCAAAAACGTCTTTGGAAAAGCTATGTCACCGGCTTGTTTGTCGACATTTCGTAATAAAAAAATTACAGAATATTGTTAAAGTCATGCTTAATAATATACAAAAGGTTCAAATAAATTTTCTTAATGTATATTCATTAAAGAAATTCACAAAAAAAGTGTTTTTTTTTTACCCTGAAACCCCTACCCCTATATATATATATTCAAATAAGTGTCATCGTTTGATTTTCAAATGAAAAGTTTCATAAATCTTAAGAGAATTCAAAATTTTAAAATATAAAAAGAAGAATAATTTCCTCTGAGCGAAAATATATATTTTTTCTCATATCAATTAAAGAGATGAATTTTAAAAAAAATTAAAATTACTATAAATATTTAAAAATTGAGACCCTTAAAAATTAGCAATATTCAAATATAATTCTAATTTCTTAATAGTGTTTTAGAAGCAAAAAGAAACTAAAATAAAATTAAAACAAAACAATAAAAAATGCAATTGTGGCATTGACCTAAATTTGTGTATGTGTTTTTTTGTTTTGTTTTAATTTTTTTAAAAAAAATCCAAGCTCTATACACATGGCATCTTATACTCGTATAAATATTATTTTCTTTTTTTGATTCTAACTCTGTCTATTTAGCATGAAAAGACAAGAAAGATAGTAAGCAAGAAAAAGAAAACAAAAAGTTTAAGCTGAGTTCAACATAAAAACAAAATAATAAAAAACAAAAAAACTTACATAACACATGCTATAATTGACTTGGGCATGGTTTTAAGGTTATGCAATCATAAATTTGTTTCATTTTATACAGTGCAATAATACATATGAACTAGTTCATATGTTACATTATAGATCTTTTAATGTGTTTGTAATTGGGAAGTTGATATATTATGTTATAGACTACATAAAAGCAGATCATTCAAAACTATAGCTCTAAAGTGAAAGTTGAAATTTTAAAACTATTCAATCGATTAAAACATCATATGATCATTAGATATTCTCAGATTTTGGTTTTGAGGTTTCAAATGTGGTCTAGAGATTTACTTTCTCGTTGATCAATGCCCTTATAGTAAAACTACTTAACTATATTTATAGCTTTGAAAATAAAAAACACGTCAGGAAATTTCTTTATTATTAAATTTTTTGTTGGTTAATAAAATGCGTGACTATATTCGCTAATTATATTACGATAATGTTTTATCCATAAAATTCTTTTAACTATCAAAATATTTTAGGATTTTATGACTTTATATAGGAATTTGGTTAATTTTTTGTTAAATTTTATTATTTTTATTTAAAATTATTTTATTAATTTTCATAAATCAGAATTATTTATTATGGTATTTAAATTAATTTGATTAAAAACATGTTATTTTGTGTATAACTATTTCTTACTGATTTTTACACAATTATGACAGATCTATGACAGATTATTTTGTTAAAACCAAAAAACATTTTATATTCTTTTGTATTAAATTGTCATTTATGATAACAAAATAAAAATCAATGAATTTGAAAAAAATTGTTAAAAGTTTTATTCCAATAATTAAATACGATTAGTTTACAAATGCATATGGCGTTTGACTCTTTGGATTGTTGAGCTAAATATTTAGCTTACTTTATTTTATTGTCGTTTTGTAATTTATTATGCTGGTTACGTTTCAATAGAGAAAACTCTAGTTTTTATTTAGATATTTAAAACTGTTAAAAGCGAAAGTATCTCTTTTATTGAAAATTGTTTCACTTTTATGCTGAATTGTTTTAAATTCGTTGATTAGATTTGTACTTTGTATTGAAATTTGAGTTATTCTAAAAACGTTTTCTATTTTCATTATTGAAACTTTTTATAGGATTTATCCTGGTTAATCTGTTTTGTGAGTTGGACTTATCAAATTAAATGCAGTTAGGAAGTTAGAAATTATAGAAGGAAGACAATATTATTCTGGAAGTTTCATGAAAATTTCCTACGTAGCTATATGTAAAATTAAGGATGTTTAATATTTAACCAGAGTCTACTTTAGATTTTTTTTTAGCTCTATTTCTGTAATAGAGCAATTGTTGATTATTTTTATTATCATTTATTCAAAATTAATAAAACCCCTTGAATGTGAAACTTGAATAGTTTTTTGTATTTCAAACATTAATCTTCCCTGATTTTGTCTACTTGGTTTTTTCTATTTCGGTTTTTAATTAAATTATTGATTAAACTAATTTATGACTGGTAATTTTCACAATTGACACCACTTTTTATAAATTAAAGTTTTTATATGTTTTCAAGGATTTTATATGAAGAATGGTTTAGATTAGATACAAGAGCATGGTACAACAAAATTCTTTTATTTGGCAGAGAGAGAGAGATTATAAAATAAGACAAACAAATTTTACCAGTGTTAACTTAAATTAATTATAGAAAAATACGTCCGGCAGCAGGTACCGCACAAGCAACTTCTCTTGAGAAAAAATTATTTTTTTAATGTTCCGATACCTCGGAAATCATTCGACACTATCTTAGAATTACTATATGGGACTATCTATTCAGACTAGACAAATGCATGCTCCAAGTCTTGAAACGTAGGAGATTACAAAAAATTAACTATTTCGATTTTCGGACCAATTATAATAACTTTGATATAAAGCTCAAAATTAGAAAAAAAAAACAACTTTTCAACATTATACACAATAATTTATAATCATCCACCTGAAACCCCACTTAAAACTAAATTTTCTCCAATTTGAAGAATTTTCACAAAAACAAATGACGTCATATGGGGTCCGCCATCTTGAATTTTTAAAAATTCATAAAAGATGCAAAACCAACACCTTCGAAAACCTCCATGTACCCCTCGATACTTAGAATATGAAGGTTACATTAAAATTTTTGTTGAATGCTTGAGAACGTTAGTTTTTTATTCATAAAAAACCAACCGCTGGGCCGATTTCGCTCAGACTCTTTTCAGATATAAGTTATGATATGGCGTATTGACTGATATGGTCAAAAATGTAATTTGGTGCAGAATAGTTCTTTGGTAATCGAATCTCACTTTTGCGGGCTTAAAAAAGTCAGTTTTTTATCAATAAAAAACGAACCGCTGGGCCGACTTTGCTCAAACTCCTTTCAGATCTAAGTCATGGTGCGGCGCATCGATTGATATATATAACACGTAATTTGGTCCAGTAGTTTTTGAGAAAACGAATCTCATAAAAAAGCTCACAGACCTACATACATACGCACACACACACACACACACACACACACACACACAGACAGACATCACTCTAAAAATGATTGCAAATGATTCTCCAGGTCTTGAAACGTAAAGAAAACGCAAAATTTTTGATTTCGATTTTCGGACCAATTACAATAACTTCTCAAGAGAAGTTAAAAATATAAAAAATTTAACTTCATTTCTTGTAGAGCAGATGTCTTGGAGGTTCATCAATTATGATGAACTGTAAGGCTTAAAATAAAATAAGATTTGCTATAAAAAAAACAACATACTTAGCAGATTGATCGGTAAGGTTGCATATAAGAATACTGTATATATTATATCCTGCGATATAAGTGATTAGATACTTTTAGGGTTTGCTATGTAAAAATAGAGTCCATAATGTATATTTATTTTGTAGGTTATTTGTCAAAACAAATTTAAATAATAATTTGGGGGACCTCAGCGAAATATTTAATCTTACTTTTCCATTATACATTAATAAATGAAAAAATATATAATTTATTGAGTAAAACTAATTGGATTAAAGCAATCTGCGAAAATTTTTATTTGTTTATTTCTATATAATTATTTTTCCATTAATTTTGAATTAATTATTGAGTTTTTTTAATGAGGGTATTTTTTTTTGCGTCATGAAAATAAAATTTCTCTTGATTAGGTTTTGTCGTGCAAAGAATTTCTGGTTATTAAAAGTAAATTTTAGAATTGTTTTAGAAATTAAATTCCTTGATAAATTGGATAATGTTTGGCTTTTTAGAAACATAAAGAATTAGAAGCTGGGTTAATTTAGTGTATAAAAAAATTTACATAGAAATACTCAGCAAGACGATATGTTAAGTAATAAATTCTCCTTGAAGACCATAGTCTTAGTCTACATTCACTGACGTACAAAAATATCAAATTAAAATATAATCAGCTAAAGTGGTCATCTTAATACAACAGTTTTTTTATATTTTGAGAGAGTTCATTATACAAACGAGCCCAATAGATATATATATTTTTTTTGTAAATAAATTATAAAACAAAGACATATGAAAACATAGTCACCGAAAAAGTGAATTTTCATAATGCAAAAATTATTCATAATTAAACAGTAACCTTTTCTTTTTTTTTTAATATCACATTCGATGAAATTCTTGCTATAGAAAATATTTAGTCAAAATACCATTCGAAGTTTATTTACGACAACCACTTGTAACAATATTACACAATCAATTTAGAATTAGGTTTTGTTTAGTGTGCTTTTAATCTCAAGTACAGGGTTAGATTTCTAAATAATGATGTCATACATTGCCTAGGTTATGCATTACAAACTTAAAAGATAACATGAACCAAAGAAAAAACTTTTTTTTAGAAATGTACTTACGCATTTTACATACGTACTTTATCCGAAAACAAAAGATTGTAATAGCTTTAAGTATTTGTCAGTCTAAATATTCGTAATTAATATTATTAGTGGTAGAACGAATTTATATTTTGAATTTTTCCATCATTTAGAGTAGATTCTGTTTTGGTAAAAAAAAAAAGAAAAAGGTGTTCATTTTTTATGAGTTCTATTTAATCGACTTGTAAGGTTGAAATATTGTATGTTACTCCTCTGATTTACAATCAATGTATTTAATGAAGGGCATATTTCGTCATATTCATAAACATGTATCCAGCATTCCATATTTCTACATTTTCCTTTATTTTGTAAAAATTAATACTTTTTTGACTTTTGGAATATTTATAAATAAAAATATTTCAGGTGAATGAAGGAAATAAAAATAATTAAGCATGGTCTTCATAATATTCTATATTCGATTCACTATAATTTCTGTATAAAAGTTTTTTTCCAATGAAAAACGTTTGAGATTTTAATCATAATTATAATAAAATCTAGACTTTTGGGTGTCAAAAGTTGACATTAACGATTACGGTCAACAGTAGAAAATTATAAGATCTTGATTGCATTGATTTAATAATTTCATTTTTTCTATTATATAAACTAAAAAATATAGCTTAAAGTATTTTTTGTTTAAAATTAGACTTAAAGGTGTACAAAAACCGAATTTTACGTTTATAGGTTTAGATTTTTAATCGATATTTTTATGAATATTTTTAGAATTTTACTTTCAAAAACTTCAAATTTATTTGGAATATAATTATGCGTAGAATTGATCAGCAAAACTATTAAGCCCTAAAAGAATTGAAAAATGCTTTATTTTAACTAAAAAACGTAAGCGATATTTTTAACGTGTTACTGAGAGAAAATTTTTAAATTCTTTCTAAATAAAAAATTATCCAAAGGAATTAACCAACTTTAAATGATTAAATTGTTTCTTATATTAATTAACGGGAGCCAGATTTTTTCTTTTTTTTTTTCTTTTCTTTTTGTATTTTCCATCAAATATTTTAAATAGCAACTAAAAATGAAAGTTCCTTTATTTGGAGTTCCTTCTGATGCATTTTCCATAGAGCTCATTGAATTTTACATTTGAAGTGTAGAAAATTGTTTGTAGTCATTTCCTTTGTTTCACTCGAGAAACTTTTATGCATCAAATAAAAAGCCAAAGCAAAATAATTGTTTGTTTTTATGTCAGTAAATTCAAAACAAAATTTATTATTTGACCCAGTAACCTATTTACACATATTTTAGTTTCTATTATTGCACGAAGAAAAAAAACTTATTAAGGACATTGGCATTATTTCATTGTAGAGTCGTATTAAAAAAAAATCTTGGATATTTTATTTACATATTTAAGTATCAGTTATACGGAATAAGTTTATAATTTTTTAGTTTCAAATGTAATTATGACATCTTTTACATTTTATATTTTTCCTATAATATAAAGTTATTAACAAAATTGACTTAAAATGTAACGACTACAGCTAAACGTTTTCTAATGCCAAAAACTTGGTAAAATATAAAACATTTTAAAGTTATTAAAAGTCATAGTGATAAAAAATAACTTACGTTATTAAATTAAAATATTTATATCTTATAGAATATCAAGTAAATCAAAGTTCAAAGTTTACAAACATATTTTTGTTAATTCAGTTTAATAACAAAAGCAAACGCAATCACCTTTTGAAAAATAAAATTAAAAATATGTGTCACCAAAATAATTTACTAGCAATTAGAATTATTGTAAGTCTGTATCGAGAATTGGCGAATGTCCAGTAATCATTTAAATTGAGAAATTTTCCGAATACTTATAAAATTATTTAACTTGGCAAAATTATTTAAATTAAGTTCTGAAATGATAAATTTTTTTAAGTAAAAGAACGATTAACACTATGAAAACAAAAGAAGTTTTAGTTTTTAAATTTACTGCATACACAAAACAAATACATGTCAAAATATATGTATACAATTACCGCAATAAGTTACAGGAGTACAGAAATGGATTCACGTTGGAAAAGATTACTAGAATCTGCGAAATCAGCTAAAGAATTGCCAGTAAAAATATTAAAAGGAATAAGGATAATGAATGATGGGTTTTGCATGTACTGGAATTACTTTAAATACTTTGCATAGAACGCCAAAAAGCAATTTACAAAACTCTGAGTATTCAAACTAAAATTTGAGCTTTGCTATATAGAAATAGACTCACAAGTTACTTAAAATAGTCCTCAACCAAGGATTCAAGTTGCCAGATTTTAATCAAAGCATTTAATTGTTAGCCATAGTGGAACAAAGCTGCAAAAGCATTTAAAATAAATATTTTGATATGGATATACAAAAATACAACAATTTGGTGATTTTTAAAAATCTCTGCAAGCACAGGAAAACTATTGCAGTAATAATGGCTTAACAGATATAAAACCTCATGTACCGAAAAAGATTGTACGCTTAATTTGTGATTATTATTTGAAATAAAACCTTCTTTTGCTGGATAAAACAGAAATATCTTATAGCCAAAAACTATTTAAATATGTAAAATTTGGGAAGCTGTGTTGCTGTATCATTAGTTTAGCTTATAACTAAATAATGTTATATAATTATATGTGTACAAAACAAGCTTAGCAGGTACAGGGAAGAAAGACCTTTATCTAAGCTAGACAATTATTTGCAAGATACTAATAGCTTATAAATATAAAAAAAAAGTTTAAAAATTTATTGGAAGGAGTACAAGCCTTAAACTGGCTTGTTAAGTATTGCTAAAGATCGACTTCCTTATGTTAAAATACTTGAAATTGACGGATAAAAAGGGCTTGACGGTTAATGCGCTTAAAGCTCTCTCTAAGCATGTTCTTTCTAACCTGACTGCAATATTAAAAATCATGTCTGGTTGGTAGTGAAAATTAAGAATAGTCGAAATTATTAGTAATGGAAAAACTCTTAAGAAAGACAGAGCCATTTTATAGAAAAATTTCTTTTCAGTAGAATTTGCGAAATGATTTATTGTAGTAGAAACTTCAAAAGAAACTACTTCTTCATAAAATTGAAGGCTAAAACCGAAAAGAGATGTTTTTCACGCGGTTAACTATCAATTAATTGCTAGAATTATCCAATTAAAAATTTTGGGTACTTTCAAATCAATTCTTTATTTAAAATATGTTAGCAGCTTAAAGATTGATATAAAATTCTTTAAATATTAACTACAACAAATTTATTTTATTGAAAAATTAAAAGTTCACTAACGCTTGACAAATATGACGTCACTTTGAGAATCTGTCAAATAATTTTTGCTAAAATAATTGTCTGCCACAAGTAAATCTACAATTTTGAAAATAAAAAAATTTATCAAATTAAAATTCAATTTCTGTGAGTTAAATATATTTTCAATATCGACTTAAAAAATCCACCCATATTTTAATTTTTGAAAAATCAAATAATATCAGATTTGATTTTACTTTATTTCAATTTAAAAAACTAAGTAAAAAGAAATTTTCTTATATTATTACATAAGTCAGGCAAAAAAAAAAGGAAAAATACTTATTAATATAAGTCTTCAGGAAATATTAAAATAATTTCTTAATAAAAGAAAGTCTTATTAAAATTCCACAAACGATTTATGAAATGATTTGTTTGAATTTTATTCTATTGATTTTATGCACGACTTATGCTATCATTAAAATTGGTATTTTACATAAAATAGGAAGAGGACTTTGAAGTATAATATCGACATACATATTTATTATGATGGTGGACATAATTATATTTAAAAAGGGGATCAATAAAAGTATATAAAAATCTTTTGTTTAGTGAAAGAGAAAAATTCTAAATAAATTTTATTTTTAAATAAAGCAAATTTAAAAAGTGGCTTGTTAAGAGAAAACTATTTGCAGTAAAATCCTTTTTTGCAAAAAAATAATGACTTTGAATATCTTACAGATAATTGCGTTTTTGATTGAATTTCAGACAACCAAATTACTATAGACAAATCAAAAAAACAAAATTCAAGAACTTTTTTAAATACTAATTTAAAATTCCTGAATTGTTAAAAATGTTTTAAATTTGAATTATTGGAAAATGATCTAAAGAAATATTCTTTCATAGCTTGTAATAATATTAAGGAAACGTAAAAATTTATATATAAGGTTGAAAAGGATTTACTTTAAAATTATACGTTATCAAGTTATAAAAAGTACATTAAAACATTAAAAACGTTCTTTTTTTTATAAATTAGGATTAGACAGCATTAAATTGGTTTGCCTTATTTTTGACAAGGAAATTTAATTTCCCAAATGAAAACAATAACAACAAATTTAATATCACTATTGAGTATGATCCGTTGAAATGAGACTTTAGTTAATAAATAATATAAACTCATTGGTAAAGTTAAAAAATTTCACTCAACGAAATAGTAAAAAAAAAAGAATATATCAAAAGCATTGTAAACACTTTCCTTGTAGAAAATATTGGAGTAAATTATATATTTTAAATATTTAAATTTATACAATAAAAAACTGTGTGACATATGCAAATTTTACGGAAATAATAAAAAATCAACATAATACATTTATATTAAGTGTTCAACTCCAATGATTTTCTAGGTATAAAAAAAAGATGCATGTGTATTAGTTTTTTACCAATTCGATCATTACCATTGTAGCTCCATTTTTTACATGAGTATTAGTAAATGTTGTAATATATAGTAGCTATTAATGAAAACCAAAACCAAATTTTTAAGTTTGATTAATCCATTTATACATAAATGGACTTCAACATAAAAGTTTCATTTAGTCTGATGTTAAAAAGTTACACCCTAAGGAAATATTGTAACAAGAATAAAAATTTATATCATTAAAATATAAATATTTGAATTAATATGTTGAGGAAGGTACAGTTTTTTCTATTTCACTTCATCCGGTGGCAGGGAAAATCATTTCTTTTGCTTTATCTGACGGCGCCTTGCACAAAATGTTGTTTAAGCAAAAAATTAAATGTTAATTTTAATCAAAAAAATATTTTCAACTACATAAAGTTTTTTTCGCTTAACAAAAATATAGCCGAAGTGAGCCACCAGTGAAAAAGGTGGCTAAATAAAACATTCTTCGCGTGTGTACAACCGGTGTTACACACCATCCACAACGTGTGAAAATTTTGCTGTTAACTTTACTAACAAAGTTACTCTCTTCAATAATAATAGTTAAATAAAAAAAAGTCCTAAATAATAAAATTAAATCTACTACGTTAAAAAATCAAAAAAAAAATTCTTTTAAAAATCACGAAATGAAACGAAAAGCACAAAGTAACAGACAAAAAATTAATAACTAAAAATTAAATACCTTGAGACCATACTGGGCGTGTGTAACTTCTGAAAATAAAAATATAAAAAGTACGTTAATATTTTATATTTTGAATATTTTTAAGACTAAAAACAATAAATTGTTGGTATGTTACTAACAAAATGAAATATAATCGAAAAGTAAATTTGTTGTTTATATAAAAGTCTTGCCGTATACAAATCTTTTAATATGAAAATCACCAATTTGAAGCACTATAAAAGTATGAAAATGGAATGCATTCTAAGCTAGTTTAGATTTTTGGAAGTCTGGGGTATACATATCTTGATTACATTATTCATCATTTGAAAATCTATCAATTCAAAAAATATTCAATAATAAGTAGAAACAATAATAAATAAAAGTATCATGATTAAAATTTTATTTTGGGTTTTCTTCGCATTAGAATGTCAAATGTTTTATACTGTATTATTACTAGGAAAGTAATATTTGGTTTATTTCTACAAAAAATTGAGCATTGAGATGTTAATTATGGCAAATGCGAGATAAAAAGAAATACCACAAAAATGATCTACGTACTCTTCGTAAAAACAAACTGTAAATGGAGACACTCTAACTGAATTCAGAAAAATTAAATTTTGTATTTTGGATTCCTGTTTCCCAACAGGAAAAAAAAAAAATTTTCTTTTGAATCTTGTTTTTCACCAGAAGTATATTTTTGTCAACGAGATCCTTATTAGTCCGTAATTAGACTTTGTAGAAAGTAGAAACCTGGTTGTTTGGGCTCTGACCTTAAGGTGTTTTTTTTTTTTTAGATAGTTTTTCCCAAATAAGGGTCGCATGGATGTTGCTTTTTTTAAAATGGCGTATTTCATCAATAAAAACAAAAAAAAACGAAAAGTCTGTCAATTTTTCAAATTCAAAAAAACAATTAAAAAAGAATTCCCATGAAAATTAAATAATGTCAAAATTAGAGTGAAATCCAAGGTTGTCAAATGTGATACCAAAACTATTGCTATTTACACTTTTACTACACAATATATTATTTTTTTTTTTTTCAATTTGCAAAACAAGTTCAAGGAATAATAAAAAAATGTAAGATAAGAAAGACAATTTAGAACAAGAAACTTTGTAAAACTATATGAAATCCTTCTATTTTTTGTTGTTTTCATTTAAAAATAAAAAAGAAGAATTATTTATTTATTGATAGTCTGAAATTCAAACAGGTAACATGTTGATTAAAACCATGAAATTTTGATAACTCTCAAAATTTAAAAAATTTTAAAATGAAAATATAAATAAATTTGACTGACTACAATTATAAAATGACTGATGAGGTCATGCAAAACATTGTGTAGTAGTCATAAATGTATAATTGAAAAATTTTATATGATAAAGTCAAATATATACATATTTATAACACATCAGAGATCTATGCAGCTTTATCATAATGAACAAAATATCATGATAAAGTTTATCTTGCATGTAAATCTACTGCGTTAGTCAGAAATAACAATAAAATTTGCATATTTCTTGATTATATATGAGTTTTTCCCAAAAACAACAAATAAAACTGTGGAAACTTGAATTTATATAAATCATAATCATAGAATTTCTATGTGACAAATTTGAGTAAAACAACAAAAAAAAAACATTCAAACCCATTGGAAACTTTTGTATGAACAAAAGAGAAGTTTGCTATAATGGAAATTAAAAGTGATAAAAAATAAAGCTTTATCCTTTAAATGGTTTTTATTGAAAGTAATGCGTGTCTAGCTACTTAATGTATGGAATAAAGGTTTAATAATTTGAACACTTTTCTAACCCTTTTTTTTTTAGTTATCGTCTTTAACGACCTCTTATGTTGAGTTCCCTGCTTAATCTATTTTTTATTTTTATCAGCCTTAGAGTAGCAGCCATGGTCTAAAACAGCAGAAGTCAAAATTTATTGTTTAGATTTTAGTTTTATACTAAATTTCCTTCAATTAAAATATTAATTTCTTCGATTTGAATTAGCTAAAAGATTATTCCGTTAAAAAAGCGATGGTTGATGTTCTCAAACAAAATAAATATTTAAACTGATCCTGGAAGGAAGAGCACCAGGTACCCTCAAGATAACAGTAAATATAATATTATTTTTTTAATTATAAATTCCATAAATCTAGGAGTATTTACACACCTTTTTTTTCGAAAGTATCAATCTGCAATAATTTATAAACTTATTAGTGAAGATTTTAAACAATATATTAAAGCCTGTAATTAATTTTTATCGTACTTTACTTTAATTTAGCCAAGAAAATTTATATTTTTATTTGGTTATTTCTTACACTCTAATTTAAAAAAAAAAAAAAAAATAAAACTATTTTATTTTTAAATAGTTTTAGTAGCAAATGAACTAATAAAATTAATGAACGCTAACAAATACTTTTTGCTATATTTTATTATCTCATATATTCCAAATAAACTATAAAAAACGTTTAAAATGTAGTTGAATTTTATTTTGCTCAGCCTGGCACACAGGAAATTTAGTATAAAACCTTAGATCTTTTCAGTAATAGTACGTTGAAATCAGATTAGCTTAAAGTTGATTGAAATGAAATCAGGACGAAGAATTTCGGCTCGTATTAAAATTAAAATTAATCTTTAATCACGGCTTGACTAATCTTTTTTCTCCAATCATTGGCGTAGATACTCAACTACTCTTTGATTACCGCTTATCGATTAAACATTATTAGTAAATGGGAGTGGGTTTCCATCCAATATACAAATATTCCTACATATTTTGCTATATATGTATATTGTAAATAGTTAAAAAAAAAAGAAAACCAGAATTTTTTGAAATTGTGTAAAGAAAAATTTTCCAAATTTAAATAATAAAAAATCAACATTTTTCTTTAAATTTTTGATCACTAGGCAACAATCAATCCCAACTATTTTAAATGGTGCTATATTTACCTTAAAAATTGGTTTATATATTATTAAAAACAAAGAAATTGAATTAGATCATATTGAAGTGCTCATCAATAATTAAATTAATTATCAAGACAAAATTTTATTGATATAAAGCTATCAAAAATCATAATTGAGTTTGTTCTTTTAGCATAGGCACTTCATTAAAATGTCAATCAACCTCAAGTTCAATAGTAAAATGTAGAATAACCCTGAGAACAACCATAAGCTACTTTATTACGGTAGCTTCCAATTAATATGCCATTGATATCACTCAACAATGATTGTCAGCTATATTATATAGATCTATATACTTATATAGTGTCTCTTACAAACAAGGTAAGTGCAGAAACACTTTAGAAACTCTATAGAAAATATCGTGTCGGATTACTTTCATCAAATTAATTTAATGCACTCTTTAGTTAAAATTGACTTCAAATATCTTAGAATAGTAAACTAATGTACTTTAAAGGAAAGAAAGAATATTCCAAGACTATAAACCGCAATTTTATAACATAAATGCAAGGATTATAGTATCAAATTTGAATTTTCCAACAAGAAAATTGCATCTTTTTCATAGAATGCAAAGTATATAAAAGTAAATATGCAAACATCTTAGATTTAAAGGATTTCTATCGAAGGTGAAATTTACCAACAAATATACATATATATGTTTTAATATGAATTTAACAAAGTAAATTTTTATAAGCTTATGTTTATATTTGGTTTGTTCCCCTGTACTGAAAAATCTAGAAATAAAAGTAATAAAAAAAATTACTTTTATCAATAAAATATGGAAAAGGAAATTATAATTGAATATTTTACTTTATCATCTTTGAATAAAAAGGGTAATTATTTGATGCTTATGCATGGAAAATAAAAAAAATTATGAATAAATAATTGATTTAACTCAAAAAAATCAATTATTTGGCATACTGGGATGCAACATACCCCAGTGAAATAAATTCTTAAAAAAGAAAATCTATTAAATATTTTTATTTGTTTACAACATCTTGAAAGTACATTCCATAAGATGATTAAGGAAACAATGGTAAAAATGTTACTATAAGAAAATAATAAGCTGTTTCGTGACCCTTTTAAAAAGGTATTTATTCCAAAAAATTAAAGTTGAGATTTGGTCAAAAAACTAACTTTTTGTTATAATATTTTAGTTTTTTTTGTGATTATGTCATTCATTTATTTATTATTAGTGATGAGCGAAATTAGTCTCGGTCTTGCAGTTTTGGTCTTGCAAATTTTTCAAGACCGATATAGTATCACTTTAACGAGACCAAGACCAATACTAAAACTGACAATGCAAGACCAATACCAAGATACAAACGTCAAGACCAATACCAAATCCAAGATAACTATGGTATTGATCTTGATCTCGGTCTCGCTCATTACTATTTATTATGTATCTATGCATCCTGTTTTTAATTTTCGATCTTCGATTTGGAGTTAAATAATCACATCGCCGATATGTATCAAACTTATTTCTTATTGTACAATTAATAATTGTTAAAAAAAAAAAAAGGTTTTCTTGCTACCTGGTAAACTATGTGAAGAAGTAGGGTGTAAAATTTCAAAACGATCGGTCCAGTAGATTTTGAATTATTGTAAGCATTGACTTTAAAAAAACGCTTTACAGTTTTGCTCCCTCACTGCTTCCAAAGTATGTTCAAATGCTCATAACTTAAGCTATTTTTTATTATTAATTTGAAATTTGAAAATAATTTTTTTCATAATAAAAAAATTAAAATTTAAATACCGAGCCATTATATATTTTAAAATATAAAAAATTAGATGTCGTATAAAATCATTTACCAAATGTATTCTTTACTCTGAATCAAAAAAAGTAACGATTAAATATAATTTATAATTACTTAACATGATATCGGCCACCTTGTAGCTAAATTAAATGTTTATGTGTTAAAAATTACATACATATATATTCTTTTTATATTTACTAGTAAAGCCCAGCTTTCGAAATTCGAGAGCAACTTTCCTGCATTCTAAAATTATGTAATTTCCTAGAAATTACTTCCTTTGTATAATCTAATATCATTAGTCCATTTTCACCACAGGGTCAGTTGAAATAATACCTTCACAAAGGCTTTGAAAGTATAAATTTTGAGATAAAGGAGGCAAAGATACTTTCCCCTTATGACAACAAAGAGTGAATATATTTCAATCTCGATTAGTAATTTCAGATTTAAAATGTTTTGCCCGACATAAAATGAACAAAGCTGATCAAGTTTGAAGATTCAAAATATCGCGGAACGGAATTTAATACACATTTATATGAAAATTTCAAGCTAAAACATTTATTTCATTTGATAGATTACCGATAGCCCTAATAGGGAATTGTGTACTACGATTAATTTTATTTCTATTTTTATCGTGATTTCGCTCAACTATGCCTATCTAATTGTAAGTTCTGCGCTGAGTCATTGTGATTATTTAATGTACATATAACACCTAAAATTAAATATTAAATATTTCTAACCTTAAAAATTTAGAGTAACCTTATAGATGTAGAGGAAATGTAGAGTAATTAAAATTACATACATATGATTAAATGTCATTCAAGATACAAATTGCACTTTCGATTAGCAATGAAGTTAGTTACATTTTCTTGCTTTTCTGTAGCCCCTCAGTGAAAATACGTTAAGTATGGAGTGTCAAAATTAAAGTAAAATTTTTTTATATTTTCACTTATAATTAAGTGAAATATTAATAAACTAAATTTATATTCTGCACATCTCTGTGCCAAGGCCTACGTAAATATATAATTTTTATCATATTTGCGAGTATATCAACTGAGCAAAAAGGTGGACCACTTACTTTGCAAAATATTCCAAAAAAAGTATTATTTTAAATATGTGAGATTTAATTTTCCCATAAATCTATTAAATAAATTAAAATCAGAGCATCATTTAGATGAAAGTTATCAAAATCAATTTATAATAAAAATAACAAAAAAAAAAAAAAATAATAATAATAATATCAAAATGACTTGTAAAAACACACACTAACATAACCAATAAACCACTAGGCTTCTGTTTTATATTGTTAAGCATAACATCATATCTCATAAGAAACCATAAGCTTAATTAAAATTTTTTGTTTAATCTCTGGCCAAAAGATGGATTAAATCAAATGCTGAGCCTTTAAATATCTTTTGTAACTTATTTACCGCAGTTTCTTATTTTTTGTTTTCTTTTAATATTCTTCCATTATATATATAGCCAACCCTAGAAAATATGAAAATATTCCTGTGGCTGTTATATAAATTTAAGTAGCCCTAGGGTGAATATCTTATTGAAAGACCGATATTGAGAGAAAGGTGACAGTTATATGGATATTGTGGTCTTAAATTTCATTTTTAATTTAGAATCAACTTAAGCAAGAGTATTAAATAGCTTGAAGATACGATAAAGACTTTTAGTCCTAGTACAAAAAAAAAAAAAGAAGAAAGCAAAAAAAATTTCATTTCTAACACATAATTTTGTTTTTTCTTGAGGCATAATATTTCTTGTTGTCTTTATTTAATTTTTATATTTTTTTTTTTTGTTTTAGAAGCTTTGGAATGTTAAGTAAAAGATTTTTGGTTTTGGTTTTTTTTTTTTTCGTTTATTTATCGGAATTTTGTTTCGATATGATTTCCCTTTTCAACTTGACATAAGGAAATTCAATAATTGGAATTTATGATTTCTTATAATTTTTAAAAATCAAATTACAATTTACAAGATAAATAAATATTATTATTAATCAGGGGATAGCCAATCCTTCAAACAGTTCTCTAAATCATGAATATGTACTTGATTTTTGCTTTTCTAAATCTACGTAACATTAATTACTATTGATATCTTAGTAATGTCAACTATCTTATTTACTTAGTTTAATTTTAAGGGAATGATTCGGTATTTAATTTTTGTATAATATTTTCAAAATATCGTCTCAAAGTTTTAAGACGATCGGCATTTGAGTATATGTGAACAGTTACGCGTCCTTTGCTCTAAATCGGTCTTCTATACCCAGTTGAAAAATTTATTTTTTCATTTTTTCATAGAAGCATCTTTTCAGATAGTGTTATGTATATATTTCCGTTGACTCCATTTCAATTCATGTATGTTGTGAATTAGCAGAGCGGGTGAACGAGCGGCGCCGGACAGTAAAAAGAAAGAGTTTTTTTATCTACAGGTTTAGATGGTCTAGATCTCCTTGATGAAAGCTCTTTGCTTTATGGAGCTGGCATCGATAGTAAGTATTTTCAAAAAAATCTTAGAAACATGCCTTTTTTTCAACAAATTAAACGAACCATAATCTCCTTTAGGGCAAATGGAAAAATATTCCCTAATATTTGCTTCATTTGGCAAGACAGAACATTCATTAATGTCTATAATCTAATAAACTATTGTTTTTTACGGAAAAAACTTGTTGAGTCCTTGCTTAATAAAAATGATATTTTTCTATTTATCCATAAAACGCAATATATAATTAGCACGTTAAGAATTTTTATGTATGAAATATGTAAGAAAACATGACAAGAAAGATGATAATTGAATTTTCAAATACATGAAATAAAACATTTCTTTTTTACTTCTATTTTGACTATAAAATTTTTGACCAACAAAAATAATACCAAAATCTACTTTCTACAAACTTTCTAGAGCTTATTCCATCATACCAAAAACTTATTCCCTATTTATGTTATAACAAAGAAATTTATATCAGAATTTTTTCTATTACTAACAAAATAGACAATAATTTCTTCTATTGCATGATTTTCCTATACACACTTATATGTATATATGTATGTATATTTGGCAAATTTTTATATTACTCTAAAGAGATACGATTTTCCTTAGGGCTTTTGTTATTCATCGCTCAAAAATATATTCTTCCTTTATTTCTTTCATTCAAGTTTAAATATCTCATAAAAAAAACACTTTTCGTCGTTATCGAAAAGAACAAGTAGTTTGGGGTCAACCATATCCATAGGGTAAATATGTATGCATCATAATAGAGCACAGGTCCACTTTTACTTTATAATAGTCCAGACTGTATTTCACGTTAACGTAAAAACTTTACACTTTAATATGGTTTATTGGAGCCTAGTGACATTTTTATCGCACAGTCGATTTTCTTGTTTATGATAGAAACAAATGGTGAATCTATAAAATGGTGATAGCATCGATTAAAGTGTTGAAGAATAGAAAATATTTACGTAGAAAAAAAAAAAAGACATCTATTTGATTTTGTTCAAGTTTGTATCAAAACAATAAAAAAAGTTTAACTGAAAGAAAAAAGAAAAAATTAGATAGCTATAAGGCCTGTACAATTTTACGTGCTAATAGAATCAAGACATCGTTGTTAACAGTACTTTGAATACAATTTTTGGCAGTATAAATACATAGAATCGATTTTTATTAGTTTTTCTGTTGATTAAGAAAAAACTAAATAAATAAATGAATATAATAAAATTGAATTATTTGCTTTGTGTGTGTCACACTATAAAAACATTTGTGTTTGGTTTTTGTTTTTTTCCTCTTATTATTAATATAGAGTGTAAAAATTTGACCAGATCTGCACTCAGCTGCTTTATATTTATACTTTTAAATGAATTACGTTAGCAAAAAATATAACTTCTTTTAAAGGATAAATAAACAAATAAAATTATTTTCATTTTTCTTCTTTCAAAATCAAAAGTTTAAATGATGTGAATCGAATTTGCTTGACATAAATCTTTTAGCTAATTACTTAAAATGGAATACTGGAATGCGGATTGTTATAATGTGGAATGAATGAAACACAGAATTGAACTTAATACGGGATGTATTGGTAAGTGTCAAATAAGATATACAAGAAAACTCAGCTTAATCAAAAGATTAAATTTAATATATAAAATTCCGTTGAGTTATTTTTTCCCCTTCTCAAACCCCCTCCCCCACCATTTTGGGCAATAAAATTTATAATTTCGTTTGGCTACAAATCAGCATAAAATTTCATTTCAATTTTCAAAGATATTTCAATTCCTTTTGTATAAATTAAGAATTATTATTATAAGATGTTTTCAAACTTATGCGAATTCATGTTTTCATTGAGTGATAGTAAAGCAGGAGGGAGAGGGGATGAAAGTGAGAGCTTTGTTAAAATAAATTAATAAAACATTTTAGTAATTGAAGCTGTCTTCTTTAAAATTATGGTTTTAGGATCATGCTATTACTATTACTACTATTAAAAGGAACGTCATTCAAACATGACAAAAAAACATGTTTTCCGAACACTAAGCGGTGATATATGTGACAATAGGTATATTTTACACTTTTGATATAATAAAATTTAAATATTTTTGCATATTGATATTTAATTAGTTTTAAAAGTAGATCAATAGCAGTCATTATGTTATATCAGTGAATATGAAGTATTTCCATTAAATCCCTATTACACATTTTTACGTTATTATTAATCATGGCAAATTCTTAGATTATGTTAAAAATTTAAATTTTAAAATTAAAAAAAAAATTTATTATAATTAAGTTTACATTTTTAGCCATTCACAGAAACTGGTTTGCGTCTTGACTTATATTTATGTAAAATAATATTTCAATTTGATATTCTCTGACTATTTCAATTATTATTAAAAACTCATAAATAAAAATCTTATAGATTGATTTTTTGTTTTCGAAAAAAAAGTCAAAAGAAAAAAAAAACTTACCTTTTACTAAAATTTAGATTAATTTTAACTTAAGTTGAAACTTTAAACAGTTTAAAATTACTATAGCAAAATAAAAGATAAATTTGAATTTAATAAATAAAAAACCCCTCTGAATAGATTTTATTCCCGTCACTGCGAATGACAGCCTCAAATAAACAAAAAATAATTTTATGTTTATTTTATACACATATTTAAGCTAAGACAAAGTTTGCTATGATTTTTTGGTCGAAAATTTTGAATTAGTATAAAAATTAAAATTTTATTGTTGTTATTGATTTGATTAATTTGAATTCTTACTTTAAATAAAAATGTTGATTTAAGTAAAATAATTTTGTAAATACTTAAAAAATAGTTAATTTATGCAATAAAATATATTTTTTTCAAGCTAATTAAAAAATAAAAATCTACCATTGAAAATTATTTTCAAAAGAAATTTTAATGCAAAGAAAAACAACAATTATAAAATACAAATTATTTAAGCTTTTATGACTTTTATTTAAAAGAAATGTAGCACAAAAAATTTTTAAGTACATTTTTAATAGGAAAAGTTAACAAAAATTAACTGCCTGTAATTTCAAGTTCAGGAAACTTTCTTTATGAAATAATAAATGCAGGTAGTTAGCAATGCAGTAGTCAAAGGATAGATGAAATAATGGAAGTTTTCTACAAAGTTGCCCCATAGAATAGCTAAAAACTTAAATAATTGCATTAACATTCCCATTAAGCTTTCATGAAGGAAAAACTACTCGTAGCAAAAAATGTTTTTGGGTCAGCTGTTTAACGAATACCATTCCAGGAATATTAAGTTTTTTTTTTAAAACAGTCAAAATAGTCATAATATAAAAGAAATTAGTCAATTGTTAAGTTTATATGTTTTTTTTTTTTTTCTTTCTTATTTAAGCCACGATAAAAGCACTTGACAAGAACAACAACTAGTTCAAAAATTTTTAAATCAAAGAAGAATTTTTATTTGTTTTATTTTGCTAAGCAAATCTAACTATTTTTGCAAAAGTTTTATTTATGTTAAGAAAAGGAAGATATCAACAAAAATTTTTGTCAAAAAATTTCATTGATAAATTAAAGGCTTACAAAGTGTTATAAAATAAAAAATGGTAAAAACTAAATTAATTTCAAACTCAAATTTATGTTCTCGTAAAAATTTTTTTTATACTCTTTTAGGAAGTTTATGAAATTTATGAAAGTTAGTTTTTTGGTAATGCTAAATTTTTAACTAAATAGTTAATAAAAAATTTAATTTTTAGTTGGATTTAATAGTTTCAATAGAAAATTCTTTCAAAAGATTTATTAAAAAGAAACCAATCCTCATAGCGGTACTTTTTGTTTGTTTTTGTATTTTTTAATAATATATACTAAAATTTTCAGCTTGAATATCTACTTCTGCATAAATTGTTTGATCAAATTGCATACTAATACACAAAAACAGACTTATTTTCATATCTATTCCATAAAGGGTTCAAATAGGGGCAAAACACAAAATAACTTGTCTAAAAGTGACACTTGATAATACTGACAAACAGTTCGTTTTGGGTAAAACTTCATTATTTGGATATCCGTTGAATTCAACAAGAATTCAAATATTATTCGCATCATATTTAACACAATAATAGAAAAGAAATTGATTGAAAATGGAAAATATTTAATGTATCAAATAACCTAAATTTCAATTGACTTTTTGACTCTAAAAATACTTTCAAGAGGATATTTAAGCAAGGTTATAATTCTTAAAACTTATTACGCGGTTTGTTTAAATCGTCAATACTTTTGAAATCTCCAAAGACTGAAAAACCTCTTCGAAATTTTATGTGAAACTGATTTTTACATAATTATACTTCTAAATTTCTAAAGAGCCACTGGCATTAATTACGATAGAACCTGAATGGTTCAAAAATATTTCATCAAGATGATTTTTTCCAATTTTGAACTTAATTGTTTGTCTCTAAAAGTATTTCTAACCGAATACTTAAACTGTGTTAACATTTCAAATGAATTAAATTTATGATTTAAATTTTTAATGAATTTTTTAATTTGATTTTCATCACTTTTTGAAACATCAATAAAAACAACTTGATTAACAAATCAGGAAAAATTTAATCATACAACTCTAGATCTCTGTTAAGGCTCAAATACAATACACGCGATTGCGGAGCGAAAGTGGAATTCATTCGGAGTTCTACTACTGCATTGTTTTTGAGCCTTTAATTATTAATGGTTAATTAACTGACGTTGTCTTAGCTTTTTTGTTTTTTTTTTTAAATTGCACCTGATAAAACAATTGCTAAGTTTTCCCGATTAAAATGAATATATGTATTAAGAAAAGGAAGATAAAGCAGTTTATAACTACTCTGCTCTAAAAACGAGAACTTACTTTCTAGCTATCAAAACGCTAGTAAAGAATTTTTAATTATAGAACAAAATTTTATTTTAAATGAACAAGAAAATATCCAACTTTCTCTTCATTTTCAATACATAAAATATTTTTAAAGAATAGAATTAAGACGTTTTTCATTTTTTTTTAAAAAATTGTAGCTTACGTCTTTTTTATCTAACGAAATCACTGTAAAAAATTTTCATTAGAGTTTATTGAATTTGATTTAAATTACTATAATTTAATTTTTGTTCAAACTTATTCCATGTTAAATTATGTTTTATTTTTTATATAGAAATCAATAAAAAAAAAAAGTCTCTTTATTTCTAAAATCATTTTGGAACCTTTTAGTAACGTTTTCAATCATTTCCTTGAAAGAAAAGACAAAAAAAATTAAGTTTTTTTTTTCTTCTTTTTGCTGTAACAAAATAAATATTTTTTTTAAAATAAATTTAATTTCTTTCAATGCTTACCTGTTGACATACAAAAAAACAAAAAAAACACAGAAATCTGAAAATATTTTATTAGCTCTTTGGAATGAAAATTTAATGTTTTATTACAGGAACTCCTTATTCACTTAACTAGATGCCATTAGGAGTAGAAGAGCTTTTAAAATTGAGTTGCCACTTCAATTCAACCACTTAAATCTTATTTTATAGTTTATTAAAAGAAAGCCTCCAATATTAAAGGAAAAAACGTATTCTATAATTCAATTCCTTGCTATCAAGAAAAACACAAGGTATTTGGATTTATGTTATTATAAAAAAAAAATGTACAAATAAAAAATAAAAATAAAGTTCACATTTTAGATGACGAAAGAGGAAATAACAAATAAAATTAAGGATTTATTAAAGAACATTTTATGTTATGGAATTTTTTGTCAAAAACTGAATTCTTTAAAATAAATTTAGACAGAAAAATATTTTGTTGAAATAGCAATCTAGGATTATTCATAAATTCTCATTTTTAGAATTAATAATAAAATCGAAATGCAAGCGTAATAGTTTTAAGAATATCATCCCTGATTATTTTTCGCAAGTTCTTTGTAGTATTTTTTTTATAAATTATTTAAAAAGAAAACTTGTATTTTGACTCACTTTCAATGATATTGATGACAGTTGTTTGACTGGGGGTGGGTGGTGTCAAAGATTGGAAAGCATCTCTTCTCTGTGACCTGTATGGGAGGGGGGGATCGGTAATAGGTTTGAGAGATATCCGAGCTCTGGTAATAGTGCGTTTTCACTGAACCTAGTTTTTAGTATTTAGTACTTTTTCTCTCCATATAAAAAAAATAACTGTTTTCACTGAAATTAGTACTTAATACTTAGTACAAATTTCAATTTGCTTATCTTTTTTGTTGTAAACAAAGTCTTACGTCATATTCACAATCAAATTTAACCCAACTTCCACAGCTGTTCACTCCCAGCGATTAATTTTCGCTCTTTAGATGCTTTTTGAAAGCAAATTTGAGGCGAGCGTGTTAAATTTAGGTATCCCAGCATGCAGGAAAATTAACATTGCGACCGTATTAGTACAACATTCGATGTAGAAATATTTTCATTAGATTGAAAAATAAAAATGGGGGTGGCAAGTAAATATGTTCTCAAAATGGTGACAAATAAATATATTTGATTGTCGAGTATATAATTTACTTGAATTCATTTGTGATTTACTAGAAATGAGTATTTTAGTTATTGACTCAAAAATTATTTTCTTGATTCAAGTACATCGAAAATTAAATAAATGATTTTACTTGAAAATCAAACCTTTTTTCAGTATACATGAGTGACTGCTAGTATATTTTCTATATAATAAAAGTTAATCACAAGTCATTTACACCGAAAAGGCAAATTATTTAATTATTTTTGCTTAACGTAAAATAAACTTTTCATATTAGAAATATTAGTTTTACATATGATTTTTAAAAAAAATTATAAAAAAAACAAAAATCCTAAATAAATTCCTTATATTTTCTAATAATATCATTTCTCATCAAGTCACTTTCATTTGATAACAAACTTTTGAAAAAGCTTAATAAATTTTTTCAAGCCAACACCCTTTTGCTGTCCAATCTCCAATGTCACTATCATAATAAATTTAACAGCAATTCTTTTGACAAAAACAAAGCAAAAATATTAAAGTTTGTACAATAAAGCTAAAGGAAATTAAAAACAAAACAAAAATTTACTCAAAATAATAAAAAAATTCACAAAATTTAACTCTAGGGAAAATCTTTATAAATTAACCATAGACAAAAAATAAAAATATCCTGCAAAATAAAAACTAATTTCAAACAGAACATTGCAAAATTTTCCTTTGTTTTTATTGTTCAAAAATTTATTTTATTTTTCATGTTTTTCTAATCCAAAAAAATAAACAATAATAAGCACAAAAGTTTTATAGATAACAAAAAATAACAAATTACTAACAAATGTTTTTCTAAAAAAAAATTGACACTCTTTTTCAAAGTATGATTAGCTCCTTTAACATAATACCATTAAATAATATCCTTTATAATACCAAAAAAAAACTAATTAAGCTTACAAAGTATAAAAAAACGCTATATTAAAAGTTTGAAAATTATTCCTGAATAATGTAAAATGGTATTCCTAGATTTATGTTGAGTTATATAATAAGCTGTGAAATAAGGAAAACATTTAACTTAATATTTTCAATATATTTTATAAAGGTAAAATTATTTTTACTTGAAATTTTAAATCAAAATAAATGCGTGTTAAAAATTTCAGTCTTTTATCAACCTTTCTATTTTTTTTTTAAATTTATTTTCGCGTCTAGGAATAAGTAACTGTGTTTTCTAAATTAAAAAAAATCACTTGTAGATTTAGATTAGTCTTTCATAAAATGGATTTATTTGTGCTAATAAAGAAATATGAGTAAACTTGAAGTGGTATCACTGTAAATGTAAGAGATTTACCCCATTTAAGAATTATTTGTTCATTTGATTCTCAAGGAAGGTGTGATGTTATTTACAATGATCATAGTTTGTCCTAGATGGAACCAATAAAAACTGATATATCCAGTTTTATCACATTGTCAACAGTTTGAAAGTCATACTATGTATTTAATTGAATCAAAATGACATCATTTGGAATTTGAAATATTGACTTTTATGAGTTTGAAATGAAGATGTGAGAAATTATTTTAAATGACTCACCTCATCCTTAAATAAAATTTCAAAGTGGTGAGTCTTAAACTTAAACTGTAAGAAATTTAGGTGAAAAATTTGGTAAAAATAAAAAAGGTTTGTGATCTATAAAAGAATTGATCATGTCCTTATCTAATGAACTGATCTGAAAACATTTTTCCTTTAGCACAGAATATGCTATAACATCGGAGTAGTAAATGGAGCAAGCACTATGAGGCTGTATGAAAATCCGATGTTGTTTATTTGGTTTACTCAAATGACTGGGGAACATTTTGGTTGACGATGACCATTTTTACCGTAAAATCATTGTTTTTAAAAACAACTCATTTTCTTCATATTGAATGCTCTGTATATAAGCAGAACTTTAATCATTTTTAGGGCAAAAAATTCACAAATTGTCATGGAAACGCTATGCATCCACAACAGGTAATTCATATTTTGCTCATGATCTTCAAAAATTACATAAACAGGCAAACTATGGATGTAAATTGGTCACTTCAAAGTTGAAATTTGACTTTATTGGACTATTTTTATGCAAGAAATCATTAAGACACAAAATTCAAGCAGCCATTATCAAGACTAGTACTATAAAGTTAAAAATGAATTGAAAATTTTGGTTGTATAATGGAGTACTGCATAACCAGCAATAGAATTTAATTCCAAATCAAGTTTTTTACTATATTTAATGACAATCTATATTTTTTCCAATGTAGCCTCTTTGATTTAAAGCGAAATTAAATTTCAAACTTTCAAAGTTTCACTCTTTATAAGTTTTGAATTTTTCCTTAAATCCCAAATGTAAAAGACTAGATCTAATCAAATAGAATTAAATTATTAAAAAAAAAACAGATACATTATTATCAGGTCCTCAGTCACTTAAAATATACCTAAAAACGGTACAGGATACACAGATTTTTATATTCTTCAGTTCATGCAATTGCTGCGATTATGTTAATTTTTATTGTTCGTATTATTCAAAAATAGTTTCATGCCTGGATCTAAATAAGAGAACTAGAATTTCTATTTCTAGATATCCTCTAAAACTTAAATCATATAATAAAAAAAAAATTATGTGAAAAGAAATTACTATTAATTGTTTTCTTTTGTTTTTGAAAATTAACAACAAAATCGTTTGAAATAAAGGAAAAAGTTTATTCTCCTTGAACAATTTTGTTACAATCATATTGGATCTAGAAAACCAATATAATTGATATTTGGTGTAAAAAATATTCCTCAATAAGTTTTTAATGATAATTACTATTGAACATAAAATATAATTTCAATGATTTAATAATTTTTTCGAGCCTTTTGCATGTTATAAATTTAACTAAGAATTAATTTCATTAAATTTTGTGCAGCACTTTCTGTGCTATACAAAACTTTTAAGCAATTTTCTAGTTTTCAGAGACTCTTAATGCACTTGAAAAGCCAGCATAATAGAAACAGCTGCTGAAATACTTTGAACTAATCTATTAACTTATTTCTCTCAATATGTATTCGATTTTCTTAAATAAGGAATTTTACTTTGACTTGAGAATAATTTTTCAAGTAGATAAAAAACAAAAAAAAAATCAAACATATGGCAAAGTCATTTTTCTTGCACATATATATAAGAAGTTTTAAGCTATTTTTATATTCATTTCAATTAATTTGCTGCATTGTCTGACATTTGTTAAAGATACATCAATTTATATATATATATATACATATATATAACATCTTCGAGTAACCATGGCTAAAAAACGAAAAATAAATATCTATATATGGTAGCTTTAATAGATTTATTTGATATTCTATCCAATCGACCTAAATAACTAGTCCTGTGACCATGTCAATTTAGCCTATATATTCCAATTAGTTTGGCTGAAAATGTTTAATTTGTACGCACCCTGAGCATATTGTCTGTTATAGCTTTTGTTTGTGTTTTCACCATTATTTATTTTTCCATTCAGAATCAAAAAAAAAAAGGGAAAATTATCAGACAAAATTAAGAATTATGGCGATAAGGACAAAACCAATCGTTTTATTTATACTACAAAGATTTTATTTGATGATTGCTCACGGCGATAAAATGGGATTCTGGAAAATTGCTTTTGGGTGTTATGCTATCAATTTTATTTGTTGATTTTTTCCAATTCGATATCAACTGATAGAAAAAGTTGATTCTATATTTCTTTTTCTTTTTATCATTTAGAGGTGATTACATTTCTTTCAATTTTAGTTTTGTTTTTTGATTTTTAATTAAAAAAAATTGCGACTTTGATAACAAACAAAAAACAAAAAAAATAAATAAATAAGAAATAATTAGATATATTTTACTTTGTTAAGATTTCAAAATCAAATTGTTAAATTAAAGATACAATCCTGAAAAGGATACAAAATTAAATTAAAATATTTTCGTTTAAATGAAATTTGTCTACAAAAATAAATTAATTTTCCAAAGACTTTAAAAGTTTTAGTTTTATTTTTGTCATTTATTTCAATAACAAAAAATAAAAAAAATTATTCTACGATCAAAGATAACAAAAAAAAAAAAAAGAAGAAAATGCATAAATCTGGTATTAAAAATAAAACGCAGTCAAGTGTCAAATAAAAGGAAAGACACAATAAAATATATATAGAAATATATTTTTAAAGGATTTTAGTTATTTTATTATACCCCTAAGATAAACAAATCTGATAAATCTAACACATGAGATAAATTTAAGAAGCGCAGAATATTTTATCCCCAATTTAACAATGAAAAATCTATAAGATATTTAGATCTTTATCGAAATAATACTATATTTATTAAGGCTTAAGTCATGGATATATTTGACTTTTGCGATTATTATTATTTGTTTTTTCTTTCTTAAATCACATAAAAATCGAAGTGTTAAAAAAATTATTAATCCTTATAAGAGATAATAACATAAAATGCAAAAAAATATAGATATAAATAAATCGAGAGTATTTCAAGCTTATTAAAAGTTCAAAAGTCTTTTTTCTTTTTATTTTTTATATGAATTCATTTCAAAATTAAAATTGAACAGAATTTCTTAAAGGTTGCTAAATTATAAGAATTTTTATAGCTGTTTAAGTTTGGTACTAAAACTAAAAACAAAATTCATTGAACAAAAAAAAATAAAATTTCAGTTTGCATAAAAGAATTTTATCTAATTTAGACATAAATATAGGTTTCATCCTTAGCCTAATAAAAAGGATGTATAGTTAAAATTTTATTTCATATTTAATAACAAAACCACTAAAATTTTTATTTATCTAATTTAACAAGTTGAGGACGGTGAAGTTTTTTTTTCTATTTCGCTTCATCCAGTGGCAGTGAAAATCATATTTTGGCATTGCCTTGCACAAAAAGTTGTTTAGCAAGATTATAAAAGTTGATTTTAATAAAAAAAAATTATTTTTAACCACATAAAGATTTTTTCATTTAACAAAACTATAGCCGAAGTGAGCCACCGGTGGTACACGCCGCTAGATAAAATATTTAAATATGTACCACCAGTGGTGGTATACATGCCATCCACATGTATTAAAATAAAAAAGCTGTTAAACATGAACTACACAAGGATATCATACATTACTTACAAAGCGAAAAATTCCAAGCGAAAACAGTCAACGATCTACAAAAGATTATGACTACTACAACCGTAATTATTATATTAATTTATTAGTATTGATGACTGATTTTTGTTATATTGATATCGTTGATTTATCTGCTTGACTTTTTTACGTACATGATGTTTCCAATTCAGTTTGGAGTCCAGATGTAGACCCAGGTATTAAGTTGTTTCCGCTTGAAATATACTTTCTGCTTTAAGATAAACGTTCATGTTGGCGTCCTTTATACGTAGCGTGAAAGTTACGTGCGTTGATTTGGTTTGTTCAGCTTAATCTTCAAATCATCAGTCCAGTTGCTGATTTTATCTAGAGCTTCCCTGGGGAATACCCGCCTTTATTGGATAAAGTCTTAACTTAGCATCCTCCAGAGATACCATAAATTTCCTATCATTTAAGTATGATTCGAGTAATTTGCAGTAATTGTATGGTAAGGCTATGCTAATTTTGTATTTTAACCCCTCGTGCCAGACTCTATCGAACGCCTGAGACACGTCGAGGAAAAAGATAAATTAAAAATAAATTATTTAAACAGCAATTACCAAAACTCTACTTGATCAACTTTGGTTACTAATAGTCATAGTAAAAAAAAAACAATTAAATCAGCATAAATTTGGTATGTAATACATAAGCATAGATATATGTTAGTCAGTTGATATTTGAAAAATAACATATGACATGATTAGTCACACTTAAGTTTCAAATTTCAAATATGTTTATTTATATTTTGATTACATTGATTTATGGGTTAACAAAAGATAAACTTAGGCAATAATCTAAAAAAATATTTATGAACTAATTAAAGAATATAAAAACTTAAATTTGAAATTAAGGGATTTGATTAGGGAAATTAATAGAAATTCGGCTACTATATCTTTTGTAATATAAATAGTAATCCCTGATAGATATTGAAAACAAAATTCTCTTTAGTTATAGTATCAAAATAAAGTATCTATACAAAAAATAAAATAAAATAAACGAAAAAGAATCATAAAGGAGGCTCTTGACAGTATAAATTTAACTTTGTAAAATTCTCTAAAGGGAATTGTCAATTCGTTACCATAGCATTTCACTGTTTTTAGATTTATTTTTACGGCAATGTTTTGTTTTGTTTTTTTTTTTTTTTGTTGTTTGAAAAATTGTGGTACACCCCATGGAGTCTGATAAGCAATAATATTGTTAATCTTATTTAAAAAAAACACTCTCGATTGCATTTTTTATAGAAATAAATAAAAATATAAGGATTAGCAATAAATGCATATTTTACAAAGTCTAAAAATTATTGACGTTAAGTTTTATTTATAAGCCAGGTGCGGTAGGGGCTGAAGAACGAATTAATTTGTTACAACAAACGAAAATGGTGAAATCTGGTAAAACGTGTTATTATCTAAACTAGTTGTTCCGTGAACAACCCTAATGTTCCATTGGGTAGATTGATGCGTTTTTATGGGCGGTGGTGCTAAACTACGCATTCAATCAAAAAAATTCTAAAGTAAGAGGTGTATAGTAAAACGATTGGATTAAGCTCAAAATAGTATCTCGAAAAAAAAGTCATAGAGAATGCTAAATACAACACAAAAATGTCTGGCGATTTACCGAGCATTCATATCTAAACGTTTTTTCCGACGCTTCATTTTCCAAACTGGGAATTTCTTGAGACAGAGTGCTGTCTTTTCTTTCATTCCTAAGCCAAATGCTTGTTTTTAAAGAGCATTTTTCTTTAAATATTTTAAAAATGAAAAAAAACAGTACCCTACTTCAAGGAATTTAGAGTTGTCTGTTTTTAAGTGAGTTTGAGCCTGATATTAACAAATTCAGCAAAATAAATTAAGGTTATCCTTCATATTCAATTTCCAAAATTTCTTTTAATGTCAAGAAAAATAATCTCAAAAATGATTAAGTATAAATTTAATTTCCTCTTTCATCTTATGCCTAGAATTTGTTACTCCTTGGTGGTATCAAATTTGTCACAAATGCTAATAAGTCCTATGAAACCTTAATTGGCAATCTAGTTATCACTAGCTTGTCGGTTTTTCAGATTAGATCAAAGGAAATTTATTTCCATAATTTCGGATATGATTGATGATAATACTTTTAATTATAATTACATAAAATACAATTTTAATAATATTTTACAGGAGTTGGAGTTGTTATTTCTTGACTTTCTTTCATGAAAGAAAGAATGTTAGTTAATCCACTCGCATGGATCTTAAGAGAAATCTTCTATTGAACGCACCAAGTCTTCCAGCATAACAATAATTAGCAATATAGTTCTAAACATTTGAAATAGTATAAGCGTATCCTTTATACTTGAATTAAAAGATAAGTACATCAGCATCAGTCCAAGTCTTTACCATGTAACACAAAATTTTAATAAATGCCTTCAAAAGATAAAAAAAGAGCAGCAAATTTCCAACTCTATTTGGATTTCATGTTATTGGCTATCGAGAAAAGTGTAACATCTTAAACTTCACTAGCAATTTCTAGAAAAAAAGGATAATATTGAGACTTTTAAAAATTTCGACAATGATATATCGTGAAAGACAATAGAACTTGAAGTACTAGATATCCCTGCCATCAGACAGTATAAAGAAAAGCAAAAAAATTAAGAATGGCTTTAAGTTTAAAGCAGATGTCATTAGTAATGTTTAGAAATCTTTTGTTTGTTTGTCTTTTTAGGTATCTGTCTAGAGCTGAGCAAGTATTGAACATCTATTATTTTTTTGATCCAATCGAATCTCTGTCATAAGAATAGACTGTTAATTTTCAAAGAAATTCTACTTTTTAGATTATTTTCTGATAATAGTCCACAGACACAAAAAGGTAGTGAAATTTTACGATACAAAAGCTTTAAAAGAGTTCCTTTTTTTGCTTATTGAGACATTAACCTGAATAAGAACTTAATATTAATTTGAAAGTTAAATTAAACTATCTAAAATTATATGTATATTCAATTAAGGAATATATGATAAAAATTTTGTCGTTCTTTTTTAAATAAAAAATATTAACAGGTTTCAAAAAATTCTTCGTAACTTAAGCTATAATATGATCTTTTATCCTTTATGTTTACTCAAATGAATTTATTGACTTTCATTTACCCTTAAGTTCTTCGTTAGCAAAAGATTTTTCCTCTTTTAGCCATTATTTAATTATTTTTTGTTTTTTCAATATACAAAAAATCAAATCTGTTCACAGCTGGATAATTACTATTCGTTATTCACAATCTTGTTTTAAGTAAAATTGAAGAGTGTAACTTTCAACTGAGATTAATTAGAAAATTTTAATTGCAAATATTATATAAGTAAAAAAACTAATTTAGAAAATGCGAATTCAGTCATGTTTTGGCTTTGTCACATTTCACTTTAATAGCTTAGCAGACCTATAAACTATCACTATTCAAGTTTTTGATTTAAATATTATTAAAATGCTTTCTCACACTTTAGCAATAACAAAAAACTTGAATATGTTGTCTGTTTTTTATATTTAATGAAAAAATAATAAAAAAAAAACACAAAAAACCCAGCGAAAATCCCTTTTTAGAATATACATATATAAAAGCTATAATCGCCTTAAGGCGTATCTTGATTCTCAAAACATATAAATCAAAAGTTAGAACATATATAAGAGAATTAAGGACACGCATCTTGTGAGTTTCTGTCCGAAAAATTTTTATGTTGTTATTTCTTGGTATACATTTAAGTTTTAGTAAATAAGTTCGAACATATTAAATTTTTTTTGAAGGAAATAGTCAGTTTGCATGTGAGTATAAATTATATAATAATATTGGGCCTGAATATACAGAAAACTAAGACAATCAAAAACTATTATATCGACCTGTTAACATCTTCATTAATTTTTACATTGTATCAGTTCAAAAATAGTTTACTTTTAGATAGTTATCATATTTTACTTTATTTATTTTTCTTCTACTTTTTTTACTATATATTTGACTACCGTGTAACAGGTTTTTCGATTTCGCCTCATCTGGCGGCAGTAAAAATCCTTTTTTGCTTTATGTGGCATCGCCTTGTACAAAATGTTGTTTAGCAAGATATTTAAAGTTGATTTGGATAAAAAAACTTATGTTAAACCACATAAAGTTTTTTTCATCTAACAAAATGTACCACCGATGTGTACCAACGATAGAATACGCCATTCTCAACGTGTTAAGGGTTTATATACACCTAGATTTTTCAACTTGTACATTGTACATATATTTAAGTACACAAAATAGAAAATTCAACTTAATCTGACAATTATTCTAGAAGTTACAGACATATTTCTAAAGACGTTTCAGAGCTATTGAAAGTGCTTTTGAAATTTTAAACGCGGTTTTCTCAAAACTGTGTTTTCAAAGTCGGGGACCAAGATTTCTTGGAATCGGCTAAACCGATCAGGCTCAAATTTTAGCACAAGCTTCTTAAATTTATTTCTCAGTAATTAATCAAAGACTTCTTCTGAACAATAAATATTTCTTTTTTATAAACAGTTGAAGGTTAAATTTTTTGTCAAAAATCGATTATTTTTTGAGAAGCCGCCATTTTGTCAAAAAAAGTTTATTCTGCTTATACCTACAATTAATCCCTAGATTATACACTAATTTAACGAAATTTATTTGGTTTTTCGAATTTAAATGATCCAATCCAAAGATATCGTGGTTACCGCAAGACGTCTTTTTTGAGTACAGCTCTAGAAAATCAGCTATAGCAGCTTTCAATATTATTATTTTGACATATAAAAAATTTTAGAATATAGTTAAGAGTTACTAAAATATGTGTATTAATTTTTATATTAATAAATCTAAAGGTCTTCTCAGGAAAAATTCTCGAAAAACCTGTATTTTAGAGGCTTCTAAAAGTGTATATAACCCCTTAATGTTAAAATATGAAATTTTATGTGTTATAATCACAAAATCAAGATTAATTGTCTTCTTTTGTTTCTTTTCCTTTTGTTTGTTAACACAAACAACCAAATAAATGGGTTATTTTTAATATTTTTATATAAAAAATAAGAATTCCCATAGTTTTAAGGTTAGTTATTTGTACTCTAATTCATATCCGTTTTGATGCCTTTACTTTGATCAATTATATGTACTTTTGATGCTTTTTAGTCGTACATAGATTAATTATATCCTATAAAAATAATGACAGATATAATTTTAAATGTAGAGCCCCAAAAGAATTTTTGGTTAAGTTTCAGCTCACCTGAAACAGGTTAGAACAGTTTATGGGTTTTTAAGGATATAATTATAGTAGAAAAAAGCACATCTGAAAGCAAAAAAAATACTATTTTTATGTATTTAATTCTATGTTATCCTAGTTATATGACATACGGCACGCAAAAAATTTCAATACCATACATAAATTTTCCTTTATACTAATGGCCATGTACTACTACATAATTTGGCCACAGGTTCCTAAACCCTGACCCATCCATATTGATAGTTCAGAATCTCTAATTCATTGATTATTATTTGAAAACTGAAAACGTTCTTTAAATATGACAATGTTAATTTTTTTAGAGGATATTTTTTATTGTTGTTGAACAAAAGAAAAATCTTTTTCTCATATTGTTGTTTTCCTTTAATCCATCATTTTTCTAGCTAAATTAAAATTCCTTCATTAGGTTTACATTTTACTACTTTTTTGTTTGTATTATGCTTTTTATAATTACAACATTTAATTAAATCTGTTGTATCCTCTGCTCAACAGCTTTCAATGAAACATACAATAAAATTTACTAAAGATAATTATTTTATTCAAACCATGAATTTTACTGAATATTTTTGCATTTTAAATGAAGCTTCTGTTCATTTGGTTTTTGATTTTTTTGTTTTGTTTTAATTTTACCTTTGTAAGTGAGTGCAGTCTACAAAACATTTGAAAAAACGAGTGGTAAACGTTAAGCATTTCAAACTTATTTCACTAAATAGAATTGCAAAAAACTAATGTATTCAAGAATTTTATTTTACCTAACTTTTTTTTTTATTTGGAAAAATAAAGTTAAATCTAGTCACAAACCAAAAAAACTTTTAACTCCCTTTTTTTTGATATGATGGCAATTTATTAGTTTAAAGTTGGTTAACATAATTTAAATATTCTTTTCACATAACTTTATTATATATGATGATTTTTGAAAATTAAAACTCAACAACATTTTGTTTTCGTACAATTATAAAAGCTTGACTTGAAAAACATTTTTCAAATGCCGAAAATTTCTATTTTATTCATATGTAAAAGTGATGAATGGTAAATAGAAAAAAAGAATAAATTCTTCTGAAAAACTCTTTTTTTCCCGAATTTATTTTTCAAATTAAAAATATTTAGTGAGCTATATTAAAAAACTGATGAAAATATTTTTATAATTGGTTTGCAAAATTGTTTTCAAGAAAAATTAACAATTTTTAATAAGGAAAAAGTATCTGGATACGAGAAATTCAAATGTTATTAAAATGTGAATAACATTTGATTTAATTAAAATCACAAAAAATCATATATTTATGAAAATTGTAAAGTAAAATGTGTAATAGAAAATTGTTAATTAAATAGCTAAGCGTAAATAAAATAAATAAAAATTTAAAAAAAGCTAGATCAACCCCTATTGAATTGAAATCTTCACTTGTTTTAGGTAAAGATTTAATGTAGGATTCTTAATCGATATTACAGCACCTTTAATTGTCTTTTCAAATCCGCATTACAAAAAAATATGTCATTTTATCTATATATATAAAAGTAAAACAAAATACAGATATAACAAATAGTCTAAGGTCCTATGAAATATTATTTCTGTTCGGTACTATAAAACTTTTATGATTCTAAGCTACAAATTATCACTATTAAGATCATCATGACCTAAAGTATCAAAAAACTAATCACAAAAGCTCATATTTCCGTCATTCAAGCCAAACTAAAGGTCTTAAGAGACCCTTTAGCCATCAATATTACTCAAAATATTTTGTTCAACATTTCATCGCTATCAAATTTATATAAAAATTGTCCATCTAATATTTGAGCACAGATTATACACAATTAAATCACGTAATCCTATACAATACACATTATGTGATGATTTAGGTGCTACTTAACAGCACTGATTTTTACATTTGAAAATATAAAGATCTGCTGAAATAAAAAGAAGACCAAAAAAGACTCGAAACCCTGTATTTCCAGATAAACTAACTTTTAGTACAATTCAATTTAAAAAAGGAAAATAACATGGAAATTTGGTTCTTTAGGACTTTAACATGGTTCATTATGGCACGACAATTTTTTGTTCTTTTCGATAAAAAAATCAAAAACAGTAGGATGCATTTTTAGCAAGAAACTTGCCTGACGATTGCAAGATAATTTTAAATAACCAAAAACACATTTCTATCACCTTATATACTTGGGCGAGAGTAGACAAAAATTAGCTTCAAAAATATTTTATTGCCAAAAAATTCCAGAGAAAGTTTCCACAAATAAAATTTAACTACCAGGGAGTACAATAGATATATTACTTGTACAGTTCATTCTGGCTTCCAACATAATAACACAAATACTACAATTTAACAGACAAGTAATCCATAAAGCTCCAAATAAATAAAATCATTCAGGATTACTCCAAAAAACAATATTACAATGTACAAAAATATAAAAAAGTTATTTATATTAAAAAAACACTAATTTTCTTGCTTAAGAAGTATGCAAATTTCGATTTAAGAAAATTTACTTAAAATTTCGACAAGTACAGAAAAGGAAACTTTTAAAAGCAAACAACAACAAAAAACCTGTTACAAACATTAAATTTTATAACATTAAATTGGTTAAGTAAAATACATTTGAAAATTTGAATATATTTGGTCTATATAAGCTTAATCCGACAATATCTATCCAAAATATTCATTTTTAGACTTCCTTTCTACATAAAATATGATGACCTAAATTACCAGATACTCTTTTATTTTGAAAATCTTAGGAAATATGTCTAAAATTTCGTAGTAAACATTTTTAAGTATGCAATTAGAAAGATTTTATATACCAATTTTAAGTCAAATAAATGATCTGCAAACAGTTTTTTCTTTTTTTTTTTTTATTACTTTTATTTTTTTGCCCTTATAGAAAATTCCAAATAGAAAAATGAAATAACTTTCATTTATTCAGATATATTTTAAAAAACAAAAATTCATAAAATTTTTGCATGCATACAAAAATAAGAGGGAGAAAAATAAAATTCATTTAAAATAATCTTCTCTCATAAAAATTAGGCTTACATAAAACTTTGTTTAAATATCAAACATAAGAGAATTGTTAAAGGAATTTTTATCACTTTTATTTGGCACTTATTTCATATAAGGAATGGAATCTATTTGAAAGATTTTGTGATATATATATATACATATATAAACACAAGGAAAAAAGAAATTTAATGAAAAAACCACATTTCATCTAACAGTAATTCCATTTTATTTGCTTCCTTAAACTTAAAAGTCATATTGCTCACTTTGACAGAAAATTCATCTGGTGATATTAAAAAGAAAAACTTGCAAGCACTGTGAGTGAGATCTAAAAAGTTGAAAATTTGTTTCAATAGAATAAAAAGTTGAATATTTATTTTTAAGCTTTTAAAGTTTATTTGATTTAAAAACAATTTCAAAATTTTCTTGTGGTTATTTTCTTGATTGTGATGTGTGGCAACATTATTATTTTTTTGATATATTTATATATATAGTGCCCAATTTCGAACATCTTTTACAATGAAATATTGACCTAGGGTTTCAAAAATTAAGTTGAGTATATTACAACATTACTTATCTTAGATTTGTCTCAGAAAGTTTCAGGACTCTTTTAATATACTACGAAACTGTCATCTTACTTTTATTAATAAATATATAGTGAGGCTGGAAAAACAGTTTATTTTGTGCCCAATTTAATAATCTTAATTATATTAAACTTTAATCGCTGAAATTGCTGACAGTTCTAACACCCATTCTACATTGAAGTTTGTACAGTGTATTAGCTTCCCGTTTCTCGATTGTTTCTCCATTGGCAAGTATTAGGGAAATTTAGGGTATTTTGTTGGAAATGTCAAAAAAGTGTCATAAAAGTGTACATTGAATCTGTGAAAATACACAAAATAATTTTAATATACTTGCAAAAAATGCCACCGTTTAATTCCTTTTTTACACATAAATAGGGGAATTTTTAATGTTGGATAACCTGTCAATAAACAATAGATGGCTATATTTCCTTCATGTGGCCTTTCAAACGCTGTATTTTATGCACGATTGCGACATGCTTAATACACGTGTATAACACATTTCCCCATACAAAATTTCCTTCCATGTATATTAATAATGTGTATAAGAAGAAAGGGGTATAATCCAAATAGTTTATTTTGAGCTTTTTGAAAAATCCATGCTACAAAAGTTCGGCATTTGGTTTCCTGATGTAAGGTGAATTTTTAAATTTCAGTTCAAAAGAGGTAGAGATTTTTATTTGATAATATGCAGCTACAACGTTTTTTATTTAAGTTTCAATTTAGTTTAAAATAACATAAAAAAAACATTTTAAAAATAATCTTATTTATAATAATTTCATAAAAGTAATAAAGCAAAAGTATAAAAAATAATTATTTATATTGTTAAATGAGAACAGAAAGGATGAATAATGCTTTTTGTGAAATTCATTCAACATTTTTACAACAGGAAAAATAAAGAATGTGAGGTTATTTGAAATTATAACTCCTAAATCAGTTACTATTACATTTAATACAATTTATAATTTTTTATTGAACAAAGGATAAACAGCATTCAGTTACTGACGTATATAGGGCGATGGGGTTCAAACTCCCACCATTAGTATTCGTGATATACGATCATTAAAGAAAAGCTATAAAATTAGGTTTGAAATTTAATTACAGTGGTACACAAAATTCGAGTACGTCCATCTCAAACAAATTTGAAACCTGCATAGACTCGTGTAGCAAGGTAAGTGAGCTTTGATTTATTTAATTTTATATGATGAGTCAAACAAAATACCAAAAGGCTAAATAGTAAAACCCATCCCAACCCACCCATATGAGAGTCATAGCAACGCCCTTTATTACAGAAATTGATAATTTTTATATGTAGGACATTCTATATTTTTAATTCTTGAAAATTAATCTTATTTTATGAAAATTAAATTAATCAAATAATATTATTTACTATTTAGTTTTCAGTCAACAATATAAAAAATTATTTTTCTCTTGATTAGTTGGTGATATTTATGAAATGTTCCTAAATAAAAGTCTATTTATTTTATATTTTTTATATTTGTATCCTTTTTCAGTCATATTTATTCCTTAAATATTTATATTATAGTAAAATAAATTAGCTCATTTTCAAAAATATAACGCATTTTCCTCACAATTGCATTTAATTTTAGAAGTAAGGATCAGTTGAGTTGTCTCCAACAATTTTCCAAGCATTTTATGATTTCTTAATCAAAATTTCAACAGCTCATTCAAAAATAGTTGATAAATCAGTCACAAGATTCCACTGAATCTGCTTAGAACTGGGAATAATTTAAATTTTTGACAAAAAATTTTTTCATTATATTAAATTCTTATATAAGAAGTGGCGGAAGTCATAATTCAAATTTTTATTAAATTAGTAGGTTTGTTAGTTACGGATTTGTCAAACAAGCCGTGAAAGTTTACTTGCTTGACATATCCGTAACTGTCAGTTAGTCAATCAGCTAATTAACAAAATTTTAAGCAAATAATTTATCAGCAAGTATTTAAAAAAAAAAGGATCACAAGCTTCTACAGAATAAAAGTGAAGTTGAATAAAATTATATAAATATGTTAGGCATATACATAATTGGTTTAAGGCAAAACACTTAAGACTTCTTAGTGGTAGACAGATTCAAATATTTTTACTTAAGTCAAAAAAATCTGTTGTTAATTTTATTTTATTTTCTCCTTTTACTCCATTTTGGGAATCATATTCTACATCAAAAATAAAACTTTTAATTTTATATGAAATTACTGTAGACTTTTAAAGAGTTGACTTAAGTTGTTTTTAGACAAGTGTCCCTTCCCCTCTTTTTGCTGGCATATTAACAATGACAAAACAAACTTCAAAAATTTATAATAAATCAACCCTCTTCTCTAATTTTCCATATTTTACCCGGAGGACTCAACACTTTTTCATTTGCTCAATTATTCCTTTGGGAACCATTTTTCTTTGCATTTTTTTTTTTTTTGTTTTTTTTTTTCTTTTCATTTTCTTTGTACGTTTGTGGCTTAATATCCATAAAAGTGTCATCAATAAAATTACATAAGATGATGGAGTCTTCAAAGCTATATGTCCCCTAGTCTATAAGCCTCTCAATTTTCTTCATTTTTTTGCTGTGCAAATTTTTTCTTCACCCTCTGTTCCTTTTTGTATGGAAAATTATTTTGTCAGCTAAGGCAAGCCCTATTCGATTCCTTTTGATAAATTCATTTGAAATTGAATCATTTGACAAAAAAAAAAAGAATTTATTGTAAAAAGTCCATTTTTGTTTTTTCTTTGAACATTTTTCTGCCTGCTTAATAAAAGGACAATTGCTACTAACTTTGATGGGATGTTTAAACAATTTTTTTTATGTATGTCTAATAAAAGTTTTATACTTTTTATTTTTATTTGAATTCTCCTACTAAGTACAATACTAGATTGAAATTATTGAAAGTTACAGCCATCAAACTAGGCTAAACGATTTTTTGATGTTGTTTTCAAGCTTATGTCTCCATTATTTATATAATTTTACTTGATCATCATCAGCTTTGTAAGTTATGCAAATAAATAAGCTATTATTAATTAATTTTTATGGTGACTTTGTATTGTATATTGTAACATCTTAAACGGCAGTTTTATAGGAAAGAAAAAAAAAGTTAATTGTTTTCTAAAAATCTCATATTTCATTATTGAAAGCATACGAAATAATTATTCTTACATTTAAGAGTTTTCTTAGATTGAAAAAAAACTTATTTGTTCAGTTTTTCCATTTTGAAAATATGAAATGATAGATAATTCACACAATTTTTAGAGATTTTTTGACTTTCTTGACAGATTTGTCTTGTGCATCCAAAATTTTTGTATTATAACTTCTGGAAATAGTAGGAAATTCTCTTTGTTTATCAGTATTTTTTGAAATTTGTATGAAAATCAATGACCATAAATAAGGATAAGATTGAGGGAATAAACATCCCTTCTCTCTGGCTAGTAATAAAACTAAAATGGTAATTCAAGTAAAAAGTTAAAATGTTTTTAAATAAAAGGTAGGACTAATCCATCATAGGTACATTAAAAGAGACAATAAATCTTATCAGTCTAAAGGATCTCTGATCATTATATTCTGACATAATAATAACATGTGATATTTGGCATTGAATTGTTCAAACTAATTCATCAATATCTGGATCGACTGAAGTAGTTACAATCTTAACAAAGTTTTTAAGATGTTCTTTCGATATTTAAGCCCTAATTTGAATATAGTAACTTGAATGGACCCAAAATATGGGATTTGAGATATAAATTCCAGGTTTTAGATGTATTTTAGGCCATTGAAAATGACCTAATATATATATAACTATAATAACTACGAAAAATTTGTGGACGAAAGTGAAGTGATACCTACTTTTGAAGCTTTTTTTGTAGAATAAGATAAAGAATTCCATAAAAAAGGGATTTTAGCTTTAGAGAAAAGGTAGATGAAATGTATTGACATAAAAGGAGACTATGTAGAAAAATAAATGTTAATTTTGCTCATATTGCTTTTGTTTCTCATTCAGAATCATTACTTTTTGATCAACTCTCCTAAATCATTACAATTGAGCTAGTTCTAATTTAATACAAAATATAGGATATTTATTACTATAAGTTTTAACATTATCAATTTTTACTTAGTAATTGTGGTCTTGTGGTAAATTTTAAAACCTGCTTTAGATTTAAACTAATTTAAAAACACATGCTCAGAAAAATAGAAAAATCAGATTAAAGTTTTAACTCTCTGAATGATTAGAGCAAAAATAGTTCACATAACAGTCAAAATAAACACACAGTAAATAAATAAATAATATTTATCACATATTTTGGACCTTTAAAACTTGAAATTGATTCATTCCATTAAGTTTTCATATTCCATAATCATATTTATATATATATATATATATATAACTTAAAAAGCAACAACAAAATCACAATCAAAAGACATGAAAGTAGATAGCCTTGTACAGTTATATTTATGTGTAGTGGTTGTTAATAATTTTTTCACAAAATAAAATGATGAATACTTTACTTACATAAAAATCAAAAATATATAATATTTATATATATATATATATATATATATATATATATATATATATAAATAGATTTAAATGCTTCCTATGAAAATCGTGCAACCGAACATTTTGGCTTAACCTTTCCAGATCCCCTGATGCAGTTACCTACTTAAATTTATGATAATAAATAAACGAACTAAGCAATAACAGCTTTATCTGTGATTAAATTTAAAAATTAACCTTGTTCACCTCAAAACTTCATTTTTCACGATTTCTATGATTTTTTATTTCTTGTTTTTTCTTCGTCTTCTTCTTCTTCTTCTTCTTATATATAATATTGTTTACCTTGATCTTAACAATAAATGAAAAACTAAAGGGAAATCAAATTAAAATTTACAAAAAAAAATATTTAATACTTTAGAATTAAGCAAATACTAACAACAACAAAAAATTCTATATTTAGTATCAAAAAAAATAAGCCTTTAAGTAAATCCCAGTTATTTGCAGTAAATCAAAAAATTTACAGAGTATTAAATTTTCGAAACAAATCACATTAATTAATTATAGTTACTTCCAACGACAAGTTAATGATATACGAGTATATATATATATATATATATATGGGATTTTAATAGTATCGGAAAGTCTGAAGGTGAAAGTAGCTGCCTTGTCCCATGATTATGTAGGTGTGCAAATCTGGCATAGTTAACAGGCTTTAAAAGCAAAAAAAAAAAGAATATGCTTCCTCTAGTAAAATTGTTTACGTGACTTGAACAGTATTTTACCTTCACTTTGATTGCAATATATAAATATATTTTTTTTTTAGCTGTGTGTTTTTTTTTTTGCGTAATTTTCTCCATTTACTATATTCAGATGGCATTGTAATTAAACTACTGTAATATAACTTGGGTTTTTTATATTGAACAATTTGCACATACAAAATTTAATAACGATATTAAGTACAATAAATAATAAATTTATTATTGCATACCTGCAGAAATGTTAGTAGGTCGTTATATTGAAACTTAAAAAATTTCATTTTCAAGACCAGTTATTGAGACAAATATTAAAAAAAAAAAAAAAAACAGGATAAATAGAATATATTTTTCAATCGAAAATTTTTGTTATTTGTTACAGATTTCCTATAAAATTTCTAATTGAAAATTCAAAACGTGTGTGTCTGTTTTTTTGTTGTAAGTATTAAAGTTTACACTTTCCTGAATTCTTGACATTCAAAGTCCTTTTTTCACTTTGTGCATTAGTTGCATGAAATAAGAGGGGAATTGCTCTTAGGCTGACATCCCTGACTTTAGTCAGCTGATTTATATGAAAATGAATTAGGATTAAGATCCAGGTGGAAAATAGGAATAATCTTCCATCCAAAGTAAAAATAAAACCTCACAAGGAATGCAAATTGAATAGAGAATACCTGACTAATAAATGCTGTACGTGAAAAGATTTCTTTCATTTCTAAAAGAAAAACTTTTTTCATATATGGTATAGCATTTCATTGACATTGTATGAAATTAAATATGAGTATCCTTCTCTTAAGGCTACCCTAGTTGAGATTTTGACCCTCATTTCATCCTCTTTAACCTTCTTACTTACTAAGGAGGCCTTATGAAGTTAAAAGGAGGTCCAACTCTATTATTTAAGCTCATGTAAAAGTTCGGACTTTTTTCAATGTCTTGAGCTTACATAAGTCCCGATTCAGTAGCAAGAGGCCCAAAGGTCGTTAACGAAAGTTCGCATTTTTCTGATTGAAAAGGATGAAACCAGGATCAAAGTATACTAAAGAATATAAAATTTTTTACCAAAACTGCCCAATTTAAAAGTAAGATTAACCTCCAATACGTAAAAAGCTTAGAAGAAGTAGAAGAGGATGAAAGGAGGTTATAAGTATACCAGGAATACAAAAGTACTTCAGAGGATGAAAGGAAATTTTTACCTAATAAAATAGTCTCAACTACTTCTTAAATTCATACATGCTACAAATTATTATAGAAAAATTTTGTATTTCTACCACCTAAGAATCAAAAAATTTAACTTAATGTTAATGTAAAGCAAGGATAGGCAACGTAAGGCCTGTTGGCCATATTCCGTCCAACTTTCTTTTTCTTACGGCCCATCAATGCTTTACTTTTGACTTAATAAAATATATATTCCTATTAGTTAAATTTAAAAAAACTACTTAAGTTAAGTTAGGAGTATAAATATTTAAAATTCGTGTTGTTGCTCACAGAAATGTCTTTTGCAGTCCAGAATTCAAGAACTTTTATGTTATACAAGGTTGAAAGGCAAAAATGGATTCGTTTAGGATACAACATATCGATCACGAAACAATTCTTTAATTTTACTATTTTTGGCATTACTATTAAATCCAAAAAAATGTAAATAAGTGATTCTAGAAAAGTATGGTTAATATTTAAAATATTTTAAATATGATTTAAATCTTGAGCTCATCAGTCAGAGCTGGAACACATCTCTGACTTATAAAAAGCACTAAAATTAAAAATTGATTCAAAAATTTTAAATTAATGGTATCAAAAAAAAAATAAACTAGAATCTATGAACAAAAAAGGAGGAGTTTAGGTTAAAATATCTCAAACTAAAAATAAATTAAAATTGACTGTCATTTATTAATTAAAACATAATTTTTTAATATAGGAAAAAAATAAAAAAAAAGGGAAGGAACAAATTTTTATAGATATAACCACAAAATTTTTCTAGCAACGCAAATACTTAAACTTTATTATGAAAAATACTCTTTTGTATCTTCAATTGCAGCCACTTGCTATAGATATACCAATATTATATTTAAATTTTGTAGAAACTCACTGATTTATTCGACATTAGACAAAACATTTTCCTCCACTTTACTTCCTTTTTTTTTAATTTCAAGTATGCTCGTCTATTGATTGACATTGTAGAAACTTTACTGGAAGATTTGAGCAAATTGAAAACATTCAATATAAATGAAACTTGGAAGTATAAGAATACCGATTTATTACTTAAAAAAATGAATTTTTTATTGTCTAACTTCTTGATGAAGCTAATGATATTTAATTAACAACATTTTTGTTACTTAAACGTTGGGTTGGCCACAAATCGATTTTGTCAACAAATGAATTTTACACTTTCTTTTGTAGAGTTCACGTCTTCAAAGCACTTATCCTATATATTTTTATTTTTTTATTATTTGGACTTTTACCTTAGTAAAGAAATTATATTGAGTAGTTCTTTAGTTTTGTTTTCATCCACTTTTAAAAATGAAAGAACAAGACATGTACTTCAGACATATTTTATTTACGAAAAGATAAGAAGGCATCACAAAAAAAAAAGTATTAAAATTGGTTTGATAAATTTCGATGTGATGATTATTCATTGAGAAATTCTCAATGATCTGGCTGTCAAGATGAAGTCAATTAGACCCAAATCAAGGCCATTATATATTCAGATCGTCATAGCACAGCACGTGATATTACAGGAAAGCTCAATTTGTATCGCATACATGTAAGTTTGGATATGTCAAAAAAATTCGACCCCAACAGATTAAAGAAATTCATTTGACGTCAATGCATCTGAAATACAATGAAATTGATCCATTTCAAACAACATTGAATGATCTCATTGGTGTTGTAAGATGAACCAGGTCAGAAGACATCAATAGCAAACAATCACAAGAAAACAATTTTATGCAGTCACTTTGGTGGGGTTATAAATCAATTTTGCCCTTTATACTCTTACCAAACAACCAAACGATCAATTCAAAAGTGTACGCTTAACCACTCACTAAAATTAGTGGCCAGAAAAATGCTGTTTTCCGCCATGATAATGCAAAGCCTTACATATTTTTATAATCACATATCCAATATACAGTCCTAATCTTCCGGCACAACAAAAATCAGAGATTTTATAAACGTGGAATTGTTAGACTGACTAAACGGTGGGAAGAAGTCATCGACAAAAGGGATAATACCCAAAAATTTAAAAAGTTCCCTCATATTTACAAACATTAATATCCTCTAGAAAAAATTAAAATTACTTACATTAATACCGGGCTAGGCATGTAGATCTTTTCTGAAAAAAAAGCAAACAAAGAAGTTTATTAGTATTTTATAATTTTTGGTTT